>VDFB02000017.1:23722140-24350290 GCA_007258455.2 Sequoia sempervirens
TCTATCCCTCCTACCCACCCTCCCTCTTGAGCTCCTCTACCCTTAACCCTTAAACCCTAGGACCCCCTACCCTTTATCTCTCTCCCACTCACCCCCCTCTCTCTCTAAAGGATTAAATTTGACGGCTTAATTTACCTGTCAACAAATTTTTTAATTACGATTATCTATTGAAGGGTGCCCTTAAAACACTATGATATACCTTAGTGTATGTAAAATTATATATAAATCAAACATATATATGATTATAATTCTATATAAATTTTCATAGTTTATCCAAAATATCTCCTTTTACAATCTTCTTAAAATTTTGATTGTATTTTATAGCAAAAATCTTCAAATACGGTCATATGGCCATCAAATTTAAGTTCTCATTTAAAAATATATGTATATTAATATTAAAAATAGGGTGTTCGACTGAACATTCTTGGAATGTTCGGTCAAACCCATTTAATAGGGTTTTTTTAATTTGCTTGTAATGGTGGTTCGGTCAAACTAGGGTTCGATCGAACCCTAGTTCAACCAAAACTTTCCAAGATGTTCGACCGAACGCATATTCGGTCGAACCCCTCTTTTTTCACCCTTTCTTCCTAAGGCACCAAGATTGTTGAAAATTTTGCGTTTCGAAGCTCGATTTCAGAATGAAAATGGAGAAGATCTCAAAAACCCAACTAGTATCGGGTTCCCCTCAAAACGAGCTATCCAACAAATCTAATTTTAGTATGTTTTGATTATATTATCTATCTATTTTTGAAGTTTATTAAATATAGGTTTTTCACTAAAAACAAAACTCTCTATTCTGCACAAGTGGAAAAATAGAAGATTATCAAAAAAAAAAATTGAAAATATGAGTGCACCAGATATTGGAGTCCTTGATCCAACAAAAATAAAAATAAAAAATTGATACATACAATAAAATTTATGTTAAACGGTCGCGACTATGTCCGAATTGTCATTTGATTGACTTTGAAACTTGATTTAAAAAAAATATTCAATAAAAACTATCTAACCAAGTGGAAGCACTAGATATCAGAGTTAGAAATCTAAATTTGAAAGAATTGGAATTTTATCCTTCATGGAAAAAATTTATGGGTTATAATGGCGTCACTTTAAAAATGCTATTTTTGAAAAACCAATTTTTGTGGGAGATGGAAAAAGAAGTGCAATCTGATTCCAAAAAAAATGAAAAAAATTATTTTTAGAATCTACAAACAAAATATGACAAGACTCTAGTTTGCATCATCTTCAAATTCCTTACCGTTTAATCGCTATAGGTGCCTGAATGTGGAGATTGTGTTAAAATAAAAATATCAGTGTCCAGTTAGGCCAAAAATTGTAAACCACTATTGTGGGATCACCCCCTTTCAAGAAAAGGTAGTGCACTTGTGCATTTCTTGTGTTGAGAAGGTGCAAAAACAACCATCAACAAAGCCATTCCATGAAGCTTGAGCATCGTGTTGGCCCATGTTGAGGAGACCAAGGGTGAAACCTTGCAACAAACAACATATTTATGTGGAAAAACCAAGAAGGGAAAACCACAATGAGGATTAGTTCACAATATAAATTAATTGCAACAACGAATAAAGTAGGCTCACTATTGGAGGGATCACTACCTAAAATAAAGAAGGGCTCACTACTAAGGGCTCACTGCCAGATTACAAAAAAGAAGATCAAATATTTTTACAATGAGAAATCTATCTTAATGCAATAGAAAATTCCACCACAACATCAACAAACACGTTTGCATCCTTTCTAAAGAATGTAGACACCTTCTGCTCATTGCTTCTAGTGGTCTAACTAAATTAAAGATCACACTAAATTTTGTATCTTCAAACTTCACAACTCTACACTTCGTTTCATACACCCCACTACATAATTATCCATCAACTCAACACTTATTTATACCATCCTCAACCTTGAAAACAATCTCCAAGGTTTGCTATGCACCTCAACTATGCAAATTTAAATTAGGTTGGCACCAAAACATTCCTATGGTGGAAAGGAATGAAGGAAAAACACATAACACCTTAATGCATACCAAAATCCATATATACACTTCTTGCCACACTTCCACAAACATCAAAGAAAATCCATAATTAGTGTAAACAGCCAAGGTTGGCCAAGCCTATGTAAACACCATTAAAATTTTAAGTACATGCTTCTTTTGATCAAACATGACTCATGAAAAATAGATATAATTTGAACATAATCTAGAATATTCAAAAAACACCATGAAATCTAAAAAATTCCTTCGTAACAACTTTCAATTGAAGAACATACTCACCTTGTACAACTAGTTAACCTTTTACAAACAATAACTTAGGAAACCAATGTGTGTATCTCCAAACTTAAAACTACTTCAACTGAACATAGGTATGAGAAATATCAACATACTTCCATAACTATAACACCAAAAACCAAATTGTAGAGAAATGTGGAGAAAAACCATTTCTCCTAGACAATACTGCAATACATAGTTCACACATTGTTGAACACAAATTTCTTTGCACAATGATACAAAAAAAGAAATTATGTATATAACACTTCTGAATCGACATATCTAAAACATGCAAGATGATCTTCAACACAAAATAAATGTGGGGAAAAACCAAAACACTATTTTGTAACACAAAACACTTCACAACCACACTATTTTCCTCTTTTATTCAAAATTTCTCAAAAGTACTTGGAAACCAAGCACCACAAACACATTATCATCATCTAAAAAACTTTCTCAACACTACCAAACCTAATACAATACAAAAAATCATCCATACACATTCTTATCAAAGAAACAATAGAGGTTGACACTAGTGATACTACTAATGAAAACATGATGCAACTAATCAAAGCGTCAGAACAAACTCTCAACCATTAATGCAGTAACATATACTTCTAGTAATCACCAATAGTATGAACTAGTTGACATCAATGGCAACACAAAGATAGAATTGTTCACATCAATTCCAAAACACATACTACACATACTTCCAACAATCTCCCTCTTTTTCATTGATGGTAATACATGATGTGAACAACCTTCAACAACAAACACACTACTCCATACCAAATCTTTCTCTCCTTTTTCACTTTAGTCTCTCCCTTTTTTCACACAATTTTCTTCCCCTTTGACATAAATGGAAAAGGGTCACACATTTTCATCTCCCTCCTCATGACATCAAACACACTTGTACCACTCTGTTCATTCTACTTGTTAATACACCCCCCTTTAGGATTAGACAACATGTGAAACCAACTAGAAACCAACACACATACCATTTGACATAGCTTGAAAAAGGACAACATCAAATTGCAAAAAAATGATGACACTTACTCCCCCTTGCTGCAACAACCAATAATGAGCTTCTACCTACTCCCCCCTGAGAGGTAGCCTACAACATCAATCTAGAACAAAGAATGAATCTTGAGATCCACTGGACTGTTACATATCCTTATGCATCTAGTTCAAGGAAGGAGGGGTAATAAACCCTACTCCAAATTATATTCAAACATATCCTTAGGAAGATCCTTAGTGAATATATCAACAACCCGATCCTTTATAGGCACATACACTAGCATCGCCTCATTCTCTATAACCTTCTTTCTCAAAAAGTGATATTGGATTGAGATATATTTTTTCCTTCAATGCATTACTAGATGATTTAAAATAATATAACTTTTATTATCACAAAAGATAGAAATTGGTTCATCATATACCACTTTGATATCCTTTAAATTTTGCTTCATCCACAACACTTGATGCAATATAATGCTATTGCAATATACTTTTCCTCTACAGTAGATAATTTTACTAAATCTTGCTTCTTTCTTATCCAAGACACCAATTTGCATCCAAGAAATAATGAACCACCGCTAGTACTTTTCCTATCATCAACACATTCTACCCAATCAACATCTATATAAGCAATCAAAGAGAAATCAACATATTTTGGATACCAAAAACCATTTTTTAGAGTGCGATTAAAGTATCTAAATATTCTCTTTATTGCTGCGACATGTGACTTTCTAGGACCTTCTTGAAATCTATCCACAAGAAAAACTACATCCACGATATCCAATCTAGTATTAGTTAAGTATATCAATCCTCTAATCATTGATTTGTACTTTATTTAATCAACCTCAGGGGGTTCATCATTCTTTCTCAACTTGCAACTAGTAACCATAGGAGTACATATATGTTTAGAATATTCCATTCCAAACATGTTCAACATTTCCTTGATATATTTTGATTGTGAAATGAATATACCTATTCTTTTCTAATTGATTTGTAGTCCAAGGAAGAAATTCATCTCTATGAACATTAACATTTCAAAATCATTTTGCATATTTTCTACAAATCTCTTGTACATAGATTCATTTCCTTCAGAGATTATATCATCAACATACACAACCACAATCGAGATTTGATCTTTCTCAAATTTGAAATAAAGATTATTGTTTTTGATACCTTTATTGATAATTTCTGCAACAAGTAGTTGTACAAACATACATACCAAGCTATGGGGGCTTGCTTCAATCCATACAATGCCTTCTTCAATCTATAGACTATATACGATTTTTATGATAACTAAAATCATTTTGGTTGTTCAATGTATACCTCTTCTTATAATTCACCATTCAAGAATACAAAATTCACATCCATCTGATACACTTGAAATCCTTAAGTCTTCAAAAGTCGTAAACATTTTAATAGATTCCATTCTTACCACCAGAGAAAAAGTCTCTTCAAAATTTAATCCTTCTACTTGTGAGTAGCCTTTACACACAAGCCTTGCCTTATTCCTAATAACTCCACTCTCATTCAGTTTGTTTTAGAATACCTACTTAGTTCCAATTACATTCTTATTTGTTGGTCTTGGGACAAGTCCCCAAGTATAATTATTTTCAATTTGCATTAGTTCTTCCTCCATGGCCTTGATCCAATATTCATCTTTGTATGCTTCAACCACTATTTTAGGTTCAAATTTTGAAAGTAAGCATAGATTTACCTCTTCTTCTATCTTGACAAATTTTTTTCTTGTCAATAAACCTTTATTTTTATTACTGGAATTATTTGATCTTCAGAATTATTATTTCACACATACTTAGGAGTCTTAGGGATCCTTTTTGAAGCTTCTTCCTCTTCAATATGAACTTAATTTTCCTTACCTTCATCTGTGTCATTTTCCCTGCAAGAGGACTCATCTAATTCATATCCATCTATCACCACAAAATTATTATGTAAGTATTCCTCTACCTTGGTGCTTGCACTCTCAACAATCTTTTTTAGCCTCTTGTTATAGCAATATTAAGCTTTTATTTTTGTAGAATATCTAAGGAAGATACCTTCATAAGACCTTGTATCAAAATTTCCTAAATTTTATTCATCTCTTCTGATGTAACATTTTCTTCCAAACACTTTGAAATATTTTATAGTAGGAATCCTTCTATACCATAATTCATAGGGAGTCTCTGAATTGTTTTCTCTTGCTTGAATTTTATTAAATATGTAGAATACAGTATGAATTGCTTCTCTCCATTAAAATTTTGGTAGGTTTTCTTATTTCATCATTGTTATTGCAGCATCCTGAATAGTCTTATTCTTTCTTTCAACCTCTCCATTCTACTAAGGAGTCCTATGAGCAAATAAATTCCCTTTTTATTCCTTGATTCTAAAAAAAACTATTAAACTCATTGGAGGTGATCTCCCTACCTCTTTCAAACCTAATACATTTTATTTTCATATCTATTTCATTTTCAACCATAACTCTGAATGCTTTAAATTCATCAAAAGCTTCTAATTTTTCTTTGAGAAAAGTAACCCATGCCATTCTAGAATAATCAACAATTAATAGTATGATGTACCTGTCACCTTGAAAACTTATTAATCTTGCAGGACAAAAAATATTTTTATGCACAAAATATAAAAGTATGGTAGTAGATTGTTCTTTGATTTTGAAACTTCTTCTAGCTTGCTTCCCAATATGACATTCTTTACACATAAAATTAATAGGCTTTTTAATCTTTGGAAGATCTCTCACAACTTGAATTGAATTGATTCTCATTAGGCTATCAAAATTGATGTGACACTTTTTTCTATGCCATATCCAACTTTCATTAATATGAGTCATAAAACAATGACCATCAACACCTTTGAGTTGATAAACATTTCCATATGTCCTTTTTTCTGGTAGCAACCATAGTTCCAAAGCCTTTTTTGATCTTACATCCATCATCCTAAAACATAATATTATATCCTTTGCTACACATTTTTCCAACACTAAATAAGTTATGCCTTAGATTCTTAACATAAACAACATCATATGTATTATGCTTGCCATCAAAATCAATTGAACCTTTTCCACATATCTTAGTAGATGCATCATCACCAAACCTAATAAGATGATGCAGAGCAGGGGTAATCAAAGACAAAACAACCTTAAACAAGTTCCTTTGTTCATCAAAAAGTGGGTTTTCCTTCACAAACCCTCATTCTTGCTTGTAGCCTTTCAAAAAGGAAAATTGGACATATCTTTTGAATCAGACTTGATCTGAAAAAAAGGAGACCCATTTAGGATTCCCCTTTGGCTATTCTTACCCATATCCAAAAATAAGGGAGGGTTGTTTGTTGCAAGTATGAGCAAGTTTGGTGGTGTTGTCATTAATGTTGTCATTGGTGTCAACATAGTTCAATATAATGTAGGTTGTGGATGTATAGTTGAGATGCTATTGAGATGTTGTGAGTACATGGAGATATCCTTATGATGTTGTAGATGTATTGAAATGATGATTTTCCAAGTTATTTTAAGAAAACTAATAAAGATATAAGTCAGAGTTATGAATGTGTTTAGAATGTGCTCTAGTATGTGCTCCATGTTTCTCCTATGTTGATCCTATGCTTGTGTGGATTTGAAGAGTTTTTTTTTTATGATCTAATGGTGATATCTACTAATTTGTAGTTTCTATTTTTACGAAGTGTGAAAGTTGTGTTTACCGATGTGAACCATTCTGGCAGATTTAGCTTTTTGTGACTGGGAGAAATGTTTATGATCCATAGTCCTCCGCTCTTCTATTTTAGATATCGCAGATCTGGAATGTGTCTTATAATGGTGTTCTCTAGGTTTTGGCAAAGAAGTTTGTGGTTTGGTGATCTGGAAGTCAAGTTTTAGAGTTGTTGTATGTGTTTGCATAGTCCAGATGGACTGATGGAAGGAGTTCGGTGTTCGAAGATTGTTGCACTTTTATATAGATGTATTTGAAGGAATCTGAGATGTGTTCTTGTGCATAATGAATCATTTTGTATTGTTTGTGTGCTATCTTCTTATTGGGAAGTGTGTAGATCAATGTTCATTTGTGTTTTCATTAGGTTTGGCTGAGCTAGTGTTTACATTTCACTTGAAGAATTAAATTTAATTAAGGAAGTGTGTGGTTGATATGAGACATTGTTTTTGGTCTTGGTTAAGTATTTTTATTGTTCCACTCTCATTCCTTTCCACCGCTATAATGTTGAGTTGCCGACTTGATTTGAATTCATAAAGTGAGGTGTATGTGGCTGACATTGGAGAAATTTTCTAAGGTTGAAGATGGTATAAATGCAAGTCTAATTGGGAAGAATTGTAAGAAGATGAAAAGTGATGAAGTAAGCCACAAATTAAAAGAGTAGAAGTGTGTGAAAGGGAGTTGAGGCAGTAGTACTTGATTGTGCTAGATTCCTAAAGGTAGTGAGCTAAAGGTTTTTGCAATCTTCCAATCAAGGCTATAGATGTGTGTTAATTGTTGTGGTGGATCTTTTTTTTTTTGTATCAGTAGGCAGTGAGCCTATTGGACATTCAGTCCTTTCTATAGGTAGTGAGACTTTGTAATTGGACAATGAGTCCTCTTTTGGATAGTGAGCCCTTGGCAATGAGCCTTTGCAATACATTTTTCTATCTCTTTATATTGTGAGTTAATCCTAATTGTGGTTTTTCCCTCATTAGGTTTTCCACATAAAATATGGTGTTTATTGTTTTGGTTTTAATTTCTGATATCTACATTTCATGTTCATACCTAATAACAAAACCATGTGGTTGTGAAGATAATAAGTAGTTAAAATTTTAAATTTGAATTTGGTGACAATTGATTCACCCCCTCTTAGTTGTCATGCACCTTTTAAAAATTGGTATAAGAGCTTTGGTTCCTTGGTGTAGAGCTTACCCACTTAAGGAAGATCTAATTCTACATAAGTTGGAAATCCCTATATTTGATGGATCTGAGTATAGTGATTGGAAAGTGCAGATGAGAGGATATATTATTTTTCTTGGTTACAAGACTTGGAAGGCTATTGATATGAAGTATGTTTCTCTCGCGAGTGGTCCTACTACAACAGATGAGGGTTTTGCTGATGAGGAGAATTAGAAAGTGAGGTATGCTATTTACAGTGCTCTATCTAAAACTAAGTGAACTAAGGTTATTTCTTTAGGCACTGCTCATGAAGTCAGGAAGAAGTTGGAAGAATTGTATGAAGGAAATGAAAGAGTAAAGTTGACAAAGAAGCTGGCAGAAAAATGAAAATATAAGAATCTAAAAATTGAAGAAGGTGAAAAGTTTACAAGCTATTTGCATAGGGTTGGGATGAAAACAAATGTAGTTAGGAATCAATGGGTAAACTTGACATATGAAGATATAATTGAGAAGATATTAATAACCCTACTTGATTTTTACAATGATAAGATCTTAATTATTGAAGAAATGTATGATCCTAAGAAGTATACTAAAGAACATTTATTCGACACCTTGACAACATTTGTGATGAGAAAGTTCAGGAAAGAAGAAAAGATTACATTTTTTTTTAAGGCAATGAAGATTGAAGATGATCCGGATAGTGATGGTTCTAATGAGCTGGAAGTGAATTTCACCAAAAAGTTGAAGAAAGGTATCAGAAAGTATAAAGGTATGTTTCCCTTTAAATGTTTGAGTTGTGGTAAGATTGGTCATTATGCTTCAAGATGTCTGAATAGAGCTGTACATAAGAAGAACAAGGAATATAAAGATAAGGATAGAAAGGATAAGAAATACAAGAAGTTGTATTATGTTAAAGAAGAAGCTAGAATATCTGATGATGAATCTGATTATGAGGGTGGTAATAGTGAATGCCTATTTTTAGCTTTGGAGAATAAATATTTGTCTGCTAACCCTAAAAAATGTGCAAGGAAGAATTTTTCAAAAAATCTGTATCTGCTAACCATGGAAAATGTGCAAGGAAGAATGCTCTAGAGAACAAAAAGAATAAGATGGAAGGTAATTTGGTCACCATATTTCATGCAAGATAGGATGAAGACTACTGGGTGATTGATAGTGGATGTTCTAATTGCATGATCAAAGATAAGAGTAAGTTCACTAAACTTGAAAATTGTGATGGCGGTTTGGTCATGTTTGGTGATGATTCAAGAGCTAAGATTTGTGGTAAAGGTACAATTAGTTTTGATTTACACAACACTGATGATGTATATTATGTAAGAGGTTTGAGGCATAGCCTTTTGAGTGTTGGAAAGATGTGTAGCAATGGTTTTAAACTTTTGTTTCAAAATAATACCTATGTAATCATAAAAGGATCTTGACATATGGTTGTTGCTGGAAGGAGAACTCATGGAAACATCTATTAGCTTAAGGGAGTTGATGGTCAATGCCTTGTATCTCAAGTCAATGAAAGTTGGTTATGTCATTGAAGGATGAGACATGTAAACTTTGATAATCTTGTTAGGATCAGTTCAAGAGATGTTCGAGGTCTACCTAGAATCACAAAGCCTACTAATACTATTTGTAGAAGTTCTCAGTTAGGGAAACATACAAAATGCATCTTTAAGGGAAAAGAGCATTCTACTACTGGAATGCTAGAGTTAATTCATACTAACCTCTGTGGTTCGAATAGAATAGGAATCTTGAATGGTGATAGGTATTTCATGTTCCTTATTGATTATTATTCTTGAATGACATGTGTTTCTTTCTTAGAGAAAATACTCATGCTTTGGATAGGTTTAAAATTTTCAAAGAAGAGTGGAAAATGAAGTGAATTTGAGAATCAAATGTTTGAGATCTAATAGAGGTGGAGAATTCACTTCTAGTGAGTTTAATACATTTTGTGAACAATATAGAATAAAAAGATAGTTTTCTACTTCAAGAACCCCTTAGTTGAATGGGGTAGTTGAAAGGAAAAATCAGATAGTACAGGAAGCTACAAGAACCATGATGAAAGAATCAAGTGTACCAGATGTATACTAGAGAGAGGCAATACACACTATTTTTTATTTTCTTAATAGAGTCTAGATTAGAGGCAACAACACAAAGACTACTTTTGAGTTATGGATTGGTAAGAATCCTACTGTGAAGTACTTCAAGGTACTTAGAAGTATATGCTACATTAAAAGAGATGATGAAAATTTTGGGAAGTTTGATGCTAGATGTGATGAAGGAATTTTTCTTGGATACTCTACTGCCAGCAAAGCATATAGATGCTTCAATAAAAGATTAAGGAAGATTGTTGAAAGTGCTAATGTGAAAGTTGATGAAGACATGCACAAACCTATTGAGATAAGTGAAGTTAAACCTAATGATCCTATTTGTGGACAAGTACCTGAAGAAAATAAGGAGAAGGAAGGAGAAGAGGAAGAAGAACATATTGAAGAAGAAGATGAAAATTAACTAGAACCTATTTCTAAGACTCCTAAGTATGTGAAAAAGAATCATCTAGAGGAACATATAATTGGAGAAAAGAGTGAAGGTGTGAAGAAAATAATTAAAGTAGTAGGTGAGGTAAATTTGTGTTTATTCCTTGAAATTGAACCTAAGTCTATGAGTGAAGCATGTGAAGATGAGAATTGGATGAGAGATATGAAAGAAGAGTTGCAACAAATAGAAAAGAATTAGACATGGGAATTAGTTCCTAGACCTGTGAATAAGAATGTAATTGGTTCAAAATGGGTGTTCTAGAATAAGTTGAATGAAAATGGTGAAGTTATAAGGAATAAATCAAGACTTGTATGCAAGGGATACTCATAAGTTGAAGGCATATATTATGAATAAAAATTTTCCCCTATGGCTAGAATGGAAGCTATTAGAATGTTTTTGGCATTTTCTACCCAAGAGGATTTCAAAGTATATCAAATGGATGTCAAGTCAAATTTTTTGAATGGTGAATTGGAGTATGTGACAACAAAGAAACAAATTATAGATATATTTACTAATGTTCTTCTGAAGGATACTTTTGAGTATCTTAGGGAGAGGTTAGGGGTCATTGGCCCCCTAAAATAGGTGCACATGAAGGTGCTTCAGTCCAGTGAGTTCACATGTTCTTCACTTATCTGGATTGATGAATGGGTCTACTCCACAGGGGGAGTAGAGAAGGTTTTCATTGTTGCAAAATGGGTTGAATGGGTGCACTCCTAAGTGGGAGTGATCATAATTTTTGATCTTTGCTATTGATGTCAAAGGGAGAGAGAAAATCATGTGAAAAATAGTAGTAGAAGAAGAGAAGGTGTCCTCCCAAAATATTGTGTAGGATGTTTTCTTTGATTATTTTTCACATCATGTGTTGCCATCAATGACAAAGGTGGAGATTGCTGTAGAATGAGCAAGTTTGGTGGTTTTTTCATTAATGTTGTCATTGATGTCAACATAGTTCAATATATTGTAGATTATGCATGTATAGTTGAGATTCTATTGAGATGTTGTGAGTGCATGAAACTATCCTTATGATGTTTCAAATGTGCTAAAATGATGAGTTTCCAAGTTCTTCTGAGAAAATTAATAGAGAGAAGTCAGAGTTATGAATGTGTTTAGAATGTGCTCCACATTTGTCCTATGTTGATCTTATGCTTGTGCAGATCTGAAGAGTTGTTTTTTGATGATCTAGTGGTGACATCTACTGATTTGTAGCTTTTGGGTTGCTGAAGTGTGAAAGTTGTGTTTACAGATGTGTGAACCATTCTGGAAGAGTTAGCTTTCTGTGATTGGGAGAAATATTTCTATTCCACAGTCCTCTGTTGTTCTATTTCAAATCTCACATATCTGGAATGTGTCTTATAATGGTTTTCTCTTGGTTCTGGAAAATAATTTTATGGTTTGGTGACCTGGAAGTCAAGTTTTAGAGTTGTATGTGTTTGCACAATCCAAATGGACTGATGGAAGGATTTCGGTGTTTGAAGATTGTTTCACTTGCTACGCATGTATCTGAAGGAACCTTAGATGTGTTATGGTGCATAATGAAGCATTTTGCATCATCCGTGTGTTGTATTCTTGATGGGAAGCATGCACTACTGAATGTTTCTGATATGTGGTTGTCATTGATGTCAACACTATTGGAATTAATGTCATTAGAGACTGTATATGTCAAAGATATTGAGAAAATTGGAATAAAGAAAGTTGCAAGTTGTCAAGTTGAGTATGGTCAACATGCTAATGGCCAACTCAATATGTTGATGATTAGAGGTTGTGGATTAAAGGGTTTTTTTCAAGTATATCTAGTTTATCCATGTTAAGTTTCAGAGATCCACATGAAGATTTGATCAAGTTATAACTATCTGTGTTCTAACAATTTTTTTGTTGCTTCAGTTGGTGTTCCTAAAAGAAGATGATGTGATTCTGGTAATGTGAAGTGTTGTGGATGATTCTCTAGTGATTCATGATTCTTGTGGATGTTTCAAGATCAGGCTCTATCTTTGTTGTATGTCTGCATTGATTGGTGTGTTTGTGATTGGATATTTTCTCTTGCATGTTCATGTTTTCCATGTTCTTGGCCGATAGGGTAATTGTAGCATGTTGTGGATCTTCAAGGAATAATTATTGAAGATTTTTCATGTTCGAGGATATTATTTTGGGTTTTCACTATGTTGTGGCCGATGTTGGTTGATTCACATTGATAATTATTTATGTTTTTGGCTAACAGTTTGTATTCATTTTATATTTTATTGAATCCAACATGTAGATGATGTTATTCTTGGTTACAAATATATATGAGCGATTATTTTATCATTTGAAGGCATGATGGTGAAGTGAAGTGTGTGAGTCCTATGTGTGAATATTTTCCTAATAATTTGAAGGTAGAAGTTAAATGTGAAGAAGAGTGAGTATAGTTTATGTGCTTAACCGAAACTATAATCAGGCATGAGCAGATGCTATTTTCTTAGTTCAAAATCTTGTGGATTTAATCTAAATATATCTATAAGACAATGAGTCTTCCTTTGGGAAGTATGCCTTGTTGTATTTGAGAAGTGAGCTCTAGGAAGTATGCTTGAATGCATGAGCATTCCCATTTATTCCTTTATACTTTTAACAGGGTATAATCTTCTGGACAAAGCTCCATCGTGGTTTTTACCCTAATAGGGTTTCCATGTTATGTGTGTATCTAATGTGGAAATGATTTATGATTTCATGGTTATTAATCAAATTTGAGAACAATTTTAATAAGTTTAAATTTCTGTGACAACTAATTCACCCCCCCTCTTAGTTGTCTACCCTTCTTTCCAATAATTGGTATCAGAGCAGGTTCCTTGGAAGAAGTTTAATAGCTTGAGGTGATTTGGGATGGTGACATATAAGAAGGATAGTATGGGATTTGATGGAACAAATTATTCTCTGTGGAAGACTCAAATGGAGTATCATCTAATATGCATTGGTGAATCCTACTAGAACATTACAAAGAATAGGTATATCATCCCACAAAATGGTCCTTCTACTTCTACTGAGATTAAAGATGTTGAGTACAATATCAAGGCTAAGGAAGCATTGTTGTGTGCTCTGGTTGATTCCAAGATGAAAAATGTAATGGATTTGAAGATTGCTTATGAGATATGGAAGAAGTTGGAAATTTTTTATGAAGGTGATTCCCATGTGAAGATTCCTAAACTGCAAAGTTTGAAAGGGAAATACAAAACATTGAAAATGGGTGAAGATGAGAACATCACTGCTTTCATGCAGGGAGTAAATGAACTTGTGTGTAATATCATATGCGATGGTGGAACATTAGAAGAATTAGAGGTTGTTACTAAAGTACTTAGATCCTTCCCTTCTACATACAAACATAAAATTTATGCTATTAAGGAGATCTGGACTATGACAAATGTAACTAGAGACATGTTGATTGGTAAGCTTGTTGCTTTTAAGTTAAGTGAGTTTGGTGATGCTCTTCCTAAGATAGAATCTGCATTCAAAGATACTACCTCTGAAAAGGATAAGAAGAGATGATTTGGGATAAATTTCTTCTAGAAACCTGCACAAGTATGAGTAGTAAATGAGAGAGATTGAAGAAGAAGAGAGAAAGCTAGATGAGCTTGAAGCACTTCTTGTCAAGAGAGTACCCAGAGGAGAAGGTAAGTATAAAGGGAAATTTCCTCTAAAATGTTTTTCTTGTAATAAGATAGGTCATTTTGCCTCAAGGTGTCTAGAAAGAGTTCCTAAGCCAAGACCTAACAAGCCTAGACTCCAAAGAAAGTGTTGTTATGCTACTGATGGAGGTATGATAAATGATAAATCTAATAAAGGGAATGCAAGTGAAGATGAATGGGTATTTATTGCTATCACAAAAAATAATCTGGTACCTATTGATTCTGCTAGTTGCATGAATGCGGAAAAAGATTTGGTAGACAAAATGGAAGAAAAAGATGAACGGGTGATTGACAGTGGATGCTCTCATCACACGACAGGTGATTAAAGTAAATTTTTGAGTCTTGAAAAGTATGATGGTGGTGTTGTAAGATTTGGTGATGATAAATTTGGTGTAATTCATGGCAGAGGATCCATTTCTCTTGATGGTAAGAATAATATTGATGATGTTCTATATGTGGAAGGTTTGAAGAATAATAGTTTTAGTGTTGGAAAAATGGTTGAAAAGGGATACAATCTTCAATTCAAGGATGGAAAGTGTAGAATATTGGGGAGTTCTAGAAATGTGATTACATCAGGTACAAAAACAAAAGGTAATATCTTTCACCTGAGTATTGCTAGTAAAAGTTGTCTTATTGCTCAAGTTGATGAAATTTGGTTGTGGCATAGGAGATTGTGTCATGTAAAATTTCATAACTTATTATAAAGATAAGTTCTACTCAAGCTGTGAGAGATCTTCCTAAGTTAGTAAAGAATACTAATACCATATGCAAGGAATGTTAATTAGTGAAGCAAACTAGAGTTTCATTTATGAGAAAACAACATTGTTCAAATGAAGTATTGGAGCTTGTGCATATTGACCTATGTGGTCCTTCTAGAGTCAAAATTTTACAAGGAGACATGTATTTCATGTTACTCATTGATGATTATTCTAGATTGATGTGGGTTTCTTTCTTAAGGGAAAGATATGAAGCTCTAGAGAAATTCAAGATTCTTAACCTGGCTAAGGTTGAGACAGAGACATTCCTAAAGATTAAATTTCTAAGATCAAATAGAGGTGGTGAATTCATTTATGGTGAGTTTAATTCTTTTTGTGAATAGCATGAAATAGAAAGACAATTATCTACCCCATGGACCCCTCAACAAAATGGAGTTGTGGAAAGGAAGAACATGATAGTTCTAGACACTGCTTGGACTATGATGTTGGAAGGAAATGTCCCACGTATCTACTAAAGAGAAGCTATGAGTATTGTAAAAGTTTACAATCTCATTCAAGTACATATCAAAGGTGATATCAGTAAGACCCCTTATCTGCTATGGTTTGGTCATAAGCCTACTATTAGACACTTCAAAATTTTTGGGAGTAAATGCTATATCAAAAGAGATGAAGATATAGGGAATTTTGATGCTATAAGTGATGAAGGAATCTTTCTTGGTTATTCTGCTAAAAGCAAATCCTACTAGTGCTTCAAAAAGAGATAGAGGAAAGTAGTTGAAAGTGCTAATTTCAAGGTTGATGAAGACACAATTATACCATCTACAAGCTATGGATATGATTCAGGTGATCAAAATGTTAGTTAAGTTTAGAGTCAAAATAAAGTGCAGATCATTCTAGTGAATCAGGAAAGCCAAGAGGAAGGACCTAGTGAAAGTGTAGAAGTGAGATCACAAGAGCTTGAAGTTCAAGAACATCCTAAGAATCCAAGTGTCAATGAATCATGCAAAGATGAACATTGAATGGAAGAAATGAAAGAAAAACTACAACAAATTGAGAAGAATAATACATAGATTCTTGCTCCTAGACCTAAGGATAAAAATGTAATTGGAATTAAATGGGTCTTTCGGAACAAACTGAATGAGCAAGGTGAAGTTGTTAGAAACAAAGCAAGACTAGTGTGTAAAGGATATTCATAGATGGAAGGAATTGACTTTGAAGAAACTTTTTCCCCTATTGCTAGGATTGAAGCTATGAGATTATTTCTTGCTTATGATGCTTGCAAAAACTTCAAGGTTTATCAGATGGATGTCAATTCAACATTTCAAAATGGTGAACTGGAAGAAGTGTATATTGAGCAACCTGATGGATTTCAATTTATTGATCAGGGAGATATGGTTTGTCTATTAATGAAAGAATTGTATGGACTTAAGAAAGCCCCAAGAGCATGGTATTCTAGATTGGATAAGTATTTGTTGAAACTTGGATTCAACAAAGGTACTACTGATAGTAATTTGTATTTCAAGATTCATCATAATAAATATTTGATTGTTGATGTTTTTGTTGATGATATCATTTTTGGAGATGATAGTTTGTGCATGACGTTTGCTAATGAGATATAGAGTGAATTTGAGATGTCCATGATTGGAGAAATGTTTTCTTTTTTGGGATTGCAAATTACTCAGCAAGACAAAAGGATCTTTATATCTCAGTCCAAGTATGTGAAATAATTGCTAAAGAAGTATGGGATGGAAGATTCAAAGCTAGTTGGTACACCTATGGTGAATGGATGTAAGTTGAATCAAGATGATTCTCCTAAATTAAACTAGACTAGATACATATCCATGATTGGTGGATTTCTTTATTTGACTCAAACTAGACCTGATATCATGAATGTCGTATGCATTATTGCAAGATTTCAAGCTGATACTAAGGAATCTCATGTGACTGTTGTGAAGAGGATTTTCAGATACTTGAAGGGGATAGTTTATTTTGGCCTATGGTATCCTAAAGAAGATGACTTTACTTTAAGTGATTTTATTGATGTTGATTGGGAAGGAGATGTGAATGCCAAAAAGAGTACTAGTGATGGTGCATTTTTTTTGGGAAAGAAGTTGATTTCATGGTTAAGTAAGAAGTAGAATGCCATTTCTTTATCTACTAAAAAGGAAAAATACATTATTGTTGCTAAAAATTGTACTCAAGTATTTTGGATGAAGCAGATATTGAAAGATATCAGAGTTGTGTGTGATGAATCTATTTCTATATTCTGTGATAATTCAAGTGCAATTTAAATTTCTAAGAATCAGGTGATGCATTAAAAAACCAAGCATATATCTATCAAGTTTCACTTTTTGAGAGAGAAGGTGAGTGAAAAGGAAGTCAAATTGGAGTATGTGCCCACTAAGCAATAGATTGTAGATATCTTTACTAAGCCTTTTCCTAAGGATACTTTTGAGTATCTCAAAGGGAAGCTAGGGGTGATTACCCCTCCTAATTAGAACTAAGATGCAAGTCATTGCATCAATCCATGCATTTCATAGTCATATCTTGATCTAGATTGATATTATGGTGGCTGCTACTCAGGGGGAGTAGTTAGATGTTTAGAAATGTGGTTTAGAGCTTGTGTGAGAAATACAATGCATATATTTTTCATTGATGTCAAAGGGGAGAAGAGTCATGTGAAAAACTATGAATTATCTTTGGAGAAGAGTCAAAATCTAAGGGGGAGAAAGTGATAAGAGAAAGTTGGGTTGATGGTGTTTTTCACATCATGTGTTTCCGTCAATGCCAAAGGGGGACATTGTTCGATGTTTCTAATATGTGGTTGTCATTGATTTCAACACTATTGGCATTAATGTCATTAGAGGCTATATATGTCAAGGATATTGAGAAAATTGTAATAAAGAAAGTTCCAGGTTGTCAAGTTTAGTATGGCCAACATGTTGATGGCCAGCTCAATATGTTGATGACCAGAGGTTTTGGATTAAAGGATTTGTTGTTGAGTATATCTAGATTATCTATGTTAAGTTTCAGAGATCTGCATGAAGATTTGATCGAGTTATGAGTATCTGTGTTTTGACTATTTTTCTGTTGCTTCACTTGGTGTTCCTAAAAGAAGATGATGTGATTTTGGTAATGTGAAGTGTTTTGGATGCTTCTCTAGTGATTCATGATGCTTTTGGATGTTTTAAGATCATGATCTATCTTTTTTGTATGTCAGCATTGATCGGTGTGCTCATGATTGGAGATTTTCTCTTGTGTGTTCATGTTTTTCATGTTCTTGGCGGATAGGGTGATTGTAGCATGCTGTGGATCTTCAAGGAATAATTACTGAAGATTTTTCATGTTTGAGGATATTATTTTGGGTCTTCACTATGTTGTGGTCAATGTTGGTTGATTCACATTGATAATTATTTATGTTTTCGGCTGACAGTTTCTATTCATTTTATATTTTATTGAAGCCGACATGTAGATGATGTTATTCTCAGTTGCAGATATACATGAGTGATTGTTTTATCATTTAAAGGCATGATGGTGAAGTGAAGTGTGTGAATAATGCCCTAATCATTTGAAGGAAAAAGATAAATGTGAAGTAGAGTGAGTAGAGTTTATGTGCTTAACCGAAACTGTAACCAGGCATGAGTAGATGCTATTTTATTAGTTCAAAATCTTGTGGATTGTTATAAAATAACTTGCACAATAGAAGAATATGATATGAAATATGCTGTAAATACTTGATAATAACTGAGAATAACAAGCCACTTTGAGGGGGCAAACCTCCAAATATCTCCAATGAGAACACACTTCACAACTTGATGATGAAATAAGACTCACAACCTCCTATATATACCTATTTATGCCAAGGATATCACCTAGGCCGACTTAGACACCCTATATAAGACTTAGGCCGACCTAAACAACTAAATAACAATATACTAATGATAATATGACTTAATAGAGAGTTAAGATAGCCACAAGCCAACTATTCATAACCCTATGTACAATAATACTAAGGGTGTAGCATGCCCCCTTCTTCAAAGAAGCATTGTCCTCAATGTTAATCAAGTTTGGAAACTTTTGAATGAACTCCTTGTCTTCCCATGTGGCATCTTCAACTGGTAAATTCTTCCATTGGATGAGATACTCAATGATAGTTCTATTGCTTAGCTTCTTTGTGCGTGTTTGACGAATGCACTCTGGTTCCAAAATGATTCTCCCTTCTTCATCCAGCTCAGGAAGTGTTGTTTGAGTGGGAATATTATGCCCAATTACCTTCTTCAAATAGGAAACATGAAAAACTAGATGTATCTTTGTTGTTGGTGGCAACTCAAACTTGTAGGCAACACTACCGATCTTTTGCATGATTTGGTATGGACCATAATACTTTGGAGACAACTTATTATTCTTTCTTTGCTGCTTTAGTGAGATTTTCTTATAAGGTTGCAATCACAAGAAGACCCAATCCCCAACTTCAAAACTTCTTTCACTATGATGTTGGTCTACCTGTTGTTTCATTCGATTTTGTGCCATGGCTAAATTCTCCTTGAGTCCTAAAAGTACTTGTTGATGAAGCAAGTGGTCTTCTACTGCCAGAACTCTTGGGGACACATTAATTGATGATGTGATGGAAGGAGGATGATATCCATAAAGTTCCAAAAATGGAGACATTTTTGATGAGCTATGAAAAGAAGTGTTATACCACCATTCTGCAAGTGGTAGCCAATCTACCCACTGGGACTGTTTCTCTGAAGTGAAACAACGTAGATATCCTTCCAAACACTTATTAACAACCTCTGTTTGCCCATCTGATTGAGGGTGGTATGAAGAACTAAGAGCCAATTGAGTACCCAAACATGAGAATAAATCTTTCCAAAAGTGACTAGTGAAGATAGGATCATGATCACTAACAATAACCTTAGGTGTACCATGTAGCTTTTGGATATTCTCCAAAAAAGTTTTAGCCACTGCACTTGCTATAAAAGTATGTGCTAATGCAATGAAATGTGCATATTTAGTGAGCCGATCAACTACCACCATGATGACATTATGACCTTTAGATTTGTGAATAATTATGGTAGTATAGTAGCACCTCTCACCACTCTATTGAAGAATGATTCTTTTCATTGGAACGAGTCTGCCAATACAGCATTTGAGAGATTGAAGGAGGCTATGTGTACAACTCCAGTACTTGCCACTCCTGACTTCACCAAGGAATTCATTATGGAATGTGATGCTTCTGGAAATGGGATAGGAGCAGTGCTCATGCAAGAAGGTCAACCAATTTATTTTGAGAGTCATCAATTAAAAGGTAAGAATCTAGTAAAACCTATTTATGAGAAGGAAATGCTAGCAATACTCCATGCAATGAAACAATGGCGGCCTTATCTATTGGGTAGAAATTTCAAGGTTAAGACAAATCATGATAGCCTAAAATATTTTTTGGAACAACGACTATCTTCTAAAGAGCAACAAAAATGGGTCACTAAGATGTTAGGATGTGACTTTGAGATTGTATATAAGAAAGGGAAAGAAAATATTGTCACAGATGCACTGTCAAGGAAGGATGAGAAAGATGAAGCCTTATTGTGTTCCCTTTCAATATTACAAGAAAATTGGGTGGAGGAAGCCAAAGCAGAGTGGAAAAATGATGTTGCGACAAGTAATCTCATCGATCAATTAAAAAGTGATCCTAGTAGTTCAGATAAGTTTTGTTGGAAGGGAGATACTCTTTGGTATAAAGAGTGTTTGTATCTCTACAATAATTCCAACCTTAAAATCAAGATTCTCACAGAGTTGCATGAGTCTCCAGTGGGTGATCATTCAAGATTTTTGAAGACATATCATCGAGTCAAGCAAGATTTCTTTTGGGAAGGGCTAAAGGGTGATGTTCAAAAATTTGTGGCTAAATGTTTGGTGTGTCATAGGCATAAAGGGGAGACAATTAAGACACCAGGTCTCTTGCAACCCTTATCTATTCCTAGCCAGCGTTGGGAAGAGATATCCATGGACTTCATCATAGGGCTTCCCAAATCTAAAGGTCATAATGTCATTATGGTGGTAGTTGATCAGCTCACTAAATATGCACATTTCATTGCATTAGCACATCCTTTTACAGCAAGTGCAGTGGATAAATCTTTTTTGGAGAATATCCAAAAGCTACATGGTCAAAAGGGGCTCACCGTCTCATGGTTAATTTTTACAGAGGAACTCCAAGCACAATATAGCAATAGTGTCACAGACAACTTCTTCAGCCAGCTAGCTAAACTTCAACAAACAGGATCAGTTAAGGATTATATTCAGCAATTCCAAAATCTATCCTTAAGGGTGGATACAATTACAGAGGAAAACTTGAATGAATTATTCTTGGGTGGTCTCAAGGATCACATTCAACATGAGGTACGCATGTTTAGCCCTAGTTCCATAAATGAGTCTTTTATCTTAGCACGCAGGGTAGAGGAGAAATATTTGATTCCTAAGAAGCAAGGGGCTAATGTGACAAAAGAGAAAGGATATTCAACACAAACTACTAAATTGACCCCAAAAACATTGAGGAGAAAAGAGAAAAAGGCTTGTGTTTCAATTGTGATAGCAAATATAGTCGAGGACATAAATGTAGTGAACAAAAATTGTTTTATATTGAAGGTTCCAATGAGGAAGAAGAGGAGGAACCCATACTAGAAGATGAAAGGGAGTAAAATGAGGAATCACATGATTCTCAACCAATCATTTCTTGCCATGCACTCTTAGGTTTTAGTGCTCCACAAAATCTCAAGGTGGTGAGGTTCTTAAAGAAGCAAAAGGTAATAGTGTTGATCGACTCAGGTAGTACTCATAATTTCATCAACAAAAAGTTAGCTACTCGTCTAAATTATTTCATATATACAGCTCCAGAGTTTCAAGTTTTGATTGCAGATGGTGGTACAGTTAGTTGTTCAGGGAAGTGTCATAGTATTAAATTATCCATGAGATATTATCAACTTGATACCCCAATGTATGCGATATCCATGGGTGCAGCAGATATTGTTTTGGGAGTACAATGGCTTACTACATTAGGAACAATTGAGATGAACTTCCAAGAACTATTCATGAGATTTCAATCAGAAGGAAGGCTAGTAGAGCTAAGGGGGTTGAAGGAAAAATCTCCACAAATGGTAAGCTCTCATCAAATGCAAAAGTTGCTTAAGAAAGGAATGGATGGATTTGTGGCCCAACTATATTCATTAGAAGTTTCTCAATCTATTACTCTTACTCATCCATCTTTGCAAGCTATAGTTGATCGTCACTCAGTTGTTCTTGGAGATATGCCTAAAGGACTTCCTCCTAAGAGGGATCATGATCATGCCATACAGTTAGTCCTAGGGAGCCAACCACCGAACATCAGGCCTTACAGGTATCCACACATACAAAAGAGTGACATAGAAAAAATTGTTGAAGAGATGCTAGAGGCAGGAATCATCAGGCATAGCCAAAGTGATTACTCCTCACCGGTGGTGATGTGCGTGAAGGATGATACTTGGCACATGTGTGATTATAGAGTGCTCGATACCACTTGTTATGAAATAAGCACATAGAAGAATATGATATGAAATATGCTACAAATACTTGATAATAACTGAGAATAACAAGCCACTTCGAGGGGGAAAACCTCCAAATATCTCCAATGAGAACACACTTCACAACTTGATGATGAAATAAGACTCACAACCTCCTATATATACCTATTTATGCCAAGGATATCACCTAGGCTGACTTAGACACCCTATATAAGACTTAGGCTAACGTAAACAACTAAATAACAATATACTAATGATAATATGACTTAATAGAGAGTTAAGATAGCCACAAGCCGACTATTCATAACCCTATGTACAATAATACTAAGGGCGTAGCATGGATGTAATCTGAATCTTTCTATAAGACAATGATTCTTCCTTTGGGTAGTAAGCCTTATTGTATTTGAGTAGTGAGCTCTAGGAAGTTTGCTTGAATGCATGTGCATTCCCATTTATTCCTTTATACTTTTAACAGGGTATAATCTTGTGGACTAACCTCCACCATGGTTTTTCCCCTAACAGGGTTTTGACATAATTTTTTTTGGTTTTATGTGTGTTTTTGATGTGGTAATGATTTATACTTTCATGGTTATTATTCAAATCTAAGAAAAAGTTTAATAAGCTTAAATTTCTATGATAACTGATTCACCCCCCCTCTCAGTTATCTGTGCTTGTGTTGCCAACATGTACATCAATGTTTATTTGTGTTTTCATTAGGTTTGGCCAGCTTGGTGTTTACACTTCACTTGAAGAATTAAATTTAATTAAGGAAGTGTGTGGTTGATCAAAAACATTATTTTTGGTCTTGGTTAAGTATTTATATTGGTCCACTCTCATTCCTTTCCACCGTAGTAATGTTGAGTTGTTGACCTGATTTGAATTTATAAAATGAGGCGTATGTGGCCGACCTTGCAGAAATTTTCTAAGGTTGAAGATGGTATAAATGCAAGTTTAATTGGGAAGAATTGTAAGAGGATGAAAAGTGAAAAATTAAGCAATAAATTAAAAGAGTAGAAGTGTTTGAAAGTGAGTTGAGGTAGGAGTACTGGGTGATCCCACAATACTGGTTTACAATTTTTGGCTAAACTAGACACTTAACTAATTCTTTCTAACTAAGGCACCTATAGCAACTAAATCATGAGGAATTTGAAGATGATACAAACTAGTTATTTGTGGTATTTTTTGTATAAATTATAAATATATTGTTTTCAAAAATTTTGGAATTAGATTCCACTTCTTTTTCCATCTCCTTTGAAAACTAGTTTTTTTCAGTAAACACTATTTTTAAGGAGTGACACTCACTGTATAACACAACTTTTTTCCATGAAAGATATATTTTTTTTTTGAATTTATATTTGTAACTACAATATCTAGTGCTTCCAATTGGTTTCATAGTGTTTTATTGAATATTTTTCCTTAATCAAGTTTCAAAGTCAAACCAATTACAATTTAGACGTAGGAAGACTGTATAACACAACTTTTTTTGTATATATAAAAATTTAAATTTTTTTGTTGGATCAAGGACTTTAATATCAGTGCACTCATATTTTTCAATTTTCTTTTTGATAATCTTCTATTTTTCCACATGTGCTAAACATAGAGCTTGAATTTTAGTGAAAAACCTACATTCATGATAAATAATAAATAAATATAATAGTTAAATTAAATTTATTTAAAATTATAATTTTTGGGAAGCTGATAATAAGGACTAGATAATTACAAAAAATAAATTTTAAATGAATTCATTTGATACCCCAAAAAGGTAAATCAAAAGTGCTTTTTTATCAGCATTTTGATAGGTGTAAAGGAGTCTCCATTATAGGTATGGTTTAAAACTAGTAGGGTTCTAAGGTAGTTTGATCAAACCCTCTACAATTGGAATTATTTAAATGGAACTTTTTAAGACTTAAATCATTATATTTTCTAAAAATATGTGATTTCAGCAAAAAATAGAATCTCCCAGAAATTGTAAACCAACTTTGTGGGATCACCCTACTTCATTGTGTTAGATTCTTGAAGGCAGTGAGCTAAATGTTTTTGTAATCTTCTGATAAAGGTTGCAGATGTGTGCTAATTACTATGGTGAATCTTTTTTTTTCTTTTCTATTAGTAGGTAGTGAGCCTACTTGATGGACATTGAGTCCTTTCCGTAGGCAGTGAGCCCTTGGCAGTGAGCCTTTGTAATAAGTTTTTATTTCTCTTTATATTGTGAGTTAAACCTCACCATGGTTTTTCCCTCATTGGTTTTTTCACATAGAATATAGTGTCCATTGTGTTGATTTTACTTTCTGTTATCTACATTTCATGTTCATACCTAATAATAGAACAATGTGGTTGTGAAGCTAATAAGTAGTTAAAGTTTTAAATTTGAATTTAGTGACAAATAATTCACCCCCTCTCCCAGTTTTCCTATGCCTTTTAACATTTTTTTGTACAAAAGGCCTCAAAAAATGACTATCCTACTTCTAAGAGGGTATATTTTTGGACTTTCTACACCCAAATGCAAAAAAAAATTCATTAATAAATTCATGAAGATGGAAAAATATGAAATATCCTCTAAAGAGTTTTTAGATACCCTAAAAAAAAACTTTTCACCAATTTTTAGATATTTTTGATGGAGGGAAGAAAATATATGGAATTTTCTTGTACGTTAGAAACCCTATGGTAGATTCAAACCTGTTGCTATACAAAATGTCATAACTTTCTCTAAATTTCATGAAATTTAACCAAACTAAAACCAAATGAAATATAACTCAATTATATTTCCAACCATACCATGTCCAGGTCATATAAATTCCATACATATTCATACCATGTGAAAGAACATGACTATTATAGGAAAAATGCACATAAAATTTGTTCCAAATTGATTCTAATTTTCATTCCCATCTTTTCCATCCTTACCAACCTTATGATTCATGTTTACAAAATTTATTTATTCTTTACCAATTATTTTACAACTACCAACCACCCACAACTAAACTCCTGATCAAATTTGTAACCTTAATGCACTTTTGACAACTTTCACAATGACAACTTTTACAATTTTGACAATTTTTTGACATCATTTGCATTATGACTCCAAAAAATTATAAAATATTCTAAAATGACTCCAAATGATCACTAATGGTACAAAATGACCTTATTTACATCAAATAACACAAACAAATACAAAAACCCAAACTTGAGCACGAGGGTGCTCCTGCATCATACTCCCAAGGGAAAGAAAAACTCAAGTCCACTTGAGTGCAGGGCTTCTTTTTCTTCTGGGTCTTCCAATTATTTTGAAGTATTTCTTTGATTTATTATTGGATTTGCCTTTTTTTTTTCAACTTGTCTTGTCTAGGTCATCTTCTCAACTCCTCTTCTTTCTTCCTTGCAAGGTATTCCTCTTTTTGCATCCTCCTCTAAACCTGGTCTCTTTCAAGAGTCTGCTTCTCAATGAGTCATATCTCCTTGTCTAACAAACCTACACATACATAGTCCAATGAAAGATTTGAAATAAAATATTGAGACCTTGAGGTCTCCTTTTTATCCCCTTGTACAAGAAAATCCACTTCAACACCCAAGAGATCCTCCATGTGTGCTACATTTGTATAACAATCTTCATACATGCTATGCACTTCTCCTTCTTTAGACTCATTTCCATCTTCATTTTCATCTTCTACACCTGTAAACACATACTCATAGAAAGGATTAGTTTCAAAAAAACAATATTTTCTTGTTTCTTTAGATTATTCTAACACCCTTCCTTTCAACATATCTTGCAACTCATCCATTCTTATTGTTGTCCTTATTTTCCTCTTCTCTCCTCTGAATGATCTTCTTTATAGGCCACTTTACCCTCTTTCTTATTGGTAAATGCCAACCAATTTCCTAGTTTTCTATCTCAAGAATCTAATTTTCATTTTTTCCATTTTTTCCATTTGTTACAAGGCTTTCCTTAACTCTATGATCTCTTGTTGCACTTTTATCTATTGTTCCTTCTCATTTTTCTTCTTCATCTCATCTTTCTCTTTTCTTTTCTCTTGTTTCTTGGTTGTGACTTTCTTACTCTAAAAATATCTATGGAAAAATATTCTCAAAATTTCCATTACTCTTTCTCAAGAAATTCTCTTTCACCTTGCTTCTTCTTGTCTTTGTGATACCTCACCTAGGTTTCCTCCTTTCTTCACCACCTAGTCCTTTGACATCTAGGTTTTTGCCTCAACTTGCAAAAAGACAACACAAACTCCCAAAAAATTTTATTCCCAAATATTTGGTCCCTAATACTAATTTTATGCATATTAGAGGAAATAAAACTCAAAACAACCTTAAAGAATTGCTTTTGTTCATCAAAAAGTGGGTTTTCCTTCACAAACCCTCATTCTTGCTTGTAGCCTTTTAAAAAGGAAAAATGGGCATATGTTTTGACTCAGACCTAATCTATAGAAAAGGATACTCATTTAGGATATCCATTTGGTCATTCGTACACATATCCAAAAATAAGGTAGGGTTGTTTTATATGGAAGGTCTCAAAAAATGACTGCCCTACTTCTAAGAGGGTTTTGTTTGGACTATCTACACCCAAATGCAAACAAACTTTCATTAGTAACTTCATAAAAATGGAAAATGATGAAATATGCTCTAAAGGATTTTTATATACCCTCAAAAAAAAAAAATTCACTAATTTTTAGATATTTTTGATGGAGAGAAGAAAAGATATAATTTTTTTTGGTACGTTGGAAACCCTAGGGTAGATTCAAACCTATTGTTACAAAAAGTGCCATAACTTTCTCTAAACTTAATGAAATTTAACCAAACCAAAACTAAATGAAATATAACTCAATTATCTTTCCAACCATACCATGTTAAAGGTATAAAAATGTTGTAAATATATATACCACATAAAAGAACAAGACTATTACAAGAAAAATGCACAGAAAATTTGTTCCAAATTGATTCCAATTTTCATTCCCATCTTTTCCAACCTTCCCAACCATGGGATTCATATTTAAAACATTTATTTATGATTTTACAATAATTTTTCAACTACCAACCACCCACCACTAACTTCCTAATCAAATTTTTAATCTTAATGCACTTTTGACAACTTTCACAATGACAACTTTTACAATTTCGATAATTTTTTGACATCATTTGTATTATGACTGCAAAACATTCTAAAATGGTCTAGAATGAATCCAAGTGATCATTAATGGTACAAAATAAACTTATTTACATAAAAAAATACAAAACAAGACAAAAATCCAAAATTGAGCATGAGGGTGCTCCTACAGCATAAGACCTCCATATTTCTCATTTAAAAAACTTACTTTTATCACGAATCATATGATTTGAGCATCGATTTTCAATGATCCTGTAGTTCTCCTCCTCTCTAGCATGAAAATTAGTCACTATAATTCCTTCAACATTATGATCTATTTTTGGAGCACCTTCCTTCATATATCTTTCAAAGTTAGCAAAATTAGTTTCAACATTTATAGACATGAACAAGAATCCATTATCTTCATCATTTGGATAATTACATTCATCATCAGATATATTGGCATCTTCTCTAACATAATAACTTCTCCTAATTTATTTGTATTTATTCCCCTTACTTTTTTCATTGAAGCTTTGTTTGGACATCTTGCAGCACAATGACCTATCTTTCCACAATTGAAAAATTTGAATGATAATGACCTAGTTTTCCAATACCCTTTTTCATTCTCCTCACAAATTTTTCTTCTACACCATCAAGATCATCCTAATATGATTCCACAACCTTCTCTGATTTTATAGCCTTAAAAGAAGTCTCAAATTTTTCATCATTTCGATGAAATTCTCTTAATTCAAAAGTAGATAAAGCACCATACATATGATCTCTAGTATATTTTCTTAAATCCTAAGCTTACTCAATAGAAGAAACTGTATGACCATAAGCTTTAGGAAGAGTTATTAGTACCTTCTTTACCACCTCATCTTCATCGAGTTTTCCATCAAGTCCTTTGATGGAATTAACAATTTTTTCCACCTTATGCATGTAGCTTGTAATGTTTTCATCTTCTAACATCCACATGTTTTCAAACATGATCTTTACATTCTTCATCTTTTCCTACTTGAATTTATCATATCCTTCATAAATACCTTCCAACTTTTTCCAAATCTCTTTATTAGTTTTAAGATTCATAGCCTTCACAAATTCAGTATTAGAAAGACCACTTAAAAGAGCACACCTTGCTTTACCATTTTTCTTATAGGCCTTGATCTCATCATCAACACTTAAACCATTTTTAGGCATAATATATCCATATTCAATAAAATTTCAAACTCCAAATCCAAGCGATACAAGGAAGCCTTCCATCCTTGTCTTTCAAAATGCATAATCTAATCCATCAAACAAAGGAGCCTCCTTGTGCACTATCTAGGATCTACCTCAAGTGGTTAAGCTTTCTTCAAAGGAACCTTTCTTTGATACCAATTTTTGAATGCACAAGACAACTAAGGGGGGGTGAATCAATTATACATTAAAACATGAAAACCCTCAAAAGCATTCAGTTCCACATTAACCTTATTAAACTTTAATCTATGAGAATGATTAAGCATGAATGCAAATAAAAAAAATTGAAACACATCAACACCATGCACAAAAAAGAAGGGAAATCCATAGTGAGGATTAGCTCCAATATAAAGTAATTGCAACACCAAATATAATAGGTTCACTTCCCAAAAGAAAGAAGGGATCACTATGAAGGGCTCACTGCCAAATTATAGAAAAGAAGAATGAGTATTACTACATTGAGAAATCCATCTCAATGCAACAGAAAAGTCCACCACAACATCAAAAATACATTCACAACCTTTATAATGAATGCAAAAACCTTCTGCTCACTACTTATAGTGGTCTAACTACATTAAAGCTTGCACTACATTTTACAATTTCATACTTCACAACTATCCACTCTGCATCATACACCCCATTGCACAATTCTCCATCAAATCAACACTTATTTATACCTTCCTCAGCCTTGAAAACAATCTCCAAGGTCGACTATGCACCTCAATCATGAAAATTTAAATTAGGTTGACACCAAAAAATTCATGCAATGGAAAGGAATGAAGGCGGACCACATCACACCTTAAGTTAGACCAAAATCCACATATACATGCCTTGCCATACTTCCACAAAAACTGAAACAAATATGCAATTAGTGTAAACACCCAAGGTCATCCAAACCCATGTAAACACCATTAAACCTTTAAGTACATGTTTCATTTGAACAAAGATGACTTACAAAAAATAGATCATATCACTTTAACATAATATGGAATATTCCAAAAACACCCTAAAATCCAACAAATTCCTTCACAACAACTTTCACTTGAAGAACATACTCACCTTATATGTAACCAATTAACCTTTTACATACTATAACTCAAGAAACGAACTTGTAGAGCTCAAAAATTTGAACCACTTCAACTAAAGATAGGTATGAGAAATATCAACATACTTCTAGAATCAGAAAACTAGTAGCCAAACTATGGAGAAATGTGGAGAAAAACCATTTCTTCCAGACAACACTGCAATACACAGTTCACACAATTTTCTCTGCATAACAATCTAGAATATTTTTTTTGGATATAACATCTTTGAGAACATCTAATCAACATATCTAAAAAAAATAAGCATATATTCAACAAAAAATAAATGTAGACCAAATTTTTTTAGCACAAAACACTTCACAACCACATTGTTTCCTCTTTTATTCAAATTTTCTTGAAAGAACTTGGAAACCAAGCACCATAAACACATTCTTATCATCTGCAACACTTCCTGAAAATTGCAAAACCTACTACAATATAACAACTCAACCATACACATTCTTACCTAAGAAAAACTAGGTTGACACTAGTGACACTACTAATCACAACATGATGCAACTAATAAAAGCATCATCACAACATCTCAACCATCAATGCAGTAACATATAATTTTAACAATCACCAATAGTATGAACAAGTTGACATCAATGAAAACATAGACATAATTTTTTTGACATCAATGACAACACACATACTGCACATACTTCCAATAGGAAGAATAAAAAAGGTGCAAAAGCAAAGAGGGGGACCCATTTAGAACCAAAGGGAAAATAAGGATGGGTATGCAAGGCATAACATGACTTCTTCTTATGGGGATCTCTTTGTACACATGGGTACCTCATCAAAATTTATTTGTGAGGATCCATTTCTCACCCACCTAACCTATATTTAAGGGGGGCATTAATGCAAGTTTTTAATTTTCTTATGTTAGTGGTATTTAATTTTTCCTACACGTATTATTTTCATATAGATTTATTATACATGGTTAATGTGAGAATACATAGTGGAATACATTAGTTGCATGTGTCACTCTCTCCCTCACATGAGTAGTAACTAGTTACACACCCTCTTTTGTATTTATGTACCACCTCTCATAACCACTATTATGTCTTTACCAGAGGAGGTTATTCCACATGCTTTGGTATATACCAAGTAGGTAAAATATCCGTTGAATATGAAAACTGAGAGGGGGAGTGAATCAACTACCATAGAATTAAAATTTTAATTCAATCATCAGAAATAGTTCTTAATATTGCTTAAATGATTAATCATCAAATGCCAATGTAGAAACTTCAATCCAACACATAAACACAATAACAATGGATTTACATGGAAAAACTAATAAGGGAAAAACCATGGTGACTCAGGTTAACTCACACTATAGAGAATATCAAAATCTATTACAAGAGGCTAACTACCAAAAATAAGGCTCACTACCAAAATAAGTACTCATTGTCTGAAATAGGACTCACTGTTCAATAGGGATAACAACCCGAAGGGCTCATTTACATAGAGATATAAAGAAGACAAAGAAGAGTTGTTACAAAGAGACTGCAATCTAAATGTAGCAAAGGATTCCACCACAATTACTGACAAACATGAATGAATGATAGAGTTCACCTCCTGATCACTACATCCAAAAACTCATCATTAAGCTTCACACTAATCTTCCACACTCGTATCACACACACTTACTGAATAAAATCAATGTCATGTCTATTTGTACTTTCTCTTTTCTCTTATCACTCTTCTTATTTGCTCTTGTATATTTCACCACTAACTCATCCTGTATTTATACCATCTTCAACTTTGAAACATATCCAAAGTCAACCATCCAAATTCAAATTCAAATTAGGTTGGCACCAAAAAATCCTAGGGTGGAATTAGAATGAGGGAAACCCAAACACATGCTTCAAGGGACCCAAAATAGATCCAACATTCTTCATCAACCTCGAAAGTAGTATTTCTCAAAAGGTTAGCTAAACCAGTGTAAAACACATAGAAATAGTAAACATGAATATCCTCGATGCCGAAACTATCTTCAATAGAATCAAGGAAACTCAATTGTAGAACTATAATTCATAAGACTTCATCAAAGAGAAATTCAAACCAACCACATTTCTCTTAGACCTCAAATAGAAACACAAAAAACCATACTTCACAATTGGTGAATATAACTTGCACTCTATAATGAATCAACAACCAAAAATCTAGATAAAGCATCTTCCAAAAATCATGAACAACATGTATGAACTACACAAACATAGGAGAAAATTAGAACCAAAACCAAGAGCAACCACTAAATACCTACAATATATCTTCATTAAAATTTTCATTCCAACAACAACTAGTTGATAACTAGTTGACCAATTGACATCAATGACAACACCTTCAATTTTCCATTCTTGCAATAATCTTCCCCTTTGTCATTAATAGCAACACATGATGTGAAAAACCATCAAAGACAACATACTAGCTCTGAATACACTTTTTTGTTTCTCCCCCTTAGTAGATAATCTCTTATATGCCTCCTTTTCTTTTTCACATGGTTATTCTATCATTATTCCTCTCCCTTTTGACTTGATTCTTCTCCCCCTTTGAAATAAATGGCAAAGGAAAAATATTTTACATTGATTTCTCCTTTGACATGAGAAAAAAATACTCACAATGACAACACATGATACTACTTGCTCTCCCTGAGAGTGACGAGGGCGTAGTCCGAGACACAAAATAACACACAAACAAGAGAATAATTTTATTATTCAGAAAATGGAGCTTCTTACATGCAGATGATCTCAAATCCCTATGTTCTACAACACATGCAAGTTACAGATAGCTACAGAATAACCCTTTCGCAATATATGAGCTTGTCCCCAAAAAGCTACCTAAAAAAATTAGAAACCCACCCATAAATAGAGCTCCTCATTAGTTTGGAGCCAAAACAACATTCAAATTTGAGTTTAGGTGGTTTAGCGCCAAAAATTTACAAGATGAAGTTCAAATTTCAAAAGAGCATTTGCAATTGTATCTTCTAGAAAGTGTGCCAACTTCCTAAGGACATAACTTTTGATCTGGGACTCCAATTCAAAAACTGTTTGAACCATTGGAAAGGTCTCAAAGTCAATAATGCGCTTGAAATATGCTATGCCAATTTTAGAAAGTTTTGGGGCTGTTTTGGGAAATCTAAGTGCCTCAATTCTAACTTAGAAGATTTTTAGGTGCAAATTTGGGAAACTAAAACTGCAATATCTTTCAACCTAGGAATAGAAAATAAAAACCATAAATTGGAAATTTTATTATGATGAAAAGGGTATCCAAAAATGTAAAAACATCTAAAAACTAAGAAACTTGAAATTTAACTATTTTTGGGTGATGCAAGATTGCCCTTATACCACTAGATGCTCCTACATCAGACACCTAGGGTAATTTGAGAAGTGACCCTGTCACATCTCAGATGGTTGAGGAAAACCCAACCAGCCAACTGCTGCCTTAGATAACCAGGATGAATCTTCCACAGGCCTTCCTCTCCATTTCACCAGATATTCTTCATACAGCCTGTTCTTGGTACTCCTTCCCACACGACTATCTAGGATTTCTTCAATCTCCTTCTTTTTTGATGTAGATGTTGGAATCCCACATTGTTCCATTGTTGGTACTTCCTCTGCACCACCTTCATGATACTCTATCAAATCTGAAATGTTGAACATAGGGGATATGTTGAATCCATTCGACAACTCTACCTCATATGCATTCTCTGAATCATGCCTCTTCAAAATTTTATAGGGACCGAACTTCTTCATCTTCAATTTGTTATATGTTCCCACTAGAAACTTTTATTTCCTCAAGTTGACTATCACTTCATCACCAATCTGAAACTCCTTATACCTCCTCTTCTGATCTACCTTATCCTTATACTGCATATTCATCTTGTTAATATGTTCTCTTACCTTCTCATGTATATCCTTGATGTGTTTTGAAAAGTTTTCAGCTTCAGTACTTATTTTCTTCTCTTGGTCCATCTTCCTCAATTCTAGAGCTGATCTGGAGCTACCTCCATACACAATCTGGAATGGTGATCTACTAGTGCTTCTGTTGATAGAATTGTTGTAAGAAAATTTGGCCTAGGGTAAGATCAAGTCCCATCCCTTGGGTTTATCTCATACCAAACATCTCAGTGGGTTACCTAGACTCCTATTAACAACCTCTGTCTGCCCATCTATTTGTGGATGGTGTGCAGAACTAAACTTCAACTCTATCTTTAGCTTCTTCCACAAGGTCCTCCAAAAGTACCCCACAAATTTGGTGTCACGATATAAAACAATACTCTTTGGTAGACCATGTAGTCTCACCACCTCTTTGAGGAATAAGTCAGCAATGTGGACTGCATCATGGGTCTTTTGACATAGAATGAAATGTGCCATCTTTGAAAAGCCATCAACCACGATAAAGATTGAATCATTTCCTCGTTGTGTCCTTGGCAAACCAAGAACAAAGTCCATACTGATATCCTCCCATGGCCTCTCTAGTACAGGTAAGGGATGATGTAAGCCTATATTCTGGATCACCCCTTTAGTCATCTGACATACCCTACAGCTTTGTACAAACTTCATCACATCCTATGACAACTAAGGCCAATAATAATGCTCACTGATAATGGCAATGGTCTTATCTTGACCAAAATGTCTTTCCATTCCTCCACTATGTTTCTCCTTTATCAGGTTCTCCCTCATGGAACTCCTCGGGATACACAATTGACTTCCCTTAAATAATATGCCATCCTGGAATATGAAATCTAGCCACCTTGTCCTGTCCACTGTAATAGGTTCCTTGCAAGCTTTCCAAGCCTCTACAAAATTAGGATCTTCTGCATATAGTGTCTTGAGTTCATTGAACCCAACCACTTCAATTTGCATCTTTTTCATCAATGTATGCCTCCTACTTAAGGCATCTGCAACCTTATTTGACTTCCCACTCCTATGTTTCAAAACAAAGGTATAACTCTGCAAAAACTCTACCCATTTTCATATGCCTCTAATTTAATTTTCCTTGACTATTTAGGTATTACAAGGCCTAATGATCTATATATAGAACAAATTCCTTCGGCAATAAATAATGTCTCCATTTCTTTAATGCTTGAACTATTGCATAAAATTCCTGATCATATACAAAATACTTTCTCTTGGCATCATTTAACTTTTCACTAAAATAGGCAATGGGCTTACCTTCTTGGCTCAACACTGCTCTAATGGCACAATCCACCTGAAACACCTTGTTGAAATATGGGAGGGCTAGAACAGGTTACTCTATCACCTTCTGCTTCAACAGTTCAAAACTTTTTACCACTCCAGTGCTCCACTTGAATTCTTTTCTATCTCCTCTTATTGTTTCAGTCAGGGGTCCACAAATACTACTGAAGTTTCTAATGAACTTTATAAGAAAATAGCCAAACCATGGAAAGATCTCACCTCGGTAGTAGTTCTTGGGGTAGGCCATTCTAGAATAGCCTTCACCTTATCTAGGTCCATCTTGAGACCTTCTACTGAGACAACAAACCCCAGGTACACTAACTCCCTCTTCACAAAACTGCACTTCTTCAGATTAATCAATAGTTTCTCTTCTCTTAAGTTCTCAAAATCTCTCCGAATATGCATCAGATGCTCATCCAATGTCTTACTAAAAATCAAAATATCATCTAAATACACAATAACAAAACTTCCCAGAAATTCTTTTAGTACCTCGTTCATGAACCAAATGAATGTGCTCAATGCATTGGTTAGCCGAAAAGGCATGACTAACCACTTGTACAGGCCCTCTTTGGTCTTGAAGGTAGTCTTCCATTCATCTCCCTCTCGAATCCAGATATGGTGATATCCACTCTTCAGATCAATCTTGGTGAAGTACTGAGCTCCACTCAAACAGTCCATCAGGTCATCCATCCTTGGCAGGGGAAATCTATACTTGATTGTTATCTTGTTTATGGCTTGGGAATCTATACACATCCTCCACTCCCCATCCTTCTTTGGTGATAGTACTATAGGTACTGCACATGGACTCAAACTCTCCAATATCAAACCCTTTCTCAACAACTCTTGAACTTGTCTGTTCAACTCCTCATTTTCTACTGGAGTCATTCTATGAGTTGCCTTATTTGGCAAACTGGCTCTAGGAATCAAGTCAATCTAATGATTGATCTTCCTTATTGGTGGTAAAACCTCAGGTACATTATCAGAAACAATATCCTAAAACTCATCCAACATCCCAAAAACTTCTTCTGGAACCTTCTCACTATCCTCCTTACTCACTCTAGGAATTAATGCATAACACACACACTCATTCTTCATACCTTCTAAAAATTTTCTTCCATCTTCATAACAAATTCTAGCACTACTTCATACCTTTTCTTCGGTCTCCTTCAGGGGTTTCAACTTGTGACAAACCCCATCCTTTGTTAAGGAATAAGTGTTTGTATGGCCATCATGTATAGCTCACCTTTTGAACTGCCATAGCCTCCCCAACAACATGTGACATGCATCCATGGGGATGATATCATAGAGTACCTCATCATGGTAGCTCCCGATCTTGAACTTTACTAGGCAATGCTCATTGACCAAATTTTTTTGGTATTTATGCAACCAGGCAATTCGATATGGATGCGAGTGCCTTTCCCTCTTCAGTTTCAATTTTATGACCATCTCCTCTGACACCAGATTATTGGTGCTTCCACCGTTAATAATGACATCACAACATTTTGCTTCACACTTTCACCTTGTGCAAAATAGATTCTTCCTCTGTTCTAGTTCCTTTTCGTTAGTCACCAGGGCTATCCTAATCACTAGGGCTTCTCCCCTTTTAGCATCATCTAAATGTTCAGATTGGGCCTCCTCATCTACATGCACAACCCTTCCATAACCTTCTAGCGTTTTGTCTGCCCTTCCTTTGTGTTGTGGACATTCATAGGCTTGATGCCCTTTTTCACCACACTAGAAACATGTTCCTTTGAAACAACCTCTTCCAGATCCTTGTCCATATCTCCCTCATCCTCTTCCTCTTTGATCACCACTATTTTGATCACGAGGGAAGTAGAAGTTGCCATTCCTTTGGTTTCAACTAGTACCCACATCTTCACTTTTCTTTTCATCATCATTTCAGCTTCCTGAAGATCTTCCATTGCCCCTTCCACTTTGACCTCCTTGTCCTTTTTGCTTGCCATCGAATCTTTTGTTCAGCTTCTCTTCCACCTTCAAAGCAAACTAATACACATCCTCAATGGTGGTCATTCTAAATAGGCTTAACTCCTCTTGAATGCTTGGTGGTAATCAATTAAGATATTGGGCTACCTTCTCCTTATTGGCCTCTGTGTGATCCATTCTGATGATTATCTTGTGAAAATATTCAATATATTCTTTAACAGATCTACTTCCTTGCTTCAACCCTTGCAATTTCTTCAACAGATCTAACTTGTAGTCCACTGGTATGAACCGCTTCTTCAATTTCTCTACCATGCAATCCCATTTGGTGATCTTTCCTTTTCCTTTTCGATTTCTTTCCATCTGGACCTCTTTCCACCAAATACTGGCATGGAACTTTAGCTTCATTTTCGCAAACTTAACCCGATTTGGGTCCTCTATTTTCTCATACTCAAAATATTCTTCTAGCTCGTTGATCCAGTTGATCAACTCTTCTGGGTTCAGACTTCCAGAATAACTGGGGACTTCTGCTCTGGGTATTTTCTCGATCTTCAAAATGGCCCTTATTAGCCACATTTGGTCTTGATCAATTGCTTCTTCTTCCTCTTCTACATCTGAACCTTCTTCCTCTCTTTCATCCTCACTTTCCTCCCTAGGGTTTAACCCTCTTCTCAACTACTCTTGTAACACATCAATCTGTCTCTGGAGGGCTACCAGTGCATCTCTTCCACCAACATTTTTGCCGCCTTGACCACCTCTAGCACCACCATGCCTACCAGGCATCACTCTTGGAGGCATCTTTCTTGACCTCGACCAACAACCACAGTCTTGGTGTGAATTGCCTCATGATCGGCAATCTATCCACATGCTCAAGAAAACCTGCTCTAATACCACTTGATGAGGGCACAGCCTGAGACACAAAAAATAACACACAAACAAGAGAATAATTTTATTATTTAGAAAATGGAGCTTCTTACATGTAGAGGATCTCAAATCCCCAAGTTCTACAACACATGCAAGTTACAGACAACTACAAAATAACCCTTTCGCAATATGCAAGCTTGTCCCCAAAAAGCTACCTAAAAAAATTAGAAACCCACCCATAAATAGAGCTCCTCATTAGTTTGGAGCCAAAACAACATTCAAATTTGAGTTTAGGCAATTTGGCACCAAAAATTTACAACATGAAGTTCAAATTTCAAAAGAGCATTTGCAATTGTATTTTCTAGAAAGTGTGCCAACTTCTTGAGGCCATAACTTTTGATCCGAGACTTTGATTCGTGAACTTTTTGAACTGTTGGAAAGGTCTCAAAGTCAATAACACTCAAAATTTGGTGCATTGATTTCGGCAAGTTTCGGGGCCATTCCGAGAACTCTAAGTGCCTCAATTCTTACTCAGAAGATTTTTAGGTGTAAATCTAGGAAACTAAAACTGAAATATCTTTCAACCCAGGAATGGAAAATAAAAACCATAAATTAGGAATTTCATTATGATGAAAAGGGTATCCAAAAATGTAAAAACATCTAAAAACTAAGAAACTTGAAATTTAACTATTTTTGGGTGATGCAAGATTGCCCTTACACCATTGGATGCTCCTGCATCAGAGAGGTAGCCACAAAAACATTAGTCTAGAAGAAAGATAGATCCATAGATCCACCAGATTGATGCATCTCCATATGCATCTAGTTCAAGAAAGGAGGGGAAATAACACCTAACTTCTCCCAGAGATACTCAAAAGTATCTTTAGGAAGAGCCTTTGTGAAAATATCATCAATTTGATCCTTCATCAAAACATGCTCAAGCTTTATTTCACTCTCCATGACCTTCTCTCTCAAGTAATGATACCTAATAGATATATGCTTCATCCTTGAGTGCATTACTAGATTCTTTGAAATGTTAATTGCACTTGTATTATCAAATAAAATAGAAATGGGACCTCATCATATCCAGTTGTGATATCTTTCAATGTCTGTTTCATCCATAGAACTTGTGTACAATAATATGTAACAACAATATACTCAGCTTCAGTAGTAGACAAGGAGACTGAATCTTTCTTTTTACTCGACAATGCCACCAATCTACATCTAAGAAATAATACACCACCAATTGTACTCTTTTTATTATCTACACATCTATCCTAATATATTAGGGTTAGAAGGCAGATATCTAACAGTTAAATATAGATTTGATCAATAAAACAAAGAAATAAAACACAAAACATTATATCAGAAACAAGACAACACAAAGAATTTAACATGGTTCACCCAATTTGGGCTACATCCACAAAATCATAGCCATTGAATGATTTTATTATCTAGTGTAAAATATATTACAATCTCACTAATAATTCCCTACTGCAACTCCCATCCCAACCGCTTATAACAAGCTTTTTAGAAGCTTCTAGAATTAGGGTTTTACAAAGTTAGTTTTTTCTTTCTTTTTCGATGATTTTTCCATTTTCGGTGATGAATCCAGTGAGAATACATGAAGAGTGTATAGTATAGCATGATCAAACACCACATACCAATAATATGCATCTATATAGGCACTATGTGTAAAGCCAATATCTTTAGGATACCAGAATCCATAATATGGAGTGCCATTCACATATCCAAATATTCTTTTATTAGTAACAACATATGTTTCCTTAGGATCTTCTTGAAATCTAACCACAAGATAGAGAACATGTATGATATCTAGTCTAGTAGCAGTCAAATACAATAGTCCACCAATCATAGATCCATACTTGCTCTGATAAGCCTTAGGTGAATTATCATCTTTACCCAATTTGCAACCAATCACCATAGGAGTACTTACCGGAATGGAACCATCCATCCCAAACTTCTTCAAAATTTCTCACATACTTATACTGTGAAATTAAAATTCCTTTCTTTATTTGATTAATATGTAGCCCTAGAAATAAATTCATCTCTCCAAACATAGAAATTTCAAATTCTTTCTGCATCTCTTCTACAAACATCTTGCACATATTTTCATTTCCTTCAAAGATAATATCATAAACATACACAACTACAATCAAGATTTTGTCATTTTCAATCTTAAAATACAAATTACTATTTGTCATACCTTTGTTAAAACCTTATTGAATTTCAAATACCTAACTAACCTCACATACCAAGCTCTATGAGCTTGCTTCAATCCATATAAAGCTTTCTTCAATCTGCACACCATATCCAGTTGATCTGTCAACTGAAATCCTTTTGGTTGTTCCATATAGACTTCTTCTTCTAGCTCACCATTCAGAAATGTTGACTTGACATCCATCTGATAGACCTTAAAGTATTTATGAGAAAAAAGTGCTAAGAACATTCTTATAGCTTCCATTCATGCTACCAGAGTAAACATTTCCTAAAAATCTATTCTTTTTTCTACTTGTGAGTAACCCTTACACACAAGCCTTTCTTTTTTTTCTAACCACTACTCCATTTGAATTCAACTTATTTTTGAATAGCCACTTCAATCCAATGATGTTTTTGTCTTCTAGTATTGGGACCAATTCTCAAGTTTTATTCTTCTCAATTTACATAAGTTCTTCTTTCATTGCTTCCTTCCAATTTTCATCTTTAGAAGTTTCACTTACAATCTTCGATTCAATCTCAGAAAGTAAGTAAACATAGATTCACTTCAACAATAACTTTGCTTCTAGTTAATACACCTTTTTTCTTGTCACCAATGATTTGACTTTCTGAATGATTCTTCTATACATGCCTAGGGGCCTTATGGGACATCACCAGAGCATCTTCTTCTTTTTCATTTTGTTCATCTTTCTTTTCTTTCTCATCTTTTTTCCATTCTTCCACAATTTCTTCTATTCTTACACAATCATGTTCATCAGATACATATCCATCAATGTCAATAGAATTCTTCATTGTCTCATCAACCTTGACATTTGAACTCTCTACAATATTTCTCAATATTTTATTGAAACATACGTATTCCTTGATTTTAGTAGAATATCCAAGAAAAATACCTTCATCACTTCTTCCATCAAACCTTCCCAAATTTTCTTCATCTCTTTTGATATAACATTTTCTTTCGAATACCTTAAAATATTTAATAGTAGGAATTCTTCCATGCCATAGCTCATAGGGAGTCTTTGTACTATTTTCTCTTTCTTGAACTTGATTGAATACATAAACAATAGTATGAATAGCTTCTTTCTAGTAGACTTCTGGTAAACTAGCCTCAATAATTATTGATCTAGTAGCCTCTTGAACTATTATGTTTTTCCTTTTAACAACTCCATTTTGCTGAGGATTTCTCGGAGTAGATAATTGTCTCTTTTTCCATGCACTTTACAAAGCATATTAAACTCATGGGAGGTGAATTCTCAACCTTTGTCATACCTTAAGCATTTTATCTTCAAATTCACTTCATTTTCAACCATAGCTTTGAATGTCTTGAATCTATCTAATGCATTTTATTTCTCTCAAAGAAATGTAACCCATGTATATGTAGAATAATCATCGATTAAAAGCATAAAGTACCTTTCACCAAATAGAATTCTCACTCTTGTGGGACCACATAGGTCTGTATGAACTAAATCAAGTAGACTATAATGATTTCTTGTTGGGTGATCCCACAATAGTGGTTTACAATTTTTGGCCAAACTGGACACTTAAATAATTTTTTTTAACTAAATCTTCACTTTCGGGCACCTATAGCAGCTAAACCATGAGGAATTTGAAGATGATGCAAACTAGAGTTTCATGAAATTTCTTTTGTAGATTCTAAATATATTTTTTTCAAATTTTTTTGAATTAGTTTGCACTTCTTTTTCCATCTCCCTCGAAAACTAGTTTTTTTCATAAAACAACATTTTTAAAAAGTGACACTCACCATATAATGCATAATTTTTTTTCCATGAAGGATAAAATTATAATTCTTTTGAATTTAGATTTTTAACTCCAATATCTAGTGCTTCTACTTGGTTAGATAGTTTTTTATTGAATATTTTTTCTTTAATCAAGTTTCAAAGTGAAACCAATTACAATTCAGACATAGCGCTCAACCGTATAATGCATAACTTTTTTTGTATGTATTGAAATTCAATATTTTTTTGTTGGATCAAGGACTTCAATATCTGGTGCACTCATATTTTTCAAAACTTTTTTTGATAATCTACTATTTTTCCACATGTGTAGAATAAAGAGCTTCATTTTTGTTGAAAATCCTATGTTTAATAAAACTAAAAAAACAAATAGATAATAAAACCAAAACATATTAAAATTATATTCATTCGATAGCTCGTTTCAAGGACTACCTAATTCTAGTTGGTTTTGTGAAGTATTTACCATTTTTTGTCTTCAACCCAAGCTCTAAAGTGCAAAAGTTTATATTTTTCCTGTCTCAAGGGGGGATGAGGGATAAGGGGGGTTCGAACAAACCCTATGGGTTTGAACAAATCCCCAAGGGGTTCACTTGAAACAGGGTTTGCTTAAACCCTGGTTTGAGTGAACCACCTTTTAAATGCCATTTTCCTTTATTTTTTGGGTAGCAAATGGGGGCAAGCATTTAAGTGGGTTCAGTCGAACTTGTAGGTTTGTTCGAACCCCTAAAACGAATTTTTTTGCCACAGGATCATTTTTTTTAGTTTTCCTTCATCATTCAAATTGTAAACCACTATTGTAGCTTCACCCTGCTTGCTTTCCAAACTGACAATTCCTACAAATAGCATTACCAAGCTTTGTAATTCCTACAAATAGCATTAACAAGCTTTATAGTTATTGGTAATTCTTGACAATTCTTGAAAATAGCATTAACAAGCTTTGTTATCAAAATTCATGTGACACCTTCTAATATGCCATAACCAACTACAATTAATTTGATTCATAAATAATCATCCATCAACATCCTTAAGTTGATAGATATTTTCTTCAAATTTCTTTCTTGTAGCAATCAATGTTTTAGATCCTTTCCAGATCTCACATATCTCATCCTTAAACACAAGATCATATCCTTTTCTGTACATCTAACCAACACTCAATAGATTATTCCTTAAACACTTAACATAGTAGACATCATTAGTATGATGCTTGCCATCAAAACTTACTGAACCTATCCCACATATTTTAGTACTAGTATCATCTCCAAACATAACCAAGCCTCCATCATATTTTTCAAGCTTCGAAAAATTATTTTTATCACCAATCATGTGATGTGAACAACCACTATCAACTACCCAATAAGTTTTCTCTTGTTTATCTTGTAGGGTAGAGACAACTGTACCTTCATTTTTCTCCTTCTCTGGAGGGCTTTCCTTTTGTCTATTTCTTAGAATTAGCAGAAGTAGGTTCATCCTTAATCACCAAGAACAAGCATTCATTTTCATTAGGATCTTCTTATTCTGAATCCTCATGAAATATACTAGCATTCTCATTCACATAATAAGCTTTGTTAATCTTCTTTCCTTTTTTTTTTTTTTCTTTCGCATATCTTTTTTAATTCCTTTTAGCTCTTTCTAAACACTTTGTAGCATAATGACCTATTTCTCCACAACTAAATCATTAGAGGGAAACTTACATTCATACTTACCGGAGCCTTTCCTCATCCTTCTCATAAAGTTATCTTCTACTTCATGAAATTTTTCTTCATCTGGATCTTCAAATTTTCTAGCCTTAAAAACAATCTCTAATTTGCATCCATTCCTTAGGCTTGACTTCCTCATCTCATAAGATGTCAAAAATTCTAATAGTAGACCCTTAGTATAGGTATTATAATCTATAGTCTACTCAATAGCACACACCTTCTCGCTATAAAAATTAGGAAAAGTTTTGAGAAACTTCTTTACAATCTTGGTTTCATCTATAATAGCACCAAGTCCTCACATTCTGGCCACTATCTCATCCAATCTCTATACATAATCTTTAACATTCTCATCTTTAGACATATGTAGAAGATCAAACTATGTCTCCAATTTTTTTAATTTTTCCTCTTTATCTCTTTTATCACCATCATACACTCTTTCCAAAGCATCCCATACTTCCTTAGTAGTCTTCAAATTTTGAACCTTAATCAACTCAGAATGTACTAGACTATTCTTCAAGATGTATTTCATATTATTGTTCACTTCATGTGCTTTGATCTTATCAGGCATACTCAGATCATTAGCTGGAAGAGTGTAAGGTTTATTGTAAGCTTTCTCCACATCATATCCGCAATACTCTAGATATTCTTCCATCAATACTTTCTAGATATAATAATTAGTTCCATCGAACCTTGAATAATCATAAACCATTCAAATGCTAGCCATCTTGAACCTTCCTCAAGTGGTTAAGCTCTTCACTAAGGAACCAAGCTCTGATACCAATTGTTGAATAGGAAAAATGAGACGGGGGGTGAATTAGTTGTCATAGAATTAAAATTTTAATTCAATCATTAAAAATAATTCTTAATATTGCTTAAATTATTAATCATCAAATGCCAATGTAGAAACTTAAATATAACACATAAACACAATAACACCAGAATTATGAGAAAAAACTAATAAGGGAAAAAAAATGGTGAGGGTTAAATCACACTATAGAGAATATCAAAACTGATTACAAGAGGCTCACTGCTAGAAATAAGGCTCATTTCCAAAATAAGGACTCACTATCCAAAACAAGACTCACTATACAACAGGGCTAACTTGGAGGGATCACTGCCATAAAGATACAAATAAGACAAAGAAGAGTGCTTACAAAGAGACTACAATATCAATGCAACAAAGGTTTCCACCACAATCACTCACAAACATGCATGAATGCTAGAGTTCACCTTCTACTCCCTACTTCTAGAAACTCAACATTAAGCTCCACATTGATTTGCCACACTCATATTACACACACTCACTAAATAGAATCAACGTCACATCTATCCGCACTTTCTATTTTCTCTTATCACTCTTCTTCTTCAATCTTGTATATTTCTTCACCATTAACTCATCTTGTATTTATACCATCTTCAACTTTGAAACATATCCAAAGTTAGCCATCCAAATTCAATTTCAAATTATGTCAGTGCCAAAACATCCTAGGGTGGAATTAGAATGAGGGTGACCCAAACACACACTTCAAGGGACCGAAAATAGATTCAACATGCTTCAACCTCAAAACTAGTATTTCACACAAGGTCAACCAAACTAGTGTAAAACACATAGAACCATTAAGCACGAATCTCCTAGATGCCAAAACTATCTTCAATAGTACATCAAGGAAAATTAACTCTAGAACCACAAGTCATAAAACTTCATCAAAGAGAAATCTAGAACAACATTTATCTTGAACCTTAACCAAAAACACAAAAAACCACACTTCACAATTGGTGAGCACAACTTGCACTGTACAACAAATCAACAACCAAAAATATGGATAAAGCATCTTCCAATAATCATGAACAACATGTTTGAACTAGACAAACATAGGAGAAAATCCGGGTTAGAACTTGGAGCAACCACTAAATACCTACAACATATCTTCATTACAATTTTCTTAGTATGCTTGACATATATAGCCAACAAAAACTAGTTGATAACTAGTTGACTAGTTGACATCAATGAAAACACCTTCAATATTTCCATTCTTGCAATAACTTCCCACCTTTTATTGGTAGTTGGAATCAATGCACATCCTATATGTATATACCTTTATTTTTCTTATATACAACACTCTCCTCTCACCTTCAATAGTTTAACAACTTGTTCAGTGAGAGTGACAAGAGTATTCTGAAATTTCTCTTGCAATGTATCTATTTTTCTCTATTTTTATATTCTATATCCATTCCACTATTTTTATCTTTGATGATGTGTTAGTTGGAGTTGCATGTGATCTATAACTGATATAGATCCTAGCTCGATTATTGGTTCTAGCATAATCTAGTATTATGGAGCACTCAATATTGATAAAAACTAATTGGTTATAGCTTAAGTACCCATGTGATCATTTATGGTTTACTACTATGTTTACAAGGTGTACATGATGTGGGACATATGGCTTTTAAGTGCATTTTTGACTTTTTTTTTAATATACCATAATGGTATTCTCTCATCCAACTCTTCTATAAATTGGTGGCTTTGGTTAGCAGTATTATGGGTCATTTTGTAGGTTGATGAAGTAACAAATTCCTACATAGATTCATAGGGATATTTTGTATTGATGTATACTCTTTAAAGGATTAATACATCTATATTGGATCAATGTGGGTGTGGAGTTTTTTCCTGCAAGTGTTTCTCCATGTAAATATTGTGTTACTTGTGTTACTTGTATTTCTCAACTTGTGGTATTTCTAATTTTATGTTTCTATTGAATGTGCAATCACATTATACTTAGGTAATCATGATAATCATATTTTTTGATTTGGAAACGCATTATAAAGTTAATATTATTTTGTAGTTCACCTTGTTTCTCAATATTTATTGTATCACAACTAATTATTGTCTCATTACCCCTAAAAAAGGTTATATTATGCATTCATTGTATTCAATCCCTTGTCTACTACATGAACTTTGTGATGGACTCTCATCATCATATAGAGACTATACCTTTTTGATAAAATTATTCTTAATGATAGTGACTAATATATAAAATGTTACTTGAACAAATAACTCATCCTTCTCATTTAACACATACTTATATCTAATACCTTTGAATATTCTATGTAACTTGGGGATGTTGTTATCAACTCCTTCAAGATATAGCTAAATGTTAATTGTTTATTCTTAGAATTTATCATCAACATCATACAGTAAATTTAGAAAATAAGCATTAGATCTCAACATCAATTATAACATTAACCTTTTGAGGACCCCATCAAATTTACTTGTTTTATGAAATGAATATTTTGTAAGACTATTTTTATTTTTGAATCTTATCTTTCAATTTTAAACCAAGGCTTTATCAATGTATGATTTTATTTCTTTAGCATACTTCAACTACTAATACACCTATTTTTTAGGTTCTTTCTCTATCCTCCATACATCCATTAAGAACATAATTAATATTCCTCTTCTTAAAACTTTATTAAATTTGATTAGATGGTGGACTTGTTCAATAGCCACATCTGACATTATTGCTAAATGAGTTTCCTCTAATGCTTTTTATTTTTTAGACAATGGAAATAGTTCTTGTTCAATCTCATGATTATGTTTCTTAATTATTCACTCTTTATCTATATTTTTTTAATTTTCTAGTCTCTTGCCATATGCTATATCTAAGAAAATATCTTCTAACTATATACCCATATTTATTTGTATCAATAACATTAAAATTATTTTGACAATTTTTTTAATCTCAAGACTTTTAGCATCATCCTTTCTTATAATATATTATTCTCTTGAATTAATATAACATATTAATTATATGAGTTCATCTTTTTTCTTATTAAGGGAACACTATAATGAGGATAAATTGTTGTAAAGAAAGTAGAATAGTGGGAAAAGACATAAACATGACTTGTAACACTACCTTTCATTGGAGTCAACATTGAAGATAATGAACCAACCATTACACTTGAAAAATGGGAATATTAAAAACTAAAATTATGTGATGATCTATTATCTTGAAAGTGGCCTAAACAATAGCACTAAACAGCATCATATTTTGGCATTCATTAGTTACATACACAACACTTGGACCACTTTTTAAAGTAAAATTAAGGAATTTCAAATCATCAGGTGAAATCACCCTAATAACTTGACTTATAATCTCAAAATATTTCACAGTGCTATATATAATTTAGACATTAACAATAATAGATAAAATATCAACATTTGACAAAAATAAGAAAATAAAAATATTATAAAAACACACAACATGAAACCAATAAGAACAATTTATTGAAGTCTTTAAACCTTAATAAATAAGATTTTATTGGTAAATATTCTAGAGTAGTCCTTATAAGAGCACTTGGTGGTGAATTGGGCTTTAAATAAACTTCTCAAGCTTAAATTCCCCTTTAATTTGGTAACATCTCATAACAAGGGCCATCTCATTTCTCTTTCTTTGAATGAGTCCTCTCATAAAACTAAGAGAATTTTTTTTCCTTATATGCCAACCACTCTTTGTAGACCTCTAAATATCTTCAAGAGGAAGCTTATTATTTATTTTATCTAGAAATAACTTCATACCAATGGGTTTAAGTGCATCTAGATCCTTATATGTAATCAATAGGAAAATAGACTTGAGCTAGCTCATGTGGCTTCCACATTGTATAATCTTTATATATTTTATTTATCCCCCAAAAAATTGATGAGTCATCATGTTTGTATAAGACATTCTTTACCTTGTTGTATAAAACAAATGAACTAATCATACCCTTAGGGTCATAGCATCTCTACGGTGCTTAGTCAAATTTGAAATATTTTATTATGTCTCAGATCCTTTCCATTGAAATGAAATTGCACATCTATTTGAAAGGAGTGGATGGGAAATTTTCTAATTTTCTCTAACTCAACAAAAAAGCAAAGATTTATTAATTGCAAGTATATTTAATACTTATTGATCTTAGATAACACATATTTGGGAAAACTATGAGGGAAATAAGGATATCTTACCCATAATAAGATGTTTTTGGGATAAATCCACAAAGATACTAATTTACTTTCCTTCATCTTAGGAATTGAATTCTTATGAACCTTTTCATATACTATGGGATAAAATTTATCACTTATGACTCCAATTTTACTCTAATGCATGTTATCATGGAGGCCATGAAAATAAAATGTACATGGATTTTGGAGTCCAGTCTCTAGTTGATCAATGGGACTTGAAATTATATGGAAGCACATGCCCCATTAATAAGATACATATGAATGCATTTAAAATTCCTCCCTAACCTTTTTTTTATAGATTATTATTTGTTTATTGTGGAAATTAAATGTCCTTTATTGGGGGAAAAATCCTTTTCAAAACTCATTTGTAACAATGAGACACCAAACGACTTTAGTTAGATAGAATATTTCTCTAATATAAAAAAATTGAGGGTGTCCAATGCAAGAGTATATAAATCATCAAATCACTCATTTATCAATCAAAGATATTCTTTATGATTTATTTATATATTTTTTTTCCAAGTTTTATAGTTGTTTCTCAATAAAGTGTAGTAGTCATGTTGTGTTGCATCTCTCCAAATTTGTATCCATTCATGACAACTTCATATCTATCTCCATAGGCATAACCATTTGTACTTCTTATCACATTTTTCAGAGTTATATATTTTGTATTACAATTTATATAATACATCCCATAGAGAATTCTTCATGTTCCATTTAATTTCTAATCATCTATGATCACCATATTTATATTTATTACATTAACATCTCTAATTTTATTTTATATTGTATGATAGAGCATTGAATTGGACTTACAAAAAAAATTGAATATTAGACCAATTCCCGAGGTTACATGTTTGTATATGAAATTATATTAAATATGGAGACTCCTAGCTTGAGTAACATCCTAGAATGAAACTTTGTATGTTATAAAATTTAACTTACAATATATAAGGTGTGCCAAATTCTAAGGAAAATTGAAGATGAAAAAATAAAAGAATAAATTGTGATCATTAATACATAGCTCATTCCCCTAGGTTGGTGTAGTTATTTTAATCAAGAATGTGCAAATCCAAAGCTTCAACAATCTACAACATGCAAAAATCTACAACATACATGTAGAAACAACCAATAAATCCACACATGTAGCCACATACAACTTGTATTTTATTTATGTAGGTCCATACAAATATAGATCTATAACATGAAACTAATAAATCCAAACATGAAACCCATGGATTGCACATAAAAATATAGTGGCTAATGATTTGTTTCTTTCTCACATGATAAAGGGTTAAAATCAATCATTCAACTTAATAAATAAAATATCCACAATTCCAAAGATAAATCTCACACTACCAATAGGATCTTTAATTCAAAATCATTTCATGAACAAATCCAATATCCTAACTTCTATATTATGCAAGTTATTTCCATGACCATTTTGATGAAAAATAAGATTAGCTATGAAAATTGCACTAAAACAAGGGTTAAAAGAACAAGTAAAAAAATAAAAACCATGGATCTAAGTACCAAATATTAGGAAAATATGCCCATGAATCACTGGAATTTAAAATCAAGAAAAATATTAGATACTAAACATGCAAATGAATTTTTCACTAATCCTATGACGAGAGTAATACAAGTATATAATTGAAGAAAAATCTATAAATATTTTGACATCTAAAAAATTGATTAGAGAAGAAAAATAATTAGAAGAAGAATATAACAATTATGTAAGAAAGTTAAGGTAGTGGAACAACTTCCTACACTGATCTTGAGAGGAGGGTAATGCATTAATTTTTAGATCTTTACAAAAATTATATAATTTAAACAAAAATAATCATTAAAACTATACATACCACAACACCATAATTTATGTGGGGAAAACCATTTTAGGAGAAAAATACCATACTTCAAAAGCTTCCCAAAATATTATTAAAAAAATAGGAAGATTACAATATACTTGTAGAGCAACCTTCTCACAGAAGTATCACTAACCAAAGATTTGGAGACAATGACACAATTGTTAGACTCGATGCATAAATCACAATGCAGAGTTGTATATAATACCCTCATAAAATAGGGTTTGCTTCTAGGGCAAGAGAAGCTAACAACATATCTACTATAAGATGTGAGACCTAATGATGAATGGTCTAGATTTATGATAATAAAATATACATAAAATGTTTCTTTTGGGAGTAGTTTCCTTGAATCCCTAATGAGTTATGCCACCCATGGACCCCTCATCGAGGGGATGATCCCCAAAGACTCCATAGGGAGGTACCCCCTACCCTCACCTATCAATAATAACCTTTTTTGTATTTATATGGTTGATACACAATTTTACTAACAGATAATAAATGAGAGTGAGACATATATAACTTATAAAAAAAATCAATTGAAAAACTAGCCTAAGAAACACACATAAACAATGTAAATTTAGTAATAATTTTGTGCTAGAATTGTCGATCCATGCTAAATTAATGAGATAAATATTAAATAAAAAATGATACCAAAAGAGAAAACCTTGGGACCAAGATTTATCCTAAAACACCATTGTAGTAATTCCCATGATCCACTACAAGAGAATGGCCTCAAAAATTGATTTAGTAATCAATTACATTTGTTCAACAAACAAGATCTAATAGTTGAGGGTCAAATGGTAAAATACAAAATTACATGTTAATGTGTTTTTTGAGGTACCTCAATTAGTAATGAACAATGATTTAGAGACATGTTCTCATGGGAATATTGTGGAGAAATGATAATGCCATGAAGGGTCCACAATTTTCTTAGGTGAGATCTTTATCTTTTAATCCTTTTCTAAATTTGAATTCTCATTTTATCAATAAAAGATCAATGAATAAGGGGAAATGTGAAGAACCAAAGTGCCCCCTAGGTTTTTATTTATTTCCCCTAAATTAATAGAATTTAAACACATGTCATACACAAGAACTATTAAAGGTTCTTTGATATAAAATGACATTTAGATATAATTAAATCCAAAGAGTCATGTTAATCAAGGATAAATCAATATCTATGGGTTAAATGGGTGTGTATAAAGTTGCAAGCTATAGGATCTAGCTATTTGACCCTCATTTCAATAAATCAACATCATAAAGATCCGATGGTATTGTGGTAATGCTTAAAAAATATAGGTTAAAAAGTAAGGTCACTCAATGGCTCAATGCCACTAATTAATAACTTAAAATATAACAATAATATTAAGAAGATTATGGAAGTTACTAAATATCATTGATTTAGCTTGAAATAGAGTGTAAAGTATGTACATCTTCAAACAAAGATTTCAATCATACTTAAGAGTCATGACAAAGAACCCTACCATAAAAAGAACATTTTCTAGATGTAAATTTAACATTATATATAGGGGAACATGCCCTAGTAAATTAATATTAGAGCTAATATATATAATAACTCAAACCTAATAAAATATGTACATGGGAATACATGAGCACAATAATTTTCTTCAAATATACTATTTTCAAAGGTAATAAATATCATGAATTACATCTTAAAGGATGAAAAGACCATACTTTGAAAAATAAAATGAAATAATTCTAAGACCAATCAGAATTAAAAAAGGATACTTCACTTTTTCAAAAAAAATAGCACATATTGTACAAGCAATAATAAATTTATCCATTACTTTGTGTTATCTAATGGCTATTCTAGTTTGAGCTCTCAAAGATCCATCATTTTATTTTTATCTTTCTATGAAATGAACTCTTTTCCATAAATTTTCTTTGTCATAATTTGGTTCCCAATTCTAACATTGTTTTATAATAATATGTAGTAGTCTTCACAAAAAAATATCTCATAGATAATTTTTTTGCACCATGAAATCTTTGATATCTTCATCCAACATTAGTTTGGATAGTTTATAGATGTTGTAGTGAGGTTTGATTTTCATCTAGTCTATGTACTCACTTAAATATCTAGAAAACTTCTCCTTGTAGTCACTCAAGTAGATTTTATATTTTGAGAAAGCCCTCACACTTCTACAATAGGTCCTCTAGAATTCTATGCATTGCTTACACAATTACAATAGATTACTCATAGCATTAAGGAATTTTATTTTATTCAATTTGTAGTCTATATGACTTCTAGTCCATATCCACACAAAATTGATAATTTCTATTGAGATAAAAAAATATATATATTATTCCACTAAATTGTAGATTAATATGACACTCATTTGTTGAGTTCAAACCTCCCATATGTTGTTGCAATATTTCATAACCTTCATTAAACAATTTATCTTGGTCATGTGTAACTATAAAAAAATAGTGATGAATGACACTATTATAAGCTTTGAAAAATTGAAGGCATCACTAATTTAAGCCTATTTAGAATTTTAGTTCCATTGTTTCTCCATTAGAAATAATGTAAATAAAAAATTAAATTGATCTTATCCTTAGCCTACTTTTTTCACAAGCCACAAACTTTCCTCCCCCAAAACCTTAATTTATTAAAATTGATTGCATTCTAAAATTGAAAAGTTATCCCTTAGACCATCAAATTCCAAGCTTGGTCACAACCTTTCTTCATTCAGAGTCTTAATTTATTAAAATAGAACCATTGGCTTCACATAAATTGAATGGGTCTTTTTCCAGCAACTATATACATAAATTATAAATTCTGAATTCAATTTGACAAATGCAAGTTCATATCAAATGAGTTGTTTACATTATGTTATAAACATTTATTTACTATATAATTTATGATTATCCAAAAACATGTTTATTCAAGTCATAATATTGTAAATTTTGTTTAAATTATCTAATAAAATAGTTAGCATTACATGCACAATTTAAATCAAGAAACTATATCATTTTTTTAATATATATTTTGATATATAAATAATTTAATTTCATAGCATGATGGAAATTTCATATGTCTATCTTTAAAAGACTAAATTCAAAGTCTAATATCTATACATAATTTATTTTTTTGTTATATTGTAAAACTTGATGAATATTTAGTTTTAATATAGTCAAAAGAACTAAAATTAATGAATAAACATAGAGAAATGACTTCATCTCTAACATATTTCATTATAAAAGATAATTCAAGATAATTAAAAGGAAATATTTTATTTAATAAGACATTCTATAAGACACTAGATTCTATAAAAAATATTATTTTATTACAACAATAAATCAAAGAAAAAATAATTTGAAGAAAAAAATAATAATATATACAATTACAAAAAGATATTTTACAAAATTTCAATCTTATTAAAAAGATTTTTTTTTCTTTTCAAAACATTAATTTAGAAGAAATAAAGAAAAATATTTGATATATAATTATTCGATAGTAAATAGATAAATCTCTATACATTTAAAATCTTATCAATAAACAGAACACAAGTTTTATAGCATATTAATTATAAAGAGAGACAACTTGTGTCATCAGTTGCTCTCTCTGTGCTTCCCCACATGGATTAAAGTATTTCTGAAAACATTTAACAACTATATTTTGTTTCTCTCTAATTCCCAAAGGAGACTGCCATAACGAAAATATGGATCTAAATGTACCTACTTTAATGTAATGTTCTGGAAAGGAAACCACTCAAATTTAAAACATAACTAAATTTAAGAAAGGAAATTAAAGATTGGAGAATTAGACTACTGCATGCCTTGGATTGTCCACCGCTTTGTAGTATTTCTTGTCATTTTTGGTTCGGGCTCCCACGCTTCCATCATTCCTCTGCATTTTCCTGCGAGATCAACTGCTTCCCATAACTTATCTTCCTCAAATTCTTGTGCCCATTTCCAACATTGCTTTACAAGTATATCTGGTAGCTTTGACATACAACAAGCGATAACATCTCTCAAACAATTCTCTGTCCATGCCACAAAATCTTCAATACCTTCATCCAACATTAATTCACATAATTTGTAGAGGTTGTACTTTGGTGCTATTTTCACCCAGTCCTTAGAATCACTTAAATATGCAGCATCCTCCTCCTTGTCTCGTAGCAGATTTTCCTTTTTGAGCACACGCCCACATTCCTTTGATAGATCTTGTAGAATTCTACGTGCCTCTTGGACATCTATAACAGTACCTTGACCACCAGGAAGTTTGTCGTACTCCCTTTGTAGCTTGTAAAACTCCCTTTCTGCAGCCATGCCAACTTGATCCTTGTTTTTTTTGAGATCATCAACGAGACATATATCATTGGCCTGGAGATCTATATCACACTCATCTGCGAAACTCAAGAAGTCCCATACTTCACTACAAGCTTTCAGAACTTTCTCTAATGGAGCTGACTTGGCCTTGTGTAGTCGAGTGAAGATAGTCATTAGAGACACTACTGTAATCCTCAGATATTGTTTTTCTACACTTGGGAAATGCTTCAAAACTGAGGGAAATGCTCTTGCTTGAAGCATATTTAGAAGTTGTTCACCATTCTCTGCCCATTGGATAGAATAAGGGCAAAAAATTGAATTGATTTCCTCACTTGGCCTGCCTTTCTTAGAGCCTTTCAACATTAGACGCTTTACTTTATTAAAAGACATTTCATTGGCTTCCCACAAATCAGAGGAATCTTCTCCAGGCATACATATAAGCTCCAATATTCTTTTATACTTTTCAGGTGTTGCATCTGCATGTCCCTTCCTCAAGAGTTTACGAAGGCAATACACTAATCTACCTATAATGACCTCCGACAGAAGATCACACAACTTGCTTAAAAAGACTACAATTAGCTGAACCATCAACACCAAATATACCAACTTGTATAACCTGAGTTTGGTAAATATCTTTGTGAACGAACAACGCATCTTTGGGAATTGTTGTCGATCTTTTTTTAAGTCGTACATGTGAATCAACTCAACTGTGTTTCTTGTCCAAAAATCGTCCAGGCAAAGACACCTCCTCCAACTTTGTCCATGCGAACGAAAATACAATTGAGAAGCCAACCATCTCCAGCAAATGACAATCCATCCTACCATGATGAAACTGAAAAATAGAGAAAGTATAATATAATCTGTGGGAGAATAAGGTGTATAAAAAAACACGTTACGAGGAGGCGTGTTTGCCAAGAGGGAGACTATTACACGGGCAACCAACCATGAGCTAAGCACTTCCTCGTCAAAATCATCCCAAGAAATTGACACCGTCCTCCCATATGAGAATTGAAATTCATGCTTATTAGTTATGGGGAAAATTGCATAAGCCCTTTGCTTCAGAAGGCCACGAAAGGTTTGACTCCCTGAAATCGTGCAAACTAATACTAAACCAAGGAATATAACACATATAAATAAAATTAGATTTTCAATTTCCATCCAGGGTGTCAATGTCTTATAGTACTCACTATTATGAAAAATGATGAATTCCGAAGCAAGTTGGACGCATATACTTAATCCTAATACCAGAAAAGTTGTGACACTTGGAGCAGCTATACCTGGCAGCAAATAGCCTATAAAAACACACAGAACAACTTTTCCACTAAGGACTAACTGATGAAGTAAAACCAACTTATCTATCTTATCTAGCTTACATTCCGGGTTATTCTCATCTACCCCGATCTTACATTTTTTGGTAATACTACTTAGACTGGTCCACCAAGCAATTATCTGCACTGTTACACCGCTGAGGGAAAATGCCTTACCAGGCAGCCAAGTTGCCCGTTTTGTAATTGCCCGCCATACATCCAATCCTATTAGAAAAGCAAACCCACCATAGCATAATAAAGCTAAGTAACTAGCAACAGCTGTGAACAAAGAGCTCCAATCCAAGTTATCAAAGCTCCCATCTGCAGGAGATGGAGCAGGTGCCGAATATGGAGATGGAGGAGATGCCACATAATGTGCAGAATATGGAGATGGAGGATATGCCATAGTTGTAATGTGCAGCAAACACAAATAAGGAGAGTTGCAATTGAGAGGATCAACATAAAAATCCAGTGTACTTATTTGCATGTATTTATCGACTCCTTTCCTTCCTCAACATTGTTAAGTTCAAACCGTGGTCATCCCGTCAATTTTTGCGTACACCTTTCCTAATTTCCAAAGAATTCAATAAAATAAAATAAGTCCCTTACGAGCATTGCAACTTTACGTTTAACATCGATTTGGGTTCTCATGGGCGAAAAGTAAAGATAAATTGAGAAGGGATTAGATGACTTCATTTTTATATGATGTTAATGAGAACAATTTACTCTTGAGGATCGTTGATAGAGTTTTCTATTTAAAAATTAGAAGTTTAGATTTATGTATAAGATTATAATGCATTCTTGAAATATAAGATATTTATTTGAATTTAATAAAATATCAGTTCTATTTTTATTTTTTATTTCAATTAATTATATTATCAATAATGTTATAATTAATCTAAATTAATTGTATTTTAATAAATTTATTTCTTAAATTAACTTAAATTAATCTAATATGAGTTATTTTTTATTGAATTGAGTTGTTCTTTTCATAATTTTATAATGATTTGACATTTGTGATTTGCAATCTATCGAAGTTCAAATAACCAACCATAATAATAAGATTGATGAATTTATGAAAAAAGCTATGCAAGATTAATTGAGATTTTAGATGACACTCTATTTTTTTTATCATTAAACAATAAAATCTTCCGAAAAGGATTGGCAAAACTCAATTTCATTAGATATTCTAGAGAAATTTAATGTTTCCAACTATCATAAATTGGCATGACATATGTGGTTAATAATTCATATATCACACCATTATTTCCTGTCGAACTCAAATAACGTCGTCCAAAATTCCGTGCAATATGCGCGATAGAAAATTCGAGCCCCCCTACCTTTCTTTCCCGAGACGTCCAATCCATTTTCAAACATCATTAATTAATAAAACAATACTGCTGACTTTTTACCAGACTCCGCAGCTATACGTTGGTAGATAACACTCAAGCAATGATAAATATCTAGTAGCACTAAATATCCAAACATAATAAAAATTTAATAAATTTAATCGAAGTAGACTAAACATCTAGCATTAATGGTTTATATATCTAGTTAGCATTGCAAAATGTCTCTTTTGACCAATAAGTCCATAACAAATTTTGAAGGAAAGTTAATTATGATTTTTCAAATATGAATTCTAATTTTTTTTTATAAATCATGATTTGATCTCATTTATATTAGTTTTTTATAAATCTAATAATATATCATATTTGAAAAAAGGTAAGTGAAAAAATTCACTCTCAAAAGTTTATGCTAGTTTAACTCTTAGAAAGCATATCTAAAAAGAACAAACTAACAAATGGTAAAGTTGCTAAGTGATAGGATCTATGGATATCATAGTAAGATGTGGAGATAGGTCATAGTCATTTAGCTTGCCCTAGCCACTAGGGAGTTCTTGGCCATTTAGGATAGGCTCCAAACCTATAAGAGCACCGCCATCATTAGTCTACACATCATCAATGGATTGTGTAGCATTCTTGGTAGAAAAAATAGATGGATCAAGGTGAGAGAAGTCTACACATCATCAAGGGCTTGAGTATCATTCTTAGTAGGAGAAATAGCTAGAGCAAGGTGATAGAACATGTTGTTATTTGGCCAAGTAGAAGTATGATGTTGAGAAAGAAGTAAAGGAAAACATTTATGCTAGGATCAATCATGAGCACTACAACCTTAGGATTTGTGTTGAGGTAGATAAGAAGCATGAAAATTATGAGAGCCATGCCCACACTTGCATTATGAATACATCCATGTTGATCATCTTAAGGAGGTGGTTGAAATTTTTTGAAAATAAAGATTGGTAAAATATTGGCAACCATACAAGGAACATTACCCCAGAGGCAATGAAGCAACTGTATGCTCATTTATAATTATATAATTATATCCAAATGAGAGAATTGGAGAAAATTGTAGGCTTATTATACATGGCTTTAATGAATATTAATAGAAAAACTTGAAGAAAGTCTAAAATTATCATGTTTTTAAATACTAAATATGATGTATAGTATAAACACATGTCATATATAGCTATCATTTGTAGGAATTTAGAGTTGGTATCCTAAAGGAATCATATGCCAAGAAAAAGGATTAGGAAAAACCATGAATCCAATTCCAAGTAGCTTGGGATCTAGATAAAAACTAGAAGAGATGTTTGAGAGTCCCTTGATATTTACAAGAAGGAGAATGCAAAGAGAGCTAGGCATATCCTTTGTTGGTCTTGTAGTCATGAAATATAGTATTTATAATACGAAGACAAATTTTTTATGTAGGTCCTTGAGAAAATATTTGAAAGAGCGTTAAGGCCTCTATTATAAAAGTTTAATCCATGGACCCATGGAACCTTATCAAGAGGTCTATCTTGTCCGATGATGATAAGAGCCCACTAAATAGAAATTTGGATAATATATAACTCATTCTAAAATAATTTTTATTGCAAATAACTCGATTTGATAGGTTACTAGAAGTTCCATTTATTTTTACCAAAAACTTACATTATATTTATGACCAATTAGAACACAAGACTAAAGCTTGGTATTGAATGGAAAAAAATATTGAGTACAAAAAAGTTATGGGGATTAAAAAACCCATAAGAAACCATATGGAAACCTTTATCCTATTGTGAAGAAGCCATTAAGAAATATCTTAGGAGTTTCTAAAGATTTTTATAAGAAGCTTTGGAAGACACCAAATAAGATGAATAATAGACATGGGTAGTACTCATCAATAGCTCTAGAACATACCTAGAAAATCCTTGTAAGTGATCCAATAAGCTAACTCTTTTCTTTGTAAGCAATGCCAACCTACTACAAAGAGGAGAGAGCAAATCATAAGAAAAAGGGAATTGCTACAAACTTACAAGATTCTCCATTATCTATCAATTTCAAGCTAGAGGAATAATTCATTTAGATAGTGGAAAATAATATTTTCCTATAGCACTAATTTTTCTACCAATGAATGAATAAGAGAATATACTAAATAAAAAATATCTAGATAATACATAGCTTATTTGATATTATACTCATCTTGTATATGTGCACAAAAATAATTTTTAATAAAATGACCATAAACAAGTTGTTGGGTGGAACTAGAGAGTGTAATATCTTTAACCAATTTTATGAAATAAATTGAACTAGAAGGTAGCCAAACTATTTAGTACCAAGCACATAAGTGTAGGAGCAAGAAAATATCCATATCATATGGAACCAAAGTAGACTAATGGTTATTGATAATGATTTAGGTAGTAGCATTATTCTTTTAATAGAGTCAAGGAATTTGGAACCAAAGCTTGAATCTTGCAACCTAGAAAGGATATAACATCATTTAATGTGGCAATAATATTTTATAAATTAAAATTTTAATAGAGATATCTTATTCTTGATAATATCTAAACCATTCAATTCCTTCCCAAAAATTAAAGATATTGTTATTACAATATATTTACACTTGATGAATCTAGTTTGTTGTGGTTAAAAATTGAAGGGAAGAAGATGATGCAACCTATGGGAAAGAGCATTGGTAATAATAGTTAAGGAAACATCTATCAATATGATCATCTACTAATTGTAGATATCCTTTTATTCTCTCAGCTTAGTTATGAATCCTATATTATGTATATTACCTAAGGAATTTAAGTTATAAGATTTTAGGTAAAATATATACAAAATCATTACCAACCATATACCATTAGGCTTTATGGAATAAATAAGGAAATGTTTCACATTTTGGGGATTTATCATTTAACACGGAGAACATTAGTTCATAAAGATTTACCTAGGTAAGAAGCTAGTGGAGTTGAGATATGTGGAAAGATTTGATCTAGAAAGGAACAATATTGATGTAGTATTCAAGGGCATTAAATTTCTTAGCGGTAGATCTAGAGCATTAAAAGTGTACTACTAATAGAGCATAAAATATTGAGTAAAGACAAGAAGCTTAGTTAATATTTTATCCTTCTTTAATACTCTAATTATCTAGAAAGTTTGATGAATTTTCAAATACTAGAAAATTCCTTAGAAAATTTCCCCAAAATTTTAAACTAGTGAATTAGGGATTTGATTTGATCTCAACTAGTAGAGATATTATCAACAAATGGTTTTATTAATCTAGAAAATAGAAACATGCAATATATCTAGAGAAAATAAATGATCTCTCTTCTATCTTTGTGGTGACCTTGTACAAGTTTTGGAAAAAATATACTAGTTGGTACCCATAAATATGAGGAAAGAGATGTATGCTTGAGTGCATTGTTTCACCACCCAATCTATCTAGTCTAAGAAGAGGGGTATGGTTTTAAATTCTATATGTATGAGATGTGGTAAAGGTAGGAAAATGAGTCAAAAAAGACCTATTTTGAACTATGTTTTCTATTCCATGTAATTTTACTAAAACAAGTTTTTAGAGAGGAAAAATTTAGGTACCATGAACTTAAAAACCCATTTACCCCCTCATTTACTTGGTACTAAATTTTTACCAATGTTACAAACAACACATAAAGTGGCCCCAATAATGTCTAACCCATGTAATCCATGTATCCCTAGATCTCCTAAGTGTACCACAAATAATATTAATTTACATTATAACATTATTCAAGGTGAAAAATAAACCTTTTCCTAACAATATCGAGAATTAAGACTACTCCATGTATGACAAAAAAATGATTAAAATTATGGTCAATATTTGAATCAAATTCCCCAATATATTGTTGTAATATTTTCTATGATGACACCCATAATACAATTATTGAATGAAAGCAATAAAAATAAAATATAATTAAAAAATATACTATATTATTTTCAATATGAAATGTAAAGAAAATTAAAATGAGTGATTGAAGATGAACAATAGGTGACTATATATAGGATATACTATCTAGGATTCAACTAGAAACACAAACAATGCAATATTTTGTGTAAAAAATCCCTAATTAACCTTAACCTAGTGTGAAAATGTCCTAGGTGGAGAACTAGCTAGGAAATGAATTGGGTGAAACTTAGTGAGAAGAAAATAGAAAAACACTCAAAGATGGTATGGGCATCCCTTTGAAGCCACCCATAATATATTTGGTTGAAGGAAAGGAAGAACAATAATACATAATTAAAAGAATAAACTGTATTATATTCAATAAGAAATATAAATAAAATTGGGACAAATGGGTCCTCACTATGAAGCCACCCATAATATATGATTGAAGTAAAGAAATAACAATAATGCTGAAATAAATGAATAAACTATATTCTATTCTTGATAGGAAATGCAAAGAAAATTATAATGATAATTGATTAAAATGAACTATATGTGAATATATAATATATAGCATCTAAGAAACTAAAAAAATAAAATAAAATTGGATTTTGTGTAAAATAACCCTAAGAAATCTTAACCTAGATTGAAAATGTCCTAGTTAGAGAACTACCTAGGAAATGAACTAGTTAAATAGTGTACCCCATTCACACTAGCACCTCCACTTAAGGGAAATAAAATAGAAATAACTCAAAGATGGGTCTGCACTATGATGCTTGATGAGGTACTTGTTAGGAAAAATAGTGTGTCAACCTTGCAATTATAAAAGTTAATATATTTGAGCTTGTGGGAGTGTAGGGGGCCAACCTATGGGTTCTGAGGGTTGCACCCTTGAAAGCCACATTTAAATATATTTTATCATTGTAAATCTAGATTGTTCACCATTAGGTTACCTAGATTTAAAATGGTAGGGATTATGTTGTCTTTTCTTTCCCTAGAAGGAAACACATCTCAAGTGGATAGATCTTTTTCCTTATATTTTTGGACTCATACCTGCACCAGACACCCTTGAGAGTTTATCCACATGGAATATTACTAGTGATCAATTTATAGGAGTTATTTGTTCTAGTTTTGGTCATGACACTATGTGTCTTGTATCAAGCATTGACTATCCTCACAGACTTTGGACTCAACTTTGGAAGATCCATGAAGACCCTCATATCTCTCCACACCCAATAAATCATGTTGTAGATTATCTCATTCCTATTGCAGATTTAAATTTCATACCTTTGGATGACGATACTTTAGAGGAGCTTGAGTATGTTATAGGTCTTGCATGTCTCAATGGTTTGGAGACTTGTCTTAATTTTCCCACTCTTCATATTGAGACTTAGTCTCCACATTTTGTTGTTCTTGATCAACTTGGAATCACCACATCCTTGGACCCTATTGGTTGAATGTAGTAAGGCATACATCATCTTTCAGACACAACTACTTGGGATTCATATCTTGTAGGAATATAATCCTTATTTGTAGAGTTTAAAATTGCAGATTTGGATGATTACTTTGAGGACATTTATCTCTTCTTTTTTGAAAGCCATATCATCATTGTTAGCCCGCCATCATCTTCATCATCATTATAACTTGTTCTACATCAATCATCATAGGATCTTAGATTGTCATCATCTCTTTCTGATGTGTGGAAATTTGATCACTTTTCATAAATTTATGCATCATTTGGATTTGGATTATTGATTCTTCCATCATTTGGGAATGGTTTCTTCAATCACCAATGGATTTGTTTCTTCCTAAGGGGAGAAATTTTATTTGCAATTAGTGGATTTTTTTTCTTCATACATTCATCATTAGAATAGGAGATCTTTTTTATAGGTGGGATTCATATCCTCATTTTCTCTCTCCTATTGGAAGGACACCAATTTTACTTGGGTGACAAAACTAATCCTTGGGGGGTCACATTGAGCCCTCATTCTATCCTTCTTTCACTAGTATAGTTATTTCATTTTTTTCTCTTTTGGAAAGGATTGTTTTCCCATGTGGTTTTCTCCTTTTCTCTAGTTATGATGGATTTTTATTTTTTGTATATGGGTACCTCATCAGTCCTTTTTGTTAGGACCCATCCATGCATCCATCATTTCATTATTCATTAGGGTTCTTAGCTTCTCCCCAAATTGATCTTAAGTGGGGTGTTGGACTAATTACGATAATCACTTAATAATTATTTAATCATTAATTAATTATTAGGTCCCTTATTACTTTAATTACTTAATATAAACTTAGGTGCATTTTTGTATTATTAGATTGGGTTATTTATAGGTTACTTTGTCTGATAGCATAAGATAAGGGAAATTGTCACAGTCTAATTAGATCCTCATCTAGGGTTTGCAATTATTTTTTTATAAGCATTCATTATTATAATTTGTAATCAATCCAGGTATTCAATTCAATACAATTACAGGGTAATGTTGGTATGTGGCGACTGATCATGCAAATATTGTGCATTTGCAACAAGAAATGGGGTTCAGGGCATCGCCCCAAATTTTTTTCGTTAATGCATCAAGATTTTCCTAATGACATATCAAGTTTTTTTTCCTGTTGACACGTCAAGTTTTCCCTGTTAACACATCAAATGAAAAAATACCTTATAAAAACCTAATTCTAGAAGGTTCCAAAAAGCTTGTTATAAGTGGCTGGGATGTATGTTGTAGAATGGTGTTTGTGAGATTGTAAATTTTTTTGCATTGGATAATAAAATCATTGGTGGCTGAGTTTTTATGGATGTAGCCCATATTGGGTGAAACACGTTAAATTCTATGTTGATCTATTTTGTGTTATTCTTCATTGTTATTTAGATAGGTTATTTAATTTACATATAATTGTTAATGTTTATTGCTCCAATTTTCTTGAATCCTAATAGTTAATCTCAATATTAGATGCTTATGTGGACCAATCATTTATTTCTTAGTTTCATAGAAAACTAGTTTCTTTGATCTCTCATTTGTGATAAGAATTTTAGTTACAGGTGTTTTCAGGGAGTTGTGGGGTTCACCATCAAATCTAACATAATTAACCTTTTGTTAAGGTTTTTTAATGATTTCTTTAGTAATTTTATGATCGATATGATATTCATAATTGTCACTCCCATTTTTGAGGAAAAAATGACATCTTTCTCAAAGATTGAGTGGCCTCTTATAATCCTCTCATAAAGTCTTCAAGCTTGCTTCTAGTTTGGATTTTCCTCCTAAATCTCTCGCTTTATTTTTTATGTAATTCTTGTTATACAAGCATTGGTAATTATTTAGGATATTTTATTATGGTGGATAATGTTACTACCATGTTCTCTCACACCACCTACGCTTGTATTATTATGAAATTAGACTTTCCTTTACCTCTCTTGGTGGATTTGATTTTGTAGGTTGGTGCTAATTCAAGGTACCAACATTTGGATTATGAGGGAATCCCATTTGGGTGTTTGTGGTGCTTTGTTATTGGTAACTTTGAAGTAGGTTGTCCCCACTTGAAGGTATCATGCTCCTCCTCTTGGTGGAAAAATTATAATCATGATATTCTCATGGTACTAGGTTCTAAGTAACCCCCTAGAAGATGAAGCCTCCCACACCACAATATGTGGTTGTTTAAATCATAAATGTAAGCAATCAAACAATGCAACACGGTGAACAATAGAACATAGAAAATACCCTAGGAAAACCCTCCTTCTCAAGGGAGAAAAACCCAGCCAATAACATATCAGGAAGAAAATATTCTTTACGATTGGGCCAATCACAAGGCCAAATAACAAGACCACACTTGATGCAAACTCAAAAACAATAATATCAAACCCCTTGAAGAATGATATCGATCTCTAAGAAGAATAATATTGAAATATCAAAATCTGTTATAGATGAATTCACACTTTACTTCTATGAATGCAATGTATTATCTGAATGAATGAACCACACCTCCTTATATACAATTGGATGGAGAGATCTCTAAAAAAATGTGCCCCTTCAAGATGCAATGTCTGCCACAAACATGAAAGGGTGTGACTCTCAAAAGGTGGTGAATATGTAGAATATTTTTTCCTTCATAAAAATATTTAAATTACATTGTAAATAAGTCATCTCCAATAAATGAATAGCCAATGGATATATGAATTTATTACTTATCTTCGCTAGAAGTATGAAGCCCATGGCTATACATCAACACTCCCTCTTAGCTAGGGAGGAATACTTCTAGATATCCAGGTCATGGATTCTCTCAACATGACACCCACAATGGCTACACCCATATGTGAAAAAAGCTCATCACGGAGTCACTCAACATGATATCATCCATCATGGCTACTCCCATGTATGGAAAAGAACATGTGCACAAGTTCCCATCACGAAGTCACTCAATGTGATATCATCATCTCAACATGATGTCCACCATGGCTACTCCCAGAGGGTGGATAAACACAAGTACAAAGAATTCATCACAGAGTCTCTCAACGTGATGTTGTCATGGAGTCTCTCAATATGAAATCCACCATGGTTACTCCCAGAGGGTGGCACAAGGGCTTTCACCTCAAATTTCTCTATCACAGAGGAAGATGCAATAACAAGGGCTTACACCTCAAATTCCTCTGTCTTAGAGGAAAAATGCATTAACAAGGGCTTACACCTCAAATTCCTCCATCTTAGAGGAAAATGAATTAACAAGGTCTTACCCCTCAAATTCCTCTGTCTTAGAGGAAAATGCATTAACAAGGGCTTACATCTCAAATTCCTCCATCTCAGAGGAAAATGCATTAACAAGGTCTTACACCTCAAATTCCTCTATCTCAGAGGAAAATGCATTAACAACAGATCTTCATGATGATGTGACTCCCTCTGAAGCTCCAAGTACTAGCATCAACCTCCTGACCTCCTTGTCCAAGGTTGTGTCTGATGAATTGTTAGACTCCCTCTAAATGTTAATTCCTCCTCTTCGAAGAAATTGATCGCAATGACAACTTGAATAGGTTCTTCCTCTTCAAGAGATGTCTTCAGCCACCAACTCAGTCCCATGGTTGCAAGCTAAGACTCCAAGCTTGATCATTTCTTCAGTTGGCATGAATTCCTCACAGGATGCCTCAAGCTCTTCCTCTCTATGTAATCTCTCATAACCCTCTTGCTTCTCAATCTATCTTGGAAGAATTTTAGAGAGAGATTACTAATAGTTAAATCTAACCTGAAGAAATACCAATGATAGAATCATAAATGATTCACTATCCCAATGTTATAGCATGAATTAATAACTACATAAAAAATTCATGAACATTATTCAAGGGTATGAAATACTTATCTCTTTATGTCTAATCTTCCTCACAATCCACCAATTATTCTTTAGAAAAAGAAACCTTATGAACTAACATTAGAACTTGGCCCCTTCTGAGATGTCCCTATGTCAATTTCTGTAGAAGAAACAAATTAGATAGGCCTTGATTTGCAACCTCAGGAAAAGTGACCATACTTGTCACACCTAAAACATTGAATGTGAGAGAAATCCTTCTTCTTCTTCGGTTTTGGGAAAAATATGGTTCTCTGTCTCTATACCTCTTTCTTCCTTTGCCTCTTCCTCTAGAAGTATGTGTAGCAAGAACTTGATTTTCTACATCATGATGGTTCCGCCCAATTCCTCTTGCTGCCAACCTTGACTCTTCTTGAATACAACCAGCTCGAAGATGATCAAACTTGGGTAACTTTGATCTCCCACTTATGCTTTGAATAAAGGGTTCCCAAGTTTTAGGAAGACCATTAAGTGCCATCATAACAAGATCTTGGTCCACAATTATATCCCCAATAGTGCTCAACTAATTTTTCAAATCAGAAAACTTCATAAAGAATGAGATGATTGAATCATCTTTATCCATTTTTACATGGAGAAGTTGTCATCTTAAAGCAAGGGCTCTACTGGTGTTGTTGATCTCAAAAAATCCTTTTGCACTATCAAACATTTCTTTAGATTTCTTCAACTTAGAGATGATCGGTACTAGGTGATCCATCATAGAGTCTATAATGATCTTTCTAGCCTTTGTGCCATTTTTCTTCCACTGGATTTTCTCGATATCATCAGAAGGCTCGGGCATATTAATTTCCACAAAATCAAGAAGATCATTCTCCTCTAGTGCAATAAGTAGCCTAGGTTTCCAAGAGTTGAAGTTTGTGGCTCCATCAATTCTATCTTCTACCTTGACACCAGTCACCATATTCTTTTTTCCACACAAAATTCAATTTGAAAGATCTTCCCTAAGGTCTGAAATTATTGACTTAACTACTTAACAAATCTAATTAGATCTTTTCGTAGACCTGCTCTGATACCATGTGGCCATTTAAATTAGAAATGTAAGCAATCAAAAAATGCAACATAGTGAACAATAGAACACAACAAATACCCTAGGAAAACCCTCCTCGAGGGAGAAAATCCCAGCCAATAGTATATCACATATATTATAACGAATCGGGCAAAAAATCTGCTTGACAACTGGGCCAATCACAAGGCCGAATAACAACACCACACTTTCAAACTCCTTGAAGAATGAGATCGATCTCTAAGAAGAATAATATTGAACTCCAATATCGAACTCTACTGTAGATGAATTCACACTTCACTTGTATGAATGTAATGTATATCTGAATGAATGAACCGTGCCTCCTTATATACAATACAATGGATCTCTAAACAAACACGCCCCTTCAAAATGCAATGTTGGCTGCAAACATGAAAGGGTGTGACTCTCAAAAGGTGGCAAATACATAGAAGATTTTGACCTTCATAAAAATATAAATTACATTGTAAATAAGTCATCTCCAATAAATTAATAGCCAATGGCTATATGAATTTATTGCTTATCATCACTAGAAGTATGAAGCCCATGGCTATACATCAACACAATAAAGCTCATAGATGAAGATAGTTTCTTTGTATGAAGGATTTGGTAAAAAATATCAACAAACTACTTGAAAGTCAAATAATGGACAAGATTTATGACCTCTCCATCAGTAAGCTCTTGAATGTAGTGCATGTGAACCTCTATCTTCTTGATCTATTTATGATGGATTAAATTTTATGAAATATAAATAACACTCTAATTATCCAAAAATAGTACAAGAGGTCATCTAAATTAGATACCAAACTATATAAGGTTTTTTTTTAAGGAAAATAGGTTCAATGGAAAATTCATAACCCCTTGATACTTAGCCAAGTGGAATATAGAGAATTAGGACATTAATTCTTTCACAACTAAAAAATATGACAAGGGGTAAGAGAGAAGTTTTAACTAGAAGTGGACATGTGATCTGTAGGTTTCCTACCAAATTTGGATCTATATAGCCCAAAAATTTGAAATCAATGACTTGTTTCTTAGTGAATCTTAACACTGTAAGTACAACCTAAATATAATGGAGAATATTTTTATGTACCTTTGAATATATCTGATGGGTCTCCTTAATAAATTGAGAGACCATTTCCATGGTATATTAAGAAAAAAGACTTGTATGAGTCAAATACACAAGGATCCCAAATTTTTTTGATATAAGTTCCATCAACCAAAGTTGTAGAAAAATAAGCCTCAAGTTTAATTCTAAAAAGAAGGTGTTCAAATAAATCTTGCAATCAACCATGTGAAAAAATGAGAGAAAATTTAGAGAATACTTCCAGTCTCTATGATGGTGATTCAAAAGTTAGACTAAGATATCTCAATCTTGAGAAAGTAATATGAAAATCCCAAGTTAGTCATCAAAACCTTTTCATGAAGGGTATTTTTCACTATCACAATGGATGAAGAACTCTCTTTGATCAGTAATCAATCGACATGGAGAAAAAGAAAGATGATTGGACCATATTCCTATAAAATATAGATGCTCAAATGAGAATGATAATGACACAACCCAAATTTTATATCAAAGGAATCCATGTTGGCATAGAAAGCTCAAGGGGCTACTTTTAGGCCATCGATAGATTTAATAAGTTTCCAAGCTAAATAGGAATATTGAAGAAAACTCTAGGTATTTTAGACACATAAAAATGGCCTAGACCCACAAACCCCATTTTTTCTATGTCAAACATCCACCTCACATAATTAAATTATTTCATTATGTACTAATGTCATAATTCCTAACTATTTCTTCCTGATTATTTAAATAAACAAACTTCATTTATTTATTTAAATACGTCATTAATTCCTTACGTCTTCGTATAATTAAATAAATTCCTATGATTTGTTTAATTATTGTCCACCTTGTCCACTTTCTCCATAATTAAATAATTATTATTAATTATTTAATTATCTTATTGAATTTTCTTCTAATTTTAAATAAAGTAATTTATTTAAATTCCCTACTTTCTATTTTTTCCCACCAAGTAAATAATTTGAAATAAATATTTACTATCACATGACCCCACCACTTTTGAATTAAATTAATTTTTAATTTAAAAGGTCTACTCAGCCTTTAAAATCAAATAATTTTAAACTATTATTTGATTTTCCTAAAATCAAATCTTAGCCCTCCATTTCAAATTTTACCCTAATGCTGCCCTAACCCTAATTGCTAGTTGTCACATGCAATTTCAAACTTTGATCTCAGGGCATTTCTCAATTTCTAATTTTGGCTGTTCATCTAAAATTGACTTTTCTATAAAAAGGAAATTTCAACCTCATTTGGACATCTCTGGAATTCATGATCTCCATACCTCTTGAATTCATGATTTCATGCTTCAGACTTTAGGCTTGCTTCATACTTGTATACTTGCAATTGTTGATTAGAAATCTTTCAATATTTTCTTAGGTATTAGTCATAGGTCATTATTGCTCATTAAAATCTGAGGGAAAACATCATTTTGCAGCAAATGGAGAAGGGAAATAAAGGTCAATCATGGAGGGCATGAAGGCTATTTGGTGAAGCTTTTCCTTTGTTTTATGCATTTTTACTCCATTGTACTTCATTGTTTAGCTAAGGTTTTGTTTATACATTTGTTTTCATGCTAACCTAACTTTTTTCCTTAGTTACATTGGTGAACCCGACACCAAAAACAGTATTTTTATAGATTTTCATATGTTTTTTCATCATTTTTGTAGGTATAGGTAAGAAATGTTGCAATTGCATCTTTTTGAGCGGCATTTGATGTGTTGTGATGTATCTTCCTTTGGGAATGACACATCCATAGTTTTGAGCCGCATCTGACAAACAAAATGTTGCATTTGACCTATTGCAAGGTATCTGTTAACCAGAATGATGCATCTAATGTTGCAATGCATTTGACAGGCAGAACAATGCATTTTTCTGGTAAAAGTTTGCTTTCGATTTTTGATAGTATTTTCCAGATTTATCTTTTAGTTTAGAAGATTAGGGATTTTTGGGTTACTACTAATCTATTGTTTGCAACATATAGAAAGCTGGAAGGAGATGCTAACCTTTGTTTGTTGATGATTTTATAACTCTTTTTCAATCCTAAAAGAAAACAAACAAACAACTTATAAATTTCATTCACATTTCATGGCTTAAAATGAACATGCATTCACTCACGGGATTAAAATGAACATAACTTGCATTGAAACTCATCAAGGCTAAAATTTACATGCATTTTCATAGCATTGGCTTAAAAAGAACCTTGCTTGCCTCACAATAAGTTGTGTTAAATTGAATGTGTTTTTGAAGTGTCTTGTGGTCTAGTGATAACTCCTCAGTGTGTATGCAATTCTCTTGCGCCTTGTTGTGATCTTGAGAAATAAAAAAACTTAGGGGTTGTTACTCTGCCACCCCCAAATTTTGATTTGGGATTTAAAATTAATAGTCTTGTGAGTGTGGGTTGAGAGCTTTGTGTATGCAATCTTCTCATGCCTTACTACGATATTGGATGAACAAAAAAAAAGTTTTCAAATCACTTTTTTTAACCTTAGAGGGGCCTACCTCGAAAGAGGGAATGACTCCAACTAGTTTTTCACTCGAGATGGTATATAAAAGGATAAGACTAAACTATCAAGTCCTCATGGTATGTAGGCCTTAGTCATGGAGTGCCATTCGAAACTGGGTACCTACCTTTTCTTTTAAAGGAATAAGAGCCCTTAGTAGAGTGATTAAATCCTTAAGTGGCTTGTTGGATGCTCGTGAGGTGCCATGTCCCTGAGTATTCACTAAATCCCATTTGTGTAGTTTCCAAAAAAAAATTCTATTCACTGGTGCAACAACGGTTGTTGCCAAGCCATCCCACGTTCTTGTAGTTCTTAGTAGAGGTGAAGAGTTTGTCATGGGAGAGTCATGAGAACTCAAAGCTTGGTTGATCTGGAGAAGTGAGTGTTGTGGAGGGAAGCTAGCGTGGCCAAGCTTCTAATTCACCCCATAGGAATAAGTGCAGCTAGAGAAATCCAAGTGGGAATCTAGTGAATATAGTCCTTGCCATACATAGGGTTGTGCTTGTCTTCAATGTGCTTATTTTCTACACTTCAAGACAAAATCATGTTTTTTCCAAGTATTTGATAAACTAGTAAACATATAGAACACAATTGAAAAAATCTGGAAAAACACATTCAAATTAAAACAATCTCAAAAATCTGCCAAAATTGCAAGGAAACTAGACTTTATCCAAACTGCAACACATCTGAGATCCTGCACAACACATCTGACTATGCTGAAACACGTTTTCTATCTAGAATAACACATTTGACCTTTTGAATTGCATTTTCTATCTGGAACAACACATCTGACTATGCTAGAATGCATCCAAGACCCTATACAATGCATTTGACTATGCTGAAATGCATTTGCTATCTAGAACAACACATTTGACCTTTTAAACCGCATTTGTTACCTGAAACGATGCATTTTCCTTTTATTTAGAAAAATCAGTCACTATCCAAATCTGAGACCAAACACTTTCAATATGTTTCTAAACATTTTTCCCTAGTGGTCTTTATTCAAAACCACAAAAAGATTTGCTCAAATTACCCATCTTTTCATCTTTTAGTTTGCATTTATCCTTAATCATAGGTTTATTGTTATAAACTTTTAGTTTCATCTTAGGGTCCATCATAATTTTCAGCATAGACAAACTCCTAGGTATTCATTTTGCAGACTTTAGAATCTTCATACCATACACTATCATGTCTTCAATTCACCTTGATATGCTTGTTGGTCAAGTTGAATACCACTTACTTTGTAATGGTCAATACCAACAAGTTGTAGACTTCAAAAGATAATTCATCCAATCCAAATACCAATTCCCTTCCTACCAACAATCCATAAGTCCTAGTCATTCAACTATCAACCCTCACTATCAAGACTCACTTAACACAATCCATACCATTTATTCACAACAAACATCCATTTATCACCCTTATCCTAGCTTTGAAAAGGGAAATCAACCATCCACTAATCCCTTCCAAGTCTCCATGTCATATCCTTGTCCTTCATCCACTAACCCTTTCCAAGCCTCCATATCCTATCCTAGTCCTTCATCCACTAATCATTTCCAATCCACTTCATCCCAATCTACATTCAGTCATGAAAATACATCTTGTCCTGGTCTCCAAAGTCACATTCCATTTCCTAAATTTGAGGATATATGTCAAGATAAAAACCCAAGGCATGACATCATAACTTCACCTTCATGTCAATATCAAAGTAGTCCATCCCATGACCCCATCCTTAAATCCATTCAAGAAGTCCTTCTAGATAATCATAGTATTCAAAATACACCTATCCTTGACAAAGATTTTGAGTGTGTGTGAAATGTGTAAAGTTAGTAAATCAACACAAACCTTAATGAAATGAATTATATTAAAGATTCAAAGCAAAGAAGCTACTCTAAATTGCAATTTAATGAATCTTTCAAGAGCATCTAATTGTCCTCTATTCTTAATGATTCCTTTAAACCTTTTGGCCCTCGGATTTCTATGTGCACAAAGGCTATTAGAATGACACTTAACAAATGAGATTAGTATTTAACATGCAAGCTAATTAAATTCCTACATGAAACTAAATGGTAGAAATGATGATGGATATTATGATGAATGATGGCTGATTATGATGAATGGTGGGTGACTATGATGAATGGAAAAACGGTGGTGGATAGTATGGTAGTGATTTATATGATTCTACATATGCTCAAATGCAAACTATTGAAATTCTAATCTAAAATGCAACTATGATGCAATGGAGGACATAAAATGCAACTATGAAGCAAAGTGTTAGTCTAAGATCTAACTATGATGCAAAACATGATGTAAAAACTAATTATAAGACTCCAAAGTGCTCCCAAGCTCAAACGATATTCCTGCATGATAACTCTATTCAAAAGTGGATGAAAAATACAATGCCAAAGGGTTGTATTTATAGCCTTTTCCAAGCATCTTGTGAGGTGGCAATAATCAACTTTCCAGATTCGAACAAGAAGAATGGATGGTGGAGATGGAGAGAATCAAGATGTTGTCCCCTTGACCAAAGACAACATGCCATTTGGATGGAAGAATCTCTTGACCAATAGGAAACATGCCATTTGGATGGAAGACTCAACTGTGGAAAGAAAAGAGCATGGGTTTGAAAATTGGTAGAAGTGTGTAAGGAATAAGTCATGTGCTTTTAAAATTGGTTGAAGATAATTCTAATTAAAAATTAGAATTATTTAATTTCATGTGACCTTGGTGAGGTGGCACAAAAAGTTGTAGACATGTGCTTCAATTCCTAATCGAGATTAGTGAAGATTAATTAAATAAAACAAGCTTATTGAAATTTGTTTATTTAATTAATTTAGAAGAATATGATTTTAGATTTGGAGAATTAGAGAAGGGTGAACAATATAAATAAATTTAGAATTTATTTATACGTAGTCGAATATTAATTAAATAAAAGTTAGTATTTAATTAATTGAATGCCATGACTGTTTTTAGGTGTATACATTTTTCCCCTCTTTGAAGTAATATGTTTACACATTGCTTCAAAGAAAAATTTGATATCGATGCCAAGAAATTTTTTTCAATACCCCAGACGATGCCCCAGATGTTGATTTTTAGGTACTGATAGATATATACCCCCTCAAGAGATAAATTGGTGAAGTTTGGAATTTTGATGTTTTTTCGATGATTGGATGATTTTGCAATGATGTGATGATGACTCAAAAAATTTTATGATGTAGAAATGGTTTATCTCCCAAAAAATAAGATTGAGCCTATCAAATTGATTAATTGATGCCTTATGTTGTCTCCTTGTGTTTGATGTTTGATGATCGCATTTAGCCGATTGATTTGGTGATGTTGATGTGATAGTTGATGATTGACCTTATGATAGGTGAGGATCAATGATAGGATGATTATGATTGACCTCATGATAGGTGAGGATCAATGATAGATTGATGATTAACCTCATGATAGGCAAGGATCAATGATAGATTGATGTTTGACCTCATGATAGGCGATAATCAATGATAGATTGATGATTAACCTCATGATAGGCGAGGGTCAATTATAGATGATTGACCTCATGATAGGTGAGGATCAATGGTAGATTGATTGATTGACCTCATGATAGGCGAGGTTGTATTGATTGATGAACCTCATGATAGGCAAGGTTGAATTAATTAATGAACCTCATGATAGGCGAGGTTGGATTGATTGATGAACCTCATGATAGGCAGTGTTGTATTGATTGATGAACCTCATGATAGGTGAGGTTGAATTGATTGATAAGATTTTTGATTTGTGATATGTTATGATCATAGGAGGATTTATGCATCTGGTGCAAGAAAATTCAGATTTGATTGGGTGATGTGGTTTGACTTCTCTGATTAATTGATATGCCCCAGTATAGGATTGATTAATGTACTGAGACTTGATGATGTACTGATACTTGATGTATACATTGATTCAGTTGACACATTATGATTTTTTCCATTTTTGATGATGTACCTCTCGATATTTGGATATACTTGTACACTTGACATTATTTTGAGGTATATATGATATGCAACAATGATGATTGATCTATGTGTCTATGATTTATGTGATGATGATCATGATGATAATGATGGATGCATTTACTTTATATTGTGTATGTTGTGTGATGTTCTATATGATGATGATTTGATATGTTATGGATGCAAATGATGATGCAATTGATGTGTTATGATTCTATGATGCTTTAAGAATGATGTCCATATGATGTATGTGATGGATCCTATTATGCCAATGAAAGGTGATGAATTTTATGTTTTTGTTCTTTTCTAATGAAAATAAATGACTCAGTGAATGGATGGATGGATGATAGATGAAATTATGATTTTTTATGTTGATATGATGATGAGCATGATGATTATGCAACGATGATGTTTTATTTATGTGATGTATGCAATGATGATATGATAATGCATGGTTGATGATTTGATATGCTTTATGGATGGTGGATTTGATTATGCAAATGATGTATGATGTTCCATGTGATGATTATGTCATATATGCAAGGATGATATGATATGATATTTGATGTTCATAGTGATTATGTATGGATAGATGATGTGGATGATGTTTTGTAATGATGCATTTATGATTATGTGATGCAAATGATTATGCAGATGATTTTGTTCTAAGGTATTAAGCTTAAATGAGTGAATCTATCCAAATTCCAAGAGTTATGATAAGGTTTCTATCAGTTGAGTCTTTGTTAGATTTAGCTTCACAAAACCTGACACTTTTCTTCAACGTTCTTGGAAATATGAAGAGACTCACTCATTGAAGCTTAGTGGACCACCTTCTTAATGCAACTATATGAAATGATTTGGATTATGTAAATGAGATGTGATGCATGTATTTTTGTATTTTCTGATGCAAATATTATGATGTGATGTATGGATAAATGAATGATGTTGTAATGTTTTCTTATTGTATGCAAATGATGATGCAACTGATATGCAACTAGATTAGAATGATGTGTTTTTGTCAATGCCAAGTGTACTCAATCCACTAATGCAAGAGATAACCTCATTGTTGCAGCTTTGGAAATCCCATAAATACAAATGCAAACTAACATGGATGCACTCTACTCTAACCATGCAGATCTCGTATGCAAAAGTTGTCATTCATAACAACCAATTTTTCATGCTTTTTATCATCATTGGGCCTTTAAAATGTTGAAAGTGAGCACAAGAATCAATGGTAAATTTAGACCATGATGACTTGAATACCACTTCCATGATGTTTGATAGTGCAAGTTAAAAAAATCATCTAAGTATAATTAAACTGAGATGACCTGAGTATTGCTTGCGTAAGTAGACAAGAGTTAATTGTTTTCCTATGCAAATTGAGAATGCCATTAGTGATACTTTGTAGAGCACATCCTGTGAAAATTTGCACAATAATAATGATCAACTCATAGATAATAGACAAAGAAAAATCATACCTCTTCTTAGCTCCTCTAGTTTGATACATCATCTAGGGGCTCCAGAGATATGATAACAAAAATCAAGGTACAATAATTGAACATTTTTGTTGAACGTGATAAACCCATGATTTAGAAAGAACATCATCCATTTGAAGTTTTTTTTTGGTTTGACTGATTTGGCATTTTGATTTTGGTGGTTGATGTGTTCATGTTGATGTTCAATGTTGAATTGCACTATGATAATTGTTGTGGGTTTTGTTGTACTACTGTTGTTTGTCTATTGGTTCAAGATCAAAGTTTATTGCCCCTAGTGAGTTTAAGAATTTTCCCCCACTCTAGGGTGAGACACGACTGTGATGCCAAGATATGTACATGGTGCTTTCCTTGGATAGGCAAATGGATGGTGAAAGCAAATGGTCAACATGATCAAATAGATGGAAAAGCTAGCCTATCACAAATAGCGCCTATTGCCAGGTTTTCACTACTTGCTTTTATTGTACTTTTTCAGATTTTATGATTTTTTTTTATCTTTTCCCTTTTTTTTTTATCTTTATCTAATTTTTTTGTATTTTTCTCTTTTTTCTGATATTTTTGTATTTTTGATCTTTTTCTTTTTTTTTTTTGTATTTTTCTCTTTTTCTAATGTTTTTGGTATTTTTTTCAGGACTTTTACTGATGAAATGATATGATATGACTGGTTGAAGGAACATGATTCCCCACAAAAGAGGTAATGCAACCATGGATAAATGATAGATCAAACTAAAAGATTCACTGTAAAACATGTTACACAAACAACATATCTGTTGTCAAAAGATGATAATGGTTGATGGATTAAGATGCCATAAATGAATGATTACATAAGGAATGATGATGATAAATACTTAGGATCACCGATTTCCTCTAAGTACAATAAGATTGATGATTTTTGATGATTGATTGATTGAAAAAAGATATGAGGATGGGATAATGTTTTATAGCTTGGTTCAAATATGATTTACATGATAAGATTCAAGGTTGCAAAGGGACATGATGACATGGATTTTGATAAGCTGGGAGATATGGAATGGAAGAATGAAAGGATAAGGATAATGAATGGGATGATCAAGATCAACTAGATAAGATACGGACACAAGGCCCAAGTATTTTTCCCCTATTCCTCATTAAGACCAAGGACAAGAAGAAGGATGTATCTAGTAAGAATGATGGAATATGGATAAGACGAAAGATATGGTACAAAAGATATGGATAAAGCATATAGGATAAGATATATGATGTTTAAGGAGATCCTTAACTTTTTCAAGATCAAAGGTAGAAATGTGGAAGATAATATATGCATGATAGGAAGATGGAAGGAGGACTTAAGCATCAAGTTTCACAACCCAATATCCCTTTAATAAACCATGGCAATGGGGATTAGACTCATAAATGTTGGCCTATCAAAGGTATGATGGAAGAAAATAAGGACTTATCCAAAGGTTTGGATTAAAGGAGGAAAAATGGGGGATGAATGTTAGGTAATGTATAGGAGGTGGGAAGGCTTGATGATGGATAGATGTAAAGGATTGCAAGGTCAACATTGGCACACACCTTGAAGGGTGATGGAGTGATGGAGAAGAAATGGATTTGGAAGGTGATAGGTTTTTAGATGGAGGATTGGAGGAAGCTTTTGGATTAGTAAATTTGGATGCCAATTTAGATTTTATTGCTTCTATGAGACTTTTTGGAATCCACATGACTTTTGACTTTGATTTTTGCTTTGTGGGCCTTTGTGCCTTTGAGATTTTCTTTTTGCTTTATGGGCCTTGTGGCCTTGGAAATTTTTCTTTTTGCTTTGATGGGCCTTTGTGGCCTTTTGAAAATTTCTTTTGATTTATGGACCTTTGTGGTTTTTCAAAATTTCCTTTTTTCTTTGATGGGCCTTTGTGGCCTTTTTGATTTTTCCTTTCATTTTGGATCAAATTTTCTTTTATTTTTGCATGCCTCTTTGAGGAGACATGTTGATCCTTTGACACATGTGGATTTTCATATGGAAGCTTTTGAAATTTAGCACCCAAATTGCTTCCAAGAGTAATGAGAGGGGTGGATTGAGATGAATGGTATGGATGTATTATGGATGAGTGAGTGTAGGTAAAATTTTGAAAGGGCATCAAGGATGTGTGCCTTTTTTGTTCTTGATGAATAGGATATGGACGTAGGATAGATGGAAGGTTTGATGAACTAGGATGAGGACCTAAGATAGATGGAAGGTTTGGTGGATTAGGATGAGGACCTAGGATAGATGGTAGGTTTGATGAAATAGGAAACTTAGGTGTATAACCAAGGCCATGGTAATATGGGTTTTCTTGAGCAACAAGGGGTTCTAGGATACCTTGTTCATGAAGGCCTAATCCTTTGCCTTTGTAGTTCATACTTTGACACATTCATTTACCAATGGGATATGTATTATTTGTGAAACAAGATACAAGTCCATTTTGGGGAGGATATGATAAGGATGAAAGGATAGGTGTTGGAAGTAAACCACAGTGGATGAAGGTGGAGGATCCCAATTTGTAGGTGTGGGGTTCATGGATAGCTTGACTAGGTGTGATAGTATCTTGACACGGGGATGATGGGGTAGTTTGATATTGACTTGTAAAAGGATCACGAGGTGTAGGAGATGGAGTAGCTTGCTCTCTATTAGGTGTGGAATCATCATGTAGTGGTGTAAAAGGCATATCTTGATCTTGTGAAGGATGAACATCCTCATGAAACAAAGGGATATCCACAATGGGCACCATTTTGTGTGTGTGTGAAATGTGGAAAGTTAGTATCAACAAAAAACTTAATGAAATGATTTATAATAAAGATTCAAACCAAAGAAGCTACTCTAAATTGCAATAAAATGAATCTTTTAAGAACGTCTCATTGGACCCTCTATTCTTAAAGATTCTTTTAACCTTTTGGCCCTCATATTTCTATGTGCACAAAGGCAATTAGAATGGCACTTAAGAAATGAGATTAGTATTTAACATGCAAGCTAATTAAATTCCTACATGAAACTAAATGGTAGAAATGATGATGGATATTATGATGAATAATGGATGATTATGATGAATGGTGGGTGACTATGATGAGTGGAAAAATGGTGGTGGATACTATGGTAGTGATCTATATGATTCTATATATGATTCTGCATATGCTCAAATGCAAACTATTAAAATTCTAATCTAAAATGCAACTATGATGCAATGGAGGACATAAAATGTAACTATGAAGCAAAGTGTTAGTGTAAGATCTAACTATGGTGAAAAACATGTAAAAATTAATTATAAGACTCCAAAGTGCTCCCACGCTCAAATGTTATTCCTGCATGATAACTCTATTCAAAAGTGGATTGCAAAATACAATGCCAAAGGGGTGTATTTATAGCTTTTTCCAAGCATCTGGTGAGGTGGCAATGATCGACGGTCCATATTTGAACAAGAAGAATGAATGGCTAAGATGGAGAGAATCAATATGTTATCCCCTTGACCAAATACAACATGCCATTTGGATGGAAGAATATCTTGACCAATGGGCAACATGCCATTTGGATGGAAGACTCAAGTGTGGGAAGAAAATACCATGTGCCTTTAAAATTGGTGGAAGTGTGTGAGGAATAAACCATGTGCTTTTTAAAAATTGGTTGATGATAATTCTAATTAAAAATTATAATTATTTAATATTTCATATGACCTTGGTGAGTTGGCACAAAAGTTCTAAACATGTATTCAATTTCCTAATCGAGATTAGTGAAGATTAATTAAATAAATCAAGCTTATGGAAATTTTTTTACTTATTTAATTTAGAAGAATATGTTTTAGATTTGGAGAATTTAGAAAATGAATAATATAAAAAAATTGTGAATTTATTTATGTGTAGTTGAAATATTAATTAAATAGCTAGTATTTAATTAATTAAATGTGACGAGCAATTTTAGGTGTATACATTTTTCCCCTCTTTGAAGTAATGTGTTTACATGTTGCTTCAAAGAAAAATTTGATACCGATGCTCAGAAAAGTTTTCAATGCCCCAAATGATGCCCTAGATGTTGATTTTCAGGTACTAACAAATATATGCCCCCTTGAGGGATAAATCAGTGATGTTTGGAATTTTGATGATTTGTCAATGATTGGATGATTATGTGATAATGTTGCAGTGATGTGATGATGATCATCCAATGTTAAACCAATGATACTTTGATACCAGACATGATTTATCTCTCAAAATTTGATTCTACACTCACTCCTTGAATAGTTTTGATTAGTTAAAACCCATTTTTGGTAAAAAAGAAATAAATCCCACCATAATTCCCTCCATTAACCTTTAAAAAGGTAAAAAGTGGGAAAAGTGAATTCATTTGCACATTGTGATTTTGGAGAATTTGGAGAGTGGAGAGCTAGAGGAAGATGGTGATTCCATATCACAGGCATCGTTTCAAGTGTGTTCGCTGCCATGGTCACCCTACTGCAGTTGAACCTTTGGTATGCATTACGAGAAACCTCCTTTAGTCATTTTCCTGCCTTGTATTAGTGTTTTGAACTTGGTAGATAGGTGTTGTAGGCCATTTAAAGTCATTTAAGCACTTTTGGGGGTATTTTTGCTGTTTTGGAGTCATTTTTGGGTGTTTCTGAGAGTTTTGGCTCTTCTTGTGCCTAAAATAGCACTTTTTGTCCATTCCATGGTGCTTTTTGTCCATTCTGTGGCACTTTTTGGGTCCCAAATGGTGCTTTTTGCTGGTCTTTTGACACTTCATGTAGCCTTGATTTCATGTTTTGGCCTGTTTTAGCTTTTGCCCTTGAAATGACACTTTTTACTAATTCTTTGGCACCTTTTACTGATTCTGTGGCACCTTTTGCTGATTTTGTGGCACCTTTTGTTGTCTTAGGGGTCTTGGCAGGGTTTTTCTTTGATGATTCCTGATGATTTTCCCTATTGTTTTTCCTGTCTGATGATGTGTGATTGATTAAAGTCCTCTTGGTTATGTCAAATGTTGCATTGTTGATGTTCATTGAAGCTTGTATAATGTTCATGAATCATGTTAGTCATTACATTGTGTTGTTTAGTGATGCTTTTGATTGATTTTTAGTCTGATTGTGTGATGTTCGTTTCTTGATTGATGTTCGATAAGATAGTTGATGATTTGATCTCATGATAGGTGAGAGTCAAATGATAGGATAACTTGATGATGTATCAACCTCATGATAGGTGAGGATTGATGATAGGATTGATGATGTTTCGACCTCATCATAGGTGAGGATCAATGATAGGACTGATGCTTGATTGACCTCATGATAGGTGAGGATCGATGGTAGGATTGATGATGTATCAACCTCATGATAGGTGAGGATCGATGGTAGGATTGATGATGTATTGACCTCATGATAGGTGAGGATTGATGATAGATTCACTGATGATTTGATTGATTGATTTCATAGATTGACTGATGATCTTAATTGAACATGATTTGCTTGATTGATGATCTTAATTGAACCTGATGTGATTGACTGATGATCTTGATTAAACCTAATTTTCTTGATGTAATGTTGATTTGTTTGTCATGATATGATTAGGAGGACCTTGATGTTCTCTAGTCTCGGGAGTGTTTCCCAAAGATGTAGGATATGATTCATCAATTAACAAAGGATGATTTAGATATTATCATCTGTTGTGGTTTGACATCATTGTTAGATATACCCCAGTATAGGATTAATAGGGGTTTGTTGACTGCTTTGGTAGAGAGGTGGCATAGTGACCACAACACCTTTAATTTGGCTAATGGGGATATGACAGTTACTCTTGAGGATGTGTATCGTATCTTGCAGATTCCAGTGTTTGGCGAGAGATTTGTGTATGAAAAAGTAGAGCAATGCAGGACTGATACCCTGCGTAGGATTTTTTGAGATGATCATGTTTCAGGTTATTGGGTCCCCTAGTGGGAGATGATTAGGAGATATGATCCTCTACCATGTGTTATGTCTAGGTTTGTTGGTAGATTCCTTTGTCTTGACCACAAGTCAAAGGGATTATTGGTGGGCTAGGGTTGGGTATTGGAGCGTATGATGTTGGAGGGGACTAGATATGCATGGGGTTATTGTATGTTAGCCCATTTGTATCATGATTTCCACCAAGTTGTTTATTGTGGGGTGACGAGCCTCTCTTCCAAAGTTACATTGTTGCAGATATGGGTGTGGGAGCATATAGCAATCATTCGACTAGTGGGAGTTAAACAATGACTAGTAGGTAGACCTTATGTGTTCAGCTACACTGGTCCGTGTCTCTAGTATAAGATTGAAAAATTAGATTATTGGAGATATGTCCTAGATGATCTGGAGACCATGACATGGCACCCTTACTTGGACTGTGAGGTGTGGCCAAAGTATCAGGTGGAGATGCCCTACATGCTGCTATCACGATACTTGATGGGACAAACACATTCTATACTCAAGAGATATTTGTATCTGTGGGTTTGTTATCAGTTTGGATGAGTTTAGGTGATGCCTCAAGGGGTTGCCCATTATTCACGGCAACAATAGGATGTGACAGAGTGGGGGTCATGCTTATCTTATCATGCTGCTTCTACCAAGTATTATACATTGGCTCCATGTGTGTGGGATTATGCTCCACAAGTTGTAGATGCAGGGATGACATAGGATTATTCTAAGTATTTCTACACACATCCCTTTCTAATTTTATCTAGTCCTAATGAGCCATTTCTTCTTGTTGATGATGATGATAGGGCATCGCCTCAGGCACTGAGACAAAGGGGGGATGGAGAGGAGGAGAGTGATTTTGGGGATGGAGAGGATGACAATGGTGCTGAGGGTGATGGTGGGGGTGGTGACGATGGTGGAAGTGGTGGAAATGATGGTGGTGGTCACGATGATGGTGGTGGTGGTAGTAGCTCAAGGGAAAGGCTATCAGGTGTAGTTGGTAGTCACATTCTAGATTTTGCAATTCCTAGACGTAGGAGTACTATTGTACCTCAGTCGGTGATTCCTAGGATTCATATTAGAGTCCACTCTCATCAGTAGTAGGTGTAGATAGAGGCATTACATGCACAAATTCAGGCTCTTTAGGGAGATTTAGTGTAGGCTTGGGCATAGGTGGGACAATTACAGGCTCAGATGCAGGCTTAGGTTGGCTAGGTTCAGACATTGACGATTGAGAGAGTGTAGATAGGAAATAGGTACAACAGGTATAGGCACAGGTTTAGACTCTTCAGGATCCGTTAGTGCAAGTTTAGGCATAGGTTCAAACACTGATGGTTGAGAGAGATGCATATAGGTAGCAGGAACAATAGGTACAGGCACAAGTTGTCATACTTATTATAGAGAGGGATGTTGTGAGACGACGGGCAGAGTAGGTCGAGGCCATTACTATTAGATTATAGTAGGCTATAGTAGCTGCCAGTACATCTAATTATTTTAGAGTTTCGACACACTGCTCAAGAGGCTCAATTTTATAGGGGTAAATATCATGAGTTGGTTCCTCTTGAGCGGTGAGAGAGGTTCATATAGTCTCGATCTAGAAAGTATCAGTCTTGGATTGCTAGCATGGGTGTTACACAACCATTGCCTAGAGATAGGAGAGATCTTGGTGCAGGTCCGTGAGGTGGAGGTACCAGTTCTATGATTCCAACACCATTTGGGGGGAGCTTGACATAGCTCTGGTTAAGATAGCATATTTTTATGTACTTTGGACATGATGTATACACCGTTGTGACACTAATGATGTACTTCTCATGTTCAGACTTTATGATACAGTGCAACTTTTGATGTTGATGTATCTCATCATACTTTTGGATATCCTCGTACACTTTGACATTATGATTTTGTTTTGAGGTTATATGATATCCAACAATGATGATGATCTATGTGTGTATATTATGTTTATATGATGATGATCATGATGATTGTGATGGATGTGATTGATATCTATTTTATGATGCTATGTGATGTTCTACATGATGGTGATATGATATGTTATGGATGCAAATGATGATGCAACTTATGTGTTATGATTCTATGATTCTTTATGAATGATGTCTGTATGATGTGTGTGATGGATCCTATTATGAAATGTGATGTATTTTATGTTTTTTGTACTTTTTGATGCAAATAAAGGATGCAATGGGTGTATGTATGATGGATGAAATGATTGTGTGATGGCACCTAACTCTATGACAATGTATGCAATGATGATATGACATGATGATTATGTGATATAGGCAAGGATAATATGACATGATAATGCATGATGAATGATTCTATATGTTTTATGGATTTATGCAAATGATGTTTTATACTATGTGACATGGATTTGATTATGCAATAATGATATGTGATGAAATTTGATGTTTAGATTGATTATGTATGGATGCAATGCAATGATATATGATGTTTTTTAATAATGAATTATGATTATGTGATGCAAATGATTATGCAGATGATTGTGTTCTAGGATCTTAAGCTTAAATGAGTGAATCTGTCCACCTTCCAAGAGTTGTGGGAAGGTTTCCATCAGTTGATTCTTTGTTAAATTAAGCTTTCACAAAACTTGACATATTTCCCAATTCTTTTGGAAATATGAAGAGACTCACTCATTTAAGCTTAGTGAATCACTTTCCTAATGCCACTATATATGAAATGATTTTGATTATGTAAATGAGATGTGATGCACATATTTTTGTGTTTTTTGATGCAAATATTATGATGTGATGCATGGATGGATGAATGATTTTTGTAATGTTTTCTGATGCAAGCAAATGATGATGCAAGTGATATGCAACTAAATCAGAATGTTTTCTAATGGATGATAATGCAAGTGATGTGTAACTATATGAAAATGATGTGTTTTTGGTAATGTCAAGTGTACTCAATCCCTTAATGCAAGAGATAACATCATTTTTGTAGCTTTGGAAATCCCATAAATACATATGCAAACTAAACATGGATGCAATCTACTCTAACCATGTAGATCTTGTATGGAAAATTGTCATTTGCAACAACTGATTTGTCATGCTTTTTATTGTCATTAGGCCTTTAAAATGTTGAAAGTGAGTATAAGTATCAATGGTATATTTATACCATGATGACCCAAAAACTACTTCCATGATGTTTGATAGTGCAATTTAACACAAGAATCTAAGTATAATTAAACAAAGATGACCTGAGTATTGCTTGTGTAACAGACAAGAGTTAACTGGTTTCCTATGCAAATTCAAAATGTCATTAGTGATACTTAGTAGAGCACATCCCATGACAAATTGCATAGTAATAATGATCAACTCATAGAAAGTAGGAAAAGAAAAATCATACTCCTTCCTAGCTCCTCTAGTTCAATACATCATCAAGGTGCTCCAGAGATATGATAACAAAAATCCAAGTACAACAATTGAACATTTGTGTTTAATGTGATAAACCCATGATTCAGAAAGAACATCATCCATTTGAAGTTCTCTTTTGATTTGATTTGGCTATTTTTATTTGGGTGTTCAATGCATTTATGTTTGTGTGATTGATGTTCAATTTTGAGTTGCACTATGATCATTGTTTTGGGTTGTGTTTGCCTCACTATTGCTTGTTCGTTGGTTCAAGCTCAAAGTTTATTTCCCCCAGTGAGTTCAGGATTTTTCCCCCAATCTAGGGTGAGACACGACCGTGATGCTAGGATATGTACATGGAGATTTCAAAGGATAGATAAATGGATGGCGAAATCGAATGGCGAAAGAAAATGGTTGGCATGCTCAAATAGATGAAAAAGCTAACCTATCACAAATAGCGACTATTGCCAGGTTTTCACTACTTGTTTTATTGCACTTTTTCAAATTGTAAGGGGAAAATAAGATTTAGTGTGTTTAAAACAACAAACTATCTAAACCCTATCAAGCACCATGAAGCACAAACTAGAATAAAAATGCAAATAGACAAAGGAAATGCAAACTGATTTTCAAACTAGACTTGATTGACCTCCATGGCTCTTCTCCACCTACATAAGAATGTGAGATTTTAAAGGATTTGAATGACAAAGTAAGACTATGCCTATGACTAATGAAAAATGACTATGATCAAATTGAATAAGCTAAGTGCATGTAAAATCTAAGCATAAATTTTTTGCAATAATGAAATCGTGGTCGAGAATAAATTGATAATTAGTCAAAAAGATAAAGATTTTTGAAAATCAAGAAGATAAAGATTGCTTGATTTGTAAGATTTGAAAAATCATGAGGATAAAGGTTGAACTGGAAAGAAGATTTGGAAAATCAAGAATTTTCTCAATACTTGATTTTTTGAAGAAGATTACCATTTTGAATTAAATAAATTCAAAATATGGATTTTGTGTGACAATAAATAATCAATTTTCAGATTATTTACCAAAATGAAGTGATAGTTAACAAAATGAAATCATTTTAAATATTTTCATTATTTAAAATGAGGGAAATGCCAAATTAGGTAATTAAATAATTAAATATAATTATTTAATTTAGAGGATTATGAAGTTTAAATAATTAAATAAATTAATAAATCCATTTAATTATGAGAATTAGTGACATTAAATAAATAAATAAAATTCATTTATTTAATAATCAAGAAGACATAAATGAATAAAGGTAATTAAATAAATTATGAAATTTATTTAATTGTAAGAGGACAATAGACCCTTAGTGATGTATTGAATAAATAAATATAATTCATTTATTTAATAATCATGAAGAATAAAAGAGATATTAATTAATTAAATAATAATCAATTATTTAATTAACAATGGAAAGTGGACCAAGGACATAATTAAATGTCATAATTATGCTAGGATGAAAGTGGTAAAATAAAGTTTGTAGGCCTAGGTCATTCTTAAGTGTCTAAATTTTTCCCCTCTATCATAATGTAGCATGTCGCATTGTGACAAAGAAAATAAGTCAAAAATATGCCCCTGTGCAAAATAAGATGAGGAAGAATGATGAGGAGGGTAGTGGTATGCCCCCTCAAGAGGACAGATGGGTTCCAAGAACATGGGTGTGCTCTTGAAATTGATGAGAAGACTAGAATATGAATAGGTAAATAAATGTTAGTGCAAAAGGTATGGATGATGATATGGATGCAATGCCTATATGAGATGAGCAAGAGAAGATGACAAGACAAAAGGAGATGCATGTTAGTTCCTAGACCAAATACTTCAAAACATTACCATAGGACTTTAATATTTATTGCTCTTAATCATCATTGGGCAGGTTATTGTAATGGCCAACAAACACCATGCTATGACATAGATCAAGGTGTGCAAGGTAATACTATCATGTAAGACAAGTAGTCACATGCAAGGATGGTCATGATTCATATAAAGAGTGCAATTTCCCTAGTCTTTTTGTCATAACCAACCACAACCATAGAAAGACAAATAAAGACAATAAAGACAAGTCATGAAACTTCGTTGTTCCTCTAAATCCTATTGCCAGGACATCCATGAGGAACTAGCAACATGACTGCTTGAAAAAGAAAAAACAAGCCAATCATCATGATATGTCGCTGCTTTTTTAAATCCTGTTGCCAGGACATCGTCAAGAAACTAGTAACATGACAATCTAAAAAGATAAGATAAGACAATCATCATGATATGTCGTTTCTTTTTGAAATCCTATTGCGAGGACATTGTCGAAAAACTAGTAACACAAAAGTCCCAAAAAAGACAAAGTAAGACAATCATCATAATACATCGTTGCTTCTCTAAATCCTATTATCAAGACATCACTGAGAAACTACTAACATGATGAAAAATAAAGCCAACCATCAATGTACATCACTTCTTCTCTAAATACTGTTGTCAAATAATCGTTGAGAAACTAATACCATGACTATCAAAAAGACAATCATCATGATATGTCACTGCTTCTCTAAATACTGTTGTCGGGATCTCACTGAAAAACTAGTAACATGATGAAAAACCAAAAGATAAGCACCAAGTGTTTTCCAAGTGTGTCTGGATACCCAGTGTTTTAATGTCAAGATGTTAGGTTTGATGATGTTGAGATGCCAAGGTGTCAAGGTTCTGATGATGCCAAGATGATGAATGCCAAATATTTCCAAATTTAGGAAGGACGCATCCTGAATAATGATGATGTCGAGAGGATTGATCCTTGAATGTCAAAAGTATCCCTCAAAATGTCAGGTGATAGTGATGATGCCTAGGAAGGACACATCCTAAGGCATAAATGACAGAGTTTTTTCTTCAAAAGGACACATCTGAAAGATACTAATGTTGAGAGGAAAGATCCTTGAATGTCAAGAGGATCCCTTAAAATGTCAGATGACAATGATGATGCCTAGGAATGGCATATCCTAAGGCATGAATGAGAGAGAGTTTTCTTCAGAAGGACACATATGAAGAATACTAATGTTGAGAGGATTGATCCTTAAATGTCAAGAGAATCCCTCTAAAATGTTAGATGATAGTGACAATGCCTAGGAAGGACACATCCTAAGGCATAAATGACAGAGGCTATTCTTCAGAAGGACACATATGAATGATAACCAAGAGTTGATAGTTTGACTGGTTATGATAATGCAACTTGTTTTGACCAAATTTGATTGAAGTTGATTGAATTGACTTGTGTCAAATATATATCAATTTTTGACATGCTGATGTAATTGTCACGTTGAATAAATTTTTGCCAAAATTTGGTTGTAGTAATTGGCTTATTTTTTAGATGACTTGTTTGACTTGAAGACTTTTTGATGTGTGTATTAGTGTAATGTCATGAACCCTAATGGACTAACCTAGTGTGGCCTCGGGGGCTCATCGATAGATGGCCTTGCCTACATCATACACTCAGAGACCTTGTAGTTCGACATGACCAATGACTTTGTCTTGATGACCAAAGATTGCATCATGATTTTATTTTGACAAACCTAGAATGACTGACCTAATATCTCGGGGGCTTGAAATTGAGTCTTGCCTATGTAGCAAATGCATAGAGACAACGTAGTTCGGACAAATGACAAAAGGCTGATTGATTTGACAAACTTGACAAGGAATGACTATGTTTTGTGTTCTTGAGACATATTGACGTTTGTTGTGGTTTCTTCAGGACGCTTTTCAATTTTTTAGGTCTTTTTTTAGGACATTTTACAATGTTTTTTGTCTTTTTTCGGGAATTTTTGTGATATTTTTGTCTTTTTAAAGGACCTTTTATGATGTTTTTGTCTTTTTTTGGACTTTTTATGATGTTTTTGTCTTTTTTCAGGACTTTTTACAATGTTTTTGTCTTTTTTCAGAAATTTGGTGATTTTTTAGGTTTTTTTTTTCAAGACTTTTTCCAATGCTTTTGTCTTTTTTCAAGAAATTTTATGATGTTTTTTTCTTTTTGAATGGTTTAAGAGGATCATGACAAATGCATGTGATTGATGCCTACACATGAGAATCCAAGGACAAACATGATTGTGCCTCTATTCAAGCTGAATACCAATTGACAGGTGATGACAACTTTGTTTGACGTGGGAAGGATGCATCCCAAAACAATGTGAGGATGATGATAATGTGAGGAAAATATCAAGGTTTGCAACCAGGCTAGGAACAAAGTCAAGTAATTTTTTGGATAATGTGCTTGTATGGATTAGACTCATTGCATTTGGAATGGCTTGGTTGGGACTAGAAGGTATGATGGAGTATCCTTAGATCATTTGACAAGGGAAAGCCAAGATAGGTGATAAACATGAAAGGACAAAAGGTGGGCTTGGTAAAGGAAAAGGGACATGAGACTAAGGGAATTTTCATATGATATTCAAGGACTATGTCGTATAAGGACAATAAAACTATGACAGACAAAAAATACTCCAAAGAAACTCCTCTAAAATCCTCAATTATAAATTCATCCACCTTTGTAAACATTAAAGCCCATTTTGAGAGGGTATGTGCTTCCATATTCCCTATTCTCCTAACATGACTAGTCTTATAATCCTCAAAAAGAGCTGATTCCTCAATAATTTTCCTAACCATGCCCAGCAAATGCCAAGCATCAATTCCTCCTTTTATTATTTCTTGGATGATTATGAAAGAATCACCCTCCACATGAATCCTTGTGGCCCCTAACTTCCTGACTAACTTACCAAGCCGAACGATATTTAAATTTTATTTGTGAATAGTTAAATTGAATTAGTATTTGTTTCAGGACAAGGCCTCCAAGGCTAGGTTTGAGAAACTTCGTGCCATGCATTGCAATGGCCACAAAGGTTTATAGGCCTTGATTTGTACATTTGTAAGTATATTTAATATGTTAAATGATATATTTTTTTAATTTCCTTGGAAAAAGTAAATGATTGCATATTAATTAGTTTAACTAGTCCATGTGCCATGTTTTGATAGGAGGAGAAATATGGCCACCATCCAAAGCAATTTGAAAAGAATATGTTACAAAACAAAAATTGGAACGATTTTGTAATTTGGATGGAGAATGAGGTATCAATAGTTGAGTTTCAATAACTTAGTTGGATATTGTTGTGCTAATATGTCAATTTGCATCTCTTGTGTTGATTTTTTTATTGATGCATAGGATGATTAAATAGAGCTCAAATCTTATGATTATAAGATGACCATTTACGTGCATGAATAAATAGTAGAAGGATAAAGATGAACTCATTTCATCTGACTTTATGCCTCTTGGCAAACATTCCTCTTGAATCTCTAATATCACGTGCTTGAGACTTCCCTGTAGCTCTTACATTTTGTTGATGCCTTTCCTCTTCACTATTAGTCTTGTCTCCTTTTTCCTTATCTACATTTCTATCTTCGGCTTCTAATTCATCCCATGTTTTACTTTCCTCCTCATCAAAATATTCTTCTTCTTCTTTGTCCTCCTCTAACTCCACAAGAGATTCATATTCTGAACCTTCCTCATTTAATTTTGATTCCTCTTCTACATCAAAGGGTTCGTATCCTTGATCTGACTCTTCTCAATTATCAGAATCAAAATCACTAGCTTTCATATTCAAAATTTCCCAACCACCATCTTCAATAAATTTATTTGGATCATTAGTAATAGTCTTCAAAATTGGCTGCCAGTTCAAGTTCATTTTACTTTCATAATACTTTATATCCATGGAGTTTAGCCATTCCTTGATGTCATCAAGCAAAGATTGAGGAATGACGTACATGTGGAGTACATCCTACTTGAAATCTTTGAAAACAATAGCCATATCAAATATCTTTTTCCCAAGTCCTACTCTCTTAAGGTTAAAAACTCTCAATCTCACTATAGCGATTACTAAGAAAGGTAATTCCACCAAATCTACCAAACATTTTACCATAGGAACAATAAAATCAGAGGCTTTGAAAGCAACTCCATGAAAACCAAGCTCTCTAAATGGTAAATCAAACTCTAGCTCAAAATATTTTAGATGAGGCTACTCCCATAGCTCTCTTACTCGCTTGAAAAATCCTTGAAAATCTGACTTCTTAACATTCAAAAGATAAATGGAATGTCCTCAACACCCAGTAGAGCTATCCAAAAAAGCTAACTAAAAACACAAACATGCTCTTGCACACAATGGCCTAATGGCTAGTTGTCATAGAAGTCAAACTATCGAAGTAAAAACACTAATCAAGTTAACATATATGCATCATTTGCATAAACAACTAAATTGTGTAACGAATGTTAATTAATACATTGAATTTTGAGATGCGTTGAAATAATTAAAAAAACATGTTTTGGGGAAAATATCAGCAGTGTGGGGGAAGAAAGCATTAACCCTAATAAAATAATTTTTTGTTGTTGATGATACACCATTTGTAAGTTTTCCTTGGATGATAGTACTGAATTTCTATATGTTGTACCCATTAAATGTCCTACATGTTACAAATATGTAATAACAATGCACAACTTTGTATTGAGTCCAAAGTCCAAGGCATTCTGAATAAGGGTATCCAAACTTGATAAGGATGCAGTCACTATTACACTTATTGACAATCCAGAATAGTCATGTAAAGACAACTACCTGTGAAATCCACAATCAATCAAATAATGCACATTTGAATCTATGTTTGAAAGCTTTAATTTCATTCCATGCATCTAATTCCTTGTTGAAGATTGAGGGTGTCAACAACAAAGCTAGAATAGCTCTCCTTAAACCATAGCTATTTTTAAAGTGCAATGTTTCCAAATTCAAATCCACTTCTCAGCTAAGGAAAGGAGGTAGGATTGTTAGGTGCTACCTCAAACAGAGAAGGCCATAGAAAACATTGAAATAGAATATCCAATAAGTGAGATGACATAGCTGTAGACCATAGATAATTAGAATTCTTGCAATGATAGATGCTTGTGATACAAAAAAAAGGTGCTTACACATTGGTTGAATATATCCTCATCAAAATGACCAGAAAGAAATTTCAAATTTGTAAGATAACTCTAACAGTCAAGAAAAAGACATAAAAATTGGAAGTAAACTTTGGTAGACATGTAGGTGAACTTAATTCATCTGACTTTATGCCTCTTGGTACACATCAAGATCTCCACTCCTAAAGTTTGGACCACATCAATTACATCCACATAAAACTAGACATCCTTGGTCTTCTTGGTTCCCATGCCATGATATGGTTATGCAAATGAAAATGAAGCAAAGTAATTATCTTCTTCTCTGCTGGTTGGAAGAACACTTGCTTAATGTTTTGATACATGATATTAGCTCTCTCTTCTACTCCCATGGTTGAATACTAAAATACATTATGGTAGGCCTCCAGAGTGCCAGTCATCTTTCATCCTCTTCCACCAAATGTTGGCCTGATCAACACATCTTCCAGCCTAATTGGCTTTGTTTTTGAAATCTAAAGTTTCTCTTGAGTCACTAGTGTAGCTCTCTTTTCCTTTTTAGACTCTTTCATTGCTAAAAATCATCTCTAGGATTTAATCATTTGTATCACATGATTGATGTGCTTTGAATCCTTGCATATAAAGGAAATTTCCTTAACATTAATACTACTAGGATATTTCAATGTTTCCATTATAGTTGGCATTAAATCCGGTACCTACAACATTGAAAATTATCCTTATATAAGAATTCCCTCTATCTTGTTGGCTTGTAACACTCTTGATAGTGGCTACATGAAATCTAATTCTGATTCATCTTCTACATTAGAGGGTTCATATCCTTGATTTGACTCTTGAATTATCAGAATCAAAATAACTAGCTTCCATATTCAAAAATTCCCAACCACCATCTTCAATAAATTTATTTGGATCATCAGTAATAGTCTTCAAAATTGGCTGCCAGTTCAAGTTCATTCTACTTTCATAATACTTTATATCCATTCAATTCAACCATTCCTTGATGCCATCAAGTGAAGATTGAGGAATGGCTTCAATGTGGAGTACATCCCGCTTGAAGTCTTTGAAAACAATAGCCATATCAAATTCCTTTTTCCCAAGTCCTACTCTCTCAAGGTTAATAATCTCAATCTCACTAATAGTGATTACTAAGAAAGGTAATTCCACCAACTCTACCAAACAATTTACCATAGGAAAAATAAAAGAAGAGGCTTTGAAAGGAACTCCATGAAAACCAAGCTCTCTAAATGGTATATCAAAATCTAGTTCAAAATATTTTAGATGAGGCTGCTCCCATAGCTCTCTTACTTGCTTGACAAATCCTTGAAACTTTGTATTAATTTTATTTTTCCTGTCCCTCTCTTGTTGTTCTTCCTCAATTTCATCAGGATAATACATTTACCTTCTTGTCCCTCAAAAATTTTGGACCACATCCATTACCTCCACATAAAATTGGACATCCTTGGTGGATGCTGCCACAATAATGGGTTACACTTTTTGGGACATCCTGATTTTTGCCTCAAATCACATATTTTTAGAAAATACAATGATTTATGACTTTAAAAGTTCCATTTAAATTATTTTAATTAAAGAGGGATTGATCAAACCCCCTTAGATCAAACCCCCTTGGATAGAACTTTGTTAGATTTAAACCATACCTATAATCGAGTCTCCTCTACACCTATCAAAATGTTGATAAAAAACCACTTTTGATTTACCTTTTGAGTGATCAAATGAATTCATTTAAAATTTATGCTTTGTAAGCCTGTAGCCCTTATTATAAACTTCCTAAAAAGTATAATTTTAAATATGTTTAATTTGATTATTACATTTATTTCTTATTTCTTGCGAATGTAGGATTTTCAATGAACATCAAGTTCTTTATTTCACACATACGAAAAAATAGAAAAATAGAGAAAAAAAATTCTAGAAAATACATGTGCCCTAGGTATTGATGTCCTTATTCCAACAAAAAAAGAATAAGTTAATTCAAATGAATACAAAAATAGTTGTGTGTCGAAGTACACCTCTGTCCAAATTATAATTATGCTGACTTGGAAAATTAATTTAAAAAAAAAAATGTAACAAAAAATTATGAAAAAATATCCATACCCTAGATATTGGTGTAAAAAACTGCATTTTAAAAATCAGAATTGTATCCTATGTATAAAAAAGTTTATGTGCACCAAAGTGAACATCACTTTTTAAAAATGTTGATTAGTAGAAAAAATAAGTTATTAAAAATTACATAAAATGATTCACAATTTATTTATTTATTTATTTTTAAAATATAATTAGAATCTACACAAAATATCTAACAAATAACTAGTTTGATTCATCTTCAAAACCTTAATGGTTTAGCTGCTAACAAATATCTAAGAAAGTGAATGTCTGGTGAAAAATCCTGATTTTAATGTCAAGTTTGGCCAAAAATTGTAACCAATTATTGTGGGATCACCCTGGTCTTCTTGGTTCCCATGCTGTGATATGGTTATGCAAATGAAAATGAAGCAAAGTAATCATCTCCTTCTCTACTGGCTAGAAGAATGCATGCTTAATGTTTTGATACATGATATCAGATCTCTCTTTTGCTCTCATGGTTGAATACTAAAATCCATTATGGTGGGCCTCCAGAGTTCTAGTCATCTTTCTTCCTCTTCCACCAAATGTTGGCCTAATCCACAAGTCTGCTAGCCTAATTGGATTTGTTTTTGAAAGTTGAAGTTTGTCCTGACTCACCAATATTAGTTGTAACTTTTTTGAAATTTTATTATGGTATGTGCACTTTGATATGATGTAATATGATTATGGTTTTGTCTCATATGTTGTAATATTAGATATATAACAAAAAAATAAATTATTTAATGAAATAAATAATAAATTTTCATTTTAAATGTTTTTTTTTCAAGACACGAGTCTTCCAGAAGATCAAGATGATCCTCAACATGATATAGATCCACAAAATATTGGTTTTCCCGGCACAAATCACATGGAAGAGGATGATGATGATGCAAATACCGAAGAAACCGTTGCTGATGACAATGATGATGATAATGATGATGATGATGATGATGATGATGATGATTATGGTCACAATGGTGATGATAATGATGAGATAGTTGGTGATAGTAACCAGTGACATTCATGATCATATAGACTACATCATGGATCATTGTTGATATATTGTTATGATCAGTCTTTTCATGGTTACTGTCATATGTATCATTTTCACGGCCTACAATACTATATTGTTGAGTTGTATCATATTTACATGTATGATTTTCACGATGTCATTTGGACATGTATCATCTTGACTTATATAAATTTGAGTTACATAATTAATCAATTTTATTTTTATCATTTGTACATGTACCATTTTCACTTATGTCGATTGTTGGACATGTATCATTTTGACATGTTTTTGATGTACTAGAATATTTGACTTTCACTTTTTTTAGTTATATATGATGATGATCTTATCAGTAATGACTTGTCAATTTATATATATTAAAAGTGGTCGATGATTTTTGGATGGATATTTATTAAGTATGATGATTGTAATTTACTCTTCAAGATGGATGTTGTCAAATTCAGTTAAATTATAGATATTTGACTCAATTGTATTAATTATAGATGACGATCATGTTACAATAATTATATTGTTATTTAATCATATGAGTTAAATAATTTAATTACTTTATAATCATATGAGTTATTTAAGAGGAACAATATATTTAACTAATTAAATTGAAAAAAAACATATTAAATTAATAAATGGAAGCAAAACAAGAAGCAAAACAAGAAGCAAAACCATAAGCAAAACTGAAAGAAAACCTGGAAGCAAAATCAAAAGAAAAATTGGAAGCAAGACTCGAAGAAAACTTGGAAGCAAAATCAGAAGCAAAACTAGAAGCAAAACCAGAAGAAAAATCAAAATCAAACTTGGAAGAAAAACCAAAAGAAAAAATGGAAGAAAAACTAGAAGCAAAACTAGAAGAAAAACTGGAAGAAAAAATGGAAGCAAAATTGGAAGGAAAACCAGAAGCAAATCAGAAGCAATATTGGAAGCAAAACTGGAAGCAAAAATAGAAGCCAAACTAGAAGCAAAAATGGGAGTAGACATCGATGCAAAAACGAAAGCCAAATTGGGCACCAATTTTGGCACAATTTCTAATGTTACTTCCCGGTGCTATTTTAGGCACTAATGAAGGTGCTATGATTTTTCGATGCTAAAGCCAGTGCTAAAGTCAGTGGAAAAGTTGGCATAAAATACAACATCGAGCTGACCATGCCTGTTTGTGTCAAGTTTAGTGCCAACCAAATTGTTCAATTCATGACTCAAAATACACTAAAATTTGATGCCAAATTCAACACTAATTTGCTGTTGTGCAATTGTGAAATGATGATGCAACTATATGAAAATGGTGTGCTTTTTGTTAATGTCAAATGTACTCAATCCATTAATGTGAGAGATAACATCATCATGAAATTTTTTGTAGCTTTAGAAATCCTATAGATATAGACATAGACTAACATGGATGCAATCTAACTTTCTCATGCAAATCTAATATACAAATGTTTGTCATTGTAATAGCCGATTTGTCGTGCTTTTTATCATTGAGCCTTTAAAATGTTGAAAGTGAGTACAAGCATCAATGGCATAATTTAGACCATGATGACCTAAGTACTACTTCCATGATGTTTGATATCGCAAGTCAACACAAGCATTTAGGTATAAAACTGAGATGACCTAAGCATTACCCGCATAAACAAACAAGAGTTAACCATTTTCCTATGCAAATTTTGAATGCCATCAATGATACTTTGTAGAGCATGTCTTGCGACAATTTGCATAGTAGTAGTGATCAACTCACAGACAACAGACAAAGAAAAATCATACTCATTGGCTCCTCTAGTTCAATACATCATCGAGGTGCTCCAGAGCTATGATGAAAAAAATAAAAGTTCAACAGTTTGAACATTCATGCCATAGTGATAAAGCCATGATTCAGAATAAAATCATCCATTTGAGGTTTGTTTTGATTTGATTGATTTGGCTATTTGGTGTTTTGATGGTTGATGTGTTACTGATGGTGACCAATGTTCAATGTTGTGTTGCACTATGATCATTATGTTTGTTGTGTTTCCTAACTATTGTTTGTCTGTTGGTTTAAGCTCAAAGTTTATTACCCCCAGTGAGTTTAAGATTTTGCCCCCAGTCTAGGGTGAGACATGACTATGATGCCAAGATATTTACATGAGGCTTTCCAATGATAGGAAGATTGATGGTAAAAGTGAATGGTGAAAGTGAATGGTCGACATGCTCAAATAGATGGAAAAACTAACCTATCACAAATAGCACATGTTGCTAGGTTTTCAATACTTGTTTTTATTGCACCTTTTCCAGATTTTATGATTTTTTTTCATTTTTGTATTTTTCACTTTTTTTGTATTTTTCTCTTTTTTTTTGCATTTTTTTGTTGTTACCAAGATGCCTGTTTTCTAGGTTTTCATCAAGGCAACCATTTTTTAGGACTTTTTCTAATGTTTTTGCATTTTTTTAGGACTTTTATCGATGCACTAGATGATTTAGGTGTATAATTTCTTGAGATGTAGGCTGTTGAGGGGTTCATCAAACAAACCCCTTCCGGTGTAGACAATTGATATGCTCCTAATATGAAGACTAACACAACTACAAAGGGACCTAGACAATTAGGTTCAAATTTCCCCTTCTCTCAATCTTGTTGATTACTGGGATTTTCTTTCAAGACCAAGTCACCCACCTGAAAGTTTCTTGGTTTCACTCTATGATTGTAGCTTCTAGAAATCATTTGTTGATAGGATTTCAGGTGATCAACTGCTTGCTGATGATGCTCATCTAATAGTTCCAATTCCTGTAGCTAGGATACTCTATAATCCTTATCTGATATGATCCCTTTCAGTGACACCCAAAGTGAAAGTATTTCAACCTTAATAGGTAGAATAGCCTCTAATCCATAGACTAGAGCATAGGGTGTGGCTCATGTCGGGGTTCAGATACTGGTTCTATAAGCCCAAAAAGTAGGGTTTAGTTGAATGTGCCAGTCTCATCCAACATTGTTGATAGTTTTCTTCAAGATTTTTATTATAGTTTTATTTGAGGCCTCCGCTTGGCCATTTCCTTGGGGATAGTATGCTGTAGAAAACTAATGTTGTAAATGGAATGTCTCATAGAGTTCTCGGACATCCTGATTCTTGAAGGGTCTGTCATTGTCCATGATAATGGATTGAGGAATGCCATACCGACAAATGATTTAATTAAAAATTAATGATGAAATTTGTTTTCCTATGATGGCGGTCAGAGGGACAACTTCAATCCACTTCGTAAAGTACTCCATGGTTGTGATAATAAACTTGTGTCCATTGGATGAAGATGGGTGTATCTTACCTACAAGATCTAGTCCCCACTAACAGAAAGGCCATGTGGATGCAAAAGGTTGCAACTCTTATGCTAGTGCATGTATCAAGTTTCCATGGATTTGACATTTCTGACACTTATTGACATATTGAAATGACTCCTCCATATTTGGCTAGTAATACCCCAAACACAAGAGTTTCTTAGCTAAAGATAGGCCCCTTGAATGTGTGCCACAAATATCATCATAAACCTCATGTAAGGCGGTTTTAGCTTTGTTATATTCCAGAAACCAAAGGAGAGTACCATCAAGACCTCAACGGTAAAGTACATCAATGATTAAGGTATGGTGAGCTGCTTGTTGAAAAAGGTTTTGTTTCTAATTTTGGGATAAATCGGGTGGGAGGGTTTTGTATTTTAGGTATGTGTAGATTTTCATGTAGGTGGAAACATCAACCTCAGTTAAATGATAGATGACTTTGGATTTTGGGTTGTCATAGGATGGGTTGAATAGTTGTTCCACCATGAACTCATGATGGGATTTTTTTTCAAGAATTTGAAGGAGAGGTGCAATGGTAGCCATAGCATCAATGAATTTGTTGTCGCCTTTGGGAATCTTCTCAAATTTTATCTCCACAAAGTACTTTTTGAAGTCATCAACCATTCTTTTATATGGCATTAACTTGTCATCTTTTGTTTGGTAATCATCGTTCACCTGGTTAATGACTAGTTGTGAATCACCATAGACATGCAATTCTATGATCTTCCATTCAACTACTACTTTGATTCGAATGATCAATGCCTCATATTCAACTGTGTTGTTGGTGCATGGAAACATTAGTCTGTAGGACTTTGGAATGGTTTTTCCTTGAGGTGTGATAAACAAGATTTATGCGCCTGATCCATGTTGTGTATAAGAGCCATCAAAGTACAACATCCATTGTTGTGTTGACATTGTAAGGACATCAGCATCTGGAAATTCAATGCTCATGGGATGATTGTCTTGCAATGGTGCTTCAGCTAGTTGATATGCTATGGCTTGACCCTTGATTTCTTTTTTTTCCATGTACTGGATGCCAAACTCACTCAATATCATGACCCACTTAACTAGTCTTCCTGTTAGGGCAGATTTTCTAAGCAGATACTTTAAGGAATCAATTTTAGTGATGAGTTTGATGGTGTGAGTTAGCATGTAATGTTTTAGCTGTTGAGTAGCAAACAATAGCACCAAGAAATTTTTTTCAATAAAGGTGTAATTGATCTCATAGTCATTCAAGGTCCTACTAATATAATAAATTTCCCTCTCCTTTCCTATTGAATCTTCTTGTGCCAATAAAGAGCCCAAAGATATTTTTGTTGCAATATAGAGTACTAATGGCTTCACTTCGGTTGGTGATACTAGTATGGGTGGTGACATCAGATATTACTTGAGTTGATTGAAAGCAGCTTCACATTTCTCATCCCACTTGAAAGTGATATTATTTTGGAGCAAGTGATTGAAGGGATGAGTTTTTTCTTCTAGTTGTGCAATGAACCTCCTAATGGATTGGAATCGTCCTTGCAAAGATCTGAGTTGGTTGATGTTTTTAGAAGGAATCTCCATGATCGCTTTTACCTTTGTAGGTTCCACCTCAATGCCTTTGGCTGATACAATATATCCGAAGAGCTTAGTTGATGTTACACCAAACACACATTTCTTAGGATTTAGTCTCACATTGAACTTCTCCAATCTAGTGAAGATCTTGTCTAAAATTTCTAGGTGTCCTCTGGTGTATGATTTTTCTAATAGGTCATCGACATAGTCTTCCATGAAGGTGTGCATCATGTCATGGAAGATGGTGGTCATTGCTCTATGATATGTGGCTCCAATGTTTTTCAACCCAAAAGCCATTACATTCCAGCAAAATGTGCCCCAAGGACATGTGAAGGTTGTCTTATCTTAATCTTCGAGTGCTATTTTTATTTGATTGTAACCTGAATATCCATCCATAAGATAGACCATTTCATTTCATGTTGTCAAGTCTACGATGATGTCAATGTTAGGTAGAGGAAAATCATCTTTTGGGAAAGCCTTATTGAGATCCTTGAAATCTGTACATATCCTGATGCTTTTGTCTAGTTTTGAAACTAGCACGATATTTGATATCCACTCAACATATTCAATAGGTTTTATAAATCCCACATCTAGTAGTTTCTTTAATTCATCTTTTTCTAAGAGGGTGATATGGGGATGCATTTTTCTCAACTTTTGTTTTACTAGTTTTACCCCAGGTGGTAGTGGTAAATGATGCATGAGTTCTTGATCTATGCCTAGCATGCTAGCATAGGACCAAGAAAATTTGATTTGTGTCTCCTCAAAGAATTTAGTGAAGCTTGGATTTTCCTCTTCTATCATGGATGTTGCAAGGTGTAAGGTCTTCACTATTTCATCGGTGCCAACTTTGATAGACTGGGTAGGTTCAATTAGCACTAAAGAATTCTCTTGATAGTGTTTAAGGTGAGTGTCAAATATTCCATCTCTCAGTGCCTTAGAGAGGTTTTTAGCTTGAGGTACGCTCTTTGTTTTTACTTTTTCTAGATCTAATAGTGCCATTAAATGGTTTTCACCTTTAGATCTACTTTTGATATTCATTTTGCAGCTGGAATATTTGGCACTCCCCTTGTTGGGAGCTTCGTTATGAGATTAAATGATGGAACATGTTTTGGGGTCATCAGAGCAAAGGAATTTTATAGTGGCATCATCATTTCAAAAGATAGGTATGTCAAGCAGCTCATTTTGGTCCCAATCAATTAGTTTAGGGTGTATTAATGACAAATAATTGTTAGATTGGCTAAGATCAAGAGGGGTAAGTGTCATGATGGAAATAACATTAGAATTTCCAATGGTAATATCGAGGTCTATGACATTGCTCTCTTCCAAAGTGTCTATCTCACTCAAAGTATGATTGTATTCACTTGAGTCATCGATATTATGTGATCCAATTTCAAGTGTTCTATAACCTGAGCTTTGTCCCTCTGTACGTGTTGGTGCATACTTTTGTACCACATCAATTTCCTTATCATGATAAGAATTGTTAGAGAGGGAATCCCATTCATATTCATTAGAATCTATTTCAGAGCTATCTCTCAATTGAAGGATGCGTTCAACAACTTGTTTTCTGTTTTCTTGTTTGGATTCTTCACTGTACCCTAGTCCTATTTTTTCCTTTGAATTTATTGTGATAGGTTGTATTGGTTCTATGATGCCTTCTTTTCTTTTACCAACATGACTTTTTCCCTCATAGCCCATCTTTTCCAGGATTGTCTTGCCTTTGCCATATTATTCTGTCTATACATGTGAAGTTGATACTTGTGAGGATTCTTCATCCTTATACAACCAATTCAAAACCTCCTTGTCATCTGATTCATCCACTAAGGTGCCTGCTTTTACAAATCTATCTCCAAATATTGTGGTTGGTTGTGATGATTATTGTCTTGATGTTGATGGTTGTCCATATGACTTATGAGAAGATGCAATTTGTGATAAACATAAGGATTTCTCAAATGAATATTCACCCATGCCTTTTCCTTTTAATTGTATCTTTTCAACCTATTTTGATAAGGAACTGAGTTGGCTATCATGATTTGATGAAGAAGACTCATTGATACCCTTGTCTTTTGATTGGTCCTTTTTCTCAACCCACTTTGACAAGGAATTTAGTTGTCTTTCATTATGTGTTGGAGCTTCCATGTTATGTGGCACAAAAGTGTCTTGGGTTGTTTTAAGTGTGTTGCAATATTGTGGATTGTTGGAATAGTGATTTCTTGCTCATTGCAAGGGAACTTCAGACACTGGTGATGTTGACGGTACTACCTGCATCTCATGTATCCAAGGATGTCCCAAGAGTATGTTATATGTTAATTTCTTATCCAATACTTGGAATATTATATCTTTAACAACTGGTCCTACTTGAATTGGTAAAATAATCAATCCTTGGGAGGACCTTTCTTCATCATCATATACTTTTATTGTGATTTTCCTTCTAGGATCAATAGCATTTTTAGAATACCCAAGTGCACAGATAATTTTTAGAGTACAGATATTCAGGCCAACTCCTCCATCTATTAGAACACATTTAATGTAGTGTTTGTGGATTAAGACCTCAATGTGGAGGGGGGCATCAATATGGAGGGGAGCATTATGTGGATGGGTGATTGATACATCATCATGTTTGAAAAATGATAAGCAATGCAACACAGTCAAGTGTCCCACCATAGCTTGAAATTGGAAAACTTCCAAATTGTTTGGTACTGTGGTGGCGACTAGAGCTTTTTCTAGGATTCATTTGTGCGCTAGTGAGATTTTGAGTAATTCCAAGGTGGATATTTGTGCTATTATTTTTTGCAACTGATCAACTATGTTATATTGGGTCGCAAGTGTAATAGTTTTTTTGGACGTGGAAGGGGTAGTTCCTTTCAGTATTACCTTGGCTTGTCCTCTTGTGATTTCCTTGATTGGTGAATTTTTTTGTTCTTCTCTAATTTTAATAACATTAATTTGATTTTCATTTGCAGCAATGTTGGTGATTAGATTTATTAGCACAAGGTCATTGATTTGATGTGATGTGGTGTCGATATCATGGTGATGATTTCTAGTTGCAATGAGGTTTTGTTCATGTTCAAGTATGTTGTCATTTATTTTATTATCAGTTGCAACAAGATATGGTTTTTCATGGGTTTGATCATCAACCACCTCAATGTGAAGAATAGTTGTGTCATAAATGTAGTTTACATTTTTACCTTTGGTGTTTGATGATGCGGACTCCCCCTTTTCATAGTTTGGTAGAGGGTTCTTGAATGCTCCATGATCATTATTTTTTTGGAGTCCTTCTATAAATATGGTCTTGTTGTCAATCAAGTCTTGTATCAAGTATTTCAATTGCATGCAGTCATTGGTTTTATGTCCCTTGTTTCGATGAAAGTCATATAAATGGGCATCATTCCACCATGGAGGTTAAACTTGTGGTTTTCAATTTCTTACTTCTAGTAGTGCTATGACTTTAGCTGGGGGAATTTCCTTTAATGTTGATTCTAATGATTGTCCCAAAGGTGTGAGCCTTCTTCGATTTGAGGTTGTTTAGTATGATGGTGTTCTAGATCCAAAATTACCTTGATTATTGTTTTGGTTGACATTTTGGTTGTTGTTTTGGTTTTTGGGTGGATTGTGGTTTTGATTGGTTTTGGTGGCATCGGTTACTAAGTTGAATTCAGGCATTACATTTTGAGTTTTAGTTGAAGCATCATGATTAATAGTATACTTGCTTCATTGCCAAAACTTTGGTTTGTCATTGTTGTTGTAATTGTTGGAGGAGCTTGATGAGTTGTCATTATAAATTTTTATGACTCCTCTTTTGACCAAAGCTTCTTCAATCTTGATGCCATTTTCAATGAATTTTTCAAATGTAGGTGGACATGGCAATCCCAATCTATATCTCATCTCATCATTAAGTTGTCGATGAAGATTTCTATCTTTTCCTTTCAGGAATGGGACAAGAATATCTTGCAAACAACCTTCTCCATTTTTGTAGAAAAATGACAAATGACTCACCCTTTTTCTGTTTCAAGTTGCAAAGGTCTTACATTTTTATATCATGTTGTATGTTGCAAGAATATTGGGTGATGAATTTCTTGACCAACTCTTCAATGGTTTTGATTGGTGGGGCGAGTTTGGGAAACCATTCAAGGCATTGTACAACTAAGTTGTGTAGAAATAGTCCCCTCAAGTAAGTTTCCTCTTATGCAAACTCAAGACTCATGGTTCTAAATTCCCTAACATGATCTATTGGATCGGTTTTACCGTTCTATTTATCATACTTTGGGAACTCACAATATTTGGGAAAAGGAATTATGTGGATATCTTTATCAAAAGGATATGGACAAATTTCTTTGATCAAGTATCATTTTGAGGTTCCCCTTTGCATGTCAAGAATTTCTTGTTGGAGGTTTTCATTTGATGAGTTAGGGAAACCACTTGTTCTATTTCTTTTCCAAGATTTTTGGGAGGTGCTTTCAATTGGTTAACATCAAATTCATCGGGCAATTTCTCACCTTGTTTAGCTAACATTCATAAGTATTTGTCCCCATTTGTTTCAAAAATCTCTTTTAAGCACTTGTGGAAATTTGGATCTTGTTCAACATTTTGGATGTCTTAGTTATTTCATCACCTTCAATGTTGTGGCTTCCATGGAAAGCATTCCTTTCAGGTTCATCCATGGTGTTTTGGGTTTCAATGTTTAGAGTTTTGGTGTTTTGAACTTCGATGTTTTGAGTTTTGATGTTTTGGGTTTCAAGCTCTTTTTCCTTGAGTTTCTACTTTTGTAACCTTGTTTGAACGAGCATACAAGTGTTATACTTTGACTGAAATTTTATCCTTATTTGGAATAGTGCCAAGGATTAAAACTAAGTCAAATAGAATGAAAATTTCTATTGATGAGACTAAGTTTGATTTGATTATATAGCTTTGTTTCGTGATGAGAGGATGATAAATCCTGATGATGAAATTTAGCTTAACAATCATGGATATGATAAGTTTGATGATTTAGGCACTTTGAGATGTTTAGATTGGAGAATTACAATTGTAGAGGTCATTTTTAACAAGTTTATATTTTTTTGTACCTAAGGAATGATTCTAAATTGGAAAAAGATTTTGACTTCTGGTTCAAACTATGAAACAGGGCATAAACTTAACTCTCATGTTTTGCATTTAATGGATGTGCTAAAACAGAGCCCATATGCGCTAAAAGATTTGACAGATGTGCTAGAAGATTTGACAGATGCGCTATAACAGAGGATAGATGTGCTAAAATATTACATAGATCTGCTATAAGATTGCCTGGATGTGCTAGAATAGAGGGTCGATGCGCTAAAATATGTAGTGTATGTGCTATAATCGAGGGTCGATGCGCTAAAATATGTAGTGCATGCACTATAATAGAGGGTCAATGTGCTAAAATATGACTCAGATGCACTGGAAAAAGTAGTGGATGTGCCAGAATAGTGTATGGATGTGCTGGAATAGATGTCAGATGCACTAAAATATGTAGTGCATGTGTTATAATAGAGGTCGATGTGCTAAAATATGACTCAGATGCACTGGAAAAAGTAGTGGATGTGCCAGAATAGTCTATGGATGTGTTGGAATAGATGTCAGATGCACTAAAATATGGCAGCAATGCGCTATAACAAAGAATGAATGCGCTAATCTAGAAATATTTGGTATTTTGTTCAGTTTTTAGCTTGTGAATGATGGAAATTGAGTATTCAAATGGATGATTTTTGAATCAAGGTTTTCACTTCTAGTGTGTGATGTTTTGTTTGAAATTTGTTTGAAAACACATTGGTAAAACACATCAAACATATACAACCTAAGGTTGTGTAAGACAATATTCAATGGACTCCCACTTGGATTTTACTCTAGTTGTGCCTACTTTTAGCAGATGATTAGATTCTTGACCCCACTAGCGCCCCTCCACAACACTCACTTCTTAGGGAAACCAAGCATTAGTACCCATGAATCTCCCATGGCATATTTATCATCTCTACTAAAAGCCACAAAAATGTGGGACAACTTCAGAATGACCATTCTTGCGCCAACAAATAGAATAAGGATTTTGGCCTTGCTATACAAAGGTTTGTAGTATAGGCATTTCTTTCGTGGGGGATCATCCATACGACGAGAGACCATTGCTTCCCTTCTTTTCAGAACAATCCTCATGATACTTGAATTTTTCTCAAGTACCCACATTTATATCCTAGTTGGAAGTCGCTTGGCTTTAGCGTGTTATCGGTTGGGTCATTCCCTTGGGTGATTACTTTTTCCCACAGGGCAGGCCCTCTATAGATAAAAAAAATAAAATGAATGGGTATAGCTTTTTGGTCACCCAGTTAAGAGGAGAGCATATGCCTACCATTCATCAAGCACATAAAACATGTTGTTCTTTAACCTTTTAATTAAGCTAGATGCCTATCTTAATCAAAAGAAAGCATTAAACAACTCCAACCCCTACATAAATCATCAGTAGTTTGATAAGATTATCTTTGACCAGCGTATAAAAGTACTTGCAAGTAGAAAACACCAATCAATTCCCATATTTTTAAGATGTTGCAAATTTACACAGATGCGACAAAATAGTCATCCAATGCACTAAAAGATCATTCCAATGTGCTAAAACAGCTAGTCTATGCACTAAAAGAACTCATGTATGTGCTAAAAGAATTGATTAATGTGCTAACAGAAGTAATAAATGTGCTAAAGTATTAACTAAAAGCACTAAAAGACTCGCTGAATGTGCTAAAAAAAATATTGGATGCGTCGAAAGAAATGTCGTATGCATTGTAATAGACTCCATATGCATTGAAAGATTTGTCGAAAGTCCCGAAAGAACTCACGGTCATGCTAAAACGTCATGTCCATCCTGTTCACAAGAAATTTTCTAGAAAATTGTTATAAATGGGGTTGTGCCCCATAGTGGGCACCAGTTTATGTGTGTGTGAAAAGTGGGAGAGTTAATTTATCAACACAAACACCAATGAGACGTATTATATTAGAGATTTAATCAATAAAACCAAATCAAATTGAAACAATATTAAATTCCTAAAAAGGTTCCATTGTTCTCTATTCTCAAGGATTTATTAAATCATTTGGCTTTTAGATTTTAGGTGTGCACTATGATTGTTAAAATGACAACTTGAGAAATGAGATGCTATTCAAAATGCAAGAAATCTAAGTTCCTACATGAAACTATGTGATAAATGTCATGATGCAAATGATAATGGTGATATTTTTGACAAATGGATAATGATGTTAGATTATACATTGCTAATGCTATGATAAGAAGCTAAAATGATTCTGCATATGCTCAAATAACCATTGATATGATGAACTAAAATGCAACTATAAAGAAAAACATGATTCTAAGTTAACATGATGCTACAATGTAAACTTGCTAAATGCTAAATATTCAAACTCCAAATGCTCCAATGCTCCAAAGCTATTCCTGCATGATAAATCTACTCAAATGTGGGATGCCAAATACTATAGCAAGGGGTTGTATTTATAGGATTTTCCAAGCATCTTGTGATGTGGCAGCGATAAACGGTCTAGATTCAAGCATGAGGGATGAACGGTGGAGATGGAAGAATCTTGGAGAATGTCCCCTTGACCAAGGAAACCATGCCAAATGGATGAGAAGAATAAAGTGTGTCAGGAATAAACCATGTGTTAAAAGTTTGTTGAAGATAATTCTAATTTAAAAATTATAATTATTTAATTTCATGTGACCTTGGCCAAGTGCCATGAAAATTTGTAGACATGTGCTTGAATTCCAAATTTGGGATTAGTGAAAATTAATTAAATAAAACAAACTATAGAAATTTGTTTATTTAATTAAATTAGAGGAATGTGATTTTAGATTTGAAGAATTAGAAGATATGAACTATATAAATAAATTGAGAATTTATTTATAAGTAGATGAAATATTAATTAAATAACTAGTATTTAATTAATTAAATGTCTTGACCATTTTTAGGTGTATATTACAACTAGCATTTATTTTTTGCACAGATACAAAAACAATACTTATCTAATATTTATTTTATTTTATTTTCCTTTGTGATAGTAGATTTACCAAACAAGACCATGTCATCTACAAATAATGAGTGTGTAGTAGATATTTTTGTGAAAGGGATTGATATACGTTGCCATAATCCTTGCAAATGAGCCCTTTTAATCGATCTACTCAAAGCTTCTGAAAGTATTATAAATAAAAAAGTAGAGAGGGGATCCCCTTGTCTTAGCCCCTATGATGAATTGAAAAAAATAGTAGGAGATCCATTAATGAGCAATAAAAATTTTTCCCCATATAAGCATGAGAGAATCCATTCACCATTTATTAGTAAAGCCAATTTTTTGCAACACTTGTATCAAGAAAGATCAATCTGCTTTGTCATATGACTTCATCATGTCTAATTTAATAATAAGAGAAGACAAGCTGTTAGATTTTGTGGGAATTATCACAACCTAAGCTAAACCTACTAGATCCATACTAAATAAACCAAGATTTAGCTAGTTAAGTCAAACTCCCAATGATTTACACTTAAAAACATCAAATAGAGAAGCCATTTAAACATAAAAAAATAAGAAATTCTTAAAGGAAACTAATCTGATGACTGAAAACCTCATCCCATTGGGCGATTGGTGTTGTATTGATGTGAAATTTTAGCCCTTTCCCAACCCCTTAGTTGAAACAATCTTTTAAACAGATTCCATTGATGAAGATTAATGAAAATGGATGAAATGTAAGCTAAAATGGACACAAAGATAAAATGGATGCAGGATTTAGCTAAAACTAGATGCAAATGGATGAAAGTGAGTATGAAAATGTGCAACATAACTTTTCTAAAATGGAACTGGATCCATTTCTCATTGAAATGAGGATTATATATAGGAGAAATAGTTGAATCAATGGTCATGATTGATTTGATCAATCAATGGATGAGAGGAAATGAGAGGTGAAGGCATGGATCAAGGATTCTCATTAGTGGATGATAATTCAAGTTGAAAAGGATCAAGGATTTAATCAATGGTTCTCATTGATTCAAAGAAGCACACTTCCTAAAAACTAGGAAGTTAAAATATATTTTCCATTTTTGAGGAGTGAAAATGGAGGAATATTCCATGGGAATATTCCCTTGCAAGTGGGAGGGTCAAAGATATTAGAAAATTAAGTAATTTAAGAAATTTCTTAATTGTGTAAGATGGAGGAAATTTGGGATTTTAATTAAATAATTAACTTATTTAATTAAAGGGGGGTTTAATGATATTTAACTAAATAATAAAGATTATTTAATTAAATGAGAAGACATAAGAAATTCAATTAAATAATTCACATTACCTAATTAAATTAGATGAAAATTAGTGTGAAAGGGGATGAATTAATGAAATAATATTGATCATTAATTAATAGAAGAAACTAATGAATTTATTTAAACATTGAATATTATTTAATTAAATGGTAGAAAAGAAATGATTCAAGACAAAATGGCATTAGTAATCAAATTCAGATGAGCAATATCAGTCAGCACAATTTTAAGTGTCTACATTTTTCCCCTCTTTGAAGTGAGGTACTAGTTACATTGGTTAAAAGATTAATGCTTTTCAGCTAAATGTTGTCGCTAAGATAAAAAACTTAAAAATTCTTGATTTTGTGTATGTACCACTATTGTCCTAGTGGAAATTTATGTTGCATAATTCCCCCTCGAGAGATCGAGTGAAAATTTTAATTTTAGGCCGAGATCATGACAAAGATTCATGATCAGTTCAACTCAAAGAGGACGTAAATTGTACTTCTTTAGAAAGATCATATATTTGATGTAGACATATTTTATGATGTATCTATAGTCATCAGCCATGGGAAGCCTTATGTTCATTTTGATATATGATACAGATTCGATACTTGGATAGAACTATTAGTAAAGATAGAAGAATAAGAAGAATAAGATGAATAGAAGTAAAGAATGAGATGGATATTAATTAGCCATTATTTTTTAGATTGATTTAGAAGTCCAACAAGCCTATGATTATTCGAGAATTTATTATATATGGTGATGAGATTGATGATTTTATTTTTCTAGGGATTGGGATGCTTCATCATATCATTCCCTTTTTTGATATAACATGTATAGACATGGTGCATCACTGGTATTGATAATTAGGATGGTGTTGTATCTAATGCAATAGACTTTGACACTGTAAATAGATAGGAGTAATCTTTTTCATACTTGACATACAAAAATCTTGCTAGAATGTAGTTTATAAGTTTAGAACATTTCTAACCAAAGCATACGCCATAGTCAACAATTTATTCAAAACAACCCCCCTACACACAACAAATCAAGTATCCATCAAGTTTATTTTACAAGAGCATCACAAAAGTATAGCAAATGAAAGATAACGATCAATGCCCCATTCCTTTCTCTCTAAATATTTTTGATAGGCATCATTGAGAGGTCCTTGGAATGGGTCAATAAGATAAATAATAAGAAAATACCAAAATGAACAAACAATCAATTTTATTCATATCTCTTTCCAAAGGTTTGTTTTGTTTTGAGGATAAGAATCCAAAATTATTGCAAATGATAATTCCCATCATAGAAAGGATGCATCTTAGTACATGTTAGTGGATGGTGGCAATTTGATAGGTTGTTTGAAAGGATGTTGATATAAGGTTTGATTGACATGTTTGATACTGATCAAGAGTTTGATTTTTTGTTGCATTTAAAGGTTTTACTTTTGTTGATGATTGTAATTATGTTTCATTTGTGTAACCAAAGGGTGAGTGTGTCAATCAATTTATTATGGATGAAATTTTATTGTAGGTGCAAGAAAAATGGGATGGGTGGTTGTCTAATTTTTGGAATATTTCAATGTTTTTGATGTTTTTGCAATGTTTTGAGGATATTTTTGATCTTTTTAGGTATATTTGAATGTTTAGGATTTCAAGTTATTTGACGCTTTGTAGGATTTTTCTGAGTTTTCAAATATTTTTGTGTTTTCTAAGTTTTGAACAAGACCTCAGGGGAAACTAACCTATGGCATCGGGGCTCATCAAAGATTAGCCTTGCCTACATTATACATGTAGAGACCATGTAGTTTGACTGACTCTTACGAGTATCCATTTATTGATGAGATATGAACATTTGATGGATTATCTTTTTATTGTGATAGAATACTAATTACTGACCTAATGCATCTTGGGGGCTCATCGGTGATGGCCTTTCCTACGTTCAAGCTCAACTATGGCATAGTTCAACAAGGTATTTTTTTGGATTTTTTCACTTTTAGACTTGTTTAGGCATTTTGATGTGTTTTGGATGTTTTGAAATTTTTTGCATGATGCTGATGAATGTATGGATATGTGACGATTTCAATGATCTATTTTGGGATTTTTTTGAAAACCAAGCTAGGATTGATTGATCAGATTGATAGATTACCGATAGGTATAACATTGTTGAGGATGCACAACAATGCAAGGATAGTGTTCAACAACACAAAGATTGGGGAATGATATATCCTGAGATGATGATGGATTGATTGGATAAGAGATAAATATTTAAAATCTAGGCTTGCAACAAAATATATTGGAATGATTTGATGTGAAATTTAAGTGCAAGGTAGATGCAACTGATATTGATTGTTTGGATTGATGTTTGATAAAATATAAATCTTGATAAGGAACATCTTCTCATCAAAATTTGTCATGGGTTAGTGATTTAGGTTTTTGCTTACAAATAATTTGACCAATTCAATTTTTTGTTTTACAAATGTTTAGATCACCACATAAGTTATAGGATATTGTAGACACTAAAAATTGTCCTAGGCTTGCGATTTCTAAATTCTCTATCATTTCCCCTTTTGTCTTTGCTAATTAAATAATTTTTAATTATTTAATTATTTTCTAATGTCATAATTCTTCTATTAATTAAATAATTTTAATCATTTAATAAATTCATTTTTATCTTTATTATCCCTTGATTAATTAAATAAATTTTATTTATTTAATTACGTCACTAATTAAGTCCCTTTCTTTTTAAAATTAAATAAATTCTTATTTATTTAATTTTTATCCATTATCAACTATAATTAAATAATTATTTTAATTATGTAATTATTCATTGGCCACTTCTCTCATAAATTAAATAAATTTTATTTATTTAATTTGGTCCACTCTCTTGAATTTTGAATTAAATCATTATTTAATTCAAAATGATTCTTATTGTCACATTACTTTATAATTAAATAATATCTTTGTTATTTAATTATTCATTGGTCACCTAGATTAAATAATTTTTATTATTTAATTTCTCCATCAACCTCTTTTTCCATGTCAATCTTATCTTCCAAATCAAATCTTATCTCTTGACATCTCATTTAATTTTAGCCCTTGATTGAATTATCTTATAATTCAATCTTAGCCATTCATTTATTGTCATTGCCCTAATTTTGACCTAACCCTAGTCCATACTACAACTTTCAATTTTGACCATTGATTCTAGGGTATTTGTCATCTTCTCATCCTAGCCACACATTCAAAATTGCAGTTTCTATAAAATGGCAATTTTGTTCTTATTTCAGATATCATGCTCATTCTGTCAGCTTAGATTTTTATTATTGTCATTTTCAGTCATTGTCATTTTAGTCTATTGTGAAGTCATTTCTTTTATACAAATCCTTCAACATTTGCATAGGGCTTTGGCATTAGTCTAGGTGCTCATTTGAAATATGAGGGTCTCATTCGATTTGCTGCAAACTAGAAGGTGTAACAAAGGTGAAGCATGGAAGATGAAGACTTATGGTAACATTGTTCCTTTTGTTTTCATGTTTATTTCCTTTGTGCTTTGTTATTTCTTTGGATTTTTAGTGTTTATTGATCTAATAAGCTAACTATCTAAATTTTCCATAGATACAGATATAGCTCAAGATTTACTCCCAAAGCAAGATGTAAGTATCTACCCCAGTGTCTAGGAATGTATGGAAAGTATGGGTGGATTCATGGATAAATGAATGGATTGATGGATGGGTACATGAAGGATTCCAAGGATTATCTTGTGATAGGATATCATGTTTGGATAGAGTATGCATCTTTGGACAATGGATCATGGATTAGATAATGTTGGTTAGGATAGGATCAATGATAGTGACCCATGTCAAGATGTTCACCATTAGTAAGTGTGAAGTACATACCAAACATTTTCAAAGATCAAGATAAGTTAGATTGATGAAAATGGGTTGGATAATAGATCATGGATTTATTATGGATAAGATGAATGGAATGTAGGATTTTTTATTGAGGGGATGAGATTCTTCCAACTAAAATGGTGCACATAGATGCTCGATTCTACTCATGATACATGTTTTCTAGGTTTTCATCATGGTACTTGTCCAAAGCACCACCAAAGTGGTTTTCACTAAAGGATGATTTTACTCTTGACTATTTTCTTGATTTTTTGAAGGTTTATGATTATGTTGAACCACCTAGTGATGTTGAGGTAGATGCTACTAGTGCTGATATAGGTGTTGTTGCTATCATGATGTGCCAATGATATCCTTCTTGGAAGAGTTATTTTGCTAATATATGCGTCCTTGAATGTAACCCATGATATTTTTTTTCTTTGGTATAAAAAAGTTAATCTTACCTAGATTCCCACTCGTGATAAAGTTCCCTTAGAGTCCTTATGATAAATATTTGTTACCAAGACACAGTCAATATGATATTTGGATATCATGGATTTTGAAGTGGATGGTGAACTGCAATTGGGGATATGAGATGTAGATGGATTGGTCAATAGCTTGGAATCTTTGACTCTCCACACTTGGGAAGATGAACAATGATGGGTGCATATGGAGATTCGATTAGGACCAACTTCTTGATATACCTTGTAGGTTGTTCTTGAAGCTTTCTTTTGCATAAGTGGAATTTTTTTATGGATGAACTTGCCTTTTCAATTCTACCCCATTGTTTATTTAACTAATGGAGTTTGATATGGATGATCTTCTCTCTTTCAAGCTTTGGTATCCATTTGAATTTTCTTTTCCCATTTTGCTTCAATGATTCTTTTACTTCAATAACTTTCTCTTTTCTCTCATATATCTTTTTCTCTTATGGTTGGTCCCAATTAGTGCATGGAAATATGTGCGGATGAGGATTCATGATATGAATGGTTGGAGTGTTCATAGCCATTTCATCATAAGGACTCTTCGTGCTTCCCATGTTGGTGTTTGCACTAGATAAAGTTGCCCCCAATATTGTAGAGGTATCACTAACATTATTGTATTCCTTGATTGTTGTAAATCCAAGACCTTTATTTGGATTGTTGACTATCTTTGCTGATTTTAAGATACTACATTTCTACAAATATAATCCTTTGCTTCAATGATAATGCTCAATATCCTCATCCTAAATTTCTTAAATCTGAATGGGGGATATATTTTATTTTGCTTCTTCCTCAAGAGGTGTTGATGCTTCATAGTCCATGTAGAGGTCTTCCTCATGATCCATATGGCCTTCCATTGATTGTGGCATGATTTGATCCTTTGCTAGGAAATTAAGAGTAGGAGACTCTTACTCATTGATAATGATGTTAAGAGTAGGAGACCCTTGTTTTTGAAGATCATCTATGTGTCAATTAGGAGTAAGCATATCATGGGTAGATGGAAGAGTATGTGATATATGGATATGATCATTATTTGTGACATATTTTATGGATTGGAGCATACCCATTAAATGTTTGTAGTATCTTGGAGATATGGATCGTTGATCTTGACTCTATGTGGTGTTATCTTCAGTATGTTTTGGTTCATGTTCTTGACATGGATTAATTTCAAAGGATGGAATTTTTGAAAAGGGTTCTTGAATGTATTCATTAGTCATGGGTATTGGCTCAATATTTTCTTAATATTCAAGTGGATTTGGATCAAGGGTTGTATTAAGGATTTCTTCAATATCGAAAACCATGAGGTCAAATGATGTCAACATGTCTTGGAAAGGACCATTGCTAGAATTTGGTGAAATATGTTGATCATGCTTTACAATAAATTTGTGAGGTATGTCATGTAACTCATTGGGTGATGTAGAGATATTGTCAACATTATCATCGGCGAATGAGTCTTGAATTTTATCCTCAATAGTTGTGGTAGAAACCTTGTCAATGTCTTCAACCATGAGATCAAATGATGCTAAGATTTCTTGAAATGGATCGTTGTTAGATATTGGTGAGGTATTTTTATTGTGATTATGAAGTGACTTTTGATTTATGTTGATTTTCTCAATGGATGAGTTGGAGACATTGTCAATATGATCATCTACGATTGGATCTTGATCATTATGATCAATAGTTATTGTTCCTTGATCAATGAGGTCTTGAATGAGGTTCTTGAGTTTGATGCAATCTGATGTGTTGTGACATTTTGTGCTATGGTATTCACAATAAAAATTATCATCATATCATGATAACTTGAAGCTAGGTTCACCCTCATTTAATGACTCTACGAGATTGATAAGTTTAGCATGGACTAGCTTGTTTAATGTTGATGTGATTGGATTCCCTAAAGGAGTGTATTCAAGTTTGGTTGTGTTGTTGGATTTCAGGCTTTGTTGTGATTGAGGTTCTTGTTGATGTTGTGTTTGATATGCAAAATTTTGATGTACATCCATATTTTAATGACCGTGAAGATATTGTTGATGTAAATGAATGTTTTAATTATTTTGATGAGGAATGTATTAATTTTGTGATGGAATTATGTTTTGACCTTGATATTGATATCACTGATTATTTTGCTAGATGATGTGTTAGAGGTATGAATGAAACCATCCCAAAGTTCACCATGTATGGATATAATATGTTCAAGTCTGATATGTTTATGTTTGCGATGTATTGTTCTTGTGAACCAGTATTGTGATGCTTGATTGGATATTACTATTTTCAAACCCTAGGTTCATGCTTGTGTTTTGAACACCTAGACTTGTTAAATTTTTAACATTGTATAATGAGTTGATGTATCGATTTGTGAAACTTGTGTGATCTACCATGTGACAAGATGTTCCAAAGTTTTGATTAGGCATAACCCTATTTGTTGTGTCATTAGAGTTCTTAGGATATGATCAAAGTATGTATGGATTGTATGATGGCGTAGTAAAAATTCTACTATCAAACTCTTGTATTCCTAGGTTTTGTTGGTTTAGGTCACTCATAATAGATAAACTTTGGTTTTTTTCCATGTCTCCCTTGTTTTTTGATCTTGTTGCAAAAGTGACCCTCTAAGGTGTTTAGGAACAATCATGTGAATGGATGCTGAAAGGATGGGTGATGTGGATGATAAATAACTCTCAATTTTTGACAACTCTAGACTTTAGGTTTGAAGTTTGTTCTTTTTGATAAGGGTGTGAATGAACTTGTGAATCCTAAAACTAGATTCAGGACTTTTAGGATAAAATCGTTCAAAATGATGATGTTTTCTAATATAACTAAATGTATGAGAAATAATTCATTTTCAAAACATATAGCTAAACTAGGTGATTGGTTGTGTTGGTTCCCAAATCTACTATACACTTGAATCCTAAAGGGCTAGCAGGCCTAATGGTAAGATTCAAGAACAAATTTAGCCAATGAATGGGAGATTAAATAAAAATCCCTTTCTCCCTTGCACTTCAAGCTTTTTTAAACCTGGGAGGGTGATCCCAATAGTATGCTTGTAGATACTTGTGTGCCAAAGTATCAAACACACTATAAACAAATTATTCTCCTTTAAATGTTTAATGGAATACGATCCTAAAGGTTTGGCCGACCTTCTCTTAGTACAGGGATTTGCACTTGAAGAAAAGTTTGAAAAAATCCTAAATCCCATTCAACATTGGATGACTCTCAGGCTATGGGTATCCTATAGTGAGGGTAGACCTCTAGGTTATGGGCTAGGTCCCTTTGGATATTTCTTAAAAATATTAACTTTTAATAGAGGAAAAGGTAAGAGGGATAATGCTTGACAAAATGAGCTTAACACTAATGGGTGATACACCAATAGGTAAAATGATTTGAATATGCTTTTAAAACCTCACAAGATAACTCTACAAATGAATCTAAAAGGATTCTCTACTCAATATAGTATGTTTTGCATAAATATTTCATTTGAAAGACTTCTATGATTAAAGTTTGTTTGAAAGAAAAAAACAATGTTTTCATAACAAGCATTCAACAAATGAAATAACCACAGTCGGTGACCTACACTATAACTTACCGGATCTGGAAAAGACATGGAAGTAATATGATTAAAAGAAGGATTTCATGGAAATCAAAAAATTTTAAACTAAAGGCTTACACACAATACTTGCACAGGACATATCTGAGAAGGAAAATGAGCTTCTTTATTGAAAACTAGGAGATACTTGCATTACAAATCTATAGAACTCACAAGAAATGAGTTACAAAGAATGAATAATTTGCTACTATAGCTACCAAACTTAGAACTAGAGAAAAGAAATGAGAGAAGAGAAAAACTTATAGAAAATGCTCCGAAAAATTAAAAATTTGAATCTTGGCTCCAAAAAATGATGTGTTGTCCATCCTCTCCCTTAAACAAGGCCTCAACTGAAAGAAACTCCTCAAAAAATGTAAAAATATTTGTGAAACTCAAAACAACCTCATCGGTTGTATGCAACTGAAAACCCCTCCAAAATAGGGTTATAACTGAAAGAGAACTCATGTCATGTTCTTTATTTTTCTCCTTGATTGAAACCCATTCAATCATGACTCTTAATTGAAGTAGAATTCACAATTAATTTCCTCAAAATCCCTAATTTTGCTCCATGTGTTGGCTCTGATTTCTCAACTACCTCCAAGATTTAAGTAAAAGCTTTAATGCTCCATTTGAATCCCTTTTGAAAAATACATCAAAGGAACTCTACTTTTGCATTCAAAATATCATTTTATTTAAAAGTGATTTATAATTAGTCACTTTAAAATAAAGATTTACATTTTTTAAATAAAAATGCAAAAATAAAAAGATTTTGACTAAGCCAAAATAAAAGGCTTAAAGACAAAGTCATATGATATTTTTAAAATGACATTTAAAATAAACATATGGCATAAAGGTATGCCACGTACCAACATAAGTGAATACAAATTTTAATAAAAACTTAAACTTAAGGCAAAAATGCCTCTCCTCCATTGATCTTCTCTTTGGGTTTGTCAAAACCTAAAACAAAAGGAAACATTCATCTTTATTTTCATTTTTCTTGTTGCTCTTGTAATTTTCCCTTGCTGTGCCACCATGAACAAAGACTAGGTTTAGTTCTCTAAGCTAGAAAGTTCCTCCAATGCCATCGTTTGCAAATTTATGAAGGTTGAAGCCAAGGTAAGTTTGATTTTGGTTAAATCTGGGAGGTTCTTTATGTCTTTGAAAATATTTTGAAGCTTACAGGACATGACCTTGAGTATTCTTTTGATACATATTTTATAAGAAATGGCTATGGCTCTACATTTATTCATTTCTCTAAAAAATTGAAAATGAATTTGTGTTTGAAAAATGAATAAAATAGTGGATATTGTGCATTGACTTCCATGGTAGGGCGTGACCTATACATGTTGTCTTCATTTTGCATGAGGGTTTGTTCGCTATGAATGCTTAAGCTCCTCCATTGCTCTGTATTTCTTTATTCTCAAAAAAATGGGTGAATCTTAGGCCATCATGATGATAATGCTAACTTTGTCTTTGTTCTTCATTTGGGTTTCTTTTATACTCACATGCTATTCTTGTTTCATGTTGCTTCAAAAATCATGATTTTACCTTACATTTGTATCTAAAGATGAATAAGACAATGAATATTCATTCATGATACTTTTGTAGCTTGCATTTTCTTCTAAAAATAAGCCCCCTAGGGCTCGACCTCTAATAAGGAAATGATACACTTTTTTTTCTATTCATGTAAATGAATTTTATTTGAATTTTGTAAGTGTACCTTGTTTTGAATCTTCATATTGGTAGTGATTTAAATAATAATCCTTTGTTGTATATTCATAAATCCTTAGCATAAGAAGAGCTTCTCCTTAAATGATTCCTATGAGATATTGATATGCAAGGAGAAGTCTAATGCCATCATGTGACATATTCCTTGAAGACTTGACTACTCATTATGTATGAACAACTGTGATATTAGATGATTTTTCATTTTTCATAACCTTGCTGCCATTATATGCCATTATGAATACTTCCATTGTTCTTCACACTAAGGATCCATTTATCACTATCCCTCTATGTAAATGTATAAACTTTGTTATTGGCTTGACAGTGACCTTAGACTATTTAGACAGGACTACTCTTGAGTTCACTGTTTGAAACTTCATGATTACTGTGATTGCATATGGATTGATCTCTATTATTGTTTATGAGTTGGGCTCAACCTTCATGGGAGCCATATTTTCCACCACTCATAGCACTAACTATTGATTGAAATGATCATATTGTACCTGTTCCTACACAATGAACAAACATGTTAGCATAATAATTGAAGCTGAAATCTTCTATTGACCTTTGTGTTCCCTGAACATCTAGTTTTTTGATGACTTAATCATCTGATGAATGCTTGATATGATGTAGACTAAATTTCCATTGGTAATGTAGGGATAAGGTAGAATGTGATTTTTCATTGCTCTAACACCACCTTTCAACAATCTTGTAGGTAAACCTTGGAGCTAGAGTTGGACCCAGAGCTAGAGCCAAACCAAGGTCAACACAACTGTAACAACGATTCATCATTCCATGTAATGATGAGTCATCTTCTCTTGTTGTTATTATATTATCTTCAGTTGTGTGATATACATTTATTTCTTTTATTGAGTATTTGATTAAGTAATCAAGTCAAGCTACTCCCACAGCTTTTTTGGGACTTTGGTTTTTACAATATGAATGAAACAACATTTCTTATACAAATTATGAGTTTTTCTATTACAAAAAAATTCATAATAATACTAGAAATTCAAAATTAGTCCGATTTTTACAACAATGAATACTTAGTAGAAAATTTTTAAATTACTTGTATACCTTTTAATGATGAATGCAATTCAGCTCTACCTGTTTTGAGCTGTAGCTAAAAACAGGTAACAATTTGGCAACCTCTATAGAGTGTTCACCTGCTAAACAGATAAGGCTAGTTGCCTTGCTTATCCATTGGGTATGGAGTCCATTTCTACCCTTTTCTGACTCAAGAACATAGTATAGAGTTCATTTATACTATTGTAATTGCTTACTACTTTGCTGCAATTGATTATAGTTCAACTGATTAAACATTTGTTGTTCATGACATTGAACTCTCAATTCTATGTTATGAATAAGTGATATTTATCTTATTGAACTATAATGAGTAACAACAAATTTTCCTTATTTCCCCCCAACAAAACTCAAAGTAAACTATCCAATTGTACAAAACAACACTTAGGGAAATCAAAATGCATAACTAAAGTGAAAGTTATTCTAACCTACTCTAACTAGCAAAGATGCTAGTCAAACAAAGCCATTCATTGGTTTCAAATAATAACATCCTTTTCTTCCCAACTTAGGATGCATTATATTTTGATGAAAAAAAGAGAAAAATAGAGAAACAAGGAGATATCTTACAAACAATTACAGTATTGCTTTAAGATTGAAGGCATAGTGGATTACCTCCTCATTTTGGTCATATATACTACTGCTTGAAGGAGTATAAATAGGCTGAGAATGATGTCCTTTTATCGAAGCTACATGGATGAGCGAAAGTTTGTTTTATGTTGTCTTCTTGGAATCCAAATGGACTAGATTCCTTATAGTACATCCCCTTGTGTGAATGAAACCTGAACTCTCTTTGCTGGTCTCAAGTTGATGGATTGCTTCCTCCAACTAATTGTGTTGATTGGAAATAATTAGTTCATGTTGTTCAAGAAAAACCACCATTTCTTGCTCATCCTTCTCTTGTTGATCATGAATTTTCACTTCAATAGGAATTTCCTTAACATCCAAGGCTGAACAAAAACCTTCCAAATCATCCCAAAAGGCATCTGCCTTCAAATCTTCTTCACTTTTCAGCAAAACAGTGCCAATTTTGATGTAATTGCAGCTCCTCTCCATATTTGATGAATCATTTTGAATCATTTGGTCTAATTTGGGAACTTGTTCAAATTGAACTTCTTTCTCTTCAAAGAAAAGTGGAAGTTCATCAAACAGATTAGGCAAAACTTCATGTTGATCACCATTTCCTTGCTCTATAACTTGTTGCTCCAGCTTGTTATACTCACCATAACTGCTTTGTTGAGATATGATAGGTAGTTTGAGGGATTGCAAGCTAATCCTACTCATGCATGGACTCATTTTGCATAAATCACATGGTGTTGAACAAAGTAAATTGTTTACCAAAGAATGGGTTTGGAAAGGAACTAAGCGGATGAACTTCTCGCAGAAATACAAATTCTTTCAAAGAAGGAGGAGAAATTAATTGTGCTTCTAACTTTACGAGCTTCTGCTCATATCTTTCTTTCTATGAAATTAACTCTTTTGCAAAAATATTTGCAAACTTCCTTCCTTGTGCCTCCAATTCTTGCCTATGAAGTTGGTCTTGAATGTCCAACTCTTCTTTCTCATGGAGATAGGGTTGATAAGTCCACTTATCTTGTTGTTGACTTAAACCCTTGTTGATCTCATCCATCTACTCAATATAATCTTGCAATAGGCATTTTATATCACTTAACTCCACAACATGCTGAATTGGAATGAAATGACCTTCTTGGGATTGGGTGGGTAGGTAGTAAGCATGATGTGCATGTTGGTTACTTGCTATAGCAGGGATATTTGGATTAAAAAAAACATTATGGTTGCTTAAACAAGGCTGAAAAAGTGTGGGAGCAAAATTCTCATGATATGGGGAATGAAAGATCATATTTTCATGAAAACTTGGTATTTCTATACATTCAAAGAGATAGAAATCAAAATTAATAGATTTTTCTTAGAACATATCAACACTTAGAATGCTAAAACTAGTATATTTGAGCTCAAAGTTGCCAAGTGTATGTAGATCTTGACTCCAAAGGCTGAGAATACTATTGCTCACACCAAAACAACAACAAATGAAGCTCTTTTTTGAACTAATAATCAGCTCAATGTCCCACCGGGCATGCCAAAATTGTTAACACAGTGATTTTAACCTAAAGACAAGTTTGAAAAAATCCTAAATCCCTTGCAACATTGAACTACTCTCAGGCTATGGGTATCCTATAGTGAGGGTAGACCTCTAGGTTATGGGTAGGCTCCCTTTGGATATTTCTTGAAAATATTGACTTTTAACAGAGGAAAAAGGTAAGAGGGGTAATGGTTGACAAAATGAACTTAAAACTAATGGGTGATACATCAACTGGTAAAATGGTTTTAATATGCTTTTAAAAACTCACAAGATAAGTCAAAAAATGAAACTAAAAATATTCTCTACTCAATCTAGTATGTTTTGCATAAATATTTCATCTGAAAGACTTCTATTATTGAAGTTTGTTTGAAAGAAAACAACAATGTTTTCATAACAAGCATTCAACAAATGAAAGAAACATATTCAATGACTTACACTATAACATACTGGATCTGAACAAGACATGGAAGTAATATGAATAAAAGAAGGATTTCATGCAAATCACAAAATTTTCACCTAAAGGATTACACACAATACTTGCACAAGACAGATATGAGAAGGAAAATGAGCTTGTTTATTGAAAACTAGGAGATACTTGCATTACAAATCTGTAGAACTCACAAGAAATGAGTTACAAAGAATAAATAATCTGCTATTGCAGCCACCAAACTCAGAACTAGAGAAAATAAATGAGAGAAGAGAAAGACTTATAGAAAATGCTCCCAAAAAATCAAAATTTGAATATTCACTCCAAAATATCATGTGTTGTCCATCCTCTCCATTAAATAAGGCCTCAACTAAAAGAAAATCCTCAAAACATGTAAAAAGAGTTATGAAACTCAAAAAAATCTCATGGGTCGTATGCAACTTAAAACCACTCCAAAATAGGGTTATAACTGAAAGTGAACTTATGTCATGTGCCTGATTTTGCTCCTTAATTCAAACCCAATCAACCACAACTCTTAATTGAAGTAGAATTCACAATTAAGTTCCTTAAAATCCCTAATTTTTCTCCACATGTTGGCTTTGATTTCTCAACTACCTCCAAGATTTAAGTAAAAGCTTTAATGCTCCATTTGATTCCCTTTTGAAAAATACATCAAAGACACTCTACTTTTGCATTCAAAATATCATTTATTTAAAAGTGATTTATAATTAGTCACTTTAAAATAAATATTTACATTTTTTAAATGAAAATGCAAAAATAATAAGATTTTGACTAAGCTAAAATAAAAGGCTTAAAGAAAAAGTCATATGAGATTTTTAAAATGACATTTAAAATAAAAATATGGCTTAAAGATATGCCACATCCTAACATAAGTGAATAAAGATTTTAATAAAGACTTAAACTTAAGGCAAAAATGCCTCTCCTCCATCGACCTTCTCTTGGGGTTTGTCAAAACCTAAAACAAAAGGAAACATTCATTTTTATCTTCATTTTACTTGTTGCTCTTGTGATTCTCCCTTGTTGCACTACCATCAACAAACCCTAGGTCAAGTTATCTAAGCTAGAAAAGTTCCTCCAATGCCATTGTTTGCATATTTCTGAAGGTTGAAGCTAATGTAAGTTTGATTTTGGTTAAATCTAGGAGCTTCTTTTTTTCTTTGAAAAGATTTTGAAGCTTACAGGCCGTGACCTTGAGTATTTTTTTTATACATCTTTTGTAAGAAATGGCTATGGTTCTGCATTTTTTTCATTTTTTGACAAAATTGAAAATGAATTTGTGTTTGAAAAAGGAATAAAATAGTGGATATTGTGCATTGACTTCCATGGGTAAGGCGTGGCCTATACATATTGTCTTCATTTTTCATGAGGGTCTCTTCACTGTGAATGCTTGAGCTCCTCCATTGCTTTGTATTTATTTATTCTCAAAAAAATGGGTGAATCTGAGGCTGTCATGATGATAATGCTAACTTGGCCTTTATTTTTCATTAGGGTTTCTTTTATACTCACATGTTATTCTTGTTTCATGTTGCTTCAAAAACCATGATTTTACCTTATATTTGTATCTAAAAATGAATAAGACAATGAATATTCATTCATGGTACTTCTATAGCTTGAATTTTCTTTTGAAAATAAGCCCCCCAAGGCTTAGCCTCTGATAAGGAAATGATAGACTTATTTTTCTATTCATGTAAATGTTTTTTTTTTTAAATTTTGTAACTGTACCTTGTTCTGAATCTTCATATTAGGAGTGATTTAAATAGTAAATCTCTATTGTATATTCAAAAATCCTTGACATAAGAAGAGATTCTCCTTAAATGATTCCTGTGAAAGATTGGTATGCAAGGAGAAGTCTAATGCCATCATGTGACATATTTCTTGAAGACCTGACTACTCATTATGTATGAACCAATATGATATTAGATGATTTTTCATTTTTCATAACCTTGCTACCCTTATATGCCATTCTAAGTACTTCTATTGTTCTTCACACTAAGGATCCATTTATCATTGTCTCTATGTGTAAATGTATAAACTCTATTATTGGCTTGATAGTGACCTTAGACTATTTAGACAAGATTGCTCTTGAGTTCACTGTTTGAAACTTCGTGATTACTATTATTTCATATGGCTTGATCTCTCTTATTTTTTATGAGCTGGGCTCATCCCTGATGGGAGCCAGATTTTCCACCACTCATAGCACTAACTATTGATTGTAATGATCAAATTGTACCTATTCCTACACAGTGAACAAACGTGTTAGCATAATAATTGAAGCTAAAAGCTTCCATTGAACTTTGTTTTCACTGAACATCTTCTTTTTTGATGAATTAATCATTTGATGAATGCCTGATAGAATGAAAATTACATTTTTTTGGTAATGTAGGGATAAGGTAGAATGCTATTTTTCATTTCCCTAGTTCACCACCTTTCAACAATCTTGTAGGTAAACCTTGAATCTAGAGTTGGACCCAGAGTTGGAGAGCCAAGATCAACACAACTATAACAATGATTTGTCATTCCAGGCAATGACAAATCACCTTCTCTCCTTGTTCTTATATTATCATCAGTTGTGTGATATACATTTCTTTCTTGTATTCAATATTTGATTAAGTAATCAAATCAAGCTATTCCCATGGCTTGTGTGGGACTTTGGTTTTTCCAATATGAACGAAAAAAAAATTCTTACAAACATTTGTATAATAATATTGGAAATTCAAAAGTAATCAGATTTTTACAACAATGAATAATTTTCTAAAAATTTTGAAATTACTTATATGCCTTTTAATAATGAATACAATTCAGCTCTACCTGTTTTGAGTTGTAGCTAAAATTAGGTAACACCTTCATGGTAATCCCTAATTTAAACATGAGAGATGCAAACGATTAAATTCCACACACACCCACAACAAGATAAGTAAATTTGATATTAAAAGTTTAGCTACTCATAAAATAATCTCAGGAAACTGTAACATCAAGAGACCAGTGCCATATTCCAGGGTGGAGTCACCTAAACCATGAAAATTAAAAACTCATTACAACATTCACTTTATCATAACTATGCCTATATGATGATGCATTACACCATTGATACTAGAAACCAAACCAGTCATACTTTATTAATTCAAGTATATAGTTGCATGAATCTTCATTCCTGTTAATATGTAATTTAACTTACTCCTTGAATAAGAGTAATAACAGTGAACAACATTCATGGAAAGAAAAGAAGATGAACAACATAAACCCTTGATTTTATTAGATTCAAAACTTATACAATGTCTATAATGGAGAGAACTAACCCAGAATGTCTTGCCATTTATTTAGCAAATATGACAGTACTATAATTACATTCTCCATTACATGACTGCAATTAATCCACAAACCTAAAAATAACACTATACATTTGAGACCCTGTTACAAAATGCTATTCCCATGAGAACAAAGAATGAGCAACCTCCTTAGAATGAAGCAAAAAATTACACTCAAGGAAGAAAAAACCCTAAATGGAAATCTTCATCTAATACTTGACATCACTTAGCTTTGTTGATCAATAACTTCCTTTGCACTCAGAGAATCTCCCTCTACACATTATTCCTACTACTTGCATCTTCTTTCCCATGTTGCAATAGAAAATCTGATTTTTAGTTTGACCTAGTAAATGAAAATCACTCTTACCTTGTGAAAAAACTTCACTTCTTCCTCCATTTTACACTACAGATGAAAATATCTTGCCTATGAAAGCCTTTCCCTCTTCCTTATCTAGCTATAAAAAACTTCTTTTACCCGTGCCTACACATTTTATTCACAATTGAAGATATTTTTTATTAAAATGAAAACTTTAATTCTTTTTCCTTGGTTAAGAAAAGCCCTTCACCCGTGCATTTTAAATTTACATTTCACATTTAAATTTTTTACTTTTTCAATGTAAAAGCTTTTAAATCTTTTCTCAGGCTAATAAAAAATATTTTACTCGTGGGCTTTACATTTACATTTTAATGCCCAATAGCAGATAATTTTTTTTTCCCTCGGGAAGGCTTTAAATCATTTTACATCGGGATATATAAAACTATTTACCCGTGCCTCTTTAATTATTCTTTAAGAACTCATTTTCTGCCCTCTAAGGTGACTGATTGTTTTCAGTTTGATGTTTTGCAATTTCTTTGTATTTTCAAGGGGTTTATGCTTTTGTTTGATTTTTTTGATAATAACGAAAATAATACTAAGCATAAAGAAATGCAAGAAATGCACAGAATGAAAAATAACCACTGCTGAAAAGATTGAGGCAATATTTTATTTAATAAATTAGGCCTTCAAATACATACGCATACCCGAAAATAGAGAATAATAATTGTTGACTTGAAGTTGGCTGCAAAAGGAAACTCACATGAAAAATTTGATTCTACTCCAATGTGCAATCTTTTCCTCCAAATCTGTTGTGGCTAACTTCTACAAGGTTGGGTACATCCCCATGAATTTTCTTAGATTTTTTTGTGCCTTCTCCAACCAAAATTGCCCTCCTTCTAATGCTGCCTCCTTGCTGGAAATGAAGATTGTAAAAATGTAGGCCATACTATCTTAAAAATCGTTCCAACAATCGCAAATGATCAGCTCCTAATCTACTCTTCAATCTGACACCAAAATACTTTGTTCCTATTATGAAATCCTTATCAAATACTCTAATTTTTGTGCACAATTAGAACCCCTAGATGAAGTTCTCCCGAATGCAAAATTCAATGGATATTTCGCCACCTCAAATGGCTACAACACTGAAGATTTTATCATTCTCCAATGGCTTGAATGACAAAAACCCTTGGCTTCTTCTACCAAAAAAATTTCACCAAATCAAATGCTCAATAAAATGAATTCCATTTCTCATTGGCTTCATTTATAATTTCCTCAAAGAGGGTCGAACCCCTCAAAAATCACATTTAATGCATTTTAAAGTAATATTATAACATTGCATCTAATATTAATTAATTGGGTATGTGCATGATCATGATGGGCCAAAAAGTGGTGATATGATGGGTATGTTTAGGGTATGTGGCTGACAAATTTTCTTACCCAAAATTGATTAAATGAAAAGGGTTTTTAAAGGAAATTCTCAGCTTTCCACCAATATAAATTATGCTTTTTACTTTGAATTTAATAAATAATTATTATTTATTTTCTATTTGAATTACAACTAAAGTCCTGATTGATAGTTTGATTGAAAAACATGGATAGCTTTCAAACGGTATCACAATTTTTTGAATCCAAAACATGTGTTATATTCTACGCTTTGCATACTATAGGATTAAAAAAGAAAAAAATGAATTTCATGAAGTTTTGACCAAGTTCAGGTGGTCAAACATATGAGTTTTTTATATTTTTTAAAAGTTGTAATAAAAAATTCATAATTAATTATTTACTTGGAAAAAAATTATAAAAAAATATATGTATCACAATAGGACATGAGCCCTCTACTTATATCTAAAAAATTATAAAAATATATTATCATTTTATTGTGGTTCGGGTGGTCAGATAGACACCTAATTTTGATTTTTTCCCTGAAATTTAAGTACTACTGCATTGAAATTTCAAATTTTCACTAAATATATTTTATTATTTTTTAAATAAACCTAGTAGTTTAGAAACTACATTCAATTTGCTACAGATTCTATTCTTACATATTTTTGAAATAATATAGATAACTTATTCAAATTTTTATGTCGAGTTGCTTAACTCTTTCTTTTAATTTTTTTTCCACTTAAGGGCCTGTGTTTTTCCATGATGATCCTGCACATACCCAATTCTCCTTGGTCTAAGCACCTCATTTATTTAAAATATGAACCCCTTTTAATGATGAACTTGACCCTCAATTATAAAGTTAAATTATAACTTTATAATAACACCTTTAATTTAATAAATATCATTTGAAATGATAAAACATTAATATCTCCCTTACTATTTATTATTTCATCTCGCCAACTGAAACTGGGGTCAACTCTGCAAATGTTCATCTGACCAAGTGCCTTACAAAAAATAGTAAGGGTCCCTCTCAACCAAACTTGGGCTTACTATAAATAGTAATTATAGCAAATAGGGCTTTGGAGACACCAAATGAAAGCTAAAACTAGAAACCATTGAACTTTGGAGAAAACAAAAGCCTCTGCTAACCAAGAATTTTCCTCAAAAGACCCCCTAACCATCTGTGTTAGCCTACGAGGGCTAGTGATAGGCTAAGCCATCCACAAAACATGATCATGCTAAAAAGGGGACATTGCATATTCCTTTCCATGGTCAAAAATATTTTTTTAATATTTTCCTTTAAAACTACAAAAGCCCACATGGAGCCTTCCTTGCTTCCTCGATTCTTTCCTCTCACATCATCAAAAACTCACATGGGCTAGCAGGGATAAACTTTTATTCAAGTTTGAACATTAGGAAGTTTTACAAAATATTAACCTTGCCTTGAAAAACATCAATGAAACTCCTTGCCGAATATTTTAATTCTAGAAGCCTTTACCAATCCCCGCTTCCCCACAAGCTTAGCAACAAATGTGGTTGGTGGGAAAAAATTCTACTCATTCATTAGATCCCTCCTTAAGTCACATTGACTGCACCCGACCATATAAAATACAAAGAAAAAAAATACTTGTTCAAATTTCATCATTATTGGGTCATTTTTTGGATGAAAGGAAATTTTTGTAGTTGTCGTTGGCCAACCAAAATTCATCTTAAACATGCTTAAAATCCCTACACAAGCATTGGGAATGGTTATGGGACGGATTAAAAGCATGGGGCAGCAAATTTGGACCAAATAGAGCCTCCAAAAATTAGCTGGAAGACCAAAAACGTGATCAACAATCCATTCACAACAACACATGCCTCAATCCACATCAAAACGCCTCAAAAATACCTCCAAAGGGAAGGAAAGACATCAATCTTCTCATCAAAATAGACCAACGACCAAGATCTACCCCAAACAATGCTCCGAGCATTCTCCCCACTTCCTTGATGTGAGCATGAGCTTCCATGGGAAAGGGGAAAGTATGCTTTATTAAAGTTAAGAATTTATTAAATTTTCCAAATAATTAAGTTTTCCCTAAAATTACCCTGCATTATCATTTTATAACATTTAAAATACTCAAGTATTTTAAATATTATCTTCTACAGTTACATTAGAGAGTATGCAAATTTTTAATTACTCTTGTCATCCAAATAGGGAAAATTCATTGCAGGAAAATTGGGACACCTAAAGCCACAAAAATATTGCATAGGGACATTATCAATTATTTAGAGCAAACCCATTTCCTCAAAACTTGCATCGCAAAAAGATTTATAGGACCTCCTTTGTAAACTAGCATGTTGGATGCCTTTGCCGCAACTGAAATGCATTAAAATAACACACCATATGATCTCTGATTTTGAAGAAAATGGAGCTAGATATGTTTTGAACCAAAATGAGAAATGGGTCTCCTTTAGAATTGCAAATTTTGAAACTTTTGGGAACACCAATTTTGACTTGGTTGCAGTCAAAAGAAAATTAAATGACCCATCAAAACTCAACCTGGGAGCTTGAAACTGAGCATGCATGTAGACATGTGAACCAAAAATTCAATGCAATAAATAGGTTGGAAAAATTCATCTCAAGGTGCAAGATATTAATATCCAAAGTGGATCAGCCAAACTTTTCTGCAACTACACCTATCAAAAACCAATTAGGGCTCACGAAGTCACCATCCCAAAAAAATACCAAATCTTATCCTAGGAAACTTCCACTAGAAACACTAAATCATTTAGGTCTATTGAGTATGTTTACAAGAGGTATTTCCTTCAATGCACATTCTTCACAAGATATTAAGGGTCAAAGTTGACCTCCTTAAAACATTCAGATGTCAAAATATGACAAACTATCTTTGGTTTTGATCTAGGAAAAGTATCAAAATTGATCTTGTGACTCTGAGACCAGATTAAGGAGAACATGAATATGAGGGGAATGTAGAACACCAATCCATTTTCTATGATGATCATCTAGCTATAAAATATCTGTGTGAACATGAGGCCACTTTGCAGGCCTGAGAGTATGCAAACAACAAAACCGTCCTAGAACCCTCCAACTTGTCATTTCAAAACCCCATCAAAACTCATCACAGGAAGTTGAAATCAAAAATACATGTTCACATATGACAAATAAGTACACTCACCAAGTGATTTTCCATGAAAAAAATGGGCTCTGAATTATGACCCTCCAAAGTAGGTCACTAGGGAAAAATTTTCAGGTGCATTTCTGAGTGTGCAAAGCATATTTTTCATCATGGGCACTTTAAATTTTGCAAAATTTTATAGTCCCAACAATGGATCCGACTAGGAACACATGACCCTTATGAGTATATCGAGATTCTAGATCTCTGGGGAGAGCAGACTGAGTGCCGGAACCATTGGGAAACAAAGTCTTTATTCAAAAAATATTCAAACTTCATTCAGTGGCCCCAGGCCACCAAATGGAAAATGGAAACCAATTCTTACCCCTGCCAAACACCAATCTACTAAAGGAGTTGATCTCCTTTAATCCATACTTGCACCTCTATCACAACACAACAACATGAGTGGCTTTACTTTTGAAAAAAACAAGTGTCAAGCTATCTTTTAAAAAGATAGAGTTTGCTCTATATTTAGCTTTACTGTCACATGGTAACCAAATAACATATGCCACGTTATTGCCACTCATTTCATTTTGTGATGTTGTGGAAATTGACAAAATATGAGGATAATTATCAAGACCATATGAAGACATAGTCTTGTCACATTTAATAACTTCCTCATAATGATTAGGCTGAGAAAAGAAATCATGCCCCAAAAACAACATGAAATCCTCTTGTGTTTTAAGAAAAGAATGCTCACACATTTGAAACTCCCTCAATTGAGTTGCATCACAAGCGATTTTATCATCATCCCAACAACACTACCCAATTACATCATCATATGTCTCAAGGTTATGAAAACAAGATTTATCAACACCCACAATACCTTCATCTTCATTCGAATCATGGCATTCAAAAGAAATATCAACATCCCAAACAATGTTTCATACTACAAACTCATAGAAAAGAATGCCAACACTCATTATGTTATCACAAAAATAAGCCTCAAGTGCAAGTTCATATGACTCAAAATCTTCATTTGCAACAAATTCATCATAGTGAGTTTTCAAAACACATTCACTATTGCAAGGAGTATCACACTCAACATTAACTCCTACTATATCAACATGACAATCCAAAGCATAATGCTCATGAAGAAAGCTATGAGTTGTAGATCCAAAAAAAAGGTCCTCATATGCATCCATATGATTGACACAATCACATTCTTCAAGTGAAAACTCATCACAAAACTATCATTAGTTGTACCAATGTTCATCTCTACATTTTCACTTTCATGTACAACTATATCAATGCTATCATCATGTAGAAACTTGGTGATAACTTCAAATCTAGCAAAAGAAGTAAAAGAAGGTAAAGAATCAAACAAAACAAGAGTTGCTTGTTCATCATTATCAACATATGCATTCTCCTCATAATCAACTACTTTAACTAATTCATTCAATGAATCTCTTGCATGCATATCTCCTTATTTGTTCATACTGCTGCAACAATCAGTGGGGTCACATTCTTCACTGTCAAACTAAAAACAATCATTTATTTCTTCATTGCATTTGCTTGTGGATGATCTCTCCAACTAAAATTCATTTCATACCTTGTCATTTGTATCATAATACTATGGATCACACCTTTCTTCTTCAAATAAGATACTCAAGTCATATCCATCATGTTGTTCTTGTGAGCCTTTAAAAGTATTGTTAGCATCTTCAGTGGAATACTTTTTACTTAAGGAGATCAATTCTACCTCCTCCTTGTGAGAGGAATCTCTATCATAAGGGTTGCAAACAAACTCACAATCATGCTGATCATCCAAATAAGAATACTCCTCAACTGATTGCATACTCACATCAATGATAATATTGTGATCATCATAAAGAGATGAAACTTTAGAATTAGCATACCCTTCAACTATGCTTCCACAATCCATAGATGAGAAAATACTTTTAGTATCATCTGTATCATTGCATTCTTCTTTTGATATAGAAAATTAGCTCTCCACTTTTGTGTCTTCAAAATCAAGAGAAAACACGATTTCACATGTTTCATTCAGCTCATCATGGCTTGTACCATTATAGCTGCAAATTTCCTTTGCATAGATTTTCTCCATGAGTTGTTTAGAAACAAAACTCCCATTACTAAATGATATGCATTCAATTCTTTTTCAGATTTCTCTTTAAATTCTTCTTGGGTATGTAAGTCTCTATCCTTAAATATGCATTTGTTGTCTATTGATTCTTCTTCAAAATAATCAATGAAATGTACTTTGAGCTCATGCTATGAATCTATGGAATGCATTGGCAAACAAGAAAACCAACATTCAATAGTATCTTCTAAAGTTCTTACAAAAAATTCATGATAGAATCCTCTTCTACTATTTGATAGTCTTCCATCACATCAGGAAAACCCTATACATGTTGTGATGCTAATTCTTCAAGATCTCCTCTAAACTTAGGAAAACATTCATTAATTATTTTTGGGATAGAATGTGGGTAACCTTGGATTTGACTGAAATCTAAAGGGTCATATCTTTCACTAGTGAACACCTTCCTTTGAAGACATGACTTTGTTCTAGGCATGATAATAAAACTTGTAGAGTGATAACTAGAACAACAATACATATTTGCAATTAAGAATTTATTCCCTCTACACATATTTCTACTCAATATCCTTTTTAGAATATTCTACTTTCTCATTTCCCTTTTTACTAGTATCTCAGAGTACTGGATAAGGGATATTACTAAATAGAACATTTATTGAAAACCTTCATACATAAATATTTCAATAGAAAAATACCTGAGAATTGCTGCAACTAACTTCCATGAGAGGGAGCAGAAGGTCAGGTGGGAGCAAGTGTTTGAATGGTGAGGAGGAGGGTGCGTCTGAAGCAGATGATGATGACGATGTTGAGTTTTTTTTTTTTTGTCTTTTGGTGCCTCTTGGGGTTTCCATAAAATATTTTCTTTGTTTCTTTTGTTGGTTAGGAGTTGCACGTTGGAGTTGGGGTCCGTCCTCTCCTGTCAGTGTTGATGTTGCCTTTGGGGTAGTGTGTTTTTCCCTTTTGGGTAGTCCTGTTGATGCTCAGGCTCGGATGTTCTCTCTGTTGGATTCTTCACTAGTTGTTATGTGGGGAGAGGTTTTCTCTTTGGTTTGGTTTCCTTTTGGTCTCTATTTTGGGTTGACCAACCATAGAGCTGCGATGTTTGTGGATGGGAAGATCTTAGAGCTGCTGGTCTTCTTTGATCTTGAGGAAGATAGGGTCATGAGGCCTCTCTTTTTTCTTTGCATTGGGGTCTTCACTTCTCCTTGTACAGAGCACTGGAGGTGGTGTAGGGATGTGGCCTTGTTTTCCCCTAGGGTCATTTTTTTTTCTTTCCTATTGCTGAGGCTCTAGTTGGGGTTGGGTGTCAAATTCTTGTCATTGTTTTTTTTGGTTGTTGGTCCTTTCGAGGGTGTGCTTGTGCACTGTTGTCTTTGAGGCTTTGCAGTTGAAGATTGGTATTTTTTCAGCTCCTACTCAACATAGTAGGAGGGATTGGTGGCTTATCATGTTGGCCTTTTCTTCCTCTTGCTCTCTCTTGGTCTCTCTTAATTCCTACCAACTCTTTGTTCAATGCTTCTCTTCTATGGGTTTTGATTGTTGGTGTGTTTTGGGTCTTTCTTGGCCTTCCTATGTGATTTGTGATTTGTTAGTTGTGTGGAGTTTTGGCCCCTCTCTAGCTTTGACTTACATGTTAGGGTTGCTTGGTGTGCTCTCTTGCTAGGTCTTCTCCTTACTTCCCTCTTTGGGACCCCCTGTTCTTGCTAGGGTTTGGCCACTCCTAATCATCCTGAGATTGGGACTCTTCTTTTGGTGGTCTCTTGGGTTGTTTTTCTTCTTGTTGTTGTGTGGTTGAGTAGAAGTGTGGTTTTGGGTTGCATGGAGGTCTGCTTCCTTGCAATGTTCTTTTTTCTCTTTGGGAAATTTTTTTTGTGCCCTTGTTTGTTCTTTTTTGTCTTGCAGATTGTTGGTTGCAAATGGTTTTTTCTATTGTTCTCCTTTAGCCTCTTCTGGCTTCCATGGGTGAGGTTTTTGGAGCTTTCTATGTGGGTTATAGAGGCATCTATCATTTTGGTTTTGTACTCTTATTAGGTTTTGTTGTTGTTCTAGTTTTTTTAGGGGTTTTTGAGGCTTGTGTTTTCCTTTGGTGGGGCTTTCTCTGCTGCCCCTTCTCTTTTAGTGGATGCTATGTTTAAGTTTCTTCTTTTGTTTTGGGTTATGTCTCTCTTGTCCCCATCTCTTCTGATCCCTTTGGTTGTTGTGAGTGCTCTTTCTACTGGAGTGGCTTCTTTTGGCTGGGTGCTTTTGATGATATCTTCTTTGGAGGTGAAGTTTGTTCTTATGGAGGTAGAGCCATCTCCTATTGAGGTGGAGGTGATCGTTGTTGGCCCAGTGAAAATTTCTTTTCCCTCTTGCTTGTTCCTGTTGAGGTGGTGTTGGCTCCTTTTGAGGTGGAGCTAGTATGAGCAGGGTTGGGGTTGCTTTGGTGGTTCTAGTTATTGCATCTTCCTCTCCAATAGAGGGCGACTCTTTCCTATGGAGGTGGAGCGTGGGATGTTTCTTTAGTTTGGATGGAGCTACAAGTTAGATGCTGATTTTTAGTCTATTATGCTATTGGGTTTAAGCTACCTGCCAAAAATTGAATGCAAAGGGTTCATGGTCCCTTCAAAACCTCTCTCGGGTTCATGTTTCTTGGCTAATCATGGTTGTTTGGTGCCTAGCAGATTCAGGTAGTCTATAATTGCTTTGGGTTTAAGTCCCATATGATTTCCTAGCTCTAAATGGTTTTCATTCCCTTGAAAGTTTTTTTCTTGTAATCTGTTATGTCTTGAATATCCTGTGGTAGACTATTGATGTTAGGCTGTTGATTATTTGTGTTCCTATCTTTTGCAGATTTCCTTGTTTGTATGGGGTTTCTTGTCCCCTCAAAACTTGTTTATATGGGGTTTCTAGTCCCCACAAAACCTATTGATCGCTAATCAAAAACTCTTCTGATGATGAATAATATCATGCAGTCACCACCTCTTTGAAAGAGGAAAAGATCTTCAAGCAACAGAAAGCTTCTTCCAAGATCTAGGTATATTTGAGTTCTGTTCACCAATAGAGCACCAGACTTATAGAATACACCAGAAATGTTGCAACAATCTCCTTGAAGTATGTAGGTCCTTGGATCATCTGACCCAAAACTACAAGTTGACAAACTAAATGACTCTTTTCAAATGGATAATACTGGAGCTTTCCCCAGTATAGTCACCAATCTCTTGGTTCCCAAATTTTCTATCGACTTGAATCCTAAAGGGCTATCAGGCCTAATGGTCAGATTCAAGGAGAGATTTGGCCAATGAACAAGAGATTGAATAAAAATCCCTTTCTCCACTGTACTTCAAGCTCTTTTAAACTTGGGAGGGTGATCCCAATAGTATGCTTGCAGATGCTTGTGTGCCAAAGTATCAAACACACTGTAAACAAATGATTCTCCTTTAAATGTTTAATGGAGATACTACGCTAAAGGTTTGGCTGACCTTCATGGTAATTCCTATTTAAACATGAGAGATGTAAATCATTAAATTCCATACACACCCACAACAAGATAGATAAGTAAATTTGATATTAAAATTGTAGTTGCTCATTAAATAATCTCAAGAAACTATAACATCAAGAGACCAGTGCAATATTCTAGGGTGAAGTCACCTAAGCCATGAAATTTAAAACTCATTATAGCATTCACTCTGTCATAACTATGCTTATCAGATGATGCATTACACCATTGATACTAGAAACCAAACTAGTCATACTTTATTAATCCAAGTATACAGTTGCACAAATCTTTGTTCCTAATAATAAAATTTAAATCACTCCTTGAATAAGAGTAATAACAGCGAACAAAAATTCAGGAAAAGACAAGAAGATGAACAACAAAAGCCCTTGATTTCATTATATTCAAAACTTATGCAATGTCTACAATGCAGAGAACTAACCTAGAATATCTTGCCATTTATTTATCAAAGATGATAGTACTACAATTACATTCTCTATTACATGATTGAAATTAATCCAAAAACCTAAAACTAACACTATATATTTGAGACACTATTACAAAATGGTGTAACATCATGAAAACAAAAGCAGGATTAAATCAATAACAATGTAATTAAACTCTAATGTAATCTAAAGCTAAACAATAAAGCACAAAGAAAGCATAAACATAAACAAAGAGCGATCTCACCCAGTATCTACATCCTTCCATGAATGACCTCAATTTTCCTTCTCCATTTCACTATGATGGTATTCTTTCCCTTAGATTTTTAGTGTGTGTGAAAGTATAGGCTTGATGTATGTGATTATAGAAGAATATCGAAGATTAAGAAGTAAGTGCTCCAAAAGTCATCAGATTTTGGGAGGAGTTGAAATGATGAGAGTAAGGTCAATTTATAGAAAATTGATCATTTGAATGAGAGGTCAAGATTGAAAAATAGATGGATGATTCAGATTAAAATATTTGACATGCATTGAGATAACTATTTGTATTGACGTGAGTGATAAAATCTAGAAGATAGAGATCAAGATTAATTAATGATTTAATCTCTAGTTGAAAGTATTCAAAAATTAGAATAATAATGTTTACATGTAAATATGAGGATTAGCATGGAGGAAACAGTCTGTTCGAATGCACAAATGGATTGAATTAATTAAATAATGTTATTTAATTAATAAATGTGTGCATGCAGAAGAATTAAAACAAGATAATTGATTGATTAAGACATAAATTCTCTCTGTTAAAAACAACTAGCTATTAAATCAAGAGATGACTAACTGATTTAAATAGATCTCAATTCAAGTGGAAATGAATAATTAGATAACTTAAACAATTATCTAAATATAGAGGAATATGTCCAAAATAGACTTTTATGAATTATATGATTATTTAATTCAAGATTTGACATTTAGGGATTAATTAAATAAATTATATTTATTTAATTGAGTAAAGAAAAGGCTAAATGAATAATTAAATGATTAAGGTACTTATTTAATTATAGTTGAAAATATGATAAAGATAAATTAAATAAGAATTTATTTAATTTAAGGAGGATAAAGTTAATTAGTGACATAATTAAATAAAGAAAATTTATTTAATTAATCCAGATTTGAATAAAGATAATGTGAATTAATTAAATAATTAAAATTATTTAATTAATAGATGAATAAATGTTAAAGTGAATTAATTAAACAATTGAGTTTATTTAATTAATAGAAGAATAAATGTTAGAATGAATCAATTAAATAATTAACACTATTTAATCATGACCATGAAAATACGAATTATGAAGAAATTGAAGTTGGAGGCTTAGACCAAATTTCAGTGTCTACATTTTACCCCTCTTTGATACAATGTCATTTTGGTGTCATGTCAAAGAAAAGTGATAAAAAACATGCCCCATCATGCCCCAGTGTAAAATAGGTGAAGGTATGCCCACTCGAGAAAATTGATAAATTTTTGAAAAATTTCAAAAAAATTGGAAATAGTCCTGATTAGTCAATTTGATAGCCAGAAATGCAGTGGAGTTGACAAAAATGAGTTTTGAGGTGTTTGCTACATGTACGAATCGATAGAAGTTGGAAAAATATGCAACCAATAGACAAGGTTGGAGTAAATTCCACCCAAAACCCTAGGTATATATAGAAATTGGGTGAAAATCCAATTCATTTTCACCCTCCAAGTTTAGAAATTTGAGATTCATGCTTTAGACCTCTTAGCCACCATGTCTCTAGTTCCATACACACAACATCATGGTTATCACATCCAGACCTTCAGAGGACCTACAGACATAGGGCCCCTGGTATGTAGTCAGAAACTATCTTTTGAAAATTTGTTTTTCACACTTTTCTAGGAATTTATTACTATTTTTTTGTCACACATCACTTTTATGTTGCACCATATATGCATACATTTTTGATGCATGTGTATGCAAAACAATGCATATGTAAATTCATGTCATAGCATAGCATAGGTATTTGAAAACTTAAATGCATTTGGTTTTGTTTGCAATGCATGTGTAGATGTGCATCACATTTGTAGTTTACAGTAACGCATATAGGATTTTGAAATACATTTTCTTTTTAAGACACATTTTTATGTTGTATGGTTTGTTAATTAGGCATGACTGCATGTGTATGCATTTGCATTTGTAAAATGCATTTGCATATTAGGATGACACATTTGTCTATGTGTAACGCATTTGCAAATTTTAATGAGGCATTTGATTTTTTGCAATGCATTTAAAAATGAAATGACGCATTTGATTGGCAGAGAATTTTGGAATTGTGGACTAGGATAGGTTATTTATTCTGACATGAGGCATGCATAATGCCATTTCAAGTTGTACTTGATCTGATATATACCAGAGAGTCGAGACTATTGACTTTTGGCTTCCGTGATCGGCTGCAGAGATGGGAGAAACAATTCTTATGGCACTGGGATCTGGACCATGTGACATTCATGCCCACTATTCAGGAAAACCAAGGTCTATTGACTACTTTGTGCGAGCGATGGCACTCAGAGACATCATTGTTTCATCTACCTATTGGTGAGGTGACAATGACATTAGAGGATATATATAGGATATTGAGGCTACTAATTAGACGAGCCAGAGTGATGTATGATACACAGAGGGGATTTTCAGAGATGTGTATATATTATCCCCATGATGACATTATACAGTTGGGGATTGATCACTATGAGATTAGATGGCATGTTTTAGTAGAGAAATATGGTAGGTTAGATTGTTTATTGTGTACATTTATTGGGGGGGTAGTTCTTCCTGACTATTGAGGTCATGGATTTCTAGTAGGATGCAGGGAGATGCTTGTAGGCATACTTGAGAGATGGGTAGTATGTGCCTGGGGTCCTTGTTTGTTAGCCATGTTGTACTTCCATTTGCATGATATTTCCTATAGAGAGGTGTAGTCTATGAGCTATGCTACCATGCTCTTGATGGTATGGGTGTGAGAACACATAACTATTTTCCATCCACCTATTACAACAGAATTGTAGCAGGGATCACCTTATGTCTTCTGATATGCATGGGAAAACACCCAAATTCATGTTGGCGATATTGTTTTTTATAGAAATGCCATAAACATGATGGTTCAGTTTATTTGGAGACCATACATGGATTTTCCATAGTGGTTGGATGAGGACAGACACAGACATTCTTTCATTAGACGCAATATTTGATTGGGCGGAGAGTTTCACATGTGCACATCATTGAGAGGCACTTGCCAGAATGGGTATTGAGACAGTTTGGAGAGGTTAAAGATGAGCCTCGAGGTCGAGAAAAGTAAGCCAGATCTTCCAAATAGGTGACCTTGTGCGGACTAGAGATTCATGTGGTGACAATAGAGGAAAATATTGATGCCTTGTACAATTGGTATAGTGGGGTTAGAGGGGTGAAGCAGTGGATCCTAGTATGACTGATGCATATGACACCTAGTGGGCTAGTCACAAGCTAGTGTCATTTACATATCCAGACCAAGATGCTCTTGTAGAGAGGTGCGGGATAGGACCATGAGGTAGATGTGGGAGAGGTAGAGGTTGGGGGGTGGTGGCAGAGATGGAGGAGGAGGTGGTCAGAGGGGTGGTGGTAGGGGGAGACATAGTCAAAGGGGACGAGGCCCACATTTTTCACCTGTCCTCAAGGAGGAGAGGGAGGGAGAGGATATTCCCATGCTCGATATTGGTGGAGGAGAGGAGGAAATTGGTGTTGGGGTTGGTGGAGATGAGCATGTAGCAAAGGAGGATATTGTTGTTGAGCATGTAGAGGAGGAGAAGGCGGTTAGGGAGGAGGTAGAGATAGATGCTCTTGGTATGCTTGTAGGATACCAAGATGACGATGAGGATGAGGAGATGGATGATCAGGAGCAAGAGCTTTGAGACATGATTCTTGAGGATTGGGAGGATGATGGGAGGGAGTGGACATGACAAGATGACACATGTCCTATTGATCAGGATGTATCATATTTATGGGCCCAGGTAGCATCCCTTGAGGAGCAGATGAGGACATGGAAGGAAAAGCAATACTTGCTACAGATGGAGAGGGACAAAGCATATATGGATAGAGATTAGGGCATAACTTGGAGGCAGGAAACGAAGCAGAGGTTCACACAGATTACAACTCTTTGCAGTGGGCCATCAACAACTTTTGCATGAGAGTTGGTTAGATTAGTTGAGAGAGCCTCATACTATAGGGGTCTATATGAGGGAGGGGTTCTTCCTAAGAGACGGGCTCCCAGTTTTTCTTAGGCACATAGCAGTAGGTCCTAGAGCAGGACTTTGAGTAGGATAGTGAGTACAGAGGGGGTCGAGGGACCTCATAGATCTGGGCCAAATGACATGCCTCCTTTTTCACATAGATCATTATGATCCTGCCATCAGTCATCTTCACATTCTCCACATGGGAGTAGTGGGAGTTCTAGATAGGGACATGTATTGATATTTATTTGAGACATTGTATTTTGATCATAGAGCCTATGAGATTCATATTTACTGATACATTATGACATTTTTATGTGACACTTTTGAGCAATATATATATATATATATATATATATTATTTTGGTGGTGATTCGTATGATATGTAATTCTATTATGATTATGCAGTCTTTTATTTATGCATGTTATGTCTATATGATATTCCTATGTTATGGATGATCATATCTACCTTATGATGTGTTTATGCAACCTATTATGTGATGTTGATTCTATATGATGATTATGAGATGTAGTGTAATGTACGTATTACCATGCTATCCACATGTGATGCTATATGTTATGTAATCTATGATAATGAATTCCTATTATGTCATGGTTTCCTAGATATGATAGATGCCTATATTTTTGTGTTTTCAAATGCAAGATATATTTATGATTTATGATGTATTTTTTTTTACATGATGTTTCTAACATGAATGCATATATAGGATGTTTTTATATTTTTGTGTGTCACAGGACTCCATCATAATGCAAGAAATAATAAATGTTAGTGTAGAAAGAATAAGAATAATAAAAGACATGGTTGTTAGAGTTAGAAATCTTCGATATTTTACCAAATCACAAAAGGATTTTCACTTTATTATCATTGGGTGGTAACTAATACAAATGGAGACAAACACCATGATATGACATAGATCATGGTGTGCAATGGTATCCACCTGCTAACAATAGATAGTCACAGACAAGGATTGTCTTAACTCATACTAAGGGTACAATTGCCCTAGTCTTTCTATCAAGACAAACCACAAAAAAAAACAAATAAAAGATAGGTCATGAGATGCCATCGCTCCTCTAAATCCTTCATGGGACATCCCTAAGGAAACTAGTAACATGACTCAAAAATCAAAGTTAAAAGATAGTCGACAAACAACAATCAAAGAAAATAGAATTATGATACATCGTTGCTTCTCTAAATCCTTCATGGGACATCCTTGAGAAAGCTAGTAACTGGATTCCAATCATAAAGTTAAATGAAATGATAAGATAAACAAGCCAAAAATTCAAAAAGATAATAAAATATTTTCCAAAACTTGATCTTTTTGTTTAATTGTTTTTGTTTGATAGTATGTTTGATTGATAAGACCTGGTTTCAAGAAGGAAACATACCGTATAAGACGTTGAATTTGGTTTCGAGTTTGTGACTATTTGTATAAGGCATGACAAAATCCTAGTTTCAAAAAGAGACATATCATATAAGACGTTGAGTTTGATGCCATTGATGTGATAACCTATGTTAGGCCATGTTGATTTGTTTGACAATTCATGTATCCAGGAAGGACTCATCCTATATAAGACATAGGTTTGATTGTTGATATCTATATTCAAGGACTCATCTTGAATAAGACACAGGTTGATTGTTTTGATGATGTCTATTTTTAGGAAGGACACATCCTATAGCAGACATAAGTTGATCTATTTTGGTTGTAGCTTTGGAAATTTATTTAATTTGACTTGATGGGATTGTCAACTTGTTCATCTTGTTGATGTGTGACTTGATTTGATGTGCTGACAATTGATTGTGTAAGACAATGAACCCTAAAGGATTGACCTAGTGTGGCCTTGGGGGCTCATCGATTGATGGCCTTTCCTACATTGTACATGCAAAGACCTCATAGTTTGACTAGACTTTGACTGACAAGACTGACTATAAAAACCTTGAATTGTATGAAGATATCTAATGTGTGTGGTAGTGAATGTGACAAACCCTAATGGACTAACTAATGTAGCCTCGGGGCTCATCAATTGATGGCATTGCCTATGTTATACACGCAAAGACCTCGTAGTTCGACATGACCAATGACCTTGTCATATAGACAAATGGATTGAATCATGATTTTATATAGACAAACCTAAAAGGACTAACCTAATGCCTTAGGGGCACATTGGCAGATTGAATTTCCTACATTCAGTCGTAGAGGAAACATAGTTTGACAAATGACAAAGACTAACAAGTGCAACTAACTCTAACTCTATTTTTTTGGATTTTTGACATGTTTTGATTTTTTTGTCATTTTGAAGTTTTTTGAGGTTTTCGGATTTTCTCAGGACATTTTGTGATGTTTTTGGATTTTCGGATGGTTTTACATCTTTAGAACAACCAATGTAAGAACCAATATGATGTAAGTCAAGTGTTTTCCCCCAGTTAGGTATAAGAACAATTTATTATGAATAAGATGGAAGGGGGATATGAGGTTCGCTCGATGTCAATCATTCCAAGTTATGGACATGACAACCTTTTATTATGAATGATATGTATACGAAATGGATAGGTGATGGGTGATATGTATAGGGAAGTCAAATTGGATTGATGGTAGAAAAAGGAGTAGAGTCGACTATACATGGTGCCTATTTTCTAGGTTTTCACCATGGTACTTATCCAATTCACCACCGAAGTGGGTTTCACTATTGTACGGCTTATTTATCTTTATTATTTCCTATATATATATATATTTTTGATGTTACCAAGATGCCTGATTGCTAGGTTTTCACCTAGGTAATGATTTTTTGATTTTTTTGTATTTTTGATAATTAAGACAAGGCTCTAAGAAGCTATGCATAGAAATTCTTCAGATGAATACTATTGATAGGTGATGAAAATGGTTCCCCTTCAAGATTAGAGAGTTGATATGCTCTTGATCTGAAGGATTTTGTGACAATGTAAGGTCCTAACCAATTTGGTTCAAACTTTCCTGGTTTCTCTCTTTCAACTTGATTCTTGGGATTCTCCATTAAGACTAGATCACCAATGTCAGAATTTCTATTCAAGACTTTCCTATTGTAGCTAAAATGAAGAAGATTTTGATATGCTTGGAGATGATCTAATCCATTCTATCTTTGTTCATCTAGAAACTGTAGCTCATGTAGTCTTGAAACTCGGTACTCTTCATCGTCAATGTGCCCTTTCAAAGATACCCTTAGGGAAGGAATCTCGACCTCAATAGGTAAGATAGCCTCAGAGCCAAATATTAAAGAATATGGAGTGGAATGAATGGGAGTACAAATGCTTTTGTGGTAAGCCCATAAGGCTGGATTAAGCTGTAAATGCTAATCACAACCAACATCATTTATAGTATTTTTGAAGATTCTAATGATTGTTTTGTTAGATGCCTCTACTTGGTCATTACCTTGTTGGTAATATGGGGTGGAAAAATGGTGTTGAATATGGAACTCTTCACAGAGATGATGAAATTATTGATTCTTGAATGGACGACCATTATTTGTGATTATGGACTAAGGGACACCATATCAAAAAATAATATAGTTCAGGATAAACTTAGAGATTTGTGCAACAATGATATAGGTCATAAGAATAGCTTCAATCCACTTGGTAAAGTATTCAATTGTAGTGATAATGAACTTATGACCATTAGAGGATGTAGGGTGTATTTTACCTATGAGATCGAGTCCCCATTGGGAAAAGGGCCATGGTGATGTTATTGGATGGAGCTCCTGTGCTGGTAAATGTATCAAGTCTCTGTGTATCTGGCATTGATGACATTTCTTGACAAAGATATATGTCATTTTCCATGGTAGGCCAATAGTAACCTAGGGTCATAATCTTCTTAGCTAAGGTAGGACCACTAGAATGGGATCCACATATAGCCTCATCTACCCCATGCAAGGTTCCTTGTGCTTTTTCTTTATTGAGACATCTTAGTAGGGTATTATCTAGGGAACGCCTTTAAAGGGTGTCTCTGATGATGGAATACTTGGACGCCTTATAGATAAATGTCCTACATTGGTTGTTGGAAAGGTCAGTAGGTATGATTTTGACATGAAGGTAGTCATAGATGTCTTTATACCATGAAGAATTGGGACCAACAATATCACACACCATCTCTAAATTTGGGATGTCATAAGTAGGGATCAAAAGTTGTTATACCAAAAACTCAAACTTAGGCACATTGCTAGGTATGTCCAAGAGTGAAGCAAGAGTAGCCATGGCATCTGCTACCCTATTTAGAACATGAGGTATTTGATGAAAGTCAACCTTGTCAAATTACTCCTTGAAACTATCTACCATGCATTTGTAGGGAGTAATTTATTCATCCTTAGTCTCATAGTCATCATTTACCTGTTAGATTACTAGTTGAGAATCACCATAAAACTATAGGTTCTTGATCTTCCAATTGACTGCCATGCATAATCCTATCACAAGAACCTTATATTCTACTATGTTGCTAGTACATGGAAAGGAAATCCTAAATGATTTAGGGATAGAATCACCTTTTGGTGTGATAAACAGGATACCAACCCCTGAGCCATGATTCGTATGGGACCCATCAAAGTATAGTCTTCGTGTCGTGCCTATGTCAATGGTGAATATAAACTCATCAGGAAACTCTACAACTAAAGGGTGATCTGATTGTATTGGTGCATCAGCTAACTGATTAGCAATGACTTGTCCCTTAATAGCCTTTCTCTCTACGTATTGGATATCATACTCACTAAGTATCATAACCCATTTGGCTTGTCACCCTATTAATGTTGCTTTTCTTAGGAGATATTTTAAAGGATCTATCTTCACAACCAACATTGTTTGATGGTTTAGCATATAGTGCCTTCATTTTTTAGTATCAAATACTACTGCAAGAAATTCGCATTCAATGGTATTATAGTTAAGCTCATAACCTACCAAAGTGCAATTGATATAGTATACTGCTCTTTCATGACCTTCATCATCATTTTGTGCAAGCAATACTCCTAGTGTTGAGTGTGTTGCTGAAATATAGAGAATCAATGGTCTCCCCTCAATAGGTGGCATTAAGACTGGTGTGTTGTGCATGTTTTTCACACATGCCCCGCCATAGGCAGGGACCCCCTTTTTTTTGCTCCCAATAGGATACTTTGCTCCTATCTTGTTTTACGTGCCCCATTTCCAAGCCCAAATTAGTCATGTGCCTTCAAATGATCAAATCCCCTACCCAAATTCACCTACTTGGGGTATTCAAATCTATGGAAAAATGAGGTCCACCATCCCCTTTTTCCCTTCTGTCTTGTTTTTGCTATTTTGGAAACATCTATGGGCCCCTGTTGCTCCCATTCCCTCAATTTTGACTTTGGGGCTAACTTTTTGGTGTATTTGGAATGTGTTCCTAGTGCTTAAATAAATTGCCAAGGTTTTGTCAATGTTTCATTAAGTTTCAATGGTTTCAAAACTTTCCCTCCGGAATTCCTTTCCTCTTTGGCTATTTGGAAATATTCGCAAACCCCTGTCGCTCCTTCCTCTTTGGCTATTTGGAAATATCCACAGACCCTTGTCGCTCCCATTTCCACATTTTTGACTTTGGGGGCAACCTTTTTTGGCTCTGGGATGTGTTTGAAGTGCGTAAATGAACTACCAAGGTTTTATCAATGTTCTGTTAAGTTTCAATGGTTTCAAAACTTTCCCTCCAGAATTCCCTTCCGCTTTGGCTGTTTGGAAACATCCGCGGGCCCCCATCGCTCCCGTTTCCTCAATTTTGACTTTGGGGGCAACCTTTTTTGGCTCTGGGATGTGTTTGAAGTGCATAATTGAACTGCCAAGGTTTCGTTAACATTCGGTTAAGTTTCGGTGGTTTCAGAACTTCGCCCCCTTTTGTTGTTTTGGAACATCCGACGACCACCTCCCTTCTAGCCTCCAGAATGCGGGTCCTCCGTGGCTATTTCCAAAAGTTCATCCCCCTTTGGCCATTTTGGAACATCTGGTGGCCAACTCCCTTTCGGCCTCTAGAACCTGGGTCCTCCATGGCCGTTTCTGGAAGTCCGTCACCCTTTGGCCGTTTGGAACATTTGGCGGCCACCTACTTCCCGCCCTCCGGAACTCGGGCCCTTTGTGGCCGTTTTTGGGAGTCTATCCCTCCTTGGCTGTTTTGAACATCTGAGAGCCTCCCTTCTTCCTGGCTGTTTTGAACATCCAGGAGCCTGCATCCTTCCTAGCTGTTTTGGAAACATCTGGGAACCTTCCTTCTTCCCAGTTGTTTTGAACATTCAGGAGCCCACCTTCTTCCTGGCTATTTTGGCTTCCGTCCACTGTCTGCCTTTCTTCCACCATCTTTCTGCCCTCTGGCGCTTGCACCCTTGAATCACGCATTAATGTTTATGGCCCAAATGAGCTCCAAATATGAATATCAAGATCTTTTAATGATGCATGGATAGATCTAGTAGGGAATTTGTAGGTTTGTCTGACATTTTCCTTAACTAATGTATAAATGCACTTATGACACTTCATGTTTGCAGGAGTCAAGAAGCCTTCCGTAGGTCTATCAGAGAGGCCCATTGAGGGAGTTGTCCTACCTTTTTCTAGATGATGATGATTTCTAAGGAGCTTTCTGCCCAAATCAGGGGCCACCAATCCATTGATGCAATTCATCAACCGACTTGTTTGATCCAATCAAAAATGTTGCAAGTCCACCAGATAGAAGGTAGCCTTCAAACAGTCTCTGCTACAGTAAAAAGGGAAATCAGCTACAAGACAAATCTGCTACAGTACCTGAGCACTAGATGACAAAATAGAGAAAATACAAGGAATGTATTTTAAAATTGCTAGATAATGAAGGGTGGGTGAAACCCTAATCTAATCAAATTTGGGCCATTTGTTGCAAATTGATCCTAGCCATTCATTTGGTTTTTGGAAAGCTATAAATAGGGGCTTGCCCCTAATTTGTAAGGGTTGGAGAATTGATGTAAAAACATCTTGCAGCAATAGAATGCAACATTGCATGATTTATTGGTGTTACTTTTGAGTTTGCTCTTTATGTATGCATGGTTCACCTTCCATGCTATTTTTAGTGTTAGTTTCTTGAATGGGAGTGGTGATGGTATTTGTTGTTTTAGTATTTGATGAACTTCCAGCTCATGCTTTTTGCCATTCATTGATGATGAATCACTTTGCAAAGCTAGTCTGAGCCTCTTTCCTTTATTGCTTTAACTTAGTTCGATTGCATGTACATGGTGTGTGTATGTGATGTGAAAATATGTAGTCCTTAGAAGATTGCACTAGTTTTGTGTAACTGTCAGTTTCTCTTGGCTAAGCTAAACCTATTTTAGGAAGCCTATCTACTTTAGTAGCCACCATTGTTACTATTAATTTGTAGCTTAGGATTAGAATAGCTTTCTTAACACTTCTCCTTTTGTTGTTTCTTTTAATCTTTGGTTAGAGTAGGACCCAAAGCATCACCATGAAGCTAAATCAGATGAACTTGATGAGTTTCAACTTGCTGTTTTGAGTGGACAGCCACTATTCATTCACTTTCAACACTTTGAAACTGTATTTGCAAACCCAACTTCCATGCTTTGTAACTCATCCATAAGACCACCTTGTGATTCCAACAAATTACATAAAACAATTGACATATTCCAAGCATTTTCAAGACCTGACATTAGAGACCTTGGGATAGTGTTCTACAATCTGATTGTGGAAGATTGTCTTTCAAGAGAGGTAGTGCATCTATGCATTGCCTATGTTGAAAAGTGCATAAAAAACACATCAATAGAAATGGTGCTAGAAGGAGGGCATGACATGTTGAGGCTACAAAGCTGAAAGTTGGAAATCGAAAAGAGCACTTTCAAAGAAGAAATCTGAGATAGGGAGATCTCTTTTAATGCTAAAAATCAGAAATTTCTAAAGGCAAAAGAAGTTGAGTCAAAATGAAGCAGCACACACAAATGAACATCACTCAGCTACATGCAGATTTAAATAGAAGACTGAAGAAGCCATTGCAGCAATTTGCATTAGCGGATAGATGTCGGATCCATTACATTCACAGGAACAACGAGCTGGGATCTCTCACATTCTTGAGTATAATTGAAAGGGTATTGAAGGGAGAAATTCCCTTTTGGGAAATCTATCAGCCTTTCACCCTTGTAGACTCTGAGGAAGAATTGACAACCATGGCAGCCAAGGCATTCAAGGAGCTGATCCAGGAACATTTGAGTAGCAAGGATGGACCAAGATTGGAGGAAGTACTAATGGCAAGTTGGTGTAGATTTCACAATGCACCACATTCAAAATTTATGTGTCCATCATGTGACAACATCATTGCTCAAGACAAGGGTTGTTTGGACAAGTTGGAGCAACCAAATCCCAATGAAGAGAAGTTATCCCATGAGGTAGAAGAGTTGTCAACATTCAGACGATAGAAAAGTAAGGATGAACCAAGAAATTTGACACAAGTTGGTGTTGGGACATCAGACCTAGAAAATGAAAACCAAGAGGGAGGAGCTAAAAATTTGATTGTAACCAATTCAGTAGGCTTCCCCTCCATCGAAGAAGAGTAGTCCTCCACTCTAGAAGAAGATCAATTGGTAGGTGATGATGAACCAATGAAGTCTGCAACAGTGCATGCTGGGATAACCAATGAAGATGCTGGAGATTAGGAAGATGAGGAGGCTGAAAACCTTGGGGCTGCAGAAGGAGATGGTAAAAGCATAAGAAAAATTAGATTGGAAGACCTTTCCATCTACAATGACAGTGATCAAGGATCTGCAAATGCAGATTTGGAGGAGTGGGAGCAACCACTCGCCATGGCTGTCTACTATCAAGCTTCTTTTTCAAATTATGATGAGGACCCAATAGTGGAGAGATATGACTAGCTCGTCTCCAGGTTGGCAAAGGATTGGTCAGAGCTGAAATACCAAGTGGATTTGGAGGTGATACTATTGCCAAATTGGTGCAGACTTCATGATTCATCACACTCTAAATTTGCATGTGGGCTATGCAAAGAGGCTATCAAACAAGTTAGAGGACAAGCAAGGCAGCCAAGTGCCCGAACTCCTCTACTTGCTACTCGGATCGAAATAGAAGACCAAGAGCCAGAGCCAAGTGACAACTCGGCTAAAGGTGGACCTCAAGAGGATGTTGGGACAACAATAGAAGAAGGACAACAATATAGTCTCAGACTTCCGAGTGATGAATTAGATCAAATAGGAATGTTGTCCACTTGTCATCAAGAATTTCCTCTCGAAGAGAATTTGCATACCATGAATGATGGGAATTTTGGTGAGTCTTTGGAGGGAGATTGTATAGTGAACTTTGGTCCCCTTGATGAGGTGTCATCAATTGATGACTTCTTTCCATTGGGAGATGCACTACGGAGGTATGCTCATGCCAAGGAAGAGTACATCCCAGAAGACGAAAGTGATGAATACGTACTCCTTAAGCCCTTGAACAGTGATGCACTAGAATTTCTAGATTGAGAGAGTAGCTCCTTCTCCATTTACAGTGATAGTGAGCAAGAGGAAACGAGTGAACATCATGATAAGATGCATGAACAACAAAAAGAAGAAGACAAAGGCGGAGGTGTTGAGATAGCTGCTAACAGAGATGAAGCACCTGACCGACTACAAGATACAACTTGCAACCCTTCTTCCATGATCGTTGTTGATCCTACCTCATATTTAGATGGCTGCAATAGGATAGATTCATATATTTCATCGTCCCATGATAATGAAAATCATGAAAATAAGGCTAACACCTAGGAAAGGAGATGGGATAGCATGCTGCCCCTTGAAGACAACAATCAAGAAGAAGTTTTGGCAATGGAAACCCAGGTAGATGAGGTGTACTTCCTTGAGGAACAACCAATGGAGGGTGTGGGTCCCATTGGTAGATTGAAAGAGCTATTTGTTGCCCCGTCCTCCCAGCCTTATGCTAGCTTAATGTTTGAAGTGTTGCACCCTCTGCCATGCCCACCCAAGGCTGCCAATGCAATGATCAAGGATGTTGTGCTTGCTCTCAACTGTCCAATGCTGCCACCTCCATGTGACAACATCCAGGTTTTATCCTTCCTTTCCTATCATTTCTCATAACTGCACTTATTATTTTGATTATGGGAATGAGGGAAAATGACCATGTTTATGGATTAACCATGGGTTCAATGAGCCTCCTCAATTGTTGATTTTTCATGATGACATGATTGAACTTGAGTGCTGCAATGTTGAATTTCTTTTTTTAGAATATAAAGATAAATTTGCATGGTTAAGAATGATAACGATTGCCCATTTACTTGTGCATGCTTTGCAAAATCCAATGAATGCTAATGTTAGCTTACCCTGCCTGAACATAGTTCTTTGTAAATATCTTTGTACATAGCCTGTTTTGAGTAGTATAGGTTTCTTGTAAATACTTTGCTTTCCTGCTTTCCTTGGGTTAATTGGTTTGATGTAGGTTGTTTGCTTTTTGTTTGCTTTTGCTTTGTTGCTGCTTTGCTCGGGGTCTGTCTGCTTTTAGCTAGGCACATCTATGTGCACAACAACCATACTTATTGCCTAGGGTTGTTCTATGTACTTCTTTGTCAAACTCTAATCAAGTCTTCAGAGTGGATGGTGAAGGTCTTCTATTAGTGTCAAGTGATCTGGGCATTTGATTCAAATAGGATAAGTTATTGGTTTAGTCTGACTCTGACATATTCTGAAATATTACAGCTCTTACACATTTTAAGAATTTGATGGTCATTATAGAGCCTTTTGTGAAGTCTAGTTAAGTGAAAAATCTAAAATTTTGCTCCAGCACCACTGTGATTCTAAGCCTTGAGTGTGAGCTTCAGTGCTTGCGGGTTGAAATAAAAGAGCTAAAAAGAGAAAAGAAAGAAAGAAAGAAAGCATTGAAAATTAAAAGAAAGAGAAAATTAAACTTTTCAGGGATATCCGAGCAACTCTACCAGGGCTATGGATGCCTAACTGGCAGTAGAGAAATGTTTGGGAGAATCATAGTGACAACCTCGTCAGGGCTATGGATGCCTAACTGGCAGCGAGACAATGTCCCAGATGCTTTTAGAGTTAGAATAAACTATGTAGCTTAACTTCACGGATCTTGGGTTCCTGTAGCAACTGAAGAATGGGAATTAACACACTTGCACACACTTGGATTTTTAGCATACTGAAGGTTGGGTTGGCTAATGGTTTTGATCCTTTGGTTGGGTGTTTGGTTTGTTTGCCCTAGCGTGAAGGTCGAAACCAGAGATTCTGGGTTCATGATTCCAATTTGTCATCAAAATACTCTAGAGCATTTCCTAGTGAGTCGCCATTTGTTGTGCATGTTTTGCACACACACCCCACCATAGGCAGGGACCCCCTTTTTTTTGCTCCCAATAGGCTACTTTGCTCCTGTCTTGTTTTACGTGCCCCATTTCCAAGTCCAAATTGGTCATGTGCCTTCAAATGATCAAATCCCCTACCCAAATTCACCTACTTGGGGTATTCAAATTTGCAGAGAAATGAGGTCCACCATCCCCTTTTTTTTCTTCTGTCTTGTTTTTTCTGTTTTGGAAACATCCGCAGGCCCCTGTCGCTCCCATTTCCTCAATTTTGACTTTGGGGCTAACTTTTTGGTGGATTTGGGATGTGTTCCTAGTGCTTAAATGAACTGCCAAGGTTTCATCAACGTTCTGTTAAGTTTTGATGGTTTCAAAACATTCCCTCCATAATTCCCTTCTTGGCTATTTGGAAACATCCGTGGACCCCCATTGCTCCCGTTTCCACATTTTTTACTTTGGGAGCAGCCTTTTTTCGCTTTGGGATGTGTTTGAAGTGTATAAATGAACTGCCAAGGTTTCGTCAATGTTCTATTAAGTTTCGATGGTTTCAAAACTTTCCCTCCAGAATTCCCTTCCTCCTTGGCTGTTTGGAAACTTCCACAGGCCCCTGTTGCTCCCGTTTCCTCAATTTTGACTTTGGGGGCAACCTTTTTTGGCTCTGGGATTTGTTTAAAGTGCGTAAATGAACTACCAAGGTTTTGTTAATATTCAGTTAAGTTTCAGTTGTTTCAAAACTTCATCCCCCTTTTGCTATTTTGGAATATCTAGGGCCACCTCCCTTTTGGCTTCCGGAACGTGGGTCCTCTGTGGCCGTTTCCAGAAGTACATCCCCCTTTGGCTATTTTGGAACATCTAGTGGCCACCTCCCTTCTGGCCTCTGGAACTTGGGTCCTCTGTGGCTATTTCTGGAAGTCCGTCCACCTTTGGCTATTTGGAACATTTGGTGGCCACCTCCTTCCTGGCCTCCTAAACCCGGGCCCTCTGTGGCAGATTTCGGTAGTCCGTCCCTCCTTGGCTGTTTTAACATTTGGGAGCGTCCCTTTTTCCTGGATATTTTGACCATCCAGGAGCCTGCCTCCTTCCTGGCTATTTTGGAAACATCTGGGAACCTTCCTTCTTCCCGGCTGTTTTGAACATCCAGGAGCCTGCCTTCTTCCTTGTTGTTTTAGCTTCCGTCTGCTGTCTGCCTTCTGGCACTCGCACCCTTGAAGCACACATTCATGTTTATGGCCTAGATGAGCTCCAAATATGAATATCAAGATCTTTTGATGATGCATGGATAGATCTAGCAGGGAATTTGTAGGTTTGTTTGACATTTTCCTTAACTTATGTATAAATGCACTTATGACACTTCATGTTTGTAGGAGTCAAGAAGCCTTCTGTAGGTCTATTGGAGAGGCCCATTAATGGAGTTGTCCTACCTTTGTCTAGATGATGATGATTTCTAAGGAGCTTTTTGCCTAAATCAGGGGCCACCAATCCATTGATGCAAGTCATCGACTAACCTGTTTGATCCAATCAAAAATGTTGCAAGTCCACCAGATAGAGGGTAGCCTTCAAATAGTCTCTGCTACAGTAAAAATGGAAATTAGCTACAAGACAAATCTGCTACAACACCTGAGCACTAGATGACAAAATAGAAAAAAGACAAGGAATGTATTTTAAAATTGTTGGATAATGAGGGGTAGGTGAAACCCTAATGTAATCAAATCTGGGCCATTCTTTGCAAATTGATTCTAGCCATTCATTTTGGCTTTGGAAAACTATAAATAGGGGCTTGCCCCTCATTTGTAAGGGTTGGAGAATTGATGTAAATACATCCTACAACAATAGAAAGCAGCATTGCATGATTTATGGGTGTTACTTTTGAGTTTTCTCTTTATGTATGTATGGTTCACCTTCCATGTTAGTTTTAGTGTTAGTTTGTTGAATTGGAGTGGTGACGGTGTTTGCTATTTCAGTATTTGATGAACTTATAGCTCATGCTTTTTGTGGTTCATTGATGATGAATCACTTTGCAAAGCTAGTATGAGCCTATTTCCTTTATTGCTACAATTTAGTTCGATTGCATGTACATGGTGTGTGTATGTGATGTGAAAATCTACAGTCCTTAGAAGATTGCACTGGTTTTGTGCAACTGTAGGTTTCTCTTGGCCAAGCAAAACCCAGTTTAGGAAGCCTCTCTACTTTAATAGCCACCATTGCTATTATTCATTCACAACTTAGGATTAGAATAGCTTTCTTAACCCTTCTCCTTTTGCTATTTTTTTAATCCTTGGTTAGAGTAGGACCTAGAGTATCACCATAAAGCTAAATTAGATGAACTTGATGAGTTTCAACTTGCTGTTTTGAGTGGACAGCCACTATTCATTCACTTTCAACACTTTGAAACTACATTTGCAAACCCAACTTCCATGCTTTGGAACTCATCCATAAGACTGCCTTGTGATTTGAACAAATCACATAAAATAACTGAGGTATTCCAAGCACTGTCAAGACCTGACATTAGAAACATTGGGATAGTGTTCTACAATCTGATTGTGGAAGATTGTCTTTCAAGAGAGGTAGTGCACCTATGCACTGCTTGTGTTGAAAAGTGCATGAAAAACACATGAACATGGTGGTGTGAGTAGGTAATCCCTAATTAGTTGAAAAGCTTCCTGGAATTTAACCATCCAAACAAAGGGTACTCTTTTTCTTAGTAGATGTTGAAAAGGATGTGTCTTATCTGCTAACTGTACTATAAATCTTATGATGGATTGTAGTCTCCCTTGTAGTGTCCTTAGTTGACTAAGATTAGTTGGTGGAGGCATGTCTATGATAGCTTTCACTTTTTCTGGATCCACTTCAATTACTCATCTAGAAATGATATACCCTAACAGCTTTCCTAATTTCATGCCAAACACACATTTCTTTAGATTTACTCTCACTTTATACTCTTCTAGCCTTTGGAAAATCCTGTCTAAAACCTATAAATGATCAGCTCTTGTTAGTGATTTGGCTATCAAGTCATCCACATAATCCTCCATAAGATTGTGCTTGAGGTCATGAAAAATAGTCATCATGACCCATTGGTATGTTGCTCTAGCATTTTTGAGTCCAAAGGGCATGACATTCCAGCAATATGTTCCCCATGGATAGGTAAAGGTTGTCTTTGGTTGGTCTTTAGTTGCAATTTTGATATGATTATACACTAAAATCCATCCATAAGGGATAACATCTCATATCCTACTATAATATCTACAGTCATGTCTATATTCAGCAGGGGAAAGTCATCTCTGGGACACACCTTGTTTATATCTCTGAAATCTATATAGATGCAGATGCTCCTTGTTGGCTTCATGATTGGTACAAGATTGGAAATCCAATCTACATTGTCAATTGATCTAATGAAGCCAACGTCTAACAGTTTCTTCAGGTCAGCCTTGACTAGTAAAGCAATCTGTGGGTGCATTTTCCTCAATTTATGTTTCACTAGTTTTACACCTAGTTGTAAGGGAAAATGATGTAGTACAAGTTCAGGATCTAGCCCAGGAATGTCTACATATGACTAGGAAAAATTAATCTCTCTTTGTGTAAAGAAGTTGCAGAATTCTGGTTGCTCTTCTTTTGTCAATGATGTTGCAAAATATACTAGTCGGGTATTCTCTTATGTTCCTATGTTGACTTCCACTGATTCTTCAACTAGCATGGGTGAATTTTCTTATGCAATAGGGAGAATGTTCAACCCTCCATCCTTAGGTGCCTTAGAGAGGTTTTTTCCTTTGGATGCATCCTTTTTTTTTTTTTTTATTGTCTAAAGGCGCTTTTCGGTTTTCACCTAGAGACTCATCATTTTCATCCTTTTCATTCTTTTTCTTATTTTTATGACTAGAGGCTTGAATAGATTCCCCAAAATATATCATGTTGTCCAAGTCACTAGTAAATCTAGCCTTGTGATCACCACTAGGTATGCCTTCTCATAATCCCAAGAACTCAATGATTTCTTTGTCATTCTAAAAAATGTCTAAGACAGATGTGTCTTGTTGGTCCCAATCAATGAGCTATGGATAAACTAATGGCATGTCATCATCGGAGGTGTCAAAGTTCATAGGAGTCAAGGTAAAGGTTTGGTTGTTCATATAGTCACAAATGTTTCTTACCAAGTCCTCTTTGCTCTTTTGCTTGGATCTAGGTGGATTCTAAGGTGGGCCTATTGCTAAGGTTTGGTTATACGAAGCGGATTTATCAGGTTCCCAAGAGGTAGGATCTAGAGATTCCTAGTAGTAGTGTTTAAACCATTCCTCTTTTGTCAAAGTCTTAGGTGGACATGAATTCAATAGATTTGATGAGGAATTAAGCATTAAGTCAAGTTCTCCAAATAGCTTATCAAGGTCCATGGTAGAGGTGGAGGATAGGGAATCCCACTCATATTCATTTGAGTCAGGGGAATCATAGTAGGGTTGGTCAGATGGTTCATCAGATGTCTCAATATCTTCAGAAGCAGTTACTTCCTTGAGTAAGGGTGATGTGGTACCAGAAATGCCAATCTAGAGTGGTTTAAACCCAAGCCCTAGGCCCTTTGGCCATTTAGAAATTTTGATAGGTTTAGTCCTCCCATTTTGATGTAAGCCTAAGCCACTACATCCATTATATCCTTTGCTCTACATCATTGTGAAACCCTTCCCATATTGATTTGTAGGTATCTGAGCAAGTGGAGGAGGTTCTGCATTGTTTTCACTATATATCCAAGGGGTCACATCATCTTCGTTGTTGGCTACTTTTCTTAATTCTCCCCATTTTGTGAAGGTTGTTGAGGGAGGAATGTGTATGGTGACCACTGATTGTCTCCTATCTATCATAGGTAAACTGTATGATTTAGGAGGAATCAGATGGCTAACACAATAATATGTCTTCATGTGAAATTCTCCACAACCCTTGTCTTGGATCTTGACTCTAAGAGTGGAGTGTAGTGATGATGGAGTGGATGTCTTGGTGAGAGTGCATGGATTGACATAATGAGATGAATTGGATGATGAGGCTTCTTGGTTTATAGGCACTTGGCACTGAGGTGTCTCTCATAGATTGGTGCAATATTGGAATGGATCTGGGTCACCATCTATTTTTATTTCAGTTCCATTGTAAGGGAATTTTAGACATTGATGATATGTGGAAGGGACTTCCTTCATGGCATGAATCCATGGTTTTCCTATTAGAAGATTGTATGGAAGAGTGAGATCCAAGACTTGGAATTTTGTCTCCATAACTACGAGGCCAATTCTGATAGGAAGTGTTACCACCCCCTTTGATTTTCATTCCTCATCATCATAAGCCTTAATGATAATGCTTTTGGTTGTGTCTACACATGCTTCTAAAAAACCTAATGCCTTAATCAATTTTAAAGTGCAAAGATTTAACCTTGCTCCTTCATCTACCAGAACTCTTCTAACTTTGGTTTTGTCAACAAGGACTTCAAGATGTAACAGGTCATTATGATTTGTCTTCTCAGTTGCATAGTCTTGTTCAGAGAAGGTGGCATGATGATTATTGTTCATGTAGCCTACCATTTCCTAGAAATTATTGACATCGAGATCATTAGGGATAGTGGTGCTTTGTAACGCCTTATCTAAAATGGATCGATGTCCAAGGGAGATACGAAATAGTTCCAAGATGGAAATTTGGGCTAGGGTCTTCCCCAATTGATAAGTAAGTTATAATACGACTTGGAAGTATGTGGTGTCTGATGTGATGGAGGGCCTTGGATGGTGATCTTGGTTCGATGAGTCTTAACAACACACTCGGGAGATCTATTTATGAAAATGGTATTGACCTACTCATCAGTGGCCCGAAGGTGATTTATGATTTTTCCACTATAATCATGCTTAACATTAGCATAGTTGGCTGAAGTATTGGTCTTGTTACTCGAATTGGGGGTGTTTCTTTTCCCATCCATGTCATGTAATGGATCCGAAAAGACCTTGTGATCAGTGTTTGAAGATGTAAGTTTCTGTCCACTGACTTCAATAGTTCTATTGTTGACAAAGTCCTCTATGATGTTTTTCAATTGATGACAATTTTCTAGGCTATGCCCTTTGGTTTGATGGAAATCAAAAAAGGAATTATCATCCCACCAAGATGCTTTGAATTTCCCTGGATCTTATTGTCTTGGCACTTGAAGTTGTATGAGATTGTGTTGCAACAGTTGTTTGAAGACTGACTCGATGGGTTCCTCAAGGGGAGTGAGCTCATGTTTTGGAAATCATCTCTGTTGTGGTCATTGGGTGTTTTGGGTAGACTTGGGGGTTTGGTTGATGGTGTTAACTATGTTGGTAGAGGGATTATTTCCTCTAAGTGTGATGATCGGTCCTACTTGTAAAGTTTTAGCATCAACTACTCCATCATTGGTAACGTTTTTATTCCAAGACCAAAACTTGTTTCTGTTATTTGGTATGTTTTACGCATTTGGATTTTTGTTGGGTGTTTGTGTCTTAATTTCTCATTTTTTCAATGAGATCTCTTTATATTATGAACCTCTTTTCCACTAGTTCTATAAAGGATGTGCAACAATGTACCCTTAAGTCACTTCTCAATTTTGGGTTGAGGTTTTCTTGGAACATAGTGACCTTTTGTTTCTCAGGTATCTCAACAAGACATTGACTGGCTATAGTTCTCCATCTCTGGAAGAAAGTGATAAAAAATTCTCCATCTTGTGTAGTATGACACAAGGTTTCTATGTTAATCTCATGGTCTATGTTAAAGGAGAACTATTCAATGAATTTCTCAGCTAGTTCGCCCCATGATTTTATGCCTTAGTGAAGACTTGGAAACCATTCTAGTGCAATTCCAACAAAACTTCTCAGAAAGAGTCTCATAAGATAGGTGGGGTCGTAGGTGAAATCTATGTACATCATAGAAAATTCCCTTATGTGTTTGACTGGATTTCACTTTCCATTGTACTTGGGAAAATTTGGTATGACATACCCATGAGGGGAAGGTGTCATGTACAATGATTTATCAAAGGGAAATAGGCATAAATCCTTGTTGAAAAGGTTTTCTTGGTTAGCGTTGCCATGTTATCTATCTATGTTTGAAGTGCATGCATTTGTGTTTATAGGATGTCAACTTGAGTTAATGATGTGTTGGTTGGCTTATTTGGGTCTATGTACGTGTTTTGAAATTTAAAGTTCTATGATGGGTTTTGGTTAAATGTCAGTATGTAAAGTGGATTTTGATTTGGAATGTTAGTGACTGGATTTTGATTTAGAATCTATGAAAATGGATTTTGATTTGGGGTTTGTGTAAATGGATTTTGATTCAGAGTTGGTGAAAATGGATTTTGACTTAGAATCTGTGAAAATGGATTTTGATTCAAAATATGTGAAGTGATGGGTCAATTTTCATATTGGAAAGAGGGTATGCCTCCTGTCTGTGAAACCCTAATCTGTGGTATTGTACAGGCGACATTAACACTAGGTATAGGTGTTGTGTGTGGAATTGTGCTAGTGACATTGACACTTGGTATGGGAGCTGATGTTCTAGATTTTTTGTTCCGAACAAGAGGACCAAAGGGATTGGACGATGATGCCCCTATGGTGAAATTTATCCCTTGTGTCGAGGTAGGCATACCAAATGGAGATGTGTGTATTATTGAACTAATTTGTGTAGGTCCTCTGGATGGTATAACAGTAGTCACTTAAGGTATAGTAGCACTAGTGGTAGTGGTGTTTGTTCCTTGGGTAGATTGAGTTTGTAAGGTACTAATATCAAATCTTGTAGGTAAGGTGGCACCTTCCGCTAGCAATTTGGCTAGTATTTTTTATGATCATTTGTTAGGTACTCATCTACAAAAGAGGAAAACTCAAGGTCTTGTGAAGTAGACTCTATGTCTTCCACTAAAATGTGTCCTTGTGGGTCCCTAGGGGTGAATTTGTCTAACAAAGTTTTGTGTGGTCTTGATGAGGATGTCCCCTAAAAGGGGTTTGAGAACAAATTGATGAAGTGTTTGTGTTTGACATCTTTTCTCTCTATTTTCTCTTAGACCTAGTTTCAACCATGTAAGATAAGCTCAATATGTAAGGAATGCAAAACTATGTCTATGGATAGTATGACTCTAGTCTACGTTTTTGGGATTTTCTAAATGCAAATAAGGAATGTATGCAACTATTTTTATTTTTTTGGTATTTTCTCTGCAAATAAGGTATTTCTAAAATGATGTTATTCTAGGATGATAGTGTCTAAGTATGCAAAGTCTAAGAAACCTTCTAAGGTAATCAATTTTGTGAACCTGAGATGAGGTTACCAACCACCTAAAGCCTATCCAAGGCATCAATTTAGTTATGTCAAGGAACCTTTGTAGGACTAGGACCAAAGATAAGGTGAGATTCCTAACTAGACTGATGAGTTGGAAGGACTCACTGTAGAACAAAAGATATGATGAAATGACTAGGTTCAATGATAGTTTTCATTGAAGCTATGGTCTTTCCAAAGTGCAAAAAGTGGACCTATTCCAAAGTTTGTAAAAGTGACCTTCCTAAGAGTTTGATCTAAAGGTAATATGTACTCTAAGATGAAACTAAAACTTGGAAGTAGGATTATTGTAGCTATGACTAAATGATACCTAAAGGATGCAAAATTGAGCAAATTGTTTCAGGTTTCTATTCAAGGACCACTGTGAAAGGATAGAACAAAGACTAGTATGACTGTATCGACTAGACTATGATAGTGAATTCTAGTTTTCTAGTAATCAAACAGATGCGTTGTAGGATAAAAAATGTCTCAAAAAATTTAATAGTTGTAGTTTGTTTTGTTAGTTGTAGTCTACTAGTAAATTTAGCCTCGGGTATCAAACACACGAGGTTCTATATCAAGTAGATGTGACTCACTATATCAATTGTGACTCTATACTGATCAAATGTGGTTTTCAAGACTCTAACTATGTATTGGTAAAAGTGAGTTGGTTCTGTGAAATGGGCATATGTGTTGTTCCAGACTACAGATGTGGCTCACCTGTTCAGATGTGTCACAGAAGGTATCAATTGTAGGTTTATCAATAACAAAGGTAATGATATATGTGATTGGGATGTCAAATGTAGGTTAATACTAAGCAGATGTGAGATATTTTGATATATGTGACTTAGGTTTAAACAGATGTGACTCAGTTTCAATGACATGCAAATTTGGACTGGGTTTCTAACAAATGTGACAAACTCTGCAACAGATGCGAATCTAAGTACAAATGCAAGTAAATGATAGGAAAATGTGACTCAGGTTCTGATAAATGACAGATTGGACTTAGTTTTGACAAATGCAATAGACTGGTAAACAAATGCAACTATACCTAATAGATGCATTTTTCTAGTGAACAATTGTGACTCTGTTGACAGTTGTGGTTTTCTAATGAATAGTTGTGGTTTTCTAGTGAATTGCAGTGTAAACTAACTCTATTTTGTGATCAAGTTTTGAAAAGAAAATAAAATTAGAAGACAATGTATTTTTAGTTTGATGATCATGAACATGTGTATTTCCAAAAAACAAGTACAATCCTAAGGCTATGAAGGATAGTATTTACTGAGTTCTCACTTGGGTTTTACCCTTGCTACACTTATTTAAGGTAGATGACTAGTAGTTTGACCCCATTGGATCCCCTCCATGGCTGAACACTTCATTTGGGGTAGCCAAGCTAAAGGACCCATGAAACTCCCATGGCATACTTCTCATCTCTACAATGAACCATAAAAATGTGAGATGACTTCACAAGTCTGTCCTACTACACCAGTAAATAGAAGATTTTTGGCTTACTAGAAATGAAGGTGTTTAATATGGGCATTATGTTTGTGGGGTATCATCCATGTGGAAAGAGACCATTGCTTCCCTTCTTGTCAGAACAATACTTGTGATTCTTGAGTTTTCCTCAAGAACCCACTTTTATATACTAGCTGGAAGTCACTCAAGTTCAGCGTGCTACCGGTCTGAGTCATCTTGGGGTAAGTACTTTTTCCCACCAAGATAGGTCCAATTTCTACAGTTAGTACCACATTCTCTTATACCTAGGATTTCTCGAATGCGCAAGGGGAGAGGATACTTCTATATACCAAATCATGGGGTAATAACAGAGCATTCTTTCACACCAAACATAGTAGAAAGTAGTAAATTTGAAACCCAAATGACAATTTTATTATCCACCAAATAGTCTATTTCAAAATAGTCTTTGACATACGTCCTACAAAACAATTTATCAATAGTTTTGAATTGGTCTTCATCGATCATCCTGCAAAAAGGTTTCAAAAACTTTGTCTTCTACACTACGTCCTGCAAACACTATTTTAACTCCTTAAAACACACATTACAAACCAAAAATTAGGTAAACTAAAAACACAATGAAAAATTGTAAATAAAAAATTGAATCCAAAAATTTCACTAGTCAGATGCATCGCACAAAGTTGCAAATGCATTATGGAATTTTCACCATTCAATTGTGTCACAAAAATCCATCGATGCATAAAATTTTGTCAATTGTGTCACTATATTCGGTAGATGCGGTTTGTGATATCAGTTGCATCATTTTGTTTGTCAAATGTGTCAGGTCATATGATACCTGCAAAAATTGAATAAAATGTCTACAGATTTGAGAAAGAACATGTCTTCATGTCGGGTTCACCAATGTAACATTGATGTAGGAGCATCCAGTGGTGTAAGGGCAATCTTGCATCACCCAAAAATAGTTAAATTTCAAGTTTCTCAATTTTTAGATATTTTTACTTTTTTGGATACCCTTTTTGTCATAATGAAATTCTCAATTTATGGTTTTTACTTTCTATTCCTGGGTTGAAAGATATTGCAGTTTTAGTTTCCTAGATTTGCACTTGAAAATCTTCCGAGTTGGATTTGAGGCACTTAGAGTTCTCAAACTGGCCCCAAAACTTGCCAAAATTGGCGTAGTGAATTTTGACTTTTTTATTGACTTCAAGACCTTTCCAACGGTTCAAATGGTTCATGAATTGGAGTCTCGGATCAAAAGTTATGGCTCTGAGAAGTTGCCGCACTTTCTAGAAGATACAATTGCAAATATTATTTTGAAATTTGAACTTCAAGTTGTAATTTTTCGGTGCCAAACCACCTAAACTCAAATTTGAATGTTGCTTTGGCTCCAAACTAAAGAGGAGCTATATTTATGGGCAAGTTTCTAAATTTTTGGTAGCTTTTTTCAGGGACAAGCACGCATATTGCGAAAGGGTTATTCTGTAGCTTTCTGTAACTTGCATGTGTTGTAGAACTTGGGGATTTGAGATCCTCTGCATGTAAGAAGCTCCATTTTTGAATAATAAAATTATTGTCTTGTTTGTGAGTTATTTTCTAAGTCTTGGGCTACACCCTCATCAAGTGGTATTAGAGCAAGGTTTTCTTGAGTGTGTGGACAGATCGCCGATCATGAGGCAGTTCGCACTAGGACCGTGGTTGTGGGTCAATGTCAAGAAAGATGACTCCAAGAGTGATGAATGGTAGGCATGGTGGTGCCAGAAGTGGTCGAGGCGGCATAAATGCTGGTGGAAGAGATGCATTGGTAGCCCTCCAGAGACAGATTGATGTGTTACAAGAGTAGTTGAGAAGAGGGTTAAACCCGAGGGAGGAAAGTGAGGATGAAGGAAAGGAAGAAGGTTCAGATGTAGAAGAGGAAGAAGAAGAAATCAATCAAGACCAAATGTGGCTAATAAGGGTCATTTAGAAGATCAGGAAAAGACCCAGAGCAGAAGTCCCCAGTTATTTGGAAGTCTTATCCTAGAAGAGTTGATCGACTGGATCAACGAGCTAGAAGAATATTTTGAGTATGAGGAAATAGAGGACCTAGATCAGGTTAAGTTTACAAAAATTAAGCCGAAGGGCCATGCCAGTATTTGGTGGAAAGAGGTCCAGTTGCAAAGAAATTGAAGAGGAAAAGGAAAGATCACCAGATGGGATCACATGGTAGAGAAATTGAAGAAGCAGTTCATACCAGTGGACTATGAGTTAGATCTATTGAAGAAATTGTAAGGGTTGAAGCAAGGAAGCAGATCTGTGAAAGAATATACTGAAGATTTTCACAAGATAATCATCAGAATGGGTCACACAGAGGCCAATAAGGAGAAGGTATCCTGATATCTTAATGGGTTATGATCGAGCATTCAGGAGGAGTTAAGCCTAGTCAGAATAACCACCATTGAGGATGTGTATTAGTTTGCTCTGAAGGTGGAAGAGAAGCTGAACAAAAGATTTGATGGCAAGAAAAAAGGATGAGGAGGTCAAAGTGGAAGGGGCAATGGAAGACCTTCAGGAAGCCAAAATGATGATGAAAAGAAAAGTGAAGATGTGGGTACTAGCCGAAGCCAAGGGAATGACAAATTCTACCGCCCTCATGATCAAAATAGTGGTGATCAAAGAGGTAGAGGACGAGGGAGATATAAACAAGGATTTGGAAGAGGTGGTTTCAAAGGAACATGTTTCCAGTGTGGTGAAGAAGAGCATTGAGCCTATGAATGCCCACAACACCAAGGAAGGGTAGACAAAATGCCAAAAGGTCATAGAAGGGTTCCACATGCGGATGAGGAGGCTCAATCTGAACATTCAGATGATACTAAAAGGGGAGAATCCCTAGTGATTAGGAGAGCCCTGCTGACTGAGGAAAAGGAACCAGAACAGAGGAAGAATCTATTTTGCACAAGGTGCAAGTGAAGGAAAATGTTGTGATGTCATTATTGATGGTGGGAGCACCAATAATCTGGTGTTAGAGGAAATGGTCACAAAGTTGAAGCTAAAGAGGGAAAGGCACCCACATTCGTATCTGATTGCTAGGTTGCAGAAAGACCACAAAGTTTTGGTCAATGAGAAGTTCTTAGTAAAGTTCAAGATCGAGAGCTACCATGATGAGGTCCTTTGTGATATCATCCCCATGGATGCATGCCACATGTTGTTGGGAAGGCTATGGTAGTTTGATAGGGGAGCTATACATGATGGCCATGCGAACACTTATTCCTTGACAAAGGATGGGGTTCATCACAAGTTGAAACCCTTGAAGGAGACTGAAGAAAAGGTATGCAGTAGTGCTAGAATTTGTTATGTAGATGGAAGAAAAAATTTAGAAGGTATGAAGCATGAGCATGTGTGTTATGCATTGATTCCTAGAGTGAGTAAGGAGGATAGTGAGAAGGTTCCATAAGAAGTTTCTGGGATGTTGGATGAGTTTCAGGATATTGTTTCTGATAATGTACCTGAGGGCTTACCACCAATAAGGAAGATCAACATCGATTGACTGATTCCCGGAGCCTTTCCAAATAAGGCTCTCATAGAATGACTCTAGCAGAAAATGAGAGTTGAACAAATTCAAGAGTTGTTGGAAAAGGTTTGATATGGGAGAGTTTGAGTCCATGTGCAATACTTGTAGTACTAGCACCAAAGAAGGATGGGGAGTGGAGGATGTGTATAGATTCTCGAGCCATAAACAAGATAACAATCAAGTACAGATTTCCCTTGCCAAGGATGGATGACCGATGGACTATTTGAGTGGAGCTCAGTACTTCACAAATATTGATCTAAAGAGTGGATATCACCAGATCCATATTCGAGAGGGAGATGAATGGAAGACTACCTTCAAGACCAAAGAGGGCCTGTATGAGTGGTTAGTCATGCCTTTGGGCTAACCAATGCACCTGAACACATTCATGTACCATGAACGAGGTACTAAAAAAATTTATGGGAAGTTTTGTTATTGTGTATTTAGATGATATTTTGATTTTTAGTAAGATGTTGGATGAGCATCTGATGCATATTTGGAGAGACTTTGAGAAGTTAAGAGAAGAGAAACTATTGATTAATCTAAAGAAGTGCAGTTTTGTGAAGAGGGAGGTATTGTACTTGGGGTTTGTTGTCTCAGCAGAAGGTCTCAAGATGGACCCAGAGAAGGTGAAGGCTATTCTGGAATGGCCTACTCCAAGAACTGCTACCGAGGTGAGATCTTTCCATGGTTTGGCTAGTTTTTATAGAAAGTTCATTAGAAACTTTAGTAGTATTTTTGGACCCCTGACTGAAACAATGAGAGGGGATAGAAAAAAATTCAAGTGGAGCACTAGAGTGGCAAAAAATTTTGAACTGTTGAAGCAAAAGGTGATGAAGCAACCTGTTCTAGCCCTCCCAGATTTCAAAAAAGTGTTTCAGTTGGATTTTTATGCCAATGGTTGTGCTATTGGAGCAATGTTGAGCCAAGAAGGTAAGCCCATTGCCTATTTCAGTGAAAATTTAAATGATTCCAAGAGAAAGTATTCTATATATGATCAAGAATTTTATGCAATAGTTCAAGCATTAAAGAAATGGAGACATTATTTGTTTCTGATGGAATTTTTTCTATATACTGATCATCAGGCCTTGTAGTACCTAAATAGTCAGGGAAAATTAAATTAGAGGCATATGAAATGGGTAGAGTTTTTGCAGAGTTATACCTTTGTTTTGAAACATAGGAGTGGGAAGTCAAATAGGGTTGCAGATGCCTTAAGTAGGAGGCATACATTGATGACAAAGATGCAGATTGAAGTGTTTGGGTTCAATGAACTTAAGACACTACATGCAAAAGATTCTAATTTTGCAGAGGCTTGAAAAGCTTGCAAGGAACCTGTGCCAGTGGATTGGACAAGGTGGCTAGATTTCATAATCCAGGATGGCATGTTATTTAAGGGAAGTCAATTGTGTATCCTGGGGAGTTCCATTAGGGAGAACTTGATAAAGGAGAAGCATAGTGGAGGAATGGTAGGACATTTTGGTCAGGATAAGACCATTGCCATTATTAGTGAGCATTATTATTGGCCTCAGTTGTCACATGATGTGAAGAAGTTTGTACAAAGCTATAGGGTATGTTAGATGGCTAAAGGAGTGAACTAGAATATAGGATTATATCAACCCTTACCTGTACCAAAGAGGTCATGGGAGGATATAATTATGGACTTTGTTCTTAGTTTTCCAAGGACACAACGAGGGAATGATTCAGTCTTTGTGGTGGTTGATAGGTTTTTGAAGATGGCACATTTCATTTCATGTCAGAAGACCCATGATGCAGTCCACATTGCTGACTTGTACTTCAAAGAGGTGATGAGGCTACATGGTCTGCCAAAGAGTATTGTTTCAGATCATGACACCAAATTTGTGGGGTACTTTTGGAGGACCTTGTGGAAGAAGTTGAAGACATAGCTGAAGTTCAGTTCTCCACACCATCCACAAACAGATGGGTAGATAGAGGTTGTTAACAGGAGTCTAGGTAAGACAATGATTACCCTCAACCTGGCAATATCTTCTTGAATTTTTTTGATTTTTCACAAGAAAATAGTCCTTAGTTCTCCACAAACTATCTCAAGTAGAGCAATACACTATTGCAATAAATCAGGCATGAATTCACTTTTCTTTATGTTAGCCACAATTTGATTTATTTTAATTTTTCATGTTTTTCAAAAATTCGACAAAAATGATAGCCGACATTTCAACGAACCCTAGGTTCATTGAAATTTTGATGAATGTCGAGGATAAACTTTCAAAAAATTGGAAATTACACATCAAATTTTACAAGCACCTGATGAACATCATATTTTACATATTTTGTTGGACAGTTTCATCAGATTTTGTATTCAAATGTATTCATGTGACGATATCATTTTTGGAGGAGATGATGGTTTGTGCATGAAATTTTCTAATGAGATGTGGAATTAATTTGAGATGTCAATGATTAGTGAGATGAAACTATTTTTGGGATTGAAAATTACTCAATTAGATAAAGGGATATTCATATCTTAGTCCAAGTACATGAAGGAATTGTTGAAGAAGTTTGGTATGGAAGATTCAAAGCTAGTTGGTACACCTATGGTGACTAGATGCAAGTTGACAACAAAAGATGATTCCCCAAAAGAAAATCTGACAAGATACAAATCAATGATTGGCGGATTGATGTACTTAACTCAAAATAGGCCTGATATCATGAATGTTGTATGTATTGTTGCAATATTTCAAGTTGATCTGAAAGAATCTCATGTGACTACAGAATTCAGTTGTGAAGTTAGATTTGTAGTTCTAGGTTTGAAAGTCATATTTTAAAGAAACATCTCATCAGATTTCATTTTTAGAGGTTAAGCGTTTTGAGAATTTCATGTCCAAATTTTGTTGTGTGGAATCACCATAAAATCACAACTGAGGAACAAATTCTTGTGACTGTAATTATGTGATCCATAACTCTATTGGTCATGTGGCACAATTGTGCTATAACAAATACATGATGCATTCATGTGTGACCTAATTTTAATGTGGCTATGTTGTGATAGAAATGGAGGCACTCATATAATGTAGTTAATTCAGGTTGTATAATGTAGGTGTCAATCATCATTGGGTGCATTCAAGTTGTCTCAAGTTTCGGTTAGATGTAATTATAGCATGACAAAGAGTGATTACCTTGCTACAATAAAGAGCCTATAACTCTGGTTGATATGCAGAGTAGTTGTGTTATATCAATTATGTAGTGCATTCAAGCACAACCCATGATTAATGGGCTATTCTAGAGAGTGATCAAGATTTTCTAAACCTTATGAATGTTACTTGACATATATTTGCATAATCTCAAATTCCTTCAGAGGTTTTTGAAGTATCAATGCATCCTATATAGGGTGTATAATGATTTATTTTAATTAAAAAAATAAATAAATGATGTATTTCCCTGTAATTAGCTAATGTGGAGATCTCCTAAATCTGCCCTAGCACACTATCCTCTTTGGCACTGTATTCATTACTCTAGCTACTAGGGTTTTGCATGTGACATCTTTAATATCTTCATGACCGTGGCTTTTAAATAGATCTCAGTCTTTTCTTTAATCCTTTTCATGGTAACCCTTGAGTTCCATAATCCACCTTCAATCTCTTCTAAGAACGTTGTCTTAAGCTAGACTACATAGTATTCATATAAAGCAAGTCCTTCATACCTGCCATTGTTCCAAACCACCACTCACTACCTTGCTTGAAATGTTTCCTCCATAAGCACAATAGCATGTTTTAAAATCATGGTTGCCATTGATTCAACATTAAGGTCACCACTTTCATCATGAAGATACAATTAGATTTTTGTCTTCAAACTCAAGGCATTATGGAAGATAACATTGTGAATTGTTTGTTGTGTACGATTCAATTTTCTTGCACATTTACTGCTTTGCTAACTTCCTTTAAGACTGGGTATTGCAGCCTCAGCTACAATGTCAAACAACTCACTCACTATCACTTGAAGATTCCTTTCATGAGCATCCTTCTATAAAATCAAACTATGTCCTATAGATTGCCTACTTACTACAGGGGACTCATTGTTTCATGGTACTATAGTTCTTAAGATCCTTCAACCTTATTGACACTAATTCATAGTCCACAAGGTATTATTCACTATTCTCCCATCTTTGGTGAGTCTAAAAACACTTCTCAAACATGCAATCCACTACCTCCATTATACAATATTAATGGCTAAGAAGAAACATTGAACCTATGATTACCACTGTTACTTCATTTGGACATTCATTCCCTGATTGCATTTTTCTTGTCTAACACTACCAAAAGCATTTGAAAAACTGTTAAGTTCAGCAAGGGGGTAAGGAAACTCACTGTTAAAATCTCCACTTTACTATGCAAGGTTTGAGATTTATTATCTTGTCACTACTTAGCCTATTTTTACTATCACATCTAAAGTGATTGTCATTCTTCTTATCGTAGGTTGCATTTACAAATGTCACTAAGCTACATAGTGTGCTTTTTATTGGCTACAATCTTTAGATCGCAAGATTTTGTTATTACCTACAATTTCTCAATCTTTCTAGTATTGCAACCTCACTAATTTGCTATAGTTATTGTTTATGTTTCTACGAAGGCCTAGGGTTTGTACCCTAGTCATGCTCTTACCAATGCTTCTGTTGTTTTTTATTAGGGCTCTCTCAATGTTGAGGGCCCTAGGGATAAGCTCATCATAAGAAGTGACACATTGCATCTTTAACTAAAAGGATAAATCTGTATTGACATTAGAAATGAAACTTGTTTAGGAATGGCTTGTTACCTCCATTGTTAGGAATTAGATTGTAGGAAGTTTGTGATCAAGTTCAATATTTGATTTTAGGAGTCTTAAGGTTGGAAATGATAGTAAAATCATAATTTAATAAGTTTTGGAATTAGCATTGTAAAGTGCTTTTTGGGGTCATTAACTTAGACTATCTTCTCTTTTGCAGGGGTGGTTGCATGCCAATTTTTTTTGGTGTAAAATATCGAATTATTAGATTTACATTATACATAGTAAAAATTATTGGAGTGTGAGTTTGATATTTTTGAAGATCTAAATAGTCAAGCTTGGTAAGAAAAATCATGTCAAATAATATTAGTCCAAAACAAAATGAAGAGACACTTGATAGATTGTGGGCTAGATTGAAAAGAAAGGGTGATGGGAAATGTTATTGTCCTTGCAATAATTGCAAGGGCTTAAAGATGAGACAACTTTTAATCACAACAACTGAGAAACATTGTAGGTAGCATGGTCATGAAGGGGGGCATGATTATCATCCATTGGTAAGTTGTTCATTATATGTGTTTATATTGATTGAATTTGTAAATGTTTATATTGTTTTAACATTATATATATATAATCACTTGATCATGATCATGGTTTATTTGTGTCTATCATTATTATAAAGGTGGGGTGCCCTAGGGCAGATGATATGGATTATCATAGCCCAGAGAATGTGGTTTTGCAAGTGGATGAACATGGAGCTGTGAATATTGAAGATGAAGTTAATGATCCTATGGAAGAAGATGATCATGCGCCAGAAAACACGGTTGAAGATGATGGTACAAATACATTGATCCATGCCACATTTAGTGGTAGAGATGATCGTGATGATCAAGATGACTTTGATGATGTTCATGATTTAACTATACTTGACAAAGCATACGAGCCCCTTTATGAAGGCTCTGAAACAACTCTTCTCTCTGTTGTATTGTTGTTGTTGAACTTGAGGGTTATGAATGGTTTATCAAACATAGCAATCTCACAAATGTTAAGGTATGTCATATATGTCATCTTTTTTCATCTATTTTAATTGTTGTTAGTTCATCACTAGTAAATAAAGGATGAAATATGTACCATTAATAATTTTTATATGAACAAATTATTTTTTGTTGTAGATTGATTGGTGAATTTTTGTTACCACCATTAAATATTTTACCTCGCTTATACCGAGAGTTATGTGCCATTATAAAAGATATCAGAATGGAGTATCAAGCAATAGATGCATGTCCCAATGGTCATATTATATACCATAAACAACAGGAATTTGCAACAGAATGCCCAAAATGTCATATCAGTAGATATCAAATAGATCAATTAACAAAAAAGGTGTCTCACAAGGTTCTTCGTTATATTCCCATTATTCCACGTATACAATAATTATTTAGGTGCGAAATCTTAGTGCAATTGATGGATTACCATCCACGAAATAGAAGTGGAGATGACATTCTTTGAATACCTACAGATGGTTATGCATTTAGGGACATGGAGTTAAAATGGCCACACTTTAAAGAAGAACCTCGTAATCTCAGGCTTTCATTGGGATTGGACATTGTCAATCCATTTGGAGAGCTGAGATCTATTTACTCAATGTGGCTTATTTTTGTTATCAACAATAACATTCCTCCATGGATTTCAATAAAGAGGGAGCACATAATGTTGTCAATGATTGTTCCAATTTTTTTTTACATCAATTTTCTTTAACGTAGTAGCATCTCATTTATTTTATTTGTTGCATAATGACTTATATTTTTTTCATTCAATAGTCATGTACATTAATTTATATATATTGCAGTAAAATGGTTATAATAATTATGTAATGTTTATGTTCATTCAACTAGGTAAGTACCAAGTTAAAGATATGAATGTATATATTCCTCTTATCGATGAGTTACTAAAGTTATGGAATGGTGTCACTATGTATGATGTCTCAGACCAATAGGACAAAGACAATTTCAATTCCATGCAATGCTTGTATGGACAATTCATGATGCCCCAGGGCTAACACATTTTGTGGTATGTTATAACATTTCGACTGCACTTTAACAATATTTAATTTGATGAAGTAGATATCATGAATGTTTTTAAAATAATCTATTCATTATATATAATTATAAAAATTGACATATTTAATCCAATTATATATCATCTTGCAGGTCTTCAAACAAAGGGAAAATTTGCATGTCCAATTTGTGGTCCAAAGATGAAATATCGTCGTTCAACAAGTTTAGAAAAGCAGGTGTTTGATGAGTATAGGAACTTTCTCCATAGAAATCATACGTATCGAACTACTGAAAAATATATTTTCAATGGGAAAGAGGAGACTACATCAAAACCATGAAGAATGTCACCTTGCCTATGGAAGTTGGAATTTAATAGAATTAATCGTTAATGTTATACATCAGATCAAATTGTTTATCTATCATATATGATATGTTTTGAATTTATATTTTTATCTTGTGTTGTGTTTACTCATGTTGTAATTGACAATGATTGTCGTTGTTAATTTGTTTAACTTATATGCTTCATGAATGTTGTCAAGGCATTAATGGTCAGCTTCCACAGGGACTAAAATGTTATCCTAGACAATTTAGTAGGTTGCCCTACTACATGAGTAGCTACAAATTGTGAATTTGTTTGATACAATGCATATCGGAAAGAATATAACAGAAACGTTATGGAAAATATTGGATGGAAGGCATGACAGAAAAAATGTTAAAATTTGTAGTGGCATTCATGAATCCAATCATGCAATGAAAAATATCATTCAATTAAATAGTGATGGAGACCAAATTAATATAACTACCCTTGCTTGGTTATTAACAAAGTAGCAAAGCAATGCTATAAAAGAAGTCATACCAAACATTCAATTTCCCATAGGATTTGCTGTGAACATAAACAATATAATAACAAAGAAAGGTGAATTTGGGTCAGGGATGAAAATGCATGATTGACATACCTTCATTAAGGTAATTATTCTGGTATATTATATACACTTCTATAATGGATGTACTTTTTTAGTGTATTTTGTTTAGTACTTTTGGAAAAATAATGAAAAGATCATTTTATAATTGTTGTAGTATGTTCTACCTCTATCTCTCCCAGACAACTTTGACAACAATGTCAAGCAAGTTATATATGATCTTGGAAAATACATGGGGTAAGTAGCGAGATTTGTTCAATTCATTGTATACATCTTATAATTGCCATTTGTTTTACTTGTTATGTAATATACTGTATATTTTTGTTAAATATTGTTAATATATTTGCGCCTTGAATCACTTGTAGATGGATATCATCTAAAGAAATCCATAAAGAAGATATAAATTATTGGAAGTGAAAAATTCCTCATCTAATGTGTGAAATGCAAAAGTGTCTACCTTCAACATTTTTCAATGCACAAGAATACTACCTCATACACCAAGTTGAGGAGATTGAATTATGTGGACCTATACACACAAGGTCAATGTGGATGGTTGAGAGGCACTTGAAATTTTGGAATGCTTTGGTTAGACAAAGAGCACATCCTGAGGGTTCTATGGTGAGGGATATATGGTATGCCAGACCATGGTATACATTAGTGAATATCTTCCTAAGTTTGCACAAAGATCCATTTAGATCACATTTAGGATCCCAACTCCATTAACAAATTCGAAGGGGAGAACCTATTGGGGAAAGGTAGATTGAGGAAAGTGGGAGGTAATTATAAGATGGTCATGGAGATTAATTGGAATGCATTTTACATATGGTTTTTATGTATATTGTACTTATTTAATTTTTAATCTTCAATAAATATCAATTATAAATTAAGGTCATATATTGTGGTATTTAACTAATTATACATCATTTGTGAATTTAAATTTATTTTGGTATAGTTGGTCGAGAGTGGGATGCACTACATTTGTATGTTGCCAAGAATCTTGATTGGATGATGGTATGGATTGAACGATGTCAAAAATCTGGTCACGCATTAACATGGGAAGGTGTGGTTTCATTGGTTAAGGAAACTCATTGTAATGGAGATTCTAATGTTACACAAAGGGAATTTGATTTAGCATATGGTTTAAGAGATAAACAGGTAGGTATAAATATATTAATCACCCATATTATTTAATTATTTTCAAGTATATTGATGTATATATATCTTGAGATTATTTTCTTTGCATACATTCAGCCAAGAATAAATATGTTTATCAACTAACGATATTGCAATATTTTTACATGTTTGACATATTGTAGGTGAAACACCACATGGCTATGTGGTGCAATGGTTGTAAATTTTGAATCAAAATGTTGGATGACATGAAGAAAACTTGTGATTCTGGTATAACCGTAGTCTCAGGTGACTAATGTTTCATCTAGAAGCGACATACATCCAGAAGTCTTAGAAAATTGATACTATGGGATTCTGGATGATATACTTGAGTGTGAGTTTAAGTCCTTCAGATTAATTTTGTTTGTCGTCCTAGTACAGCTACGATTGAATGAAAATTATCCTAAGAGAACTGTTATTGAACATGATAATGGATTTACCATGGTTAATACAAGGTTGATCAAGCGAGTTGGAAATGAGCCCTATGTTCTTCCAAGCCAATATGAGCAGGTATTTTACTCAGAGGTTCCAGGTAAACTAGGTTGGTCATTTGTTGTTAGACATGATCCAAGAGGAAGGTCGGTAAAGTATAATGTGGTGGAAGAAGAAGATACTGAAGAACTAGAAGATGATGTAGATGATGATCAGGATCAATAGTTAGTTGATGATGTCCCTGACGAAGATGTCGAAGAGGAGGAACTAGATGATGATGATGTAGGATTTAATGTTCATGAAGATGACATCCATGTGGATGATGACATTATCAAAATTGATATCAATGACGATGATGATGAAATGACCAATCCTTATAATGTCGAATCTACATCAAATGATATAGACAAAGAATTGGATGAAGAAGAAGATCAATGACATTGAAATGTATAAGTTATGGGATTATATTATCTATTTGATATTAATTTCTTGATAGAATTATATTTTACTTATGTGGTTACATAATTAAGTCATGATGTTTTTAATTTTTATGCCATTACATAATTAATTTAATAATGTACTTTTTAATGTTTGAAAGGTCAAAAAATTAAAACATTTCAATAGTGATGTTAACAACCTTGAAATTAGTGTGTTTTATGTTTCATGTGATCATAAAGATTAAAAATTCAGTTGTAGAGGTGGTTTTTTAGTGGTTGACGTGTATGTTGGTTCATTTTACAATGCAACTAGGTTTGTCTTCTAATATACCTATGGAATTGCTAATTACAATCAAAGGCAGCTTGAAGGACCTAGACCAACTGAGGACTTTAAAAGCCTCATACACTTCAGGCTTTGCAAGACCCAGGAGGCTGATCCCTTAATGTGTTTACAACCTCTGTACCATTATTATAAACAACAATAACAATAGCAGATGATCTCACTTAATAGCTCAAAACGATAAGATAATATCAACTAGAATTGGTTGTTCATAGACAATATTAACTATCTAGAGTGTGAGATAACTAAAGACAATCCATTGTATAAGATAGTCAATGATTTGCAATTTGTAGCAAGCTCTACGCAAATACAAACAAATACTGAACTACATGAATAATTACAACTTAGATCAATGCCATATATCCATTACAAGAGTCAAATTCATAATCATCTAGAGGTTTATAATAGATTTAATACATCACATATAAGATCCTTGACAATATTGCATTACAATTTCATCAGTGTGCATTATAATCCAAGACTACTTATCAAATCCTTATACAACACATGTCCGCCTATAATCCCATTCAAGCATTTTGATTAATTCCTTGAATTAAAGCTAAAATAGAATCATACAGACCACAACAGTGAGATGGATAAAACAACCCTTAGTTATTTCATTGAAAGTTCAGATATGCATGTACAATGGAGAGACATGAGCTCGAATTTTCATTTCAACTCAAATGCTAGTATTGTTATACAACATTAAATCTCTATGAACTCAAAACCTGTTACATAATGACTGAAAAACCTAAATTGTATTTCTCTAAAACCATCAAACTTTAAAATTTGCTCTGCAACTTCACCTAGACTCAACAAAAATGATCTAACTTGCTAACCCATACTTCTAGCCTTGAAATCATTCTTATAGAAAATGAAGGAGAAAATAAGCACCGAGCCAAAAAGTACACCTATCACCATTCAATTGGAGCACCTGGTGATATTCCAAAATTTGTTACAATAGCCACCACCTTGAAAAATATTCTTGTTCAAAAATAATTACAACAACAATCATCTTGGAGCATATTCTTGTTCATCATGTCGGCAGAGGAAGGTTGATGCAATAATAAAAACCCACGTGAAACCACGCCAAGAAAGTCATCCATACAAAACTAGAAACGTTGTAACCATAGCATCTGATTTGCCACATGTTGGTAGCCCACTCTTTTTACTCATCATCATTCAAATACTTAGCCACCCACCTCTGGTATTCTTCATTAGTTGGGCATTCAAAATTAATCACCTCTTTTACCTTTGTACTATAAGGCAAATACTTTACCACTACCTGATTAGCATCTCTTTCAAAAGATTCCAAAAATGAGTCGGTACCAATAATCTCATACAATCTACCAAAAAATCATCATCTGAGTCATCACAAATTATTTTAATTTTATTATTGATGACTTTACTTGCTTGATCCTGCCATTATTAGAGTGTTCTTATTTTCCCCTACTCATCAGTTATATCAGGTGATAGTGTGTTACCCCAATCATTGAAGTTCTTTACCAATTCCCTAATCTTCCTACTTAGATTATCTAGTAAGGTTTGAAAACCTTGCAATGATTTAACTAATATATAAGTAGGCTTCAATAATTGGGGCATGTTATTTACATCAAACATTGAGGCTTTATTCATAACATCTAGATTATTTTCCTTAGAGATCCAATTTTGAATTATTGGAATCACTATCCCCCGATCCCTATCAATATTATTTATTGCTTCAAATAGCAAAGAATACAAAGAATATATAGAGGTCAGTTTATTATCCACCTTTTCATTTAAATGCTCTAAAACAAGAGTAACAATTTCTTTTTTTTAAAGAAAACCCTCCTCTTTTACCCTTAGTGATGTTTGTAATTAATCAATTTTTTGCATGAGCTACCTCTTTGTATCAATAGAACACTCTATTTCTTCATCAACTTGTTCTAGAGGAGGGGTAAGAGCAATATTTTGAATGGGAGACCCTAGTGTAGAAGTATTTGGAGAAGCAAGAGGCATTGACCTTGCTGTGGGAGGTGATGTGTTGGTTCTTGGAGCATTGGTTGTTTTCCTAGTATGTCTATACTTGAACCTTTCTACTTCAGTTTGTAGCTCAACATTCATCTGTTGCATTTTACTGTATTCTTCAATTAAAATGTTATACTTCTCCATTAGGCTCTTTCTTTCAGCCTCCTCCCTTTTAGCAGTCTTTTGGGCCAACTTGGCCACATTCAGAGTTAAACTAGTGGCTTCAGTTGTTGTAGTCTCTAAAGCCCTCTTTATTATTAATCCTCCTTTGAAATTTGGATTAATATCAGCAATGTTTGGCTTTCTTCCTTGTGGAGCCAATACCCAAATTGCTAAGGTCTGATATTCTTCACTAAAGGTAGAGTTTTGTAATGCTGCCTTAACTTCTTCTTCAGAATCCTAAAAAAGATTCTTGGACTTCATAATGGCATTAAAAGCCACTACATCTGTGATGTCCCATTTAGGAAAAATCAAAACACCAGCCTGATTCACTAGTTGTCTTCCTTCTTCAGGAGTGATGTTTTTGAACTCTTCCATTAATTCAGCTTTCACTTCTTCATCATTCTCCTGATTTGACCTGTTAGGCCTGAGTTCTCTTCTTTCCTTGCATTTATTTTTATATTCCTCAAATTTCATCCTCCATGCCAATTGCAAGAATACAAGAGTCTTTACAAATGCATTGTCATCTAAGAACTCCTTGTGAGCCTCCATTCTTGCATCCTGCACACTCTTACCCTTCATATCAAAATTGGATAGAACCAATTCAACTGACTTAGGAGGGGATGGCATACCAACCTGCATGTATTGATTAGCAACAATAATTTCATCTTTGAGATCCTCAAGTAGGTGATCAGTTATTTGCCTCTTAGGGCTTGGTTCAGGTGGTGGTGATGGGGGACTATGCTCTGATGAAAATTTTAATTCAATGATTTTGACAACCCTAGGTACTTTGAATTTTGGGCCTGGTCGTGAAGGTGGCTTCATTATTTTCTTCCCTTTTCTATCTACTTTTTTCTCATCACTTGTAGTATCCCTTTTCCTCCTATAGATGGGCTGCCTTTCTGTAGGCTGACATACTGGCCTTGTTTCAGTTGGCGTATCTAGAATTAGCCTTAAATTTATCTTTTTGGTTTTCAAGGTGTCCATTATCTCCTTGAAATTTTTTAGTAAAAAATTAATTCTCTTGTGGTATGGAGTGAATTCCATCAATGGATCATACATCAGATCCATTTCATGCACAATATCCAGTAGCTTACTATAAGCTATCCACCTTTCCTTGTTCAATTCCTGTCTATTTAAATCAAATTCATTCCTGATCAGGTCCTCAGGGAAATTGATCTCATGTGCAAATTTTCCACCTTTTATTCTTTGTATGAAAAGAGCGAAGAAACCTTCAGGATCATGTTGTCACCTTGGACCAAATCTCAAATGGTAATCAACAAAGAATTTGTCAAAATATGTCCAGCCTCCCATTGAAAATGTAAAGTCAGACAGTACTATATAATCAGGGAATAATGTTCCCTTCCCCTTTCTAGTTAGGTTATCTTCATGAATACACCCCGTCTACCACATAACCTCTACAAACCCTATTCTTGGTGGCACATTGTATGGCAGTATGTGAGGGGTTCCTTTAAATCCATGTATTCTCAGGACAGTGCTTACTCGATATGGGATAATGTCACCCCAACTATGTAAAACCCTCAATTCTAGTTTCCTCTCCTTTGGCCTAAGGAAATCATGCACTTCCTGAGGGATCCTAGGTACATTTACCATCAATCTAGCCCTCAATCTTGTAGCAAAACAATTATAAAATTGCACATAACTGATGCTTTCCTTATTACAGGACGAATTTGCAGCCCATATCTGTACTGGCAATCTTTCTCCATTAACTAATTATCTTAAGTTCATCTTCTCAGCAAATAAATATGCATTCCTAAACAAGAACATATGCATCAACATGGAATACCAAAAGAATTGAGTACTAGTATCACCATTCTGCAGCTTCGACAGTCCTTCATCTATCCTCTCCACAAAAAAAGAAGCAAAGTCATGTTACAGATAATTTAGGGTGTTTTATTTGCACCCACATGAACATGTATGCAATTGGCATTACTGCACCAGGGTTGAAACCCAAAATCTGATATAGTGAATAGAAAGTAGCCAGGAAAGGCTTTCCAAAACAATTCAATCTAAAGGGTTCCTAGTCACCAGGGCCCATGTGAAATTGTGAACCCTCTGCCTTAACCAGATGAGGTGGAAGCAACTTAACCCTAAAAAGAGATTTCAATTTTGTATACTCCTTCATTTCTTCAAGATTAATAGGAACCAAGTCATCACTTAGCTCACTCAAATCAAAAGTTTGTTGGATAACATCTCTATTAATTTCTAATAGAACCCCTCCATCATTATCTCTGATTACCCGTGTGATAGGGTCATATATTTTGGCCACTACTCTAAGTAAGTCCACATCAGGGAACACATTTGGAACAACCAATTTTTCCATGTTGTACATCCATCCATTTGAAAAAGGATGAGGAAAATTCCTCTGTCCATACCATAATATGAATATTTCTAAGCCTGTCAGTGGAACCCTAACATCAACAATGTTGGAATTATTACACACCAACCCCTCCCCTAGGATTTTCCCTCACATCAACACCAAACCTTTCCTTCTCTCATTTGTTGATAATGGAAATTGATCTAGGAAATCATCGTACAAATTTCTTTTCAAATACTCAATGTGGCTAGAGTGCGGCTTGGTTGGCACCATTTTAAACAAACTAGGGCCTCACTATAATGTTACACTTCAAGTGGCTATGACTAAATAGAGATAGGAAATTATAGAGTAAAAATATTGCAATTCCTCACAATTTATGATTAAACAATAGCCCTAAAAAAATATTTTAATGAACTCAGTGACAAGCATAGTAGACCCCCGCTTCCCAAATTTAGGTGCAGAATGACTAGGAAATAGATAAAATTAACTCATGACTTTTTTCACACAAACTCCAATTTCTGGCTACAAATGCTCGCAATTTCACCTTTGGCTTTGAAACTATTTTCATGAAATACTTGGATGCTTTGTGATACAAATGAGATGATTAAATTGATTTTATGTTGATCAAGTCCTGGCAGTAGATGTCTCATCCACCATTAAAGCCCACTTGCAGGCTGCACGAAGGGCTCCAACCATAATTGGATACATATTTAAATTTGATTCGTTGATCCTTTAGTTTGATCAAATCATCGACGGCCATCTTCAAAATAGGCTAACATAATTTCCAACATATAAAGGGGCCCACTATGTCATACGCTACAAAGGAATGCCACGTGGTGGTTGCCCACGATATCGCAATCCTTTGATTTACCATTGCAGGATGGCGGGCACTGTCGATCTTTTTACCATAAATCTTGCCCTTTCAAAAATGGTTGCCATCCTTTCCTTTAACTGTCGAGAAACTTTTCCCTTAAAATCATAACATCTGAGTTGAGATAAAACATGTACATCTTGCAAGCGTATTAGTAATCCACCCCATAATACATTTAAAACTAACAAATGCTTTCTTCACTCCTTAGGCTTCATTGGATGAGACACGTGGCAGGCACCCGCAACATCGCAATCCCAAAATTTCTAATTGTGGGATGGTGGGCACCATCAATCTTGAAGAGATAGCTCATCAATGGTCATGCATATTTCATCCTTTAGGAAGGGCACATGGCACCCGCCCATGATATCGTGATCCCTGTAATCCCTAATCGTGGGATAGTGGGCATCGTTGATCTCGTTCCTTTAACACAGTCACCAACCATGTTGTTAACCTTCGAGTAGCTTTTCCAGTGAGATTATAACATATCCATTGATTTAGAACATGTGCATCTCGAGAACACTTTAGTAATTTTCCCCTTAATACATTTAAAGTTGGCTAGTGTTTCTTTTACTCTTTAGGCTTCATCGGATAAGACACATGGCGCCTGCCCGTGATTTCACAATCAACCCAAGCATCATCATGGAATGGTAGGGAACGGCTTAGATCAAATGGTAGTTGGTTAGTGATAGCTCAAATTTGATCCCCCAGATAAGACACGTGGCGCCCGCCCATGATTTCACAATCCTTCAATTCTCGATTACGGGATGGTGGACACCGTTGATATCTATAGGAAATAGATCAATAGAAGCACTAAATAAACCCTTGCAAAATAAAACATTCATTAAAAGGAGAAGTGGGCATGACTAGGCGGATGACAAATAAAAAAATTATTTTTATAGAAGAAAAATAAAATAAATTTACAATTTGTTTTATAATTTCACTTTTAACTTTAAATGTATGTTCACTCATTAAGTTGTATTCTTTTTACAATCACATTTTTATTTTAGATGTTTGTTTATAAAATATAAAGATGCATAAAAAATATATTAGAAATTTTTTTCTTTATATTATATAGCATTCATAACATTAAATTAACATAGAATAATTTCACAATATCACTTAACCAATCAAGAAAAATTTAATCATTACTATGCAACATTATTCTCACATCAAACTAACAAATAAACATTGAAAACACATTTATCTTTTTATATTATAACATTCATAACTTAAACCTTTTATACACAATATCAACTTAATTATAAAAAACACATAAAATTATTTATAAGCAACTTAATTTTTTTAACAATTTAATAAAATACAATTTAATATAATTAAGAAAAATTAAATAAGAATTATAGATAAATTTATGAAATATTGATTTACTTATCAAGAAAAAATCAATGATAAATTTACTTATTATAGATAAATTTACTTACCAATCTATTTTAACCATCAAGAAAAAATTAATGATTAGTGATTGCAACATTATCGGCACATCTGTTAAACTAACAAATAAACATTGAAAACACATTTATTTTTTATATTATAACATTCATAACTAAAACCTTTTTATACACAATATCAAGTTAACTATAAATTGTATAGAGTTTAGAATTGTTATATCTCTCATATATCAACATAGGTAAATTTGAAAATATTTTAAATTATATAATTTCAAAAAAAAATTGAATGAATTTATAGAAGATTATTTTTATTAAAGTGATAGAATATAATCCCAATACTAACATTAATTATAAGTCTAACCATAACCCCAACCCTAAAACTAACACTAATTAACTTCAAACCTAACTCTAATTTTATATCCAACCCTAAACATAACTATGATTCTAAAACTAACATTAATGAAACCCTAATTGAACCATAACCCTAACCCTAATACTAACCCTTGCCCCTAATTGAACCCTAACACTAACCCCAAGCTATATCATAGAACCTTAATCTTTACCCCAACCCCAACCCTAATCCTAATTGAATCCTATACCTAATTTTAATTAAAGTCTAACCCTATTTGAACCTTAAACTTAATTGAACTCATGTTTAGGGTTAGGGTTCAATTATTAGGGTTGAATTATGGTTATGATTAGGGTCAAAATTCAAATAGGATTATGGTTGGAGTTTAATTAAGGTTGCTATTCACTTAGGGTTAAAGTTCAATTAGTATTCAATTTGGGTTAGGGATCAATTAGGGTTGTAATTCAATAAGGGTTTAATTAAGGTCAGGGTTAAGGTTAGTCTTAAATTAGGGCTAGGATTGGAGTTAGGGTTCAATTAAGGTGAGGGTTATTGTCTATTTTAGGGTTAGGGTTCAATTAGAGTTCTCTAGGGTTTTGATACAATTAGGGTTAGGTTTGAACAATACCTAGGGTTACGATTACAGTTCAATTAGTGTTAGAGTTAGGGTTGCAATAATAAAATTTTCCATAATGATATGGAAAGGAATTCAATTGGATTCATATACATATGCACAAATAAGAATTGGTAATTAAGAATTATCTAGAACTAAAGTTATAACAACAAATACAATCCTTATCTTAATCATTTGTTCTTTGTTAGGGTTGGGATAAGAATTTAATGGGGCCAACCGAGACTTAGGAAATAAAACCCTGCAGAGGAAACAAAGTATTAAAAATTAAAGTTGGGTTTTAATTTTAATCCGGTGATGTAAGCCTAAGCCATTAACTCTAGTGGTCATGTCGCTGATGGCTTAGCCAAAGCCTTTCATTAAATACTAACCATGCAATGTGTAGGTTTTCTAGATTAAAAGATATGGGAGAAGATCTCTATCATACCCTGCCAACTCCCAGACCTAAGGTGTCACCATGTTATTTGGTGCGAGGTCAGCAAAAGGAAGATGTGTGTCCTGTATGGAATGTGGGGCCCAATCTACATTATTGATCTCATAACCCATGGTTTTATATCGACAACCAAGATCAAAAGATAATGTAAATCTATGTTGTTCCCTACTAGCTCATAGGAGGAAGAGGAAGGTTGGTGAAGCATTAATGAATTATTCCTTGCTTGTGTAGTCACGTCGATCTCAATCTGTGTGAAGATACTGTTGTTGGAAATCATGAAGGGTGATCTTTGGATTCTCATGTAGCTCTAGTTAAATGGTGAAAGTACATATGCTACCAAATTTCCATGTTTTCACATGTATATTTACTAAGCATTGATGAAGGTTTCCATTACCTCGCACAATAAATAGAAGAGGAATTAACTGCTAATAGTGTCATTCTTGTAGTAGTTAGATCTGAGCACTTTGTGGGTTGAGTCTAATCAAGTTTGAGTGCTTGTCTGAGAAGAGAAAATGAGTAAGTCAATAAGGAGGTCTATTTGTTTGAGCTCACAAAAGCTCGGTCTTACTATTCAGGGAGGTGCTTTGGCTGAGCAGCAATGTCCTGGAATTGCAACCTTCTACTGCTTTGGTTGTAGTAGAAGGTTGCAATTCCAAGACATTTTTGCTCAACTAGTAGATGACAAAGGCAAGCAGTCGATGTGCTTTGGATGTAGCCAACACTCGCCCATTGACCTTACGAGCAACAGTTCTGATGATGTAACTGAGACCAACTCAAACTACTACCGGTATTTAAGTCACTTCAATCACGGTCTACCCTCTGATGAGGAAATGATATGTGTGGGAACATCAACTATTAAAACCCCAAGAAGACATACTAGAACTGTGTTGGGAAAGGACAAGAAAGAAGATGAGGCTGAGGGTCTACTGTATTGGGAAACAACTAGAAGCGGGCATGTATACCAGGGTCTGAGTGTTGGTAAAGGTAGGGTGGCGGGTAAACAAGAAGTTTCTATGGTGTGCCTTCGTGGCAATTTGGTTGCCTAGTTTTTTTGCATGGCCTAGCGATAAGGGGATTTTGATGACAATTTGTGTTCCCTATTCTTTTAGGTTTCCCCAGTTCATGGGCCACTATGTTTTGCAGATTCAACATGTGGGAAGTTTTGAAATGAAAGTCAGATGCAATGGATTTTTTTTTCAAATGAAAATTTGTGGTGAAATTACATTTGAGCCCGAAGCTTGTTGCTCTCTTGTCATATAAAAGGAAATTCAAGGCTCATTTGTAGGGAGAGAATTGATGAAAGCTCTAGCTACGTTTTGAGTTGAATATTTGGGTAGAAATATATTTGTCCTTTGATGAGGAAGTCATATCTGTGGTGCCATTAGCAGTTAAAACCCCAAGTAGATGGAATAGAATAGATAGACTGTTTTGGGTTTTGGATGAATATATGCAAATTATCTTCAATTGTATGCAGATATGAATTATAAGCATGAATAAACATATAATTCTAATATATTTTCTCTCCTTATATGGATTTGAGTGAATTTTGAATGAAATGTTAATGATGTTGTCATTCTTCTTTTGAGAATTTGTTCAATTGCGTGTCTATGTTTTGGGTAGAATTCAATTTTAAAATGTTGAGGTTTTATATTTATATGTGTGAGATTGATCTAATATTCCATAAAATGAATGTTAAAATATCATGAAAAAAATGGGCATAAAATGAATGTAGAAGAAAAATTATATTTGCATGTATTCATAAAAGAAGATCTAATAAATAAAAAATATATGCGATTAAAAATAAAGGAAAAATAATTCAACCCAAATTTAGATAAGAGAGATAATTAGATTATATGATAACTTTAAGGCTAGGGTTAGGGTTTGATTAGGATTAGTGTTCGCTTAGGGTTATGATTAGAGTTATGAATCTACAATTAGGGTTCAATTAATGTTCACTTAGGGTTTCTTTCTTGGGAGAAGTTTATTGAATGGTAAGTGTATTTTATAAAATTAATATGTCAAGAATTAATTTTAGATAATACTACATGTGTTTTTCATATGGTAGTAAATTGTAGATTAAAATTGATAATAGATTTCCTTCCTTCTTTTGCATTGTAAGCTACCATAATATATGGCCTTAAAATCCTACTCATATTTTGAGCTTTTCTAAACTATACAACACGACATCCAACAAAAAAAATTGTTATGCATTTTTTCCAAGCACAAATCCTTAGAATTCTTAATGTGTTACTTAGGTTAATTTAATGGGGATGAGGGAGATATATGTAGAGGGGGAGAGAGGGAGAGCGAGAGGGGAGGCTAATTTTTTAGTTTAAATTCTATAAAATATTCAATAAATAATAATATAAATATTATTAGAATTATATAATTTGTATTTTAAATTACACTATATTTTATTTTTTGAAAAATATGTAATTTTTTAACCATTTTCCTATATATTTAGTATTAAGATTTTTACATCTTTTAACAATTCAATATATAATAGAAATAAAATATAGTTAATAATTTAATTAACTAGCATACCTATATTAATTATTAATATATATATATATAAAACACGCCAAGAGTTATCTTTATCAAGATGCCAATTGACTTGAAAAAATGCTTACATTTTCATGAATATGAATTTGGAAAGCAATCAATTTGATTTCATTATTGTTTGTGTCATTTTTTATCTCAATTCCCATATATAAGGGTACACATTGAAATTTGAAATCATACCAACTTGTCTATAACAAAAATCAACCAAGAACAATAAATTTAAAAGCAAAAATGTTCATCAATCATTAGATTTAGTATTGACAGCATCAAAGAAGTATATCATGACAAAATGGCATTAACTAACTTAGATATATCCACTTTTTTTTTTTCAAATGTTTGAATACATTGTTAACATTATATACATTCAAGCATTTGAATGTTATGAAACCTATAGCTTTGCAATTGAGTCTAATAAAGCTTTTCTCTCAGATGAATAATCAAACTTTGTTATTTTTATGACTGTGCATTTAATCCTTTGTTCAAGTATATAAGTCTCTTTTTTCACTTGAAGTTTAAATATGTATCTGTTGAAAAGGACCTTTTGTATAATGTGTGAAAACTTAACATCATCTTGTTTTTCATTCTTCAAAATGTTCAATTATTTTGTTGTTACACCCATAATTTCTTCTACCACTTCTTCAAAAGTTGTAATCCAAGTGAATGAAGTATGGTCTTTCACTTTGCATTGAAGTATATATTTATAATCACATTCCTAAGGAAAGTTTTATCACATCTTCCACAATACCACTGACCATTTTCATTAGTGTTTACCTTCTTTTTGCAGTGCCTATCTCCAATTTTCAAGGGGTATGTTGTATAACGAAAATTTTCTACCTTAATGAAAGATAAGGTAGCTTTTGGTTAAGTGCACCAAGATGGTTCCCAAAAATGGGGCTTAAGGGAGGGAGGGATGGTAGAAGGGAGAGAGTGGGAGAGTGTGGAAGAGAATGGGAGAGGGTGGGATATAGGGTGGAAAAGAGTGGAAGAGAGAGTGGGGGAGAGAGGCAGGAAGAGAGTGGTAGAGATTGCGAGGAGGAGGGAGAGAGTAAGAGGGAGGGAGAGAGTGTGAGAGGGTGTGAGAGAGGGTGGGAGAGTGGGGAGAGAGAGGAGGGAGGGAGGAGAAAGTGGGAGAGAAGAGGGAGGGAGGGAGGTAGGAAGAAGGTGCTGGGAGAGAGAGTGGGAGAGGAGTCTTGAGAGAATGGGGAGAGAGAGTGGGAGGTGGAGAGATAGGGAGAGAGAGAGAGTAGGAGAGAGAGAGTAGGAGAGAGTGGGAGAGGGTGCGAGAGAGCGAGAGAGAGCGAGAGAGAGTGGGAGAGTGGGAGATAGGGAGGGAGAGAGTAGGAGAGAGTGGGAGAGGGTGTGAGAGAGCGATAGAGAGCGAGAGAGAGTGGGAGAGAGTGGGAGAGAGTGTGGGAGAGTGGGAGAGAGTGAAATTGTGGCTACATAAGGTTTCTATACATATTATTTGTACGACAATGGTATCTCTATTTTTGAATTATTCTAGACCTTGTTTCTATGTAGTATTTTTTAAATTCATTTTGTTGTTATACTCTATAATTAATAGTTTATATATTGTACTCTCTCTATACATGATTTTTAGCAAGATTGGGGACACTAATAGAACCTTCATTTATTTTTTTAAAAGACTAAGAAATGTATGAAAATTTGACAACATGAAAACCATGAAAATAAAAGTGAAAATAAAAATTAACATAGTAAAAATGGCCAATCTGTGCCAAAAATGAAAAGAACCATTTTTTGTTACTCTAATATTTCAACCACATACTAAATTACCAAGTGTATTTTATAAATGTATCATGCAAGGAGCACAATATTGGGAATCAATGTGAATGATTCTCATCAAGAAATTAGACAAGCTTTGAGATTGAAGGACCCAAGCTCTTTGTAGGTTTTCAATGAAGATTTAATTAGCCACTAATAGGAACAATAAGAAAATAGATAAATGTGAAAATAAATCCTAATCTCTAGGAGTGTTGTGCTAAGAATTACATACACATCTCATAAATTTCAATAGAGACATGAGACACATTTATAGAAATAAAGGAAAGAAATAGCTATTTAGATAGTTATTAATCTACAAAAGATTAGGACCTATGTACTTCAAGAGATTAATAAAAATAAGTTTTTATTTATAATTTTTAAATTTGATAATTTTGAAATTATCATAGATGTAAAGTAAAGATAAAATATTTTTCAACAAAATAAATAAAAATGACAAAGCAATAATGTGATTAATCAAGAATAACATCATATTGCAAAAAATATAATAAATAAAAGAATATGCATAATTGTACATAAGTCATCAAAAGTCTAAATATACCCATCTTTATAAAAAAATAAAAATCTTTAAAATCACTAAAAATTATTAAAACTTATTAAGCTCCATGACAAAACACTACCTTCCATATAAAGAGTATACAACATGATACTTATAGAAAATAAATTATGTAGTATACCAAAAAATTGTTAAAAAGATAAGATAAGATAAAATTATAAATGAAATTAATAATATTAATTTCATAGTTAAAAAGTTAATTCTATGGATCTTTAAATATACATGATATATAATAATCTTTAAATCTTTATTTAAAAAAATATATATTATATTTTATAAACTTATACATTAAATTTTTTAATATTTAATTTATACTAAAATCTAAGATGTTCAATATTCATTATTATTTTTAAATTATAATATTGATTAAAGATATATAATTATATTTATAAGATTTAAATTCAATAATGAACTTAGAAAATATTAAATCAATCAAAATTGTTTCTATTATCCAAAATACTATATAAGTAAATTATAAACTATTATAATATAATATTTAAATTTTCTATTTCAAATGTTAAATAATTCTAATGTTAAATTTTTATAATTATAAACTTACCTTTTAAAGATTTTAGTAAAATTTTAATTAAAATTAGTTTTTCAGCATATATTAACATACCTAGATATATTCACCAAAATCTATTATCTATTATTGATTATGTAATTTTGTATGTATAATATATTTTTAAAAAATAAAAATATATTTTTGAAAAATATATATTTAAAAAATTAAACAATATATTTTTAAAATTAGAAATATATTAGAAATATTTTAAATGTATTCAACTATCAAAATATGATTTTTTTTTAATATACCATTAAAATCACTAGTTGCCCTAATTTCTCCGCTTTTTCTCATTTTTAATGAATTTCCCCCCGACCTTGTCAAATATATTACAAAAAAAATTCCTCGGGCCCCACCTTGTATAGACCATGTGGCAGCTGCCCATGATTTCACAATCAACCAAAGCACCATCGTAGGATGGCGGGGAATGGCTCAAATCATAGGATAGTTGATGAACAGTCGCGCAAATTTGATCCCAAGATGGGACACATATCGCCTACCCACGATATTGCCATCCGACAATTCCCAATCATGGAATGGAGGAAAATCATTGATCTTGAAGGCATTTTGATCAACGACATTGTGAATTTCATCCTTCTGAAAAATAAAAAATTCATTAAAGGGTGAGGGGACATTACTAGGTGGATGGAAAACAATGACACAAGTTTTTTTAAAACCGTTCAGCACAGGGCCAACCAGGACATAGGAAAATAAAACCCGGAGAGGAAATAAAATATTAAGACCAAAGGGACTAGGCCTAGACAAAATGATGGGGAATAAGATGTTTTTAAAACCCTTCAAAAAAGGTAATGGTGAAATAGATCCCGATCAAGGCATTAGGTAAACACAAGGGTTTAAGATGAAGACAAAGCTAAAACCCCAGCCCTAAGAAATTTTCCAACACCATGAAACACCACTGACATAAGGCAGGGCATGAGTGAAACATTAGGAACAAAATTTGAAGTTCCATCAGTACAAGCATTAGATAATTTTATATTAATAGTCTGTCCTATCACAAATATAAAAGGTGAGCATAATAAATAACATGTATTTTCCCATTAAATGTGAAGGATTTTCAAAAGTTATAGTGTTCAACTATTGGTCCATTTTCGTTCAATATAAGTTGTATTTTAAATCATTATGTGTTGTTTTTATAACAACAAATAGATTTTTTGTGTTGAACTATCAGTCCATATGTGTTGTTTTTATAAAATAGAACACAAAGAACAAAACTTTGAAGTTTCATCACTACCCATAACCCTAAACCCTGAACCATTAACCCTTAACCTTTAAACCACAAACCCTTAAACCCTCTACCCTCTCTCTCTCTCAAGTCTCTCCCTCCTACCCCCTCTCCCTCTCTTAGGTCTCTCTCTCAAGTCTCTCCCTCCTACCCCTTCTCCCTCTCAGGGTCTTTTCTCTCACTCACTCCCTCTATCTCCTATCCCCTCCACCCCTTAACCTTAAGCCCTTAAACCATCTACACTCTACCCTTAACCCTCCTCCCTCTCTCTATCTCTCTCAGCTATCTTCAATACCTACCCCTCTCCCTCTCTTAGGTCTTTCTCTCACTCACTCACTCCCTCTATCTCTATCCCCTCCACCCTTAACCTTAAACCCTTAAACCATCTACCCTCTACCCTTAACCCTCCTCCTCTATCTCTCTCCCACTCCCTCCCTCTCTCTCTCTCAAGTATCTTCAATATCCTACCCCTCTCCTATCTTAGGTCTCTCTCTCACTCCTCCCCTCCTCTATCTCTCTCCCCTTAACCCTAAACCCTAAACCCTAAACCCTTAACTGTAAACCCTTAAACCCTCTACCCCTCTACCCTTAACCCTCCCTTCCTTTATCTCTCTCCCAAGTCTCTCCCTCCTCGCACCACTCCCTCTCTGAGGTCTCTCTCTCACTCATTCACTCTATCTCAAGTCTTGCAGTCCTACCCCTTCTCCCTCTCTTAGGTCTTTCTCTCACTCACTCACCCCCTCTATCTCTCTCCCCTCCATACCCTTAAACTCTAAACCCTAAACCCTCTACCCTCTACATTTAACCATCTACCCCATATCTCTCTTCCACTCCCTCCCTCTTTCCCTCTTTCCATCTTCAATCTTCATATTATGTTTCTTTGCCTTCTAATTTTGCATTTGAAATGAAAAAACTTGGTTTTACACCTTATTTAAGTCATTTAATACTTGATTTTTGTCTCCAATAGATTTATTTAAAACTATAGACACCATCCAATTGAATTATGAGATTCCTCTCTTCTTCTATTAGGATGTAAGAAAAATCATTTGAGAGGTCTTTTTGGATCTTAGCCATTCTACTTTCAAGGAGATCCTTTCTTTGAAAAGGTTTCTAAAGACTTGGATATTCCACTCTTTTAGTCTAAGTTTTATGAATTTTAACTTTTGATTGAATATGCACATCTTAGTGCAATGATCAACTATTTGGGTGAGCCAAGAGTCAGTGACAACCATTCCTCTCTCTCTCCCCTTCCCATCTCTCATAACTCATAAAGAAGTGACATATTTCATGAAGAAGTGAAATAAGTATTTTTTTTGTTTCAAATAAAATATCACAACTCTCCATTATAAGTATATCATTTAAAAAATAAAATGGTCATTTAATAAAATAAGACACTCATTGAAACAAGTGTTGTTATCATAGTGAAAAAATATTGTTCTTATATGTACAACAATTGGGGTAGCAATGTACAAGCATTAGATAATTTTATATTAATAGTTTGTCCTATCAGAAATATAAAAGGTGAGCACAATAAATAACATGTATTTTCCCCTCCACCCTTAACCCTAAACCCTTAAACCATCTACCTTGTACCCTTAACCCTCCCTCCTTCTATTTGTCTCCCACTCCCTCCCTCTCTCTCTCAATTATCTTCAATATCCTACCCCCTCTCCCTCCCTTAGGTCTCTCTCTCATTCACTCACTCCCTCTATCTCTCTCCCCTTAACCCTAAACCCTGTTGATGGTGTTTTTTGCACAATAGCTCAGACAGAAAATGATATTCTATCTCTCTTGAAAGATAATCTTCAACAATAAATTGCTGAAAATCACCCCAAGGTCTCTTAGGTGTTAGGTCATGACAATGCATAAACAACTCAGATAATATGTGAAAATGCTGGTAAACACAAGGGGCCTTACAAATGAACAATGCCGGAAGTGAATTTTCATCAGATGCAACAATATGGTGATGCTTTCAATCCTAAAACTAACCTAGATTCAAAATAAACAACAAAAGAGATAAGGGTTCAGAGAAATTTCTAAATTTAAACTATTTCTAAGACTAACAATGCAAATGATAAACACTTGAAATGGGCCAATCCCAACGAAACCAATCTCTGCTTGACCAAGATTAATTTGCAATCTTATAGAAACAGTGCAATCTTCTAAGGTTTTAAATATTTTTAGATCATGAACATTCACCCAAGACAACCCAATTGTAGTTGAAATGAATAAATCTCCATAATTGAACCAAGCACAATGAATATAAAGGTCTAGGTTAACTTTGCAAAGAAACTAACAATCAGCTAGTTGCAAAAAGTATGGACCAGGGACTGCTACAAACACTTCAAACATTAAATCATGAACATCATCAAATCAGATCTAAATCTAAATCTAATAACCATAAGCAATTTGAAAGATTGAATCATAAGAACCATGCAAGATAAGTCAACACAAAAGAGATCACCAGAAAATCACAATGCCTACAATTGTATTGAATCACCAAATTTCAGCAACAATTCATGTGTTCTATTACATCACTTGCTCAAAAATTGACTAACTTCTACCTCTACTCTACTGCTAAATTCGCTCTCTATCAAATCTTCTCCTAATCTCCCTCCCCATACAAATGAGGCACAAATGCCATTTATAGAGAACCCCCAAACATGTCAACCCAATTAGATTTTACAATAATAATTGGCCCCAAAACAGGTTGGCCTAATTAGATTTTACAATAATAAAGGGCCCCAAAACAAGTTGGCCAGGAGAATTTCAAAATAGGACAAGATTTGCATTAAATGCATGAATATTATCCATGTTGGCCCACGATCTCTAGTAAGATCAGATTCACGTGTCTTCTAAAAAGTCCTCCAACTATAGACAGTTTTGGCATGGATTCTTAGGCAGGCCCCATTTTGAAAATTTAAATTGAACACTCCCAGATTTCCCTCTTTTGGCACGAATCCATATGCAAGTCCCCCTTTTAATATTTGTTTAGTCCTAAAAAATAGATATCATCATTAATAGCCCACATGTTCAAATTAAATTTGAATAAAATTTTGACCTTTTCTAAAAAACTTACATTTTTATAAGGAAACTTTTCACTTTCAGAATTTTTTCCATTTTTGGAAGTTTTTAGTTTCAATTTTTTATCTCAAGAAATTTTCATTTTCAGGATCATTTTAAAAAATTTCCACTTTTGGAATAAATAATTATTCTCAAAAAAATTTCCATTTCGGGAAACCAGACCAAGGGGAAAATCTGGGATAGTCCAGGCCAGGCAGATTTTACTAAATAAGGCAAAAATTTCAACAATAGATCATCAAAGCAAACCAAGAATGTGTGTAACATCGTGTAATAAATCAAATTAAGCATGGCGTGTTGAGCATTTATCATCAAATTCATCAATTTAATCTAGTATTTCAATTTGCACAAAGCGTGGCAGAAAATCCAGAAAAATCCGGGTGGACCGGATTTCCATGGATGGCATAAAATTCCAGACTTTTGGCACATTCCAGAAAACTGAAGAAATCTGGGAAAATCCGGGTTGGGCAGAAAAATCTCGAATGCAGGCAAAAACCTAGACTTCACTTGAATCTAGAATTTTCATGGAAATCGAGAAAATTTGGATGGAGCAAAAAATCCCAAACTGGACTAGAAACCCAGATTTTTGCATAGAGCTGGACTTTGAGCAGAATCCAGGAAAATTTGGACAAACCAAAAAATCCCGAATTGGACTAAAAACTCAAATTTTGCTCATAACTTAGTTTTTTCAAAGTGCAACCTAGGGAAATCACTTGGGCAAGCAAGATGAACATCTAAGGACCTCCAAAGACAATGAAATCAATAAAATTAAGAGGCCAAAAGACACCAAAAGCTAGAGCAAAAAGAGGGTCCCTACTTTCAGTGGGGCGTGTGTGCAAAACTGCACAACAGTAATTTAATTCAATTTATTTCATTTAATTTCACTTTATTAAGTTATTTTGTAATACTAAATTATTTATATGGATATGCGCAAGTTATTAAATCAAATTTTGTTTGCAGGACATGTGTATGTTGTTGTTGCACCTGGGGGAAATGAAGAGAAAACAGAATATTGGTTGGCTCATTGTGTGGAGACTAAACATAAGTTAATAGCACCTCGAGAAGATGATGATGGCTATCATTATCCAATAGGTAGGATGATCCCCTTAAGACATCCCCTTAAGAAAGTTTTGATAACAAGTTTTTGATCCCCTTAAGAATTTTTTTAGAACAAGTCTTTGATACCCTTAAGAAAACTTTGAGAACTTATTTGATTATGATTTTCATGTTTTCAAATAGGATCGGTGGTGGTTGTTGGCACTTGGCTATAAAAATACTTGACAAGGAAAAATGTTCTACCTACATTCTAAGATTATGAAATGGATAAAAAGATTATAAACTATTCATATTTGGTGGTGGCAACAAATATAAAACTAGATCGGTATTGTGGAAGACCTACAAATAAAGTACTATGGAAAATTTCTCTGGAAGAGCATGAGACAATCATAGATGCATTACAAAAAAGAGAGGATGCAAATGGTACAATGGAATAAGTAAACATAGGTAAATATAGTTTTAGTTTTATATTGTCATTTTAAATATATTAAATACATGTTTTGATATTGGTCAAGTGTGTTATTACTTTAAATTGATTTAAATTGTCCTTTTATAGATCCTTAAGCCATAATCACAAAAAGGATCTAGTCCATGCATATTCAACCTAAACAACATGGAATACTTGGTAAAAATAGGTAATTATTATTTAAATTAAATTCAAATACATGTTTTGATTATATATTGATATTACTTGTACATTAATAGTTAAAATTGATTTATTATCCTTTTTTGTATCCTTAAGCCATCATTGCATTGATAGATCATACTTTGAAACAAAAAGGAGAGGATTCCTAAATTCAACCTACACACATGTTTGGAGTACTTTTAAATGGAGGTGCTTAAGTTGTGTACATATAGATAGTTTTATATAAATTAAACTATGTATGTTTTGATTATTTCATTGATATTTCTTGTACCTTTTTGATATCAGGTGGTGTGAAGACCTACTACATTCCAAGCACAAGTTTGAGATGTTCTTTAGATGGCATATCCAAATTTTGTAAACATTTTTTGAGATGACATATATGTTCATACATAGTTACACAATTAAACATTTTGTACAATTTACAAATACATGTGCATACACAATTATGTACTCTATGTACTTTTATGTATCTAAATCAATATTCTATATATTTTTTTTGTTAAATGTGCATGTTTTCCTACTTTGAAACTTTATATTTGATTGTATAATCACTAAATATCATACATAAATTATTGTTAAATCAATCATATCCTTAAGATGTTGTATTATGACCCCTTAAGATGTTTCACATTGACACATATCCTAATTATTATACTTAAGACATCCCCTTAAGATGACCCCTTAAGACATCCCCTTAAGATGACCCCTTAAGACATCCCCTTAAGACAACCGCTTAAGATAACCCCTTAAGATGACCCCTTGAGACATCCCCTTAAGATCATTGTCTCAATTTAGAAACTATTGTGGCTCTCTACTACATCTCTTCATTTCTTTGCATTTCCTTTTTAGAATCAAAAGTTCTCCTCTCCTCTAGCCATTGTCGATGCTCATCTAAGATCCCATCCATAGCCTTGACAACATCAACAATAGTTTGCATCCTAGATGCAAACATCCTCATAGGTGGTGTGACACATTCTTCATTTTGAATAATGTTGATTTGATCTTGGATGGTTCTAACATTGGCATTGATCTGTGCTTGCAAATGAGCACCATCAATTTTAGGTGGTGGAGATGGATGGCATGGAGGTGGATTACAAATATTATTGAATCAATCCATGCGATCTCTAAGATACAAGTGAACTTGCATTAGATTTGTAATTTTAAAATGTAAGATACATGTTTAGGAAATACCCTTAAACCATTCAATATAAATGGCCTAATTGAATACAAATGATAAAATATGTAAGCTCCATTTATGTCTAAGGCATGTTACTTGAATGAAAATATAATTAACTATTAATATAGGACAATTTATGAATGCTATAGGGTTTATGGTTTAGATTTTAGGATTTATGTTTTAGGGTAATAGGATGGCTTAAGGGGATCTATGTAGTAAGGTCCTAGTACAAAATGACATGGATTTTAAGTGAATAAAATTTGGTGAAGATTCCCAAGGCAACCAAATTTCATTAAGGTTTGAGGCAACTTCACCAAATTTTATTCACTTCAACCATGCCATTTTTTCCTAGGAACTTACTAGACATAGATCCCTTTAAGCCATCCTATCACCCTAAACCATAAATTAATCAGCCTAGATCATGATTTATCTCATTCATATTATAGTCTTGCATGATCTTATTATTGTTAAATTTGGTTGCCTTAGGCAACTTCACCAAATTTTGAGAACTTATTTGATCCCCTTAAGAAATGTCATATTAGGACCCCTTAAGAAATTGATTTATGGTTTAGGGTGATAGGATGGCTTAAGGGGATCTATTCCTAGTGAGGTCCTAGGAAAAAATGACATGGATCAAGTGAATAAAATTTGGTTAAGTTGCCCAAGGCAACCAAATTTCATTAAGAGCCTCAAAAAAAATGATGGTTTTAGGGTTTACGGTTTAGAGTTTAGAGTTTAGAGTTTAGGGTTTAGGGTAATAGGATAGCTTGAGGGGATCTATGTAGTAAGATCCTATGAAAAAATCACATGGCTTAAGGGAATAAAATTTGGTGGAGTTTCATAAGGGAACCGAATTTCATTTTAAGGTCCTAGGACAAAATGATTTTTTTAGTGTTTAGGGTTTAGATTTTAGAGTTTAGGGTTTAGATTTTAGGGTTCAGGGAACTTAGGGTGAAGTTTTGGTGTCCCTTGGAATATAATGGACTTCCAAGTTAGTGAAGAACATTTTCTTCTGGAACAGTTGATTAAGATAGCTTTTGTTTCAGCTGACCAACCTAGATCATGAAATCTCATTCATATTATAATCTTGCACGATCTTTTTATTGTGAAATTTGGTTGCCTTGGGCAACTTCACCAAATTTGGAGAACTTATTTGATCCCCTTAAGAAATGTCATATTGGGACCCCTTGAGACATTGATTTATGATTTAGGGTGATAGGATGGCTTAAAGGGATCTATGTCTAGTGAGGTCCTAGGACAAAATGGCATGGCTCAAGTGAATTAAATTTGGTGGCATTGTCCAAGGCAACCAAATTTCATTAAGGGCCTAGGAAAAGATGATGTATTTATGGTTTAGGGTTTAAATTTTAGAGTTTATGGTTTAGGTAATAGGATGGCTTAAGGGGATCTTTGTAGTAAGGTCCTACAACAAAATGACATGGCTTAAGGGAATAAAATTTGGTGGAGTTTCCTAAGGAAACCAAATTTCATTTTAAGGTCCTAGGACAAAATGAATTCTTTCGTGTTAAGGGTTTATATTTTAGAGTTTAGGGTTTAGGGTTTAGCGAACTTAGGGTGAAGTTTGGATGGCCCTTGGAATAAAGGACTTTCAAGTTAGTGCCTAGTTTATGAGTTTTTTTTATTTTATGAATAGATTGACTATTTTTTTAATAGAAACACATAATTATGTATTATTAAGATTGAGTTTGATGTATATTTTAACTAGATATTTTTTTAATTGAATAATAAGATTATTTTATTTAACATTTTTTTCATTAATATTTCCCACTTAATGAATTTTTTGATATAAAATGTATAATATAAAATTAGTTAATATTGAATAAATTATTTTATTTTCAATTGTTTGGAATTGAAAGAACCTAAGAGAAAGAAAATAAAAATATTTAGATTCTTTTAGTGTCTAGGTAACTAGTGCAAAAATTGAGATTTTAGACTAAACTAGAAGCCTCATTAACAAGTAACTGACTAGAATGAGGGTTAAGATTGTCAAAAGACAATAGACAACACATGCAAACAAGAAATGGAAACAATGCATGACTAAGAGAGATCAAAACATAAAGTAGAAATGAATGTTGAATATTATCTAATTAAGTGACAATTGGAAATGGATTGTACACTTGGATTTACGAATTTGCTAACTAAATTTGAAAACAAACATTGATAAAATTTATGAATTTTAACTATTCTTTAACATATGGTTTTCTAATCTAATTATAATTTAACATTGAAACTAAAGTTTAACATATTGTTTTCTCCATACAATGCAAATTTAATTTAAAACATTTAAGCAATGCAAATGAATTTTCTTGAGTTCAAAATTAGGTTTTTCAAAATCAAAATTATTTGTTCGATTTTAATTTAGGGTTTAAGCAAATTTTTTTGTTTCAATTCAATTTAGGGTTTCAATCTAAGAAATTAGGGTTTTTAATGCAATTTTGTGTTTCATTTCAAACTAGGGTTTCCAAAATCCATTCTTAGCCGTTTGATTTGAATTCCAGGGTTTCAAAACAAGCTGATTGGGGTTTCCTAAATGCACTTCCTTAATTTCCATTTCACTTCTGTGTTTTGAAATGCAAATTTTTTTTGTTTCATTTCAAAACAGGTTTTAAACATAATTTTTGGTTTGATTGAAAACTTCCTGAGTTTTAAAAAGCCAAATTTTATTTCTAAAAACACAATTCAAGGCTCATTTTTTCTTTTCTATTCAATATCTTTCTATTGATTTTTTCATCTATTTCTATTTTTTGGGTATGTGCGTGATCATCATGGAAAAATATAGCCCTTATGGAAAAAATTTAAAAAATCGAAGCTAGGCAACTTCATCGAAAATTTGTGTTAACTAATCTATATTATTTCAAAATATGTAAGAATAGGAAATCTTATATAGTACCGAACATAGTTTCTAAACTACTAGGTTTATTTATTTATTTTTAAATCTATTTGGTGAAAATTTGAAATTTTAATGTAGTAGCACTTAAATTTCAGGGAAAAAATAAGAAGTAGGTGTCTGCCTAACCACCCTAACCACAATAAAATGATAATATTTTTTTATAAGATTTTGGATAAAAGTAGATGACTCATGTACCGATATGATGAATATTTTTTTGTAATTTTTTTCTAAGTAAATAATTAATTATGAATTTTTTATTACAACTTTAAAAGAATATAAAAAATTGTATGTCTGATCACCTTAACTTGGTCAAAATTTCATGAATTTTTTTTCTAATCCTATATTATGTGAAGCATAGAATGTGACACATGTTTTGGATTCAAAAAATGTGATACCATTTGAAAGCTATAGATGTTTTTCAATCAACCTATCAATCAGGACTTTAGTAGTAATTCAAATAGAAAATGAATAATAATTATATATTAAATTCAAAGAAAAATATAATTTAGATTGGTGGAAAGATGAGAATCTCCTTCAAAAACCCTTTTCATTTCATCAATTTTGGGTAAAAAAAAAGTCATTAGCCACATACCCTACACATACTCATCATATCACCATTTTTTGCCCATCATGATCCTACACATACCCTCATCATTTCTACTATTGCAAGAAATAAAATGCTTAAAACATAAAATAAATTAAAAAACATGCTAAAATCAATTCTTTTATTGACAATTTCAATAATAAATGAAAAAATGCTAAAAAATGGTGGTGGAGGCACACCTGGAGGTTGGTTTTTGTTGTTGTTGTTGCCCACAAACATAGGATCTTGTGCGCAGTGAAAATGAAGCTTTCTACATTTTTAAAAAATAAATACCATTACAAAACGAGATCTTGATTATTAAAAAATGAGATCCTGATTATTACAAAATGGGATCTCGATTATTACGAAATGGGATCCTAATTTTTATAAATTGGGATCTCATTTCATACTAATCAGGATCTTGTTCTGTGTCCATCAGTTCAATTCCCTTTAACAAATGGGATCTTTATTTTTAAAAAGAGGGATCCCATTTGACATTTAGGCTTAGGATCCCAAAGCTAAACAAGATCCTGATTTTTAAAAATCAGGATCTCGTTTATAAAAAATTGAGATCTCGTTTTTGCAATGCCAATTTTATTTTTTTGGCTAAGGCAAAAACTTCCATCTTTCGTGGACTCAACTTTGTGCACTTACCACATTTATGGCATATGTCCTTAGTCAACCTACATTAAATTCTTTCTCTATTTAAAGAAGGCATCCCCTTCCCTATGTTAATTTTTAATTCACATTTATTCCTTCAATGAATTTTAAGGAATTTTAAATTCCTTCTCCAATCCCGATGAGGATTTGTGAGGAATTTTTAATTCCTCACATGTCCTCTCAAGGAACATGTGGACAAATACCTCCTTTATAAGGAGATCTTGTCCATTCCCAAGGTACATTAAAGTACCTCCATGCCATTTCCACATCATCCCCTCCCTTCCATGTCATTCGCTACATGTTAGTTTGTGAGGGCTTGTAAGTTCTCAACTCACCCTATCCCTTGATCTCCTCCACCATGACTTAATCCATTTTTTTAGAAGCACTTCCCCTAAAAATGGTGAAAATATCTCCATTCTATCCATTACTCTCTAGCATAAAAGCACACAAGTATTCAAGCCAACACTTAGCCATTTTTGCATATCACCATTGTTGTAGCAATTATGAGCCACAATCTTGTATCCATTTCAATACCCATATCCACCACTGCATTCTCCATCCTAATACCTTCATTTTGCACTAGCTTATAGGCCATTTTTTCCAAGAACGAGCACACAATCGAACATCAACAAGTGCCAGCCAAACCATCAATTTGAACAAGGTAAAAAGTTCCATTTTCTTATGCTTTGCTTGAATTCAACTAGGCCTAATCTTGAGTTTTTTATTTGTGTTTTCTAGCTTGAATTTTCATTGTTTTTTTTCATTTCTAGGTTAGAATTCACTTGCATATAGAACCATCATACATTTCAATGTATCTCCAATAGGTAGTGTTATCTCTCAAAAATGCAGGCAGAATGCCTCAAGAGGTTGCCAGCCTCTTGATATGTTTTAGGGTAACAGACAAGGTCAAATGGTTTAGAACTTCTACTCTTTAGGTGCTACTAAACCTAGGTGAGTGTACCTATATGAGTGGAGTAGACTTAACTTGTGCTTATCTCTCTTGAAGTGTTTTGCCCACAATGGCAAGTGGGAGTGGACAAATGAAATCTGATTTGGTATAAATCGTATAGAAATATTTAAAAAAAAATCCTAATATGTTCAGTTAATAGATGTGAAAAATATGAATGAAACTAAATGGTGAAAAATGAAAAGACTAGTGCCTTATTGGGTATGCGAAGTCAAATGAAATATAAATGGGTAACTTATTTTTGGAGAACATTCAAATTGTTTGGCATATATTTTAGTTTATAACTTGTATAAACATGTAAGACTGTGATTACCAAGTTCTTCTTAATGATCCAGATGAATTTCCTTGATTACTGTGATCAGTTAAAAGGATTTAATCTTTCCTTGAAAGAATTGATCAATAAACCACATAGATCATACAACAAATGTGCACTGATAAACTTAATATAAACTTGTTACATCAATTTAAATAACTATAAAGCATCAATCTTAGAGACAACTTTAGTAATACTTTCAATGAGCACAACAAACAATTGACACTAGAAATACGTTGCCCCATCAACTGATTCTCATTAATATCTCCATATTTTTAAAACATGCATCATAGTCTCAGATCTGTAAAATTTGTATTCTACTGTATCTTTTCCTATCCTATCTTCTATCCTATCTACTATTTTTTTTCTTATTCCAATCAAAAATGAACATTTATACATCAATATTTGAAAAGACACATCGCTTTGCATTCAAATGTCAGTGATCAGTTGTATTCAGGCTTTTGTTAACATTCACCAAACACCCAGTGAGACATCCTATAGTCATACCGAAATCCAATGTCTCACCAATAGTCAAAAAATGTGCATTGCTATAACATCCCCCTGTCTCATTGACGTTTTAGGTCTCACTGAGAAATATCCTTTCATCTCATGTGCTTTGCCGTGACTTTTGGAGTCGAGGAGATGTTCCATAGATCGCATTATGTCCTACCGAGATATGCCCACATGGTACATTCTGGTCGCTAAGACATAATCACTTTCTCACCGATGAAACAATATTTTGGCATGACATATGAGTCGGTAGGACTATATAACTTTACCCTAAAATTCATTTGATTGTATCCCTTTATGCTTTGTCAGCAAGACCTAAAGAATTCAGTGAAACTTCACTCTGATCATTTGAATCTTGTTGATGCATATCCTTATCGGTGTGACATATGGGTCGGCAAGACTACGTAACTTCATTTCGATGACCTTTGATAGAGTCCCCCTCACTTTGTCGGAAAGACCTGATGTATTCGCTTAGACCTCACTCTGAAGTCTTTTTGGTTTGGCCGAAATGTTTCCTCGTGCATCGGTCGGTAATACATATATGGTTTTGCTATGAATTCATTCTGACGATGAATCTCTTATCGATATGATCCCTTTTTGTCACTAAGACCATGAATTATGTCCTACCGATGGGTGTTTGCATATGAATTCTGATCGGTGTGACATCCATGAACTCTTACCGATAGACTGCAACAAATATAGATCAGTAAAAGAAAGCACTATGGATTGGGGAGACCTTGATCATCTCATGCCTATAGGAACTATAATGTAAAATATCCAGAACTAGATGGATTCTATAGAACCACATGATAGAATATGGGAAAATGTTATGAAGAGAGGCCTTTGTGCTTATGGTAAAGACTCATTTGGAAACTCATGGGTATGAACAACTTGTAACATTTTTATAATTTTATAGTTCTAACAGTTGCTCCATCTGGGGATGAATGGTTGTGAAGTCATTGCAAGGATCGAGATTTTTGGGTGAGCAGACCAGACTCAAGGTGATGGACCTATGAGCAAGATGGAATGAATGGAAATGGAAATGGATGAGACCCTAAACTATTGTACATGGAAAAAATTATTTGAAAGAAGGAAAATCAGGATTGTCCATGTACTGGCAATTCCTGTTCCTTTTATTTCCTAAACTACTGTGCATGGAAAATAATTTTTAAGAGGATTATCAAGAGTTGTCCATGCACTAGAAACCCTTAATCCTTTGTGTTTCAACTTCATCAATTTTGAACTGTTATGGTCTAAAATTCAAACCATAAATGATGGTTGAAGGCCATCCAAAAGAAAGGCCCATACTTTCCTCTGTCAAACACCCGACTTTGCTTTGAGTTCATCAGATTCTTCTTGAAGATATTCATGCAATATTCCTTGTCATTGTTATTGAAGTTTTTCGAGAATCATCATGCTCAACTTGGCCCAAATACCCTAGACCATTCTGTAGTTCAAAATCTCCATCATCATGGGACAAATCTATGTTATCTCCAACATACAAAGTACATGCATATTCAATGCAACATTTCTCATTATCTTTTTCACTATTATGTATTATAAAACACTCTCCCAAGTGTACTAAAAATTCACCATCAGAGTGCTTCTCTTGAGAATCAAAATTTTTTGTCATATCAACACTGTTTGAGACAAATAAATCTGAAACCTTTTGTACCTCTTCCATATCACCATTTGGAAATGACACTGGATTATGACTCATATCTTCAATATCAGGCATATATGAACCAATCAATGCTAGACTTCTATCATCCTTGGTATGCAAATAAATGTCTTCTCCACATGAGTTAGAAATTTTAAAATCACATACCTCTTCTTGAATGGACATAGATTTTTGATCAACTTCAAAGGTTTCTCCATCATTTCGAGAAATGCACTGGGAGTCATATGAATCATTGCACAAAGAACTTTCACTGTCAAAACAAATGCAAGCTGGACACAAAACTTTAGAATCATCATTGTGTGCACATCTTTGGTATTCAAGAGTTAGCATATCTGAAATTTGCTCACTACTAAGTGAACATGTTTCTTCTTCCATATCTTCCATTATTTCTCCCTCTTCTTGATCAAATGTATCTTCATGGTATTCAACTACAGCTGGAGGAATTATTTTTTCATTATCAAATGGACCTGCATTTTCCATTGCTTCTTCTTCTTGATTATCACAAGAGCTGCAAGAATCACCTGATTGTAGATCAGAATCCACAGGTTCCTCTTCACAATCTGAATATTCATTCGATCCCTCATAACATGCACTATCATAATCTGTTATGCAAGAGATATCTCTTGTATCTTCATCTTCATCATGTAGGCTATCATATGAGTCATTTTGACTTACACATGTCTCATCTTCTATTAGATGCATTGTTTGATCAATTTCTCTATACTCATCAGAAATACAACTATTGGACTCAACATTAATAGTGTTATCATACCTTATCCTCTCCATGGTATCAATGAATTTATTCACTCGATCACAGGCATGTTGTATTGACGATTGTGACCAATTGGTTGATTTAGGTTTCCAAACTTTTATGCATCAAATGGGTAAATTCCACATTTCTGATCCTGCAATGGAATCTTCACTTTAAGTATGTACATACTCATCTTCCTCTTCTTCAAATTGTTGATTTTGGCATACATATTGCTGCAAGTTCTTATTTTATTGGATCTCTAATAACCCATGGGAAGCCCAATTTGGTGCAGATGGATTTCCATATTGCTCAAGAAATTGATCATGAAATACTTGGAGAGAATTAATAGAAGCTACCGGTAGGCTATTAAACCAATCCCTAGCTTCATGAATGAGTGACATCATGAATAGCCTCATATGTAAATCTTCATATGGCACATCCAAATCTTGGATGAAAGCATTGAAACTCCTTAAATGATCTTCAACAGAAATTGTACTACTCCCTGTAAACTTTGGAACAAGACTTCTCCAACTTCCATCCATTGGGTAAGGGTATAATTGAAACCCTACTAGGTCAAATTGTCTGATCATTGTTGTATACTATTGCAGGGGAGGGTTATGCAGATGCTGAAACTGGTACATCAGATTATTGTATTGTTCATGATGATGTGGTATGTAATGCTGACCATGAGGTGGTTGTGGTGAATATATATTCTGTTGTGCATGATAAGTATTACTTGTATTGTGAAAATTCCCAATTGTATCATGAGGTTCTTGTGGAATCCAAGAACCACTTGCATTTGAATATCCTTCCTCATAGGAGAATGGTATATATTGTGGTGTATCTAAAGCAGGAAAGATACCCAATTCACTCAACCTTTGAATTTTAGCTAGTTCTTCTTTCTCTTTGTTTATTTTATCTCTCAGCACACTCAAAGGTAATTCCCAAAGGTTGTCATGCATTTTTCATCAAAAAATTTTCCAGAGTCACCAGCTACTTTTCCAAAAGTAGGAAAATGATTCATTTGAAATAACAATTTTTGATCTTCTCCCCAGCAGAATCACTTTTTCTAAAACTTTTCAAATTATAAATCTTTCTTCAATGACTCTATATGATGGTATTCAACTGTATATTTTGAAATAATCCCCAGCGGAGTCGCTAATTTGTTAGCTCTCAAAAATGCATGCAGAATGCCTCAAGAGGTTGCTAATCTCTTGATACGTTTTAGGGTAATAGACAAGGTCAAATGGTTTAGACCTTCTACTCTTTAGGTGCTACTAAACCGAGGTGGGTGTACCTATATGAGTGGAGTAGACTTAACTTGTGCTTATCTCTATTGAAGTGTTTTTCCCACAATGGCAAGTGGGAGTGGACAAATGAAAACTGATTGGTATAAATCATATAGCAATATTTAAAACAAAATCCTAATATGTTCAGTTAACAGATGTGAAAAATATGAATGAAACTAAATGGTGAAAAATTCAGAGACTAGTGCCTTATTGGGTATGCGGAGTCAAATGAAATCTAAATGGGTAACTTATTTCTGGAGAACATTCAAATTGTTTTGGCATATATTTTAGTTTATAACTTGTATAAACATGTAAGAATGTGATTACCAAGTTCTTAATGATCCAGATGAATTTCCCTGATTACTATGATCAATTAAAAGGATTTAATCTTTCCTTGAAAGAACTAATAAATCAACCACACAGATACAACAAATGTGCACTGATAAACTGAATATAAACTTGTTACCTCAATTTAAATAACCAAAAAGCATCAATCTTGGAGATAAATTTAGTAATACTTTCAATGAGCACAACAAACAATTGATACAAGAAATACGCTATCACATCAACTGATTCTCATTAATATCTCCATATTTTAAAACATGCATCATAGTCTCAGATCTGTAAAATTTGTATTCTACTGTATCTTTTCCTATCCTATCTTCTATCCTATATACTATTTTTTTTATTCCAATCGAAAATGAACATTTATACATCAATATTCGAAAAAACACATCGCTTCACATTCAAATGTCAGTGATCAGTTGTATTTAGGCTTTTGTTAACATTCGCCAAACACCCGCTGAGACATCCTGCAGTCATACCGAAATCCAATGTCTCACCAACAGTCAAAAAATGTGCATCGCTATAATGTCTCACCGTCTCATCGACGTTTGATGTCTCACTAAGAAATATCCTTTCATCTCATGTGCTTCGTCGTGACTTTTGGAGTCGGGGAGATGTTCCATAGATCGCATTATGTCCTACCAAGATATGCCTGTGGTACATTTTGGTTGCTGAGACACAATCAATTTCTCACCAATGAAACAATATTTCAACGTAACATATAAGCCAGCAGGACTATATGACTTTACCCCAATAGTCACTTGATTGAATCCCTTTATGCTTTGTGAACAAGACCTGATGAATTCGTTGAGACTTCACTCCAATTATTTGACTCTTTTTGATGCATATCCTTATCAGTGTGACATATGGGTCGGAAAGACTACGTAACTTCATTCCGATGACCTTTGATAGAGTCCCCCTCACTTTTTCAGCAAGACCTGATGTATTCGCTAGGACCTCACTCTGAAGTCTTTTTGGTTTGGCCAAAATGTTTCCACGTGTGCCGGTCGGTAAGACATATATGGTTTCACTATGACTTCATTCCGACGATGACTCTATTGCCAATATGATCCCTTTCTATTGCTGAGACCATAAATTATGTCCTACCGATGGGTGTTTGCATATGAATTCTAATCAGTGTGACATCCCTAAAGTCTTGCTGATTGATTGCAACAAAATATAGATCAGTAAAAGAAAGCACTATGGATCAAGGAGACCTTGATCATCTCATGCCAACAAGAATTATAATGTAAAATATCCAGAACTAGATGGATTCTACAGGACCACATGAAAGAATATGGGAAAAATGTTATGAAGAGAGGCCTTTGTGCTTCTAGTAAAGACTCATTTGGAAACTCATGGGTATGAACAACTTGTAAAATTTTCAAACTTTTACAGTTCTAACAGGTAGTTTGAAATGTAAGATTTTCCAAGCCAAAATTTGAGCATTAGTCTTACCCTTAAACCTCCATATTTGGACACTTAGCTTCATCCACATCTTTTCTTGAAGCCTATATCTCAATTTATAGTTTACTCTTGGATTTTTAAAATGACATTCTCGAAAGAGGCTTAAATAATTAAAAAACTAAAGGAAAACAAGAGAAAGGGTGCTTAGAAATCCACAACTAGTTTTTGTGAAAGTTGCATTGTAAAGGGGTGCAAAGTTTCATAGCAAGGTTCACCAGCACCATTGATTTCATGAAATTAAAAAACCCTTTATACCTATTGTTTAACTGAAACATGCTCTTATAGCTTTGCCAAGAAGTCCAATATGAGGAATTAAAATCTCAAATCTCACTAAATTATTTAACCCCTTTTTTAAATGAATAATAAGCTTGTCTAGGAAATGAAACAAGGGGTTGATCATGATATTGAATTACCTTGTTCCACTAAATGGAAGAAATAACAAATTTGAACCCATGTTGCAAGGAATTTTTTCTTCTAATTTATTAATTTGTAAAATAATTTCCAAGCCTCCCAAATGGATTATTAAACAAATGAATCTTTCATGTGGAAGAAGGGAACAAAAATTATTTTATCAACCCATATAACATCACAACATTTCCCTTTGATAGAAATAAGACTAATGCAGTGTCTAACCACGCTTTTCCAAGGTTTCTCTAACAAACTTGACTATCCATTTGGTAGTTAAATAGATTCCTTGTGTCTTGAGATCTAGAAGGCTTAATCCTCCTTTATATTTGGGTTTAATATAATGCAACCATGATATCTAGATTTAAAATTAGCTTTTCCCTCCCAATTAGACCATAGAAATTGGCAGACTATTTTGTTTTAGTACTCATAGCCCTTCTTAGATGGAATCAAACATGAAGAATAATACACATAAGCAAGGAATAGGTAGTTAACAACTTGAATCTTACCAACTAATGATAGAAAATTATTTCCTCAATTCCGATGTTTATTTTTGTTAACATAGTAATAAACCAATTCCACATGTTAGAAAGAAGGATACCGAACCCAAAGGGAATACCCATTTACCAAGTCATTATTTCATGTTGAAAGTGATTCATTTCTTTAGGAATCCAATGCAACACTAGATCAAATTGAATCAATAAAAAAAAAAATTATGGGGTGATCCCACAATAGTGGTTTACAATTTTTGGCCAAACTGGACATTGAAATTATTATTTTTAACTAAATCTTCATTTTTGGGCACCTATAATGGCTAAACCGTGAGGAATTTGAAGATGATGCAAACTAGAGTTTTGTGAAATTTTTTCTATAGATTCTAAATATATTTTTTTCAAAAATTTTGGAATTAGATTGCAATTATTTTTTTATCTCCCTCAAAAACTATTTTTTTCATAAAACAACATTTTGTAAAGTGATGCTCATCGTATAGCACATAATTTTTTTTCCATGAAGGATAAAATTATAATTCTTTCGAATTTAGATTTGTAACTCTACTATCTAGTGCTTCAACTTGGTTAGATAGGTTTTTATTGAATATTTTTTCTTTAATCAAGTTTTGAAGTTAAACCAATTACAATTTAGAGATAGCACGACCATATAACGTGTAACTTTTTCTGTATGTATCAAAATTCAACTTTTTTTTTATTGGATCAAGGACATCAATATCTAGTGCACTCATATTTTTAATTTTTTTTGTTCATAATTTGGGATTTTTCCACATGTACAGAACAAAGAGCTTGATTTTTTAGTGAAAAACCTATGTTTAATAAAACTAAAAAAACAAATACATATTAATAAAACCAAAGAATATTAAAATTATATTCATTGGATAGCTCGTTTTGAGGGATACCTGATTCTAGTTGGGTCTATAAATTATCCATCATTTTCATGTTCAAACCGAGTTCTAAAGTGCAATTTTTTTTATTTTTTATGTCAACAAGGTCAAAAATTAGGGAAAAGGGGGGTTCGCTCGAACTAGGAGGGTTCAAGCGAACCCCCAAGGGTTCAATCGAACATGGGTTCGCTCAAGCCTGGGTTCACTTGAGTCTGGGTTCGCTCAAACCTAGGTTTGAGAAAACCCCGTTCCCAAAAGTGGTTTTCATTTTCTTTTTGTCTATGCATGCATTAAATGGGTGTGCTCGAACCCTAGTTTGAACAAACCCTTTTTTGGTTCCTTCAAACCAACAAGTTCATTCAAACCCCCAGAATAAATTTTTTTGCCATGGGGTTATTTTTTACAAGTTTTCCTTCCTCATTTGAATTGTAAACTACTTTTGTGGGTTTACCCTATGATGTGCTATCTTAGAACCCAAAAGAGAGTAGTATAAGTTCAAGACCTCGAACACATTATTAATTTCATTTTCAAAATTTTGTAGAAAGAGAAAATTATCATAAAAAGTGAACTAAGAATATACGTATTGTTGGGAATGGAAATTCCCTTTATCAAATTCATTTGATTATATTTTTATAACAGATAATCAAGTGCATTAATAATACAAACATATAAGAAAGAATGGAGCTAAAGGGTAACCCTTCCTAATTGAATATTATAGAGGGAACAAGGTAGATAAGGAATTATTAATTACCAACTGAGAATTGACATATTTGAATAGAATTTGAACATTATTACAAATTTTGGGACCAAAACCCAACTACTACAACAACTTGAGGATAGGGTTCAATGTATTCTATCATAAGATTTATTGAAATCAATCTTAGCAAGAAAGTTTTTTGTCTTGATTGTTGAGTTGAATCACTAGCTTCCCAATCCAACATAAGGTTATCAAGAATAAATATTCTACCAAGGAACTCAATTTACTCAGGTCTAACTATTCCTTCTGCAATTAGTTTAATCTATGTAGCTAAGGCTCTAGCAATTATTTTGTAGGAGGTGTTAAGAAAAGTAATAGGATGTTGCTTAGAGATAGTGTCCTTATTTTTCCCTTTTGGGAGAGTTTAACTAGTTCTTTATTAATATTAGGCCCCAAAGATCCTTGCTCTAATGCCTCTATGTAAAAAAGGTAAAAGTCCTCTTTAATATGCAACCACATAGATTCATAAAATTGAAGTAAGAGCCCTTAAAAACCAATACTTTTACTAGGGTCCATTGAAAATATAACATGCTCCAGGCCTTCAATAGATAGATCACTGTCTATAAACTAGCTATAATCAAAACCCGCCTTATTAGGGGTGTATCTATTAATAATGTTCTTTAATATTAACTATGTCTTGCTAATGAGACTCCTCTCTAAAAAGTTTCTCATAATTTTTTTTGAAAAATATATTTTACCTCTTTATGATTCATATGAGCATGACTAGTTTCATCTTGAATTGCTCCAATACACTATTTGTTCTGTTTATAATTTAAAAAATTGAAGTGCTTGGAACCCTTATGATCCATTGTAATATGACCCTACTTTTTGCTCCATGACCCTTATAAATGTTAATTTTATGAAGTTGAGTCTCTATAGATCATAGTTATAGTAGTTTGAATATGATATTAGTTAGGTTTGAATTAAGCAATTTTTTGTGTTCTAGCTTCCCTTGACAAGATTTTTCTTTACATTTTAGTTGCCAATCCAATCTTTTACCAAATGAGTGTAATAATTTAGCACACTAAGAAATAACATATTACTATCATTCCTTATAAGAATTCCCTTTTTTGTATTGGGGATAGATTTCCAAATGCCAACCAAAGTGGCCATACAAGAGGGATTTTTTAAGTGTGAAATATTAACTTTATAAGGAAATTGGGAATCCACACTATTTTCTTGACACCTAAGATAAAACAAATAATGGGGAAATGATTTGAGATATTAGTAGAGTAATATAATTTTACATAATTACTTGTAAAGTATTGAATCAACTACAAGTTAGGGGAGATATAAAACCTATCTAACCTATTAAGCCTTCTATCACCTCCAAATTTGTAATTAGACTAGGTGCACCGATTATGGACATGAATGGTATGTTTTTTATGAATCAAATTAATAACCCCATCAGTATTATGATAATTCAACCATTTATTAAACTCTTCAATACTCACTTAGCATGGTTGAGCTTGATGTTATCTTTAAAGGATATTCCACCATATTAAGATCACCACCAATAACCAATTAGAATTAGGAAGTTATTTCTCCATCCAATCTCATAGCTCGCATCTCTCTTTTACATTATAAGAGCATATACTAAACATAAACCAATAAGGTGACCATTAATAAAATTCAAGGCCAACATACAACTATGTGATGGATCCTCACCTTTAGCAATGACAAACTTGTACATCCATGAAGAAAAAACAATAATAGCCCCCACCTTCTCTATGATATGTATGAAGAAAAGTAGCATCTCTCCATACATTGGATATATAAGAAGCAATATGGAGACCACTAAGTTTGACTTATTGAAGAAAAAAATTATCAATTTTCAACTTAGCATTTATCTCCTTAACCCCATACTTGCGATGAGGGAGAGAAATCCCCCTAACATTCCATGAAAGAGTTTTGTAATTCATGATTAAGAATATTCAAGAAGGATTTTTCCTTTTGGTGGAGCACCAAAATGGTTAACAAGAGAGATAGATTGATTAGAAGATCTCAAATCTTTTGATGCAAATAACGGGATCTTGATCTATGTTTTGCAGATGCAGGAGGAGGTGTGGAACTTTGATTAAAAGTCCTATAATTTAGATGAATTGATGAGGAAGGCATTTGAGCAACCATAATACCACCTTGAAGATCAACAAGCCTAGAAGGTTCTTTCCTCTTCCTTATTACTTTCCAACCATCCAACTACATTGCATCCTTATATGATGGGGCATAAACCATAGAGGTTTTATTACTATTGGATTTGACATCAAGGGGAATTTTGACCTATCTTTGTGAAGGAGTAGAAGCTTTAGATATAAAAAATCTTGATGAGGGGATTGCAATAGTTTAGAACTGGTTAGGACAAAAGTTGAGCGCTAAACAAACTTATTCCTCCTTATTGGACAATCTCTTGTCAAGTGACCTTGTTAGTAGAGAAAACACACATTAGGCTTATTAAAATATGCTAAAGGTTGGTAGAACTCAAACCCAAGGCCAATTAGCTTGATATTCTCAAGAAGTTGGTTGTTCAAATCTATCTCCACATAGCCTCTAGGATGTACTCTTAAGCTAGAAAAAATGTCTACATTATTCTTACACCAAATAACCCTTCCAAGTTGAGAAAGTATTTTCCTCAAGAAAGGTATGAACACAAGCTTTAAAAAGGAAAGTTCAACCCACATTGGATAATGGGATCTTGAAGGGCCTTTAGGATGGAAGTTCAAGGTCCAAGCCTAAAGATAGCAAACTTGACCACAATTAACCCAAGTACCATATTGAAGTCCTACTTGAGCATGCTTAGTTGTTTTGAATTTACAAGAAACATAACTTTTTCCTAACCCTTGTTTTCCTAGTTTAATTTAGCCCATTTGTAGAAATTTGTTTTAGAAGGTATTCCAATAAAAAAAAAGATGTAAGTATATAGATGCTAATAACGAAGGAAATGTTGAAAGAGTTGAAAATGTTATGGAAGATCGAAAGAATGAGGAAGCAAGTGAAATTTTTGAATTTATGCTTTGTGACGAAATGATTGATAAATGAGAATGATTAAACACTTAACTCTTAGAAATATGATGAATAATAATCTTGATGTCCAATAAAATCTAATCATTGATTATACATAGATCAATGCTCTTAATATAATAAAAGTATGAGAATTTCAACAATGCAAATGGGGTTGCAAGCTAAGTGGGCTTAACTTTGGGAAAACTCCATGGTTAAGCATGCTTGAGTTGGAGTAGTATTGGGATGGGTGACCTCCTCAGAATGCCCAATATTTCACCTATGTCAACATCATCTAAATGCAATGAGTGTTAAGTGAAACATTCATTATCATAAAAGATGTGTTCTTGTAGAACTACTACTCATGAAACATGGATCAATAAATTTGACTCGAACAACTATTCAATTAAAACTTGATAATAATATCATAATATAAAAATCGCTGTAAATCAAATTAATACACATTAATTATATTTAAATACTAAAATATAATTTAATAACCATAAATTATACAAACTTCAACTAAATTAACTCAGAAACAGCGGGAATTGCGTACCATCACGCAGGTCCCACCGTTTTTTTCTTTCTCAACCACGAAACTGCCATATAATAAATTAGGTATTGAACTTCAGTCGTCTTCCAAACTTTCACATCATCTATGAATGGTTTAACGAATATCTCTCTGCCTCCTGACTGACAAGTCAAGTCAGTGACCATTTCAATGTTAATATCGCTGGAAAAGTGTTCTGTATTTTCTCTTCTATGGAAAGATACCTACTCACGCATGTTGACGTAGCATTAAATTATAAACAATCTTGATATCTTCCAAAAGATGGGCCTATTTTATTGCATTGCATTAGGTAGTGCTCCTCGATTAATGCCGTTTAACTATATCAAATGTATCTTTTGAAATTTCCCAGTCGCTACAGTCAATGGACAGATGGAGTAATAATAAAGATAACCATCCAAACTATTTTATTAAAATTATTGCCACTGTTGTATATAACTTTTGAGATTCTATTCTCGTCATTATTGTCATTATTATATTTAACTCTTCCGTTTTTATAGTCAGAAAAGTTAAATAGACAGTGACAATAATGATCAGAGTTTTGTTTTAGAACAGCTAATAATGATTACAATTTTGTAAATCGCTATTCATGATCAGAGTTTTGTTTTAGAACAGCTAATAATGATCAGAGTTTTGTTTTAGAACAGCTAATAAAGATAACCATTACCCAGGTCCTATCGTTTTTCTCTTCCTCAATGACGAAACTGCCATATAATAAAAAATTATTGAACTTCAGTGGTCTTCACAACTTTCACATCATCTATGAATGGCTTACTTTGTCCTACCATTTAATAACTAATATCTCTCTGCCTCCTGACTGACAAGTCGAATCAGTGACCGTTTCAACGTTAATCGCTCGAAGAGTGTTCTGTATTTTGTCTTCTATGGAAAGACACCTACCCACGCATGTTCGCGTTGAATTAAATTATATAACAGTCTTGATATCGTCCAAAAGATGGGTATATTTTATTGCATTACATTAGATAGTGCTCCTCGATTAATTCCGTTTGACTAAATCAAACGTATCTTTTGAAATTTCCCTGTCGCTACAGTCGATGGACGGCAAAGAGGAAAATGGAGTATTAATAAGGATAACTGACAAAATTCTTTAGTAAAGTTATTTTCACTATCGTATATAACATTACAGATTTTATTCTGGTTATTATTTTCTGTTATTATTGTCAGACAACGAAGTCTTTCAGTCAACAGAATGCAGATTTGACTGTATTTATTTATTAATTAAAAATAAAAAATCATTTATTTTTAATTTTCAATTAATTGATAAATACAATGTTAGTTGCATAAACAGTACAAGGTCATTGTCATATGTAACTAGATTCGACAGTGACAATAATGATTAGAATTTTGTTCTAAAAGAGACCAGTATCCTCGTGTGCTTACACTGACCGCGTGCTTTTGCTGGTCATCTTTATTATTACTCCATTTCCTCGTAGCTGTCCATCGACTATAGCGACAGGGAAATTTTGAAAGCTACAATTGATTCAGTCAAACGGCATTAATCGAGGAGCACTACCTAATGCAGTGAGGCCATCTTTTCGATGATATCAAGATTGTTTTTAAATTTAATGGACAACATTAACATGCGTAGATAGGCATCTTTCCATAGAAGATAAAAAAAATACAGAATATGTTTCCAGCGATATTAGCGTTGAAATGGTCACTGATTTGACTTGTCGGTGAGGAGACAAAGAAATCTCAGTCGTTAAATTTATCCCACCTCACCACAGCGACGTCCAAAACCCAAACTAAACCCTTTTGGATAATTTATTTCTTCAGTTGAGGTGTCTCCTTTCCTACAGCTTCTTAATCTTAGTACTTTCACGTCTACCGACGTTATAGAGGATCAAAGTCTAGTGGTCTACGCTCCATCCGAGCTGCTTGCCCCACGCGTGCATTTTTGATTTGGCAGTTGATGTTCCTACATTCCTTTTCTAACCATCATTTCTTAGATTCCATGCGGGAGAGGATCTAGTAGTTGTGCACCCTAATTTCGGGCTTTTTAAAATCTTACGTGGAAATTTTAAATCATTCCAATTTTTTAACAGCAACTTACTTGGCAAGTCCCTTGCTTATAACTTTCGTTTCAGGGCCACATCATCAAATATGATGCCACATCAGCATGCTTTTTGTCGAGGTGTCCAAAAGGGCCCAAAAAAAAAGTGCTACCAATACTTGTGCATCACATCATGGGTAGTTGAGCGCTGATGTGGCATCACATGATTGGTTGCCTTTTAGATCAAAGGAATACATTTTATTTAAGATAGGGTAGTCATGTCACAACTATTGGGCATTATATAAACAACTACTATCACAACTGTTAGACATTATATAAACAACTATTATCACAACTATTGAAACATGCTCAACTTTTGGGTCGTCTCTCCTAGTCATGATCAGGATGTACAAGACTTGTAGGATATGGAGTTTGAGAAGTAGGTATTTCATTTTCATACCATTTCTAAGTGTGTCATGTTTTCCCTTATCTTCAAGGGTATCTTATAAATTTTTCTCTCCTTGTGTGCAACGGTTCAATGATTAGGGAGACATATAACATAATAACAATTTGCTTATTGGTGTGCAATGCATATGTTGAAGAAGTGTGGAAAATCAATTAGACAACAAACTTGGGTCTATTTTTTTCATACATTTGTGTTGGATATGAGATCAATTAGTCGGTCATTTAGAAAATAATGTTATTTGTGCAACAAAGGTCTCAATGGAGAAGTGATAGCATTCAAATTAACTATGCATCCACTTACATGGATCCAAACATGGCTAAAACAAAACCTCTAAAACAGGAAGATAATTAGGCTCCATTACCAATAGACTCATGTTATATTTACAATAGGGAGAAAGGGATAAAAAGAGGGATAGTTAGAGGGAGAAAGAGTGAGAGAGATAGAGAGAGGGTAAGGAGAGAGACCTATGTGATATAGATAAAGAGAGAGAGAGAGAGAGAGAGAGAGAGAGAGAGAGGATACAGGAATAAATAGAGGTGGAAGAGATAAACATATAGAGAGGAAGAGAGAGGGATACATAGAAAGATAGAGATAGAAAGTGATACATAGAGAGGTAAAGAGAGGGAGAGATATAGGGGTAGAGAGAGATGGAGAGATAATGAGACAAAGATAGAGGGAGAGATGGAAGAAGAAATATGGAGAGATAGAGTTAGAGAGACAAAGAGATAAATATAAAGGCAGAGGGAAAGAGATGGATGGATAGAGAGAGGGAAAAATGTTTAGAGATAGAGAGGTTGAGAGGAAGATATTGGGAGATAAATAGATAGAATGATAGAAAGAGGTAGAGCGATAAAGATAGAGAGAGATGGGGAGATAGACAAGAAGAGATAAAGAGTTATAGAGGATGAGGGAGAGGGAGAGATATAGAGAGATATAGATGGTGACATAGAGTGATAGAGAGATAGAGATATAAGGAGATATAGAGAGAGGGGGAAAGGGTGAGGGAGAGACAAAGAGATAAATAGAGAGATGCAGGGAGAGGTAAGGAGATACAAATAGGGGAGAGAGTTAGAGAGGAAGACAGAGAGAGAGATGGGGATGGAGACATAAAGAGAGAGAGAGAGAGAGGGGGAGAGAATGAGAGAGGGAGAGATGGAGGGATAGAAAGATAGAGATAAGAAACTTTATAGAGAGAGAGATGTAGAGGGATATATATAGAGTTATATATATAGAGAGAGAGAGAGTGGAAAGGGAAAGAGAGAGTTCTTTACATCTCTGTCTCCATCTCTACCTATATGTTTCTCATTATCTCTCAATCTCTCTTCCTCTATCTTTCTCTTTTCATCTTTCTTTCCCTCTCCCTATCTCTCTATCCATTACTCTCTTTTGTTATCAAGCTAATTATCTCCCTCTCTCCCTCTATCTCTCGATCTCTCGATCTCTCTACCTCTATATATATATATCTGTGTATCCCATTTCTCTTTATCCCTCTATCTCACTCTCTCTATGTGACTTTATATCTATCTATGTCCCTCTTCTTCTCTCTTTTCCCCTCTCTCTCTTTATCTCTCTTACAATATATCTTTCTCTCTCCCCCTTTATTTCTTTATATCTCTAGCTCTATTTATGTATCTCTATCTCTTCCTATCTCTCTATATCTCTTTTCTCTCTCTCTCTCTCTCTACCTCTCATTCTCCTCTGTCTTAATTGATCCCCCTCTCTTTCTCTCTTCCTTTTTTTCTCCCTTTGGCTCTCTATATTTTATCTCTATCTCCCTCCACCTTTGCTCTTCCTCTCTCATTTCTCTCTTTCTCTCTTTGTCTATTTTCCTCTTTAAGTGTGCAATGGGTACACTACAGAGGTCTTAAAGGTGAATTATCATATCATTCATCAAATTGCATTCTATCTTGAACATAACTCCCTGGGGACAAATGTTATCCTTGGATTGTTAGCATGAAATGACTAATCAAAAGTTTATTTTTTTCTCTATACTTTTAATTTATATTTTAAGTTTGAAATTTATTTTATTATATAAATTAAAAAAAATCAAAATCTAGTTATTCTAAAATAATCAAAATTTAATAAGACAAATAATTATAAATTAAGTTGGATAGGGGGCCTAGCTCAATTGGCTAAAGCATCATGTTGTAGGCAAGAGTTCACAAGGTCTAGTCTCCCCCTATCCCTGTGTTACAAGAGGGAATGTCACACCAGTGCCATCAATCACATGAAATTTTTTTACCAAGCACACTATAGTTTATAGGGGCTACCTAATTCCTATAGTCTAAAAAAAAATTATAAATTTTAATTTAATTTTAATTATTATTTGTAGTTTCATAAAAATACATAAATAATTAATATTAATTTCAAACTTAAATCTAAATTAAAAATAAAAATATAATAAATTAAATGCAAAGTTTAAATATAAAACAATCTAATTATTAATAAAAAAAATAATAATAAATAATAAAATTACTAAGTTAATAAACAATTAAATAAAAAATAAAATTATTTTCTTAAAGTTAATAATATTATTATTTATATTTAGCCTATAAGCTATATATTATGGGCATTTCCCATTGGATTTTAGTGTTTATCATGCTTGAAAATCATTTTTCCTTATTGATTGAAAAGTGACATTATGTATGCCCAACTGATCATTTTATACATGTCATCGACTTGAAATTGCATCAAATACCTGAGGTTGTTGATATTTTAAATCTTTTTTTAATAAAAGAAGGGTAAAAATTTATTCAATCAAGAAGAAAGACATTACAATCAAAGCATGCCATCATATGGAGGACCACTAAAAAAACCCATAGAGCCCAAAATAACCCTTGCAAGAACCCAAAACAAGTCCCCAAACCCAGCCTACAAAGCTTGAATATCCTCTTGTAGCAACAACTTCAACCTTCAAGAATATTTTGAGGGAAGTTGCTCCCAATCATCAATCTTCCAAGTACTCCTATGCTCTAAAGCTAATTTTTCCAAAAAATCCACAACCTTATTTCATTCTGCAGGGATATGGAAAAATGTAACTAAATCAAAAGAGGAACTAGTTTGGTGAATTTGGTGAATCAATGAGTCTAGTAGCCATTTCTCCCCTTCAAAGGAGCACTTATTCAACATAGGCACCATAATCTATGAATCTGACTCACAAATAATCTCATGACAACCCACTTCATAACTCTTTTCCAAATCCAAAAGGATAGCCAAAGCCTCCATATAATTATTACTTAAATGAATCCCTTGAAAGCTGGAAAAGTTAAAGATGGGAGATCCCTCACTATCCCTGCCAACACCACCCACACCAACAAAGCCAAGATTTCCCTTGGAAGAACCATCAGTATTAATCTTCATGACACCGACAAGAGGTGGATGTCATCTACCATCACACTTAGCCTTTGTAGGAGAGTGGTGCCTACCAATATAGTATGAGCTCCCTAAACCTGTAACAATCAAACCCAAGTCATGCAACACCCCCACCTAGCATTGTCTCTAGAGGGATATCCACCTTACACCTATCCTAAATAGTTTCTTAAAGCATGCTATGAGCCCATTTCCAAACTTGATGAGAAAAAAAACTCACTCTAATAAATATCTTGTGATTCCTCTCCAACCAAATCTAACATAGAATGCAAGAAGGGACTATACCCCAAGCTACTTGAAGAAAAAAATTCTTGGAAGGAGGCCTACCCAAAGTCCTCCAAAAATTAAAAAATGGATGAATCATGCACACAAGACTATCTCCAAGTCTCCCACCAATAATTCCAAATAATATTGGAGTACCTACACTAAAGGGTAAAATGCACCACAAATTCCACACTACTCCCACATAGGACACACTTGGAAGGGCCCTGAAATCCCCTCTTCAAAATATTACTTCAAGTGAGGCACCTATTATGAGCAACAAGCTAAAGGAAAAAAGTGCATTTAGGCAATGAAAACTTGATCCATACATACTTCCACCAAGGGACCTCCTCCCCACCATACTCTTGCCTATCTAGTTCATGATACCCACTAGAAACCAAGAAAAATCCCTTGGGGTCCAAACCCCAAGCCAAAACATCATTCTTCTATTAGGAGCTACAAGACCTACTAGCCAAAATCCAAGATAATTCAACTCAATCCTCCTCTGAACCCACTAGGGGACAATTCCAAACATCCTTCCACCTACAAACTTCTACCTTGCCAAGGTTCTTAGTAACTTTAAAGTTCTCAACCTGAGTCCATCTAGCCTCAATAAAGGCATAAACAACTATTCTACAAATGAGCATAAGTGGTCATGATTAAGGGATGACCATCCCAATAATCAAACAAAAAATGAGGCTCTAACCCTCTATTACAAATCTAGAACAAGCTTTGCTTCACAAGACTAGCTCCCCTTGTGAAAGTGTTCCAAATCATAGAACCTCTACCTTCCAAAGAGATCCTAGGAGTCTCTTTCAAATCAATCTCCCACAAATAATTTGAGGATAGGATCCTAGCCCAAGCTTGGTCCTAGTTAGTGTACCATCTCTATTAGATCTTTCCACTAAAACCTACCTAGTGTGGACTATATTCCACAACCCTAGACCACCAAACTGCCTTGGTCTACAAATATTCTCCCAACTCACTAAACTCCACTTAGAGTAACCAAGATTACCCAAAGAAATTATCTAGATAATGCATCTAGATCCTTAATAAAACCAACTAGGGTTCAAACCAGACACCTGTAAATTTGAAGAGACTAGACCACAAATTTTAAAAGAAAGAATCTCCTAGTAGAGGGCAACCATTTGTATGTCCAATGACTAATCCACTCCCAAAAACTTGTCCAACACATTCTTCCAAGTCCCTCTAGGAAAAGAACTCACAAAGAGAGGGACAACCAAATACAAGGGAAATAAGTAATCTAAAATCTTAATATGCATGCTACTCTTGTCTAAATACTCAGTGGAGTATTAAAGAAAAAAATGGGTATGTGCAGGATCATGATGGGCCAAAAACTGAAAATATGATGGGTCTATGTAGGGTATGTTGCTGATGACTTTTTTTTACCCAAAATTGATGAAACAAATAGGGTTTTTAAAGGAGATTCTTAGCTTTTCACCAATATAAATTATGCTTTACTTGAATTTATAAATAATTCTTATTCATTTTTTCTATTTGAATTATGAGTAAAGTCCTCATTGATAGGCTGATTGATAAACATCTATATCTTTCAAACAGTATCACATTTTTTGAATCTGAAACATGTGTCACATTCTATGCTTCACATACTATAGGACTAAAAACAATGAATTCATAAAGTTTTGACCAAGTTAAGGTGGTCAGACATACACATTTTTAAATCACATCGGGACATGAGTCTTATACTTATATCTAAAATCTTATAAAAAAATATTATCATTTTATTGTGGTTAGGGTGGTTAGACAAACACCTACTTATTTTTCCCTGAAATTTTAAGTACTATTGCATTGAAATTTCAAATTTTCACCAAAAATATATATTTTTTTAAATAAACCTAGTAGTTTAGAAACTACATTCAATTTGCTACATATTCTATTCTTACATATTTTTGAAATAGTATGGAAAACTTATTAAAAATTTTACATCAAGTTTCCTAACTCTGATTTTTCTGAATTTTTCGCCACTTAAGGGCCTATTTTTTCCATGATGATCTTGCACATACACAAATGGATTATTTATCTTCATTAATTTTTTGACTTGAAGCCACTAGATAAATGTCCAGAGCATGTTGATGTTGGTCACTTCACAAACTATTTTGACATCCATCAAAGTTGTATCATCCACAAACTATAAGTGGGATTGAGGGGCCAAATCATTTCCCCAATTCCAACCTTGAATAATCCCTTGCCTCAAATGGGATTGAAAAATCCTCCCCTAGCCCTCAACCATGATTATAAATAGATATGAAGAGAAGGGGTCACCTTTTCTAAGACCTCTAGAGGCTTCAAATAGAGAATGTTCCCCATTAATCAACACTGAATAGGAAGGTGACACCACAAAACTCATTGAACCCATTCAATCCATCCAACCCCAAATCCAAAGGAAAAGATAATCTTATATGGAGAAAGTCCCATTTAACCTAATCATAAGCTTTGGCCATATCCAACTTAATGAACATTGATTTATCCTTTGATATCTCCATAGAATGAATAGATTATGTAGCAATGGCCTCACCATTAAAGATTCCCCTCCCTAAAATAAAACATCCTTGCTCTTTAGATATGATCTTACCCAACCATAGTTTCAGTATCTCCACTAGTAGTTCAACAATAATCTTGTAAACTACATTACATAAGGAGATTGGTTTGAACTGATCAAGAGAATTAACACTATCTAGGATCTTAGGGATAATCACAAGGAAGGTTGAATTCAAATCTCTTAGCATCTTCTTGCTACACTGCAACTCTTGCACCACAACCAACAAATCAAATTTGATAACCTCATAGAACTCCTAAAAAAAATAGAAAAATATCTAGACTAGGGGCTTTTCCTTTTTTTTCTTTGAAAACAATCTCTTCCACCACCTCTAAAAGGATAGGCTTAATAATTATCTCATTCACTTAGGGGGAAATAATTGAGGGAATACAATTCAGGATAAGGTTAACTTCCTCATCCGACGTAGGAAATTCCTCCTTGATCAGAGAGGAATAAAACCAAATAGATTATTACAAAATATCCTTGAAGGAAAATAATTGTTGCCCTTGGGAGGACACCAAAGAGGAGAGAAAATTACCGTTCCTTTTGGATTTAACTGAATTAAAGAAGAAAGCAGTATTCCTATCTCCCTCCTATAACCAATCAATCTATGTCTTTTGTTTCCAAAAAATCTCCTCCCTTAGCTCCCATTTTGCATACTCTTTCCTAATATCTTCTTCCTCTATAAGAGATTCCATGGACATCCCATGATCCCTATTCTACCTAGTGATGGAGTCCAACCACTACTGGACAATCAACTTTTACTTGAAGATATTACCAAAACTATGTCTATTCCACTTCGTAAGTTGATATTTCACAAATTGAAGCCTTTTAACAAGAATATACATAGTAGTACCATACAAAAGAATCCCTAAAATTCTCCACCTCTCCTTCATGAGATCCTATAGAGAAGGCTCATGTAACCACACAAACTAGAATTTAAAAGATGGGTTCTTAGCAATGTTCCTCCCATTAGCACATAATTTAGTGGGCCAATGGTATGATCCCTTCCAATTCAAAATTTCTAAACTTGAGAGATAATTTTTATCAATCTAGAAGGAAGACAACATAAATTTATCTCATCTCTCTAAAATAGATACCTCACCACATATTTTATTCATCTATGTGAACATACCATTACTAGGCCTTACGTCATTCAAACCCAACAGATAATCAATATTTTCTCTGAAAATCGTTGATGAAGGATCAAGCCTATTCACACCTCTCCTTTTTTCCTCCAAACTGGTAATACAATTAAAATCACTAGCAATAATCCAAGGAAGAAAGGGACCTAAAGAATGCACAAACCATATATGGGTCCATAGCTAACACTTGTTAGGAAGGTTCATAAGAACATACACATTAGTAAGCAAAAATATTTCACTAGATTCAAAGCTTGATGCAACCATAGATAAAGAATTTTTTCCAGCTACCCACCAAATAGGAGAAATATTGTGTGGGTCCCAAAGGCAAGCAATCCTACCAAATCTACCATGCACCCTAATACATTGACATTTACCCCTCTCCCAAATATTAGAGGCCATAGTAGTCATACTATCCACTAACAACTTAGTCTCCAGAAGGAACACAATATCAAGAGAGTGCAACTTAATTAAATCCTGAACAATATTTTGTCTAGGGGAGCTATTCAATCCTCTTGGATTCCATGGAAAGACAATAATTGTTGAATGTTAGAGAAAAAGGATTCAATAGTCCTAACTGACCTTGACTCCACCAAATTATCTCCAATGACTTTAATTTTGTCTTCATCTTTCTTTCTACCCACTTTTGTAGCCTTCTCTAAACTTCCTTTTTTAAGGTTTTTTTGCTACAAACCTATAGAAGACTCACCTTTGTTATTCTTACTTGAAACCATTGTCATAAGCTTTGGTAAAGAATCATGCAAATTCAAGGCCAAGATATTTCTAATCTCCTTGTCCACTGATACAACAACCTCTCCAGGGCACAATAGAGACTGGTCTATATCCATTATCTGAGAGCCTAAATGATTGGGTATGTGTAGGATCATCATGGAAAAAATAAGCCCGTAAGTGGCAAAAAATTTAGAAAAATCAGAGTTAGGCAACTTGATGTAAAATTTTGAAAAATTTATCTATGTTATTTCAAAAATATGTAAGAATATAATCTATATAAAATTGAATGTAGTTCCTAAACTACTAGGCTCATTTTTTTTTTTAAAATCTATTTGGTGAAAATTTAAAATTTCAATGTAGTATTACTTAAATTTCAAGGAAAAAATAAGAAGTAGGTGTCTGTTTGACCACCCTAACCATAATAAAATGATAATTATTTTTAATAATATTTTAGATATAATTAGAGGACTCATATCCTAATGTGATGCATATTTTTTTGTAATTTTTTTCCAAGTAAATAATTAATTGTGATTTTTTATTTAATTTTTTAAAAATATAAAAATTGAATGTCTAACCACCTTAACTTGGTCAAAAATTCATAAAATTCAATTTTTTAATCCTATAGTATGTGAGCCATCGAATGTGACACATATTTCGGATTCAAAAAATGTGATACCATTTGAAAGCTATAGATGTTTTTCAATTAGCCTATCAATTAAGACTTTAGTTGTAATTCAAATAGAAAATGAATAATAATTATTTATTAAATTCAAAGTAAAGCATAATTTATATTGGTGGAAAGCTGAGAATCTCCTTAAAAAACCCTTTACATTTCATCAATTTTGGGTAAAAAAAAGTCGTTAGCCACATGGGCCATCATATCAATTACATATTGCCACTTTTTGGCCCATCATGATCCTGCACATACCCGATCCTCCTCAAAGAAGTTGGGGTTACCAGCAGTCCATCTTGTTAGATCATTCCCCTAATATCTTACCTTGCATTCATCCCATTAGGAAATCCAACTTGTTGATCTAGATCATCCAATGCCTCAAAATAGTTCAAAGAAACATCTACCTACCTATCCTTCAAATTTCTCTTCAAACCTCTACCGTTATTGTAGGGATTCACTGGAATAAAGCCCTCCTTATCAATTTCTCACCTAGACACAATCACCTTTTGTTTATCCTTTGGTGGAGGATGTCGAGTTGAAAAAAAGGAAGATTAGGCACCCACATGCCCTTGAGAAGAGCTAAGTTTGAGGTACTTCCTCTGTAAATGCCCATACTCATGACATATTCGACAATGAAAGGGAAGAACTTCATAATAGAATTGCTAAATCCAAGAAGTAGACCCAACCTAAATCTCCATAAAATCTGGAAAAGGATTATTTAAGTCTATTTCCACACAAATGTGAGCACATGAAATAACCTTCTTGTCCATCATTTGTTGTTAAGGGCCCATTGGCTTGCCCAAAAGAATGACAATCATATGCATGACATCATTCTTGTAGAACTAATGGGGGAGCCAAAGGAGTCTCACCCACACAAGAACCTTCAATGGAAATTCCTCAGTCGGATTGAACCCTATATGCCAAGGTTTAATAAACAAACCCATATGGTTATAGAAAAAGGCCCCCTCCTTCAAAGGCCCTATCTCGGTCTGCCAAGCAAGAGAACACCACTATGAAATAATTGTTTTCCACTTGCATCACCTTGATATCCCTTTCAAGATTCCAAGTCCTATGAACTTATTAACATTTCATGCACCTATTTTATGTTCCATCATTGATGACTAATTTGATAAATTACCCATGGGCGATCTTGCATTTTTTCTCCTTGAAGTTTCCTAAATTTTGCCAAGTCCTAGAATTTTGGTTTTTTGAGCTATCTCTTACTCACTTACCTTGCATGCCTTTTTCCTTGCTCCTTCTTCCTTCCATTTTTCTTCTAATTATTTTTGGTTTTATCCTTTTCCCTTATCTGATGGTTTCACCTTTAACCTAATTTTGAGGTTTCCTCCGACCTCCTCCAATCTTTCTAAAATTTCTAACTATTCTTTCACTCCACTCCCCTTAACTCCAAAATTTGACTATGTGTCAGGGTTTCAGTTTTCGGCCTTCGACCTTCCCCTTTACTTCTTACCTTTCTTTGATAAGAGGTATCTCATTCAGGACTAACCTCTAGCCTTTGATAGTTTGAGGTTTGATGCTCGATGCTTCCTTTCTCCATTTTGGTTTCCTCCTCTCTTCTTCCTTCGGTATTTGGTAAGTGGTAGGCCCGATGCTCTACATTTGATGGCTTGATGCCCAATCTATGATGGCTCGAAGTATGAATTTTGATGTATGCTATAAAAATGATGCTTGACCTATGACATCTTGATCATTCATGCTCAACGAATGCATTTTTGGGGCTTCAAACCATTTTTTTCATGCTTGTAAAGGCCATGTTTGTGGCCTGACACCTCGACCTTCCTATGTTTTGACATGTTTTTTGGGAAACATTTTTGAGGCTCAATTTGACCTTTGGACACCCAGATTTGATTCCCGAGCTTCAAGGAAAACATTAATTTCCTACCATACCATCTGCAAGTGGATTTCATGGGTGCCCATGACAATTTATTATTGTTTGTTGACTTTACTGACAGATCTATGCCCCAATTGAGATTTTCATAAATGGGTCAAATCTTCATGCCATAGGATTCATTTCTAACCTTGGTTAGGGTTAGGGTTCAATTTGTGTTTCTTAATTATGCATGGTTTTTAAGGGTAAGAAATGTATTCATTTCAAGGGTCGCTCTTCCTCTGTCTCCTCTAGGGTTTTTTTTTTGCATATTGTATTTCACACTCTACCATTGTAAATATTGGATTTTTCCTCTACATTAATGGAATGGATTTATTTTTCCTCTTCCCATATATTTTTTGTTTGATTAAGTTTATTACATTACATATCTGAGTGTTTATTTCATTTTTTTATATGTGCAGGATCATCGTGGAAAAATAGGCCCTTAAGTGGAAAAAAAAAAAGAAAAATCAGAGTTAGACAACTTGACATAAAAATTTGAATAAGTTATCTATATTATTTAGAAAATATGTAAGAATAGAATCTATATTTAAATTTGAATGTAGTTTCTAAACTACTAGGTTTATTAAAAAAATCTATTTGGTGAAAATTTAAAATTTAATGCAAAAGAGTAATTTCTAAATTTTAGGAAAAAATAAGTAGGTGTTTGTCCGACCACCCTAACCACAATAAAATGATAGTATTTTTTTATAATATTTTTAGATTATAAGTAGAGGACCTTAAGGTCCCCAATGTATGGCATTTTTGTAATTTTTCCAAGTAAATAATTAATTATGAATTTCTTATTACAACATTTAAAAATATAAAAACTTGTATGTCCGGGACCACCTTACCTTGGTCAAAACTTCATGAAATTATTTTTCTTTTCTAATCCTATAGTATGCAAAGCATAGAATGTGAAACAGTTTTGAATTCAAAAAATGTGATACCATTTGAAAGCTATAGATGTTTTTCAATCAACCTATCAATTAGGACTTTAGTCGTAATTCAAATAGAAAATGAATAATAATTATTTAATAAATTCAAAGTAAAGAATAATTTATATTGGTGGAAAGCTAAGAATCTCCTTTAAAAACCCTTTTCATTTCATCAATTTTGGGTTAAAAAAAGTCTATAGCCACATACCCTACACATACCCATCATATCACCATTTTTTGGCTCATCATGATCCTACACATGCCCTTTTATGTATACATGTTTGAGTTAAAATTATTTGCAAATTCTTGGTTGAGAAATTATCTTTCCTTCGAGTGCCTTGTCAAACCCTAACCTTCTTGTGGGTATGTGCAGGATAATGATGGGCCAAAAGGTGTCGATATATGTAAGTGATATGATGGCCCATTTGGTTGACAAATTTTTTTTACCCAAAATTGATGAAATGAAAAGAGTTTTTAAAGGAGATTCCCAGCTTTCCACCAATATAAATTATTCTTTACTTTGAATTTAATAAAAAATATTATTCATTTTCTATTTGAATTACGATTAAAGTTATGATTGATAGATTGATTGAAAAATATCTATAGCTTTCAAACAGTATCATATATTTTGAATCTAAAACATGTGTCACATTCTCTGATTTGCATACCATAGGATTAAAAAAAATAAAATTAATTTCATGAAGTTTTGAGCAAGTTAAGGTGGTTAGACATACGGGTTTTTATATTTTTTCAAAGTTGTAATAAAGAATTCATAATTAATTATTTACTTGGAAAAAATTACAAAAATATATGCATCACATTGGGACATGATTCCTCTACTTATATCTAAAATCTTATTAAAAAATATTATCATTTTATTGTGGTTAGGGTGGTCAGGCAGACACCTACTTATTTTTTTCCCTAAAATTTAAGTACTACTGCATTGAAATTTCAAATTTTCACCAAATAGATTTCTTTTCTTTTTAAAGAAACCTAGTAGTTCAGAAACTACATTCAATTTTCTACAGATTCTATTCTTACATATTGTTGAAATAATATAGATTACTTATTTAAATTTTTACGTCAAGTTGCCTAACTCTAATTTTTCAAAAAAAAATTGCTACTTAAGGGCCTATTTTTTCGATGATGATCCTACACATACCCTTGTATTCCTCTGAAATTTGACCAAAATAAGAGTTGTGAAAGTCCCCATTCCCCTCTTCAATGATGTATTGTGTAGTCTAGGTCATGAAGAAACAACCTTCTATCTCAATGTATCACCTCTATTTTCCCTTTCATGTTCTTCTCCCCTTTTCCTTGTGAGTTGTTAGTGATAGGATTTCATGTGCTAGGTTGGATCAAAATATTGCACTAGGATTGAAAAAGGAAGTTGGCCTTCTTTGGAGATTCAACCTCATATGCGTAAAGTTCCCACACCTTGAGGTTACTTCTATTGTGTCATTGGAATGTTGAGCTTCATGCTTAACATGGTGCAATTTCATTTGACAATAGTTTTTGGCATGCCTAGTGGGACTACTTCTTTTTCGTTGAAGAATCTATTGTTTTCTTCAATAAATTTTTCGTTTTGAGGCATATCTTCAAACACCATGCTGACTCCATTCAAAATCATCTGGTTCAAGCAACCTAGTTTCATTTCATTTCATTGAAGAAGTGGTGCTCTTTAATGTTTCAGCCTTTTGAGGCATCCTTCAAGGACTTGGTGACTTTGCAATATACATCTTTGGGTGAATCTTTTGGTATGTACCAATAATTTGTGGTTGGGGAGTTCTTTGCTCTTTTTATGTAAATTTCAAAGTGTTTTCCATGTATAAAAATGTCACATTATAATGGAAACCACATGTAAAATCCACCATATAATGATAATGCTAGATTTGCATCTCCCAATCAGCCATATCAGGCTAGTTATACCTCCCATTTCATTCCACATAACCCTATTGTTGTGGGTTCTCAACCTTCTCAAAATGTATACAACCCACCTTACCCTAATTAGTCTTCTTGGACACTACACATTCATGTCGACAACCCCATGAGACTCATCATTTTCAAAATCAGCCTTGTTTCTCTCATACTCAACCTCGAGATTTTGATAATTTAAGTGCAATTGAAATCACAAGATTTTTTCTTGATTTCAATGGAAAAATTGATGAGCTTACGAGACAACAAGAGCTTGACCTACAAAAGGAAGAGTGGGAAAATTGAGCCTATTAGGGGTAGTATTGTTTTTTCCCACAACATGAGTTTTTCCATCAAGCTCATTATTTGTAGCAACAAAATTTAGATGCTCAATGGAGGTATGAGTAGCAGTTGGAGGCATAAATAGGGCAACAATAAAAGTTTACAATAAGATATATTGTTTCTAGGAAGGAAAAAAATAGACTTTCCATTGCTCTAGCATAAGTGCCCAAGACTTTGATAGCCCCTTGTGTGCTAAGTTTCAAACAAGCACCTCCACCATTTCTAGAATAGCCTACTAAGGAGGAGGTAAGAAAATATAAAATTTTAAGTTTAAAGAAACCTATCAAGCTTCTTGAAACCCCCTTTAAGCCTCCTTTTTTTATAAATCAACCTATTGTGCAAGAGGTTTGCAAGCACAAAAAAATTATTTTCAAGAATCCCAATTAGCCCCTTGAAACTCCCATCCAACCTCTTGTACCATCAAGTGGATATTCTATGGTGGAGATCCTAAGTTATACATACCTCCATTCCTCACAAGAAGCTATCCTTAAGGAAGCTCAACCTTTTACTCCTATTGAGCAGTTTCAGGCTAGGAGTGAAGAGGTTGTTGTTGTTGAGCCTTCATGTGTTCTTTAAAATGAGTGTCTTGATTTTTTTGCAAGAAAAAATTCAAGATCAAAGAAACATTGCAACAAGAAGACATTAAAATGGTAGAAATAATTGATACAATAGAGGAATTAGTCCTCTCATTTGATGCCCTCCCTTATTTTTTTGAAGATGAGGAGGATAGATTAGCTATACCTACATTAGTTGAATCTTGCAAACATCTAGGTTTGGGCTTGATGGTTGTAGACAACTCCATGGTTTGAAGTAGCAACATCAATTGTGTTCATTCCCTATTATTATGGATGAATATCCCCAATCTATTGAAGTCTACAATTTTGAGGTAGATGACCTCTTTTGGGATGTTATAGAAACCTTTTGTTTAGGTTTAAATATCAAATCATTACCCCTAAAAGAGGAGTTTTGTGGGAAACAACATAAGAGTAAAGAGACAATAGAGGACATCAAAACCATTACATTCCATGAGTTTGATTTTGTTGCAGCTTGTTTCCAAGAGGAAGTTAAAAAAGAGATACAACTTGAATAATTTGGTTTTTCACCCAAGGTGTCTCATAAATATGAGGTATGTGTTGATGAAGTGTGCATCAATACAAGTAATCGTGAGGTTGGTTGGTTTTTTATCGTCCCTGAATGTAGCAATGTTGTATATGAGGTCTTCATTCAAAATGAAGATGTGACTTTTGGCACTAGGGATAATATGACTGAGTTACAGTGCTTCACATGGAACCAACACACTAAAAAATCCACCATTGAGTAGCCATACATTTTTTGGGAGAGTGATTCTCCAATTGTTTTAATTTGATAGTATGCCCAAGTTTCAAAGTTTCTCTTTTGAGGTGCATGAAGAAGAAGTTCCTTATGCAGATCAAAAATCCGATTTGGAATATTTTACATCACCATGTGAGCTAGAAACATTCTCCTTTTATTTCAATTCATGCAATGAAGAGGTTAGTGATGATGACATTGGCCTATCCTTTTGTGAGGTGAATTCTCTTCCTTCTATAGAAGGTTATTTTGTGGATGTTTAATTTTCGTCAAAAAGGTTCACCCCTACTTTTGTATGTTCACCTAAGGCACCCTTGATAGATGAGTTTGACACTTGCCTCATATGGTTTCCTTGCAATGGAAAAATTTACAGCGAGGAAATCCTTCACCTTACAAGCATTTTGTATAGTTACATGCATGTTAAAGAAAAATTTTTAGTGGTTACAACTAGGTGAGGTTTGTAACTATGGTTTGAGGGAGATCAACTCCTTCAAAAGGTTCATCTTTAATAGAGGCAAGATTCCACTATTTTCTTTATATTAGTTTGTGTATATATTGTAAGTATGTTACTTTTAATGAAGTGCATTTGCACACCCAGTATTCTCCTTAAAGGAATGTATAATCTTAGCTTCCATGCTTTTCTCCAAGTGTAGCTACATATCTTTTTTTGGCTTTGAGGAGGCCCAACTATTGAAGTTTTCCCCTTCATGACTTCATGCCCAATGGACCAATAAGGCCTCTTTATCCCATGATTAGCAGATAATAATCTTGTACAAAATCATCATTAATGTTGAAATTTCATGGCCCCCTTTGATTTCCCATCATTGATAACCAATCTGAGAAATTCCCCATGGGCCATTTTGCATGTTTTCTCCTTGAAGTTTCCTAAATTTTTCTAAGTCCCAAAATTTTGTGTTTTTGGACTATCTTTTACTCGCTTACCTTTCATGCCTTCTTCCTTGCTCCTTCTTCCTTCCCATTTTATTCTATGTATTTTTAGTTTTGGAATTTTCCCTTACCCTTTACCCTTTATCAATTTCCTCTCCTCTTCCATTTATTCCTTTCTCCTTTCAGTATTTGGCCATAAATCTTCCCCCTTCCCTCTTCCCTCTCTTCACGCCTTTCTTCCTTAACTATATAGCCTTCTTCATTTTCCCTTGCACCTTACCACTTACCTTTGGAGGTAAGAGGTAAGGTTTCCCTCTAAACTTTGAAATCTTTGAAATTTTATCTTCTTCGACCTTCTCCTTCTATATTTCTTCTCACCAATGCCTTAACTCCAAATTTTGACTAAGTGATAGGGTTTCGAGTTTCGACCTTCGGCCTTCCCCTTTCCCTCTTACCTTTCTTCAGTATGAAGTATCTCATTCCCTTGAACTTAGCCCTCTGATGGTCTGAGGTCTGATGCCCGATGCTTCCTTTCTCCATTGTGGTTTCCTCCTCTCTTCTTCCTTTGGTATTTGGTAAGTGGTAGGCCTAATGCCTAACATTCGACAACCCAATGCTCGATCTCTGATGGATCGAAGTATGAAATTTGATGTATGTTGTAAGGTTGATGCCTGACCTCTGATAGCCCGATCATCAATGGACAATAAATACATTTTTGAGGCTTTGGAATATTTTTTTCATGGTTGTAAAGGCTATTTTTTTAGATCGACGCAGGACCATCCCACATGTTGACATGTTTTTTGGGCATTTTTAAGGCTCAATTTGACTTTTCGGCACCTAGGTTTGATTCATAATCTTCGAGGACAACAATAATTTCCTCACATACCTTTTGCAAGTGGATTTCATGGGTGCCCATTCCCATTTATTTCTAATTGTTAACTTTACTAATAGATCTATGCCCTAATCAATATTTTCATGGATGGTTCAGATATTCATGCCATAGGCTTAATTGCTAACCTTGGTTAGGGTTAGGGTTTGGTTTGTGTTTCTTAGTTATGCTTAATCTATATAGGTAAGAAATGAATTCATTTCAATGGTTGTTATTCCTTTGGCTCCTCTGGTGTTTTCTTTTGCAAACTATATTTCACACTTTGTCATTGTAAAGATTGGCTTTTACCTCTACATTAATGGAATGGATCAATTTTTCCTCTTCTCAACTCTTTTTTGTTTTAGTAAGTTTATTACCTTTCATATCTAAGTTTCTATTTCATTTTTATGTATACATGTTTGAGTTAAAAAAATTTGCAACTACTGTGTTGATAAATTCTCTTTCCTTATAGTGCCTTGTCAAACCCTAACCTTCTTGTATGCCTCTGAAAGTCAACCAAATAGAGAGTTGTGAAAATTCCATTTCAATTCTTCAACAATATATTATGTAGTCTAGGTCAAGAAGAAACAACCTTCCATCTTGGTGCATCACCTCCATTTTCCCTTTCATGGTCTCCTTCTCCTATTTTCCTTGTGAGCTATTAGTGGTAGGATTTAATGTGTTGGGTTGAATCAACACATTGTACTAGGTTTGAAAAATGAATTCAACCTTCTCTAGAGATTTGAAATCATATGTACAAAGGTCCCATACCTTGAGGTTGTTTCCATTGTGTCATTGGAATGTTGAGCTTCATCCTTCACAGGGTGCAATTTCATGTGACAACAATGCCCACAACCAGAAAATAAAGGGAAAATTGAATACCCATTGTAGAGGAGGGGGACCGACTACTCAAGACTTGGTAACAATCAAGGGAGGTCCTAACAGAAAACAACACAATTTCAACCGATACAACAACTCATCAAGTTTCCAAACTTTTAATTATCTCTATCTCACAAAATCTATACAATACCTTGTAGTACTACAATTTGAGTAAATCATAAACAAAATTTTAAAGAGGTCCTATTAGAATAGGACCAAAAACAACATACCTCAACCCCTCAATTGGTTACTTTGGAATAATCTCACAAAATTAGGCCAACTAGGTAGATCTAAACGACAAATTAGGTCTATTTTACAAATAGCTTTGCCTCAAAACTTCTTCCTAATCTTTGAAACTATTTGGGCAGCATTCTAAAGGTTACTAAACCAAATAATTCACAAATTTTGATACGAGAACTGGTCTCCAACATACCAAACTCAAAAATCCTTAGTTTAACCCTCCACGAGTAGGGTTTATTGAAAAAACCTAGTCCCATCCTTTATCCAATTGGCCAATTCATAAAAAACCCTTTAAAATATCTTCATAAACTCATTTCATCATACAAAATAACTACCCTCAATGCTTCTCCATTTTACCACTCTTAAACCTCCCCTTTACACTCAAAAATTACCATTTTCCATTCTAGGGCTTCATACCCACACCATCAAGTGACCAACCCTGCACTGAATATATCCCCTACACACCTAAAACTACCTAATAAGGCCCATTCCACTGATTCATAGTTTAAACAATAGGTGGAATGACCATTTTGTATTTCTAAACCTTCAAACCCTTATAAGTTGAACTTACATAGGTAGTTTTAGTAATTTGAATCTGTAGATGTCTAAATTTGGACACTTAATTTATCCAAATTCATACCCTTTCATTTTATTTTCATTAATTAAGTAATACTATTATTATTTAATTAATATCTTTAATTTTGTCAAATCCCTAAGGTATTTAATCAAAAATACCTTATCTCTTTAATCCTCCTTCCATCAATTGAATTAAATAAATATTCCATTTGTTTAATTCCCCTTCATGTCACATCCTCCATCATTTTTATCTTAACCTAATCCTTCTTCTAATCTCATCATTAAGGTGTGCACATGCCTAATCCCTGATTAGGAGATGTCACATCCTCCAACTTTTGCAAGTTGGCCTCTAATCTCTCTTAGCCACCTAACCATCCTCTAATCCTTCACTAACTAGCCTAATCAACCTCTCAAAGAATTTTTAATTCCTTTTATCCTTCCAAGGAATATTAAATTCCTTTTCTCTTCCCCATGTGATCTTTGACTTGTCACATCAAGTCACATGTGAGATCTAACTCTCTTCTAATCTTCATTAATTAATCTAATCAAGTGCTTGCACAATCCTAATCACCCACTTTAGTCAATTCTCCCCATCCCCCAAGGAATTTTTAATTCCTTTTTATTCATCCTAGGCTCCTCTCTTCCCCATATGAATTTTTAATTCACCTTTTAATCCCCCAATGCACCCTTTAGAATTTAAAATTCTTTCCCATCTCCCCATGAGAATAGTTGAGGAATTTTTAATTCCTCACTTGTCCTCTCACCCACATGGGGACAAGTACCTCCTTTATGAGGAGATATTGTCCAATCCCAAGGTACTTTGTACCCCTCTCCATGTCATGTCCTTCTCCTTCCACCTCATGTCCACTTCACCTTTTAGGGCTATCTCACATGCCACATGTCAAGATGTGAGGGCTTGTGAGTTCTCAACTCACCTTAGCCCTACATCTTGATATTTGGTGGATCAATCTCAACCGTCCATTTCCCCTAGGATTTCCCAAAAATCCTATAAATACCCCCTTTTTTCTCTCATTTTGGGAGAGATCACTTGTGCTAGCCAAACTCTTGCTGTTTTGTTTCTCAACCTCTACTTAGCCATTTTCACATTTTCATCCACTTGTATCCATCTTCACATCCTCATCTAGCTTGCATCTTGCCATCCAAGAAGCATACACATCCAAGATCGAAGGGCCAACCAAAGGATCGACTCAACGCAAGGTATAAAGTTTTGTTTTATGGCTTTGTCTTGTTTTGTTTCCAACTTAGGCTAATCTCGAAGTGTAGTTTGTTTTAGTTGTTTATTTGTGCTCTTCAACTTGTTGCTTGTTTTCTAACACTCTATTTCGACCTATCACAGAATCAAACCACTTGAAAATTCTATATCAAACCTCCAAACCAATTATTGAATGAATTCAACACATTCCCTTACTCAATACAAGCTACCTTGGATCTTAATGTTGTTGTACAGGTTCGTTCAAGACCCTACAAACTCAAAAAATACAGAAAAATGCAACAAAATAGAGTATTTTTATTGTGCTTTCAACAAGAAATGTTTCAACAACCATTACATCAAACTTTCTCACATATTTAAAGTGTTTTCCCACCAAAAAAACTATTTGAACTACCTCAAATGGCCATTCAAATCTATGTCACCATTGGACTTCCAAATCTTCCTTTTACAACTTTTGCAAGTTTACATAAATGACATCTTTTGTATTTTTAGCATTATTTGCAACATAGACCTTCTAAACACCTAATGACCACTAGAATTAATCAATTCAACATAAAATGGTCTAAATGACCTTATTTAATGCTTTATGCCTCAAAATCATAAAGTCTACACATGATCAACCTTGATTGACAAATTTTGTTCAAAGGTGCCCCTGCACCTAGACCCGAGGTCACAGGAGGGTCTAGAACAATCAACTACCTAATATACCTCACTCTAAGGATTGTTTAAGGTAAGATTGATGTTTGAGAGGGTGAAAAGGAATTACAACTAACTTGTCTCTATCCTTTCATCAACCTAAGAGTTTATCAAACTAGGTGAGCAAATTCCTGAGTCTAGACTATAACCTAGACAACTCTCTACCAAAGGAATTCACCATAGAAGATGGACGACATCGTGGTGCAATGGAATCGTAGTCATGCATTGGAATATATATGGATAGGGAGTATGAGGTACAATAAAAAATTAACAAGGAATTCACTAACAACTTGATAAGAAATTTTATGCGATGACAAGAAACATAAAAGAGATAAAATACTAAGATAAAAAGGATAATACTTTAACTTAATAAAGGTGGAGTTTGATAACAACAAAGTTGGTAGAAAAATAAATTACCATCAGTCAAGCCTCCCACAATCTCCTCATGAAAATGATACCTACACATAGCAGAATGGGGAAAAACTTTGGCACTATTTTGAGGCTTGCCACAGTCAAACCCCCATTTTGGTGTTCCCACCTCTGCAGATAGGTAGAACAGCCACGAATAGAGAAATTATGATAAAGGAAAGCACTAAAAGGGAGAATACTAAGTAATCTAACAACAATGTGATGCTAAATTAGATAGTGTTGCTAAGTAAAATGGATATCACCTCCCTAGTTGAAAAAATTCCCTCAAGCACATTAAGGGAGATGCAAGTTCATAAGTTTATAGATGCAACCATTTCCACAACAACAAGAGGAGAAAAACAAGCAGAGTGTCGACTTGAAGCTTTAACAATGGAGAAAGTTTCAAGAAATTCTTAAGAAAGTTTGTAGAATTGTGAAGTTATATTGAAGAAGTGTGAAGAAGATGAAGTGAACATGAAGGATAGTCTTTTGAAGGTGAATAGAATCCCAAAAGAGTCATTCGAGTTTGGTTTGGGGAGCTGGGGCATTACACTTCATTGCTAATGGAGAAGTGTAATGCCTTTGCAAATTCTAGAGGTCAGAATCCTATCAAGATGACAACATGCCATGCAAATGTCCATGTGTCATGCTCACTTCCTTGATAGAAATTCCCCCACCGATATTACAGACAACTGCCATGTGGGTGGGAAGTGGATGGATGAAGTGGAATAGCATCTTCAGGTTTGATTTTTCTAAGGTAAGAAGGTGTAAATGGGGAATTTACAGGGGTTAAAATTCACTCCATTACATATTGCCCCAAATTTAGCGACCATATGTGCTACTAAATACAAGGTAAAGTAGTTTGGAAGAGTTTAGATAAAATATACCTCAACCATTGAGGAAGAAGAATACAATTTGACACACCTAAAAGCACAATAATAAGATTTTTCCCCAAAGGTACTCAGTCCCAAGGAGAGTTGAACAAATGCACAATATGTATGCAAACTTATGGAAGTGTGAACAAAAGGTCTCTATAGGTTCTTGGTCTTACAAAGTTGAACAAAGAGATCTCATAGGATGTAAGCACTTTACAGGTCCCCAAACTTGCAAAGGAGGCACCCCTAGGTGCTCGATCTTGAAGGAAGCCATAGGTGAGAGGCTCCACAAAGTCTGTTAGGGCCTTGCAAGTACTTGGTCTTGCAAGGTTGATTGAAAAGAAACTTCAGAGGTGCACCTACAAAGAAACATGTTAATCCGTAGATAAAACATGTTAGATAACAAAAAGCCACATAGGAAAATAGGAATGTAGTCACATAGACAATCAAAAATTGAAGGAGAAGTTTTCAAAAGGGTCCCTCGAGAACCCTTCAAAATAAAGGGGGTCCAGTTGAGGGACACTCTATTTGAAAGCAATAACATTTTGAAAAGAGATAGAACTTTTTCCCTAATGATTCTAGCATCAAGGAATCCTTTTGAAAGATTCCTTTCATCAAGGAATTCAAAGGAAAGAATGCTTGCTTGCAATGGAAATTTTTCAAATTTCATTTGGAAAAAGTACTCCCTTCTAAAGAAATTTTTTAAGATTTTATCTTATGAATCTATGATGAAAGAAAAATTCTACTAGGGATCCATGTTTTAGAAGAATGCAAATTTTGAAAAATAGTGGATTTTTAGCAAGTGATTCGTTGGCCACTGAATACACCTTTTTAAAATTGAAATAGTATAATAGCCCTACCTTAGCATAGTGTGTGCTAAAATAAGATGCACGTGACATCCTAGGGAGAGAAAATCAAGAATGAGAGTGATGTTGTGGCCCATGGAACATGACAAGATGTAACCATGGTATTGTTATCATGCACATAAGGGACAACACATAAGCACCACAACATCACAAAGAAAGTGAAGAAAAGAGTACGTAAATAAAACCATATGCATCAAGAGATAGGGGGATCTTATATTTTGAGATCAGAGTTTCTCATAAATATAAATAGATATAATATAATAATATATAAATGAAATTTAATCAACCCCTCCTATATCAAACCATGTGAAGAAAGTTATGTGAAAAAAAATAAAAAGTAAAAAATTGGGTCAATATGGAATAGGAGCCTAAATGCCCCAAATACTTTGCATCATCCCCAATTGTCAAAAATTAAGGTACAATAAATAGAAGAATGATGTAACAAATTGAATATTTACGATACAAAAATTATCCTATATCCAAGTACCTACAAGGGTGAAAAGGGTCCTCTAGGAACACATAAACAAGTACGGGGAAAACACAACACACACACAAATATAATCTATAGATAAAGAAGAGGCACCCCCTTAGTCATCATCAACCAAGAGGTCATCGTTTTCCCAATCTAGATCATTGTAAGGGGCAGGAAGATGAGCCTACAAGGGAGGGATAGCAAGGGGGCTACTGTTTGACTCTCCTGTGAGGTAACCTTCAGCCATCTCACAAAGATTGGTGATAGATCCAAGACATTGTCTACCAAGTTAAACATGAATTTTATTGGAGTGCCATGCATTGAATGAGTAGGAAATGAATGAGGTGAACGAGATCCACCGCCGACCTCACCAAAGGAATTAGAAATAGTGAAAAACTTTGAGGACATCGAGGCTTCCTCCATCAGTAGGACGATGCAAGCCAACATAGAACGAACTTCCAAAGAAGGTGATCCCTTCTTCTGACCTCCAATACAAGTAGGGTCATCTTCAAGTTTCCACTTCATAGGAGGATGCGAGATCCCCATAGACAAAGAAGGAGGTGAGGAGGAAGAGGAGAAAACTACAGTGGACACCACCTAGGTATTTGGCATGTCCACGGGTTTAGGGAAAGGCGGGATGTACAGAAGGGACATTAAGAGGGGAGGCTCATCCGAAAGAGAAATGAAAATTGGAATCCTTTTCTAGGGTGAGGATCATTCACACTCATAGGGGGAGCTAGAAGCAAGATTAAGGTAGATGAAACTAAAGTAGAAGGGATGAAAGAGGAGGATACAATAGAAGATTCCAAAATAGGAGTTTTTATCTCCCCTCGCTCCTTCTGTGAGGTGTCCTACTCAATGGCCAGAGCCTTTCTTCAGTACTTATACTCATACAAAAGGTAGTTTATTTGGCTCTTAGAGCTAGAGCTTACAACTTGAGGTACAACAAGAAGTTCCCATTCAATCATTGGGGTATCCATCACATCTATTTTTGGTAGATGGAGTGACTCCTAGATAGGAACAAGAGTAGGTGCAACAATAGATAGGGGAGAAAACTCGAGTGCCTTAGTGGCAGGCTTCTTCCCATTTGCTACTCTAGGGGTAGGGATGGTAGGAGGCCATGGAGGCTGAGACATAAAAGCGGATCCATGGGGACCCTTCCCCTTACCATACAGATAGGCAAATGTACCTGTTGCTTCTAGTTGTGATCATATGGTTTGTCCTTAATGACAAAATCACTTTCAGTTGGTTCTCTTTGATGATTGGTCTGAGATTGGATCATTATGCTTTATTTTTGGCACTGGTTTACTTTCAGATGGCTTCAGTTGGTTTTGATGTTTTGCATTTATTCATGGACAACCTTGTGTGTTTTCACAATTGATATAATTTTTTGTGTACTGATGCCTTGAGTTCCATGTGTAGATAGGTGGCATTCACCTATGGGTTTCTATCGATGTGACATTCATGTGGTTTTAGCGACCTAGGAGGAACCTATCGGTAAGAGTTTGGTTGTCGGGGTTGTGTCTCATTGAATGTGAAATGTCTCCCTGACTAATGCATGTGGAAGTCTTTCGCTGAGAGCTTGGTGATATCAGAATGTGATCTTAGCGAGGTTGTTTTATCTTGCCAATGTGGGGTTTCATCAAAGGGTTCTTAGGGAAAGTCTTACCGAACAATACATGGAAGGATTTCTTTGGCCAAACGTGTTGCTTTTAGCGTGAGGTTATAACGAATGTGCAATGCCACACCGACCAGTGGTGGATGGATGCATATTGGTAAGAGTCAAAGCTATCGATGTGAGGTCTTGGTGAGTGACCTTTGGTCTCGCCAACTTTACACATGAAGTTTCTTTCAATAGGCATTTTGGTGAGACTATTGTGGGTTCAGAGTAGGTCTTAGCGAATGCAAGTGGATCTCACTGATGGAATACAAATGGACTTTATCGGTGTGAGATTTGTTCTCTCTTGGCGATCTGAGGTGAGTTCAAGAGTTTCAATATGACATAACATAATTTACAAGATGTCTCACTAATTTTTTGTAGTCACAGCAATACACGAGATGTCGATGAAACATAGAGCAATCTATATAGTGTCTCCCTGACTATGTATTGTCTTGGCGAGGATGAATGAAGGTTATATCTTGGTGAGAGTGTGCTCTTGTCTTGGTGACTTGGAAATGACAAAGACCTTCAACATGACATAATGAATTCGATATGATGTTTCCCCGATATCACAGTGTTACAACAAAACACAAATGATCATTTCGACAAAGTCTAATGAATGTCTTTTGGTGAAAGGTTGGTAATGTCTCAGTGATCAAATATGTTTTGTGGGGTGCTTTGGTATAACTCAATGAATTCTATAGGACCTCTCCTCGATTATGAATTGTCTCAGTGACACCGGATGAAAGGATGACTTTTGATAAAACAAAGCTATATCTATGAAACATCTCCTCAACTACAAAATGTCATAGTGACAAACAGTGGGATGACTGACGATGATAAAATTTCCTTCGGCATAACATTAAATCGATTGAAAAGAAAGTTTGTTAGGAAAACAATTGTGATTATTCTTTTTGGTTGGGTATGGAACCCTAGCCTATCCACCATCATGAGATTTTAAGTTTATGTTGTTTCTGGCTATAACAGCTTTATCAATGGTATATGGAAGCTTTATTTTATGCGTTTCTGGATGGAAGCTTGACATTGGTTGATGGAGCCATGGGAGTTGCAGATTTGACTAGTATTTATATGTTTCATGCTGCACATACTAGTTTATAATCACCATTTTTAGAACTATTCTTTGCATCTCAATTACTAGTGTGGAAAATGATGCCCTGACAGAGTATTGTTATTCATGCATTAAAGATTATGATTTATAGTGATGGGCTGTTGTGCTTCTTAAGCAGTGAAATGATCTCATACATTTCACACTTGTTCAGGATGACTCTTAGCTGGGTGAAACAACTCTTGTTTTGGAAAATTAATTTCACCTTGACTAATAATCTTGCTAGGTACAAGATGAAGATTTCTATTATAAACAACTTTGTTAACTTCAGTCAAAATATTTTCAGGTTGGTTGTTCAGCTGTTACTTCTAATGACAATTACTTATTTGGCATTTAATTCAAAAAGAGTTATCTTCACTCAATGCTCCTTTGACCACAAAATTTATTGAAGTCTTAATACCCAAAAAGATGTATAAATAGAAGTAGAAAACTATTTTTTCCTTGTTCTATTATTGTAGTTCTAAGTTTATCATTCCTTGGTTGTATGAAAATGTATGGATAAACTCTACAATAAAATCTGAATAACAAGAGGAGGGTATGTGCAGGATCATGATGGGCCAAAAAGTGGCAATATGATGGGTATGTGGCTGATGACTATTTTTTTACCCAAAATTGATGAAATGGAAAGGGTTTTAAAGGTTATTCTCAGCTTTCCACCGATATAAATTATGCTTTACTTTGAATTTAATAAGTAATTATTATTCATTTTCTATTCAATTTATGACTAAAGTCTTGATTGATAGGCTGATTGAAAAACATCTATAGATTTCAAACAGTATCACATTTCTTGAATCCAAAACATGCATGACATTCTATGCTTCATGTATTATAGGATTGAAAATAAAAATTGAATTTCATGAAGTTTTGACCAAGTTAAGGTGGTTAGACATATGAGTTTTTATATTTTTTAAAAATTTGTAATAAAAATTTCATAATTAATTATTTACTTGGAAAAAAATTACAAAAAAATATGCATCACATCGGGGCATGAGTCCTATACTTATAGATGAAATATTATAAAAAATATTATCATTTTATTGTGGTTAGGGTGGTCAGACAGACACCTACTTATTTTTTCCCTGAAATTTAAGTACCACTGCATTGAAATTTCAAATTTTTACCAAATAGATTTCTTTTTTTGAAACAAACCTAGTAGTTTTGAAACTACATTCAATTTGCTACAAATTCTATTCTTACATATTTTTTAAATAATATAGATAACTTATTCAAATTTTTATGTCAAGTTGCCTAACTCTGATTTTTCTAATTTTTTTGCCACTTAAGGGCCTATTTTTTCCATGATGATCCTGCACATACCCAAGAAGAGACATTGTAAATTTCTTCTCTATATAGTATTTGAAGGATTCAATTATTGAATCTTTAAGGTATTATGTAGACGAGAAAATAGAGAAACATGTGCTTAACTGAAAATAGAGAGATCCTATGATATTATTATTGTTCTAAAAATAATTTGAGGGGTTGGTGCTCCTTGAAATCGGTGTTTCAAAATGAGGGGTTGGTGCTCAGAAATTAGCCTATAAGGCATTGTTAATAGTGGTTTTTGAAGATTAAGCCAGTAAAGCAGTTTAGGAGTGGTTTTTCTACCCCAGGAGGGTTTTCCACTCGACAAATCCTTTGTCTTAGAATGATCTCTTTGTTTTTAAGTCATAATTTTTCTTGATTGTGATAATTTTTGTCAATATGAACATTGTTGAATGATATTTCCTTCATATATGAAAATATTTAGTTCAAATATCTTGCACAAGTCATTGTTGAAGAGTCTAATTCAAAAATAAGCTTAAAAGTTCTCATTTGATTCTTTGCTCAAGAATAGTTATAATTTTCTAAAGATGTTTGTTGTTTCAATACCTTTCTTTTCTTTAAAGCTACATTCAAATCAATTGTTTAAGAAGTGAGTCAATAATGTTGTTCATCATTTGCACAGTCTTATGAGTTGCACTTGCACTGTCATCATGCTTTGATTGTTTATCAATGTCAGCCATAATTGTTTCGAAAAATGCAAGATATCTCACTCAAATCATATTTTCATAAGTTTTCTAATAGACTAAGTTAATGTTGTCATATCTTTGTGATTTCAAAAGTGATTACTCTACTCTATTGTTGAAAGAAAAGGAAATCAAAATTAAAAATCTTGGTCAAAGTTGAAAAAGTTTAGACACTGATTCACTCCCTCCTCTTAGTGTTTTTCCATAACTCCAATAGTATTGTAGGCAAGACAAGAAGGTTGAACACTTAATGCTTGGCATTTTTTGAAGAAGGAACCATTGGACTCCCCAAAAGACAAATAGGGGCATAAAGTTGAAGGTGTTGTAGCAAGGCGAGAGGAAAAGGTAGGTTGAATTATAGAGGAAGAAGAAGAAGGGATCTAAGTTTGGGTAGGCTTCCTCTCCCCCTTTTTTGAGGAAGAGGTAGCTTTCTATTGTGCTACAAGGTAAGTCACTTTCGATTGCACCTTTCCCTTGGTCTTATAATTAACATAATTTTGATAAAATAGGTTCATTCTTAGGGGAAGCAAACCGACTGAGGAGGGCCAAAAATAATCCAATGAATACCCTGCCACATGATAACAATGGTTGATATCCAATGTCATGCACAACATGCATTGCACCTTCATGGGAGAATTTCAAACACTTATGAATAAAAAAAGTGAATCCATTCATGGAAACTAGCCATGGGATGCCTAGTTTCACCCTAAATAAATTAGAAAGAGTTATAGAGCCATAAGAAGCAAGAGAGAGACCATAATGGGTATGTATAGTGGTGTTCGTCTTCTTGTATTCATCCCTCTATAAATAATTTACAACAAGAGAGTTTGCTCCATAATAATGTTTAGCAACTTGCAAGGTCCATAAGGACTCATGTCACAATGTTTCCATTGACGCAAGTGAGAATGTATAGAGGAGAAGCTTTGTTATTTATGGGTAGTTCTTGTGATGTAAACAATATATTTGGTGAACTAGTCATAGGTTGAGGTGGAGGAATATGAGTGAACAAAACCACATTTATGTATGTTGAGGCCTCGAGAGAAGCACCATAAGGATCAACAATTATGTTCATAGAGTGAGATGAAAATGGGTCCATTTAAATCTGTAATTCACTATTCGCCTTAGCCACAAACTTGTTCACACTCTACTTTTTACCATCAAGGCTGATGGTAATATCATTGATGTGATATTGTATCTCATGATGCAGATGCATACAATGTTCAATATCGTGCCTGTGGACACAATGGTATTGGAAGAAAACATTTCCATCATATGGTCAATTGGGATAAGGATCTCGAATCTAGGTCAAGGATCCACAAAGGTTATAAATTTATCCTTTAATAGTTTTTGTAAAATAGAAGAATAAGATTCAGATAATTTTGTGAATTTTCTGTTGCACTTAAGACCTTTTTCATTAGATGCGACGATAGAAATAATGGATCTTGAATGTAAATGTTGAACATTGCATTTTGAGCTCCATATAGGAGACTAATATTTTCATTGCAGTTATTTTGGTATTGGGGAGTCATGTCAGATGGTACAAAACTATTTTAAGGTATGGTGCTAAGAGTAAAGTTGTATTGTATATGTATAGCTTGTAATTTGATACATTTTTACATATATGAAGCTATTTTAGAAATTCTTCAGAGATATTTCCAAGGAAAAGAAAGACTCATATTGGCATTAAAGAGTAGATAGAAAAGGTATAATATCTTTTATTACTTCATGTAGTTTGTTTTCTTTGTTTCCACTTGTTAATTAATTGTATGGAGTCCATTAACCAAAAGCAAGCCTTCTTATGCAACACTAGTAGTGAATGGTTGTATTTGGTTTTCTATATGGTTGCAATAGTTCTTAAAGTGTATTAGTTAGAAGGCACCATGTTTTGTGGCTTTCAAGAATTTCAGAGTAGTGAATAGTTGACTCTCATTTTCAAATTTTATTGCAGTAGTGGATATTTCTAGTTTTACCTTGAAGATTGCATGTTTTTTGTTAAGAAATAGATATTGCATAATTTTTGAGGTAGAAAAATCTAGTTTGGAATTTTTTCCTAAATAGAGAATGATGTGACCTAGTTATCAGAAGAATCTTCATTGATATTACATTTTTTTATAATAAGAAATGAATAGGATAATGGTTCTCCAAAATCAATAGAAAAAATGTTGTGCTTAATTGGGAGCAAGTGAAAAACATGTCTTCAATGGCATTTTAATTTATTTTAATGGATGAGGGAACTTGATAGTATGGTTGTAATAAGATGTGAGGAAGCATGCCTTAATTCCTCCCCCCCCATTTAATAAAGGGATATTTTTTAAGCATGCCTTTATTCCTCTACTCTCTACTATGATATTCAAAATTTTACAATTTATTGGAATATTTTTTAGCTTTAAATTTATTTTTTAATTGTAGCAAAAATTCAACACTCACCAATACCAATGGCCTTTAGTTTGAGGTATTTAATTACATGGATGCTATAAAATTCTATATATTATATTGGTTAAGATTGTTTATCATTTTGGTATGTTTTGAGGTTACTTGGATATAATTAATACTTAGTGGATTATTTATAGTCATGAGAAATAAATTCTTGTGAATACTAGAACAATGAAATTTGAATAAAAACTAAATATTGAATATCAATAAACCATTACAACATGCCTACCAAAAAATTAACCACAAATATTAGGTTCAATTCCAGTTAAAATAGATCTAGCAAGATGCAGTGTTGGACGATCAACCAAAAAGCGTAAAGTACAATAAGGTTACATTGGAAAGAAAGGTATCTGCTTGTGCCTTTAAAATAGTTCTTGGTCTTCTTGTGTTTCCTTGTATTCTTGTTTAGTGTTTTTCTTTGGAAACATTATGAACTTGAGGATTATGTTTTTTGGAGAGTTGAACATTATTATCAATGATTTTATTAAAAACATAGATTAGTAAAAGGATTTTCCCTTGCTTTGGGAGTGGATGTAGCCATAATAGTGCACCACTATAAATTTCTATGTTCTTCTTGTTGATGTGTTGGTCTTTAGTCTTTCAATTAATTTATGTTATTTTTCTTTTATTTAAATTGTTGTAATTTTTTCAACAATTGGTATGAAAGCCTGGTGAAGAAGCTCAGTGGTGAAGTTGTTGATTGGAAATTAGTGAAGAATTTCTAGAAGTATGGAAGATGTAGATAAGTGGAAGATTGAGAATTTGGCTTGGAAAAACTTTAGATTGTGGAAGGTTTAGATGGAATCACTACTGATTAAGCAAGATATCTCACTTTCATTTCTTGGGAAAACCAAGGGAAAAGGTTCAATGTCAGAAAAAGATTGGGAGAAAATGGATATGAAAGCAAGGGAAACTATTTTTCTTACACTGTCCAACAATGTGCTATTCAAAGTTTCAAATAAGAAGACAACAAAAGATCTTTGCGATAAACTATCCAACATGTACGAGATACCATTGACATCAAACAATGTATTCATCATGAAAAAGTTATACAATTTGAAAATAAGAGAAGGTGGGATCATGTTGAATCACCTCAATGAATTCAATACCTTAGTCATCCAATTGATTTTAGTGGGTTTCAATTTAGATGATGGAATTAAATAAATTATTTTATTATGTTTTTTACCAAATAGTTGGTAAGGAGTGGTGATGGCAGTTAGCACTTTGGTGGCTTCCAAAAGTAAATTAAAATTTGATGATGTTGTAGCCACACTTCTCAGTAAAGACATGAGGAGAAAAAATATAGAAACCTCATCTAGTGATGCTTTGACTACTGTAAGCATTAGAAATAGGGGGAGTCAAGATAGAGGTAAGAATAATAATACAAGGAGGTCCAAATCTACTCCAAGATCAAAGTACAAGGGCAAAAAAGGTGCTTTTTAGTTTTGTGGAAAACTTGATCACACCAAAAAGAATTGTTGGAACTACATAATGTCACAAGACAAGGTGAGAAATAATGAAGTAATTGTTGTAGATGATCTGGTGTTTTGGTTTTGTTTGCAAGTGAAACTACTATAGATTCATGGGTTCTCGATTCTAGTGCCTCCTTCCATGCTACTCCATGTTGGGGTGCTTTCAAAAATAACTAAGAAGGTAAGTTCATTCGAGTGTTTCTAGGTTATAATAAATAATGTGAAATTGTAGGAAATGGCAATGTGATGTTGCACTTTTAAAATGGAAATAAATGGATTTTGAAAGATGTGAGACATGTTCCTACACTGAAACATAATTTAATATTAGTTAGCCAGCTTTATGCTCAATGGTGTAATGTCAAATTTTCTTTAGATACTTGAAAAGTAATGAAAGGTGTTTTGGTTCTTGCAAAGGGAAAGAAATTTGGTAATCTATATATTTTAGAGTGCCATGGTGAAGTGGGAGTTGCAATGGCAGTTGTGGACAATGGTTCAAAGCTTTGGCATAAGAGGCTTGGGCATATGAGAAAGAAGGGACTTGAAGTCATGCTTCAAAGGGATCAACTTCAAGGCCTTAAATCAATTGATTTGGAGTTATGTGAGCATTTCCTTTATGGCAAGTAGAGTCAAACCAAATTCTTGAAGATTGGTCACGAGAGGAAATCTACACCTTCGAAGGTTGTGCACTCTAATGTTTTTGGTCCGTCAGAGGTAACCTATTTTGGAGGTGCTAACTATTTTGTTACTTTTCTTGATGATTGCACTCACAAAGTTTGGATTTATATGTTGAATAGAAAATCAAAGGTGTTTTCAAAATGTAAGACTTTTAAGGCTATGGTTGAAAATAAGATTGGGAACAAAATTAAATGCCTACAAATAGATAATGGGTCTCAAGAGTCTTGATCTTTGAAGCTTGACAATTTTTGTGTAGATAATGACATTCACAGAATTAAGGTAGTTCCTTTCACCCCTTAGGAGAATGGTGTAGCTTAGTGGTTGAATCGAACGTGTATTGTAGAAAAAAGTGCACCTTGCTTGATTTAGGAATAATTAATTAAATTGGACTTAATGTTGCTTTGATCTAGTGTTGTGAGGTATTTTACACATCCACATTAGGTCTTGGGCCTGTTTTAAGCTAAATTAACTTAACATTGTCCTAATTTAATGTCGTAAAATGTATTTATTTGCATCTTCACATTAAATTTGGGAGGCTTGTAAATCAAGTGGACCTAATCTAGTGTTGTAATGTGTTCTACACATTCACATGGGATTTAGGGTCCTCCTAAGCTAAATAGACTCAAATTTTCCTTAATTTAGTGTTATAAAGTGTATTTATTTACACTTTCACATTGGATTTTGAGCTTTATTGTATCTATAACCTTTATATCATAATTAATTGGCCCCTATGACCCCATATTATTTATCCCAAGACATATTTTGGTGAAATATCTCAAAAAATAAACATATAAAATTAAATTATTCACTCCCTAACATTCTAGTATGAAAAATAGGGCCCTTGTGGGACCCATTCACCTAGGATGTCAAATGAGTCCCTTTTGGCCTATTTTTAAGGCTTTGAGGGAGAAAAGTGGATTTTTAATTCAAATTTCTTTAATGTCAGCCTTGGGGATCAAATTAACGGTCATGTGAGAGAATTTCCTCTATAATAAATCCTTCAAATCCATATTACATATAATACTAACAAGAAAAATCATGCATTCATGTTCTCAAATCAAGCATTAAGTATTCCAAGTCTTCACGAGGTCATCAAGAAAGATTTGAAGATCAATTCCAAGGCATTCAAGGGAATACTATTCATCAATTGTTGCAACAATTCAAGATCCATCATCATGGAACGGTTCTAATTGTATTACTTCATATTCATGCTTCATTATATTATTTCATCATTTGGGTTATTTACCTAAAAGGGGTTTGACCAAGGGAAACACCTATTCCCTAACAATCAACACTTTTTTTCTCTTTCTTTGTGTGATTGTAGATCTAGGTGCTTTGAAGGCTTGGATATGACTAAAGAATAGGTTTCAAACTTTTTGGAGTCATCTCCCTGCTTGCAAGGACAAAATCTTCACAAAAAGTCACTTACAACCCTGAAAGTTAAGGTTTTAGATCTGGACACTTGGATGAACATAAAGAGCGTACTGATAAGTGCAAACCAAAACTTTGAATTTCTAGAAAAGCTAAAATGGTCTCCTTTGCCATGAGTTGCAAATGAGTCCCATTGTGGGAGTTTTCAGAGATCTTTGCATATTTGGATACCCATTTGGCTGAAACTTGATTTGGTAAAATTTTCTAGAATTAGGACTGATTCACCAAGAATGGCGAATGAGTCCCACGAAGTTTAAAAATTAGCATTTTTAGGATTTCAAAGCTCCATTCCATCTCCAACAAATTTCTAGGTGCACAGTTTTAGTTTTATAGCTTTCACTTTTATTCTTCTTGCATTTTCAAGTCAATTAGTTCAATTTTGCATATCACACTATGTTTTGGAATTCATTGTCTTTCCCAAGTTTATACTTGGTGGTGAACCCCTCATTAGACATGATTCAATCCCTAGAATAGTCCATTTTCCAGATTTTAATATCCTTTGCATTGAAATCTCAAGGGCTTGTTCTTAAATGAAAAGGTAGGAAATGGTCTCTCTCCTTTTAGGTTCAAAACCCTAGAAACAAAAGAAAGTCCCCACACAATTTTCTTCTTTCAAAATAATTCTTGAGAGAGATAAATGTATGCTATTGAATGTCAAAATGGGGAAATATTTTTGGGTAGAGGCTTGTAATACTATCACGTATTTGATCAATCAATCTCCTTCATTTCGATTGGATTTTGATTTCCCAGAGGAGAGATGGCTCAAGAAAACAATTTCTTATAATCATATTCATGTTTTTGGGTGTGAAGCCTTTATGCATATTCCTAACAAGCATCGAATGAAACTCGATCCCAAATTAAAGAGATGTATATTTCTTGGATATGGTGAGGATCATTTTGGTTTCTAGCTTTGGGATCCAATTGCAAGAAAAATCACCTACATTTGAGATGTTTTTTTTAATGAATTTTTTTCCCATGTTTTTATAAATATAGAACATCTTCAAATACATATATTGATGTTGACCTATTTTTTAATGGTCCTAAGCATTTCCAATCTTTTCATTTGCAACCTCCCCCTATTTCTGTGGCATTGGAAAATGTTACCTAGCCAGTAAATGTTAGTTTTCAGCCTTCTAATGTTTGTGTGCATCATCATACTTATGCGCAACCATCAAAAAATGATTTTTAGCCTCTAGTAAATTCCAATGCATAGTCATATTCTAGATTGCTTCCTATTAATTTTTCTTTGCCACCTCCTATATCTTATTCACAAATTGCTTCATAGCCTTTAGATTTGAATTTGTCGCCTCTAAATGTTTCTTTGCTGCCAATAATAAATACTGCATAGCCTCCATTTGGTCAAATGTAACTATTTGACAGTTCATTGATGTTTGTACAAAGTTCATCGATGCCTCCTAGTATTAATGCACCCAACCTAAATCTTGATACACAACCTTTCCTTTTTGTTGTGCTGCCTCCTTAAGGTTGTATGTAGCCTGAGCTACAAGGTAATTTAGGGTCAACAACTGGTAATACACAATTTGGAAGTAATATGATTGGTATTCAATAACTTCCTTTGTCTGTTTCAAAGCATCCTCACAATGTTGTGTAGCCATGTACTATACAACCCAATTAGTAAGGAAAAGGGTAGTGTACAGCCACAAAAGAGTGAGCAACAGGGTAATTCACAATCTAACATAGAAAATAGTCAACATCAATTACAAAGAATGAATTTGAAAGACACAAATTTACAAGAACATGCTCCTTAATTAAGGAGGTCTACTTGGGAGAGAAGGCATCCAACAAAATATAATGATTATGAGCTACAAATTTTTGATCAGTTAGAGCCTACAACATTTAAACAGGCTTGTAAAGATGAAAATTCAGTGAAATGGATGGAGGAAATGCAAGATGAATTGGAGTCTTTGAGAGTGAATGATACATGGGATTTGGTTACTCTTTCACCAAATTGAAGACTTATAAATAATAAATGGGTTTACCAATTGAAATAAGAAGATGGAGGTCATAAACGCTACAGGGACAAATTGGTTGTAAAGAGATTTGATAAAAAAAAGGGAATTGATTTTAGTGAAAATTTCTCACCAATTGTTAAAATGGCAACAATTCATGTTGTGTTGGGAATGATAGCTATTTGGGAGCTTGAGCTTGAGTAACTTGACATCAAAATAATGTTTCTTCATGGGAATATTTAAGAGGAGTTATATATGGAGTAACTTGAAGGTTTTGCTAAATAGGGTTAGGAGCATTTATATTTCAAATTGAATTGGAGTTTGTATGGGCTCAAGCAAGACCTGAGGCAATGATATCTTAAATTTGATAGCTTCATGACTTAGTAACATTTCACTCATAGTGAATCAGACCCATGCATTTATTATAAGAAGCTTGCTAAAGGAAAGTTTTGTATTCTTTTACTTTATGTTGATATGTTGGTTGTTGGCACTAGTGTGAGGATTTTTCATGAATTAAAGAAAAATTTAGCTCAATAATTTTCCATGAAAAATTTAGGGGAAGCAAAGATGATTCTTGGGATGAATATAATTAGGTATAGAAAAAAGAGAGATATCAGATTATCTCAAGAAACATACATCTCCAAAGTTTTGGATAGGTTGAATATGAAAAATGCCAAGATTTTTAGTACTCTACTAGCTGATCATTTTCTCTTATCTTTGGCTATATGTCTAAAAACTCAAGAAGATGAAAAAAAAATGAAGGTTGTTCTATATTCATCAGTAGTTGGGAGTCTCATTTATGCCATGGTTTGTACTCATCTGGATATTGCTCATGTAGTGGGAGTTGTTAGAATATTAATGATTAAATTGGGTAAATCTCATTGGCAGACAATTTAGTGTATTTTACAATACTTGAAATGTACCTCTGATCATGTTTTATGTTTTGGAGGTTAGGAAATTTAGCTACGAGGTTATGTTGATTTAGATATGGATGGAGATCTGGATAAAAGGAGGTCTAATACTGGTTATGTGTTTACCTTTTCTAACGTAGTGATTAGTTGGGCTTCTTAGTTGCAATAGGTGCTTGCACTTTCTTCTACCAAGGTTGAATACATTGCTCAAACTGAAGGAGCAAAGGAAATGATATGGTTATAGTGGCTATTGGGTGAATTATGGTGTAAACAATCTATTTTCACTTTGTTTTGTGATAGCAATAGTGCTATTCACTTGGTCAAGAATTCCACTTTTCATAATAGAATGAAGCATATAAAAGTTAGATATAATTTCATTTTCCATGTTCTTGATGAGGGTAAGGTACAGGTGGAGGAAATTGATACTAAAGAGAACCTAGCAGATGCTTTGATGAAGGTAGTAGCAAGGGAGAAGTTCAAAATTTTTAGAGCTTCTTGTGGTAGTCTAAAGAAGTGACAATAAGATCGAGGTAGGGGAATCTCTAGTCCCTTGTAACATTGATTGGTCTTCAAGTGAGAGATTGATGGTATCGTGAAGCCCAATCAATTCTTTGGGAATAACCCTTAATTTTTGGTCTTCCTTGCATCTCCTCATATTCTTCTTTGGTGTTTTTCTTTGGAAACACTGTGAACTTCAGGATTTAAAGAGTTGAACGTAGCTATTAGTGATTGTATTAAAAACAAATATTAATAAAAAGAGTTTCCCTTGCTTTGAAAGTCGATGTAGCCACCCTAATGAACCACTATAAATTTATGTGTTCTTACTAATGTCTTGGTCTTTAATTTTCCAACTAATTTCTGATATAATTTTTCTTTCATTTATACTATTGTAATTTTCTCAACACTATCGATCCTGCTAGAAGAATTTTGTCAACTTCAGTCGCTAGAGCATCTAGACTTATAAGGATGCCAAAAGCTATCAAGTCTACCAAAATATTTTAGAGACTTGGTAAACTTGCAGCATATAAATTTGAGTAGCTAGAAGATTTTAGAGATTTTTCCTTTGTATTTTAAGTGGCCGATACACCTTGAATATCTTAATTTATTTTTTTGTTCCATGCTCACCCTAGATTCAAATATTATAGAAAACATAAAAAACATTAGGGTTTTTGATGTTCAAGAATTTGACAAGTTAGAGTTATTACCTCCCAATAACACAAATCAGGCTTTTCCTAAAATTCTCAAATTCAATTCCACCAAGAGCTTAAGGGAATTTGGTGCAGGAGCACCAAGGCCAAACTCCCAAATTGATTTGCACAAATTTTGGTTTGAAAAGTTTTGGCTTGTACTGACCTTGGCCAAGTCAGCATGTTGTGTGGTAGGTTGAATTAAACTTTTGTATAGGTGTTACTCTAGTCATCATGGTTGGTTGTTGGTAGATTTTTACTTTATTAAGGTTTGGAATGTTGTACTTGAAGATATAATGCATCAACTTGTGTATAGTCACTTCCTCGTTGATGGAAGATGCTAGTGGTCAGTTGAGGGGTTGTTAACTCATAGAAAATGAGTTAGAAAATCCTAAAAATAAGGATAATGGCGTAGATTACAGGAATATTGCCAAAACTGCATGATAACAATAAAATATGGCATGCGGTTGAAGAGTTATCTAGGATTCCCTTAAAATTAGGGATATTTGGAATGAGTAATGCCCTTGAAACAGGGAAATGTAACGACCAATGATGATATGGCTCGGGAATAGAGAGAATAGTAGAGTTTTTTCATTGTATTCAAAGTTTTTGGTGTGAATAATAAGACAGATTTCTAGTTTTTTGTAATTCCTGTGTTTTCTAGAAAACACAGTGTGTTTTGCGCAGTAGAGATTATTTAGGTATTGCATACTTACATAGCACGTTATTTGTATTTAAATAGTAGTGTTAGCATATTCCTTGGTGTATGATATTCACTTTGTATGTTGATAGTGTGTGGTGTTCAAGATTCAGGTGGAAACAACACTTTAACCCTGTTTTAGCAGAATCAACACTTTATGTTTTTGCCCGTGAGTTTTTGAAGATAGTGGATTCATAAACTTTGTAAATACTATTTCATTCAATGCATTGGAGTTCCTAGTGTATATTTGTGTCATTTTCCCTCTGTATTCAGGTTGCTTAGAGTAGAGTTACATTTTAGTCTCCATAGTTATTAGTTTGGAAGCGTTCTTATTGCAGTTTTGGCACAGTCTTTTGTAGAACGACTCCCCCATAGCCACTAACCGCGGGGTCTCCCTGAGACTGTGGAATATGGGAGAAGATTCATTTTTTTGCACACATTTTATAGTAGATACCAGGGAAAAAAGAGCAAAGAAGAATACACCCAAACCCTAGGCGAGCATAGGACCCGGTTAGGGAATTAGGGTGGAAAACAAAGAACCAAGGCAGGGGAAAGGTACAGTTGTACAGACAAGGACATTTCTAGGTGGAATGAGCTCAAATACAAGGACACCAGAGTAATGAAGGCCTGAACCATTTGTTTGAGAGAGAAATCAACAAGGAATAGCAAAACCCTAGGAAATAGGGCAATTAGCCCTCCTCTCCAAGATCTCAGGAGTCAGCTGTACGGAAGATTTGGTGACCAAAAATCTTTTGCAAGATTTAAAACCCTGAAAAGGGTGTCTGAAAATGCTATTTGCTTGGTATGTTGTTTGGGAAAAGTGAGAGTAAAAATCCAAATACTGACTGGTAAGGGCTAGAAGAGATTTGGGACTGTCCAAGGCAAGTTCACAAAACGGGTGATTTGGAGGTTGAACTAAAAGCAAGATGTGCACATTTGGAGGTGAGATGCATGAAGCCAACATATCCAACTCCCCTAAAAGAGGTTCAAGTTAGTTGGAGAACAGGGCACTTAGATTCTTCTAAGTCCTAGAAAGAGCATTTAAATTTCAAGAAGGTGATTGATTACCCAAGGTAAAGCACAAGGTAGAAACTCTTTGAAAAGAGTTGGAGCAGGGTTTGGTCAACCTAGAAGCTCTAGAGGAAACCATTGGAGACAGGTTTCAGGTAGTAGACAGTGGGGAGTCTTCCACAATACTGTGCAAGAGCAACCTTGGGTATTGTAATACACCATATTGGTATCAGAGCAAGAGTTGGATTCTAGGCTTGTGATTCATGAGCCAATCCACTGAGTCAGTAGGAGAAAATACACCAGAGGAAGGAACCATGGTGACGAATGCAGAGCTAGGAAAGAAAGTAGAAGAGCAAGAGGAAGATAACCGGTTGCTCAGAGAAAGGATATCTCAGATGGAGAAACTCCTAGATGAAGTCCAAGAAATAGCAGACACTGTGAAGGACAAGATTAAGAAAAAGGAAGAGTAGGAAGCCAAGGAAAAAGAGGTGGAATTGGAGGAGGAAGCTCCAAAGCCTGATCATGTTCTTGCAGAGGAACCATTCTTGAAGGCATTGGATGGTGTGCCACTTTTTAGTGGACAAATGGATCCAAATTCAGTAGTAGATTGGATTGAGAGTATTGAGAATCACTTTGATTGTGATGGCATAACAAAGGCCCAAAAGGTGAAGCTGGTCAAGTCTAGGTTGAGAGGAGCAGCTCTCACATGGTGGAAGTTTGTACAATCAGAAAGAGAGAAAGAAGGCAAAGGTCCCATAGTTTCATGGAGAGGAATGGTGACCAAGATAAGGCAAACTTATCTCCTAGATGATTATGAAGTCCAGTTGCATAGGAGGAGACACAATCTTAGGAAAAAGGACATGGATGTCCAAACATATATAGAGGAGTTTCAGAAATTGTGCCTTAGATCAAAAGTGGTTGAAAATGAGAGTATCAGGTTAGCAAGGTATCTAAATGGACTCAAGTGGTCTATTCAAGAAGACATGAGCTTGGTAAACATCAAATCAGTACGCCAATGCTATCAAATGGCCTTGAAGATAGAAGAGAAAGGCAAAAAGAAGCAGGAACAAAACCCCAAAGGTAGAGGTAAAGGCAAAGACAGCAGAGGAAAAAGAGGGAGTTATAGTGGAAGAAGCTCAGAATCAAGGGCTCAAGGAGAAGTCATATTTTATGATCAGCAAGAAGGAAGCTCCAGTAGAGGTGGTAGAGGAAGAGGTTTCAGTCCTAGAGGAAGAAGTGGTGGACAAGGAAGGGGTAGTTACTTCACCAACATGAAATGCTATCATTGCAACCAGTTGGGACACCCAGCCTATAGAAGTCCTAAGAAAGGAAGCACATCTCATGGAGGAGATAAAAGAACCAACCTGATTCAAGATGAAACAACTACAACAAACAAGCAATCAGAAATACCCTTGAACTCAGAGGAAGGTGAGAATCTCATGATGAGAAGGACACTGATCAAAGAACCAGTCAAAGAGGAACCAAGCCAAAGAAGATCTTTGTTTAGGATAAAGTGCAAGATGATGGGGAAAGTGTGCAAGGTGATTATAGACTCAGGTTCTACTGACAATATTGTGTCAGAAGAGGTAGTCAACAAACTGAAATTGACAAGGATATCTCACAGTAATCCTTACAAGGTCACATGGCTCAACAAGGGTCAGCATGTCTTGGTAAATGAACAAGCATGGGTGGAGTTTTCAATTGGCAAGTACAAAGACAAGGTATTATGTGATGTGTTACCTATGGATGCATGCCACTTGCTCCTAGGTAGGCCATGGCAATTTGACCACCAAGCTGTGCATGATGGAGCCAAGAACTCATACACCTTCAAGAAGGACAATGTCACATACAAGATTCAATCTTTGTTGGAAGATAATGAGGTGCAGACAACAGGTTCTAAGTTGCTGATAACTGGTGAAAAATAGTTCTTAAAGACCTTGGAAGAAGGAGAAGGAGTTGGCTATACAATAATGATCAAACCAAGAGAGGCAAGTAAAGAGAAGGCAGCTAAAAAGCAAGAGTTAACCAAGGAGATTCAAGACTTGTTGCAGACCTATGAGAACATAGTAAGTAGTGGTCAACCAACAACCTTTCCTCCTAAGAGAGCCATAAGTCATAGGATAGACTTGATACCAAGAGCCACCCTTCCAAACAAAGCAGCCTACAAGATGACACCTCAACAGAATGAGGAGATAGATAGGTAGATTCAAGAATTGCTTGATCAAGGTCTCATTAGGAAAAGCATTAGTCCTTGTGGAGTACCCACCGTCTTAGCACCCAAGAAAGGAGGAGAATGGAGGCTTTGTACTGATTCCAGAGAAATCAATAAGATAACCATCAGGTATAGGTTTGCCATCCCTAGAATTGAGGATCTCATGGATTGTCTAGGTGAAGCTAGGTACTATACCAAGATAGATTTAAAGAGTGGATACCACCAAATTAGAATACATGAGGGTGATGAGTGGAAAACAGCCTTCAAAACCAATGAGGGTCTCTATGAGTGGCTAGTAATGCCATTTGGTTTGTCTAATGCCTCCTCCACATTCATGAGACTCATGAATGAAATCCTCAAGGACTACATTGGCAAGTTTGTAGTAGTGTATCTTGATGATATACTAATCTACAACAGAACAAGAGAAGAGCACCTCCAACACATTGAGCTAATTTTCAAGAAGCTACAGGAGGAGAAGCTGAAGATTAATTTGGAAAAGTGTGAGTTCATCAAAACATAGCTGGTGTACCTTGGTTTTGTGTTATCACATGGAAACTTGAAGATGGACAGCAGCAAGGTAGAAGCCATTCTTAATTGGCCTACTCCCAAGACAACAATAGAGGTAAGAAGCTTCCATGGTCTTTCTCAGTACTATAGGAAATTCATCAAACAATTTAGTGCAATTTGTGCTCCTATGTTGGATACCATTAAAGGAGGCATGAAAACTAAGTTTGTGTGGAATGAACAAGCTAACAAGAGTTTTGAGTTGCTGAAGGAAAAGGTAGCTACTCAACCTGTTTTGGTGTTGCCAAGTTTTGAGAAACTATTTACAATTGAGTGTGATGCTAGTAATGTAGCAATTGGAGCTGTTCTCAGCCAAGAGGGTAGACCGGTGGTTTTTCATTATAAGAAGCTAAGTGAAGCCAAGAAGAAGTACTCTTCTTATGACCTTGAAATGTATGCATTGGTCCAAGCACTAAGGAAGTGGAGGCACTACTTGCTTCCCAAGGAATTCATTGTGTACTCAAACAATCAAGCACTCAGTTTTCTGAATTCACAAGAGAAGTTGAGTCACAAGCACATGAAATGGGTGGAGTACTTGCAAGCCTACACCTTCAACATCAAGCACAAGAAGGGAGCTCTCAACAAAGTTGCTGATGCATTGAGCAGGAGATTTCTTACCATTCAATAAATCCAATTGAGGAGCATGGGAATAGATCATTTCAAAGATCTATATGCAGATGATGAAGACTTTGCAGAAATTTATAAGGTATGCCTTGAGTTTAAGAACCATTTTCATAGCAAGTATGCTGAATACACATTGCAAAGTGATTTGTTGTTTAAAGGGAATCAACTTTGTGTTCCTAGAGGCTCCATTAGAGAGAATTTAATTCAAGAGAAACATAATGGTGCATTGAGTGGTCATTTTGGGATCACCAAAACTCAAGAGCTTGTCCAAAGGTTTTATTTTTGGCCTAAGATGAATCTAGATATCAGAAAATATGTAGAGAGTTGTGTAGTGTGTCAAAAAGCAAAAGACACTTCTTCAAATGTAGGCTTATACCAGCCACTGCCAATCCCTTCTAGGCCATGGGAATGCTTAAGCATGGACTTTGTAGTTGGTTTACCCAAGACAAGGAAAGGTATGGATAGTGTTTATGTTGTGGTTGATAGATTCAGAAAAATGGCTCACTTTATACCCTGCAAAACAACCATTGATGCCAGTCAAATAGCCTCACTTTTCTTCAAGGAGATAGTTAGGATTCATGGTTTGCCAATCAGCATTGTATCAGACAGGGATACTAAATTTATGAGCCACTTTTGGAAGACACTTTGGCAAAGAATGGGCACCAATCTGTCCTTTGGATCTGCATACCATCCCCAAACTAATGGTCAGACCGAAGTTGTGAATAGGACACTTGGAAACCTTCTCAGATGCTTGACCAAGGCGTATGGTCAACAATGGGATCAGATTATTGGGTAGGCTGAGTATGCATATAATGACACGGTCAATAGATCCACAGGGAAGAGCCCCTTTGAAATTGTGTATGGTTTACATCCTAGGGGTGTCTATGAGCTGAGAGAGCTGAAGGATGGAGTCAAAGGAAGTGGTTATGTAGATGATTTTGCTTGTGCAATGCATGAGATTCATGAGACAGTCAGAAAGACCTTGGCAGAAAATACCATGAAGCATAAGGCTAAGGTGGATGATCATAGAAGAGAAGTCTAGTTTAATGTTGGTGACTTAGTCATGGTACATTTGAACAAGGCCAGGTTGCAGAAGGGAGTCCCTCACAAGCTACAAATGAAGAGGATAGGTCCCTGCCCTATCTTGGAGAAGTATGGCAACAATGCTTTCAAGGTGCAATTGCCTGATGACAGTGGACTGTCCCCTATTTTTAATGTTGCAGACCTGATGCATTACAAAGGACCACCCCAGGATTTGGATCAGACACTTCATGAAGTCACTCAAGATGTTGAAGAACTCAAACTGCCCCCTGTCACAGTCAAACAAGCTGATCAAATCTTGGACACAAGGGTCTACCAGAAGACTAGGAACAAGGAATATAAAGAACATCTGATAAAAAGGCATGGGCAACCTGATACAGATGCAGTATGGATCAGGGAGGTAGAATTCAAGAAGTTAGGTATTGATCCTAACTTACTTAATCCAAGGATGGATTGAATTCTCTGTTTTGGGGAGGATGGTGTAGGAGCACCAAGGCAAAACTCCCAAATCGATTTGCACAAATTTTGGTTTGAAAAGTTTTGGCTTGTACTGACCTTGGCCAAGTCAGCATGTTGTGTGGTAGGTTGAATTAAAATTTTGTATAGGTGTTATTCTAGTCATCATGGTTGGTTGTTGGTAGATTTTTACTTTATTAAGGTTTGGAATGTTGTACTTGAAGATATAATGCATCAACTTGTGTATAGTCACTTCCTCGTTGATGGAAGATGCTAGTGGTCAGTTGAGGGGTTGTTAACTCATAGACAATGAGTTAGAAAATCCTAAAAAAGAAGGATAATGGCGTAGATTGTAGGAATATTGCCAAAACTACATGATAACAATAAAAGATGGCATGCGGTTGAAGAGTTATCTAGGATTCCCTTAAAATCAGGGATATTTGGAATGAGTAATGCCCTTGAAACAGGAAAATGTAATGACCAATGATGATATGGCTCAGGAATAGAGAGAATAGTAGAGTTTTTGCATTGTATTCAAAGTTTTTGGTGTGAATAATAAGACAGATTTCTGGTTTTTCTGTAATTCCTGTGTTTTCTGGAAAACACAGTGTATTTTGCACAGTAGAGATTATTTAGGTATTACATAATTACATAGCACGCTATTTGTATTTAAATAGTAGTGTTAACATCTTCCTTGGTGTATGATATTCACTTTGTATGTTGATAGTGTGTGGTGTTCAAGATTCAGGTGGAAACAACACTTTAACCCTGTTTTAGCAGAATCAACACTTTATGTTTCTGCCCGTGAGTTTTTGAGGACAGTGGATTCATAAACTTTGTAAATACTATTTCATTCAATGCATTGGATTTCCTAGTGTAGATTTGTGTCATTTTCCCTTTGTATTCAGGTTTCTTAGAGTAGAGTTGCATTTTAGTCTCCATAGTTATTAGTTTGGAAGCGTTCTTATTACAGTTTTGGGACAGTCTTTTGCAGAATGACTCCCCCATAGCCACTGACCGCGGGGTCTCCCTGAGACTGTGGAATATGGGAGAAGAGTCATTTGTTTATACACATTTTATAGTAGATATCAGGGAACAAAGAGAAAATAAGAATACACCCAAACCCTAGGCGAGCATAGGACCTGGTTAGGGAATTAGGGTGGAAAACAAAGAACCAAGGTAGGGGAAAGGTACAGTTGTATGGCCAAGGACATTTCCAGGTGGACTGAGCTCAAATACAAGGACACCAGAGTAATGAAGGCCTGAACAATTTGTTTGAGTGAGAAATCAACAAGGAATAGCAAAACCCTAGGAAATAGGGCAATTAGCCCTCCTCTCCAAGATCTCAGGAGTTAGCTGTACGGAAGATTTGGTGACCAGAAATATTTTGCAAGATTTAAAACCCTAAAAAGGGTGTCTGAAAATGCTATTTTATTGGTATGTTGTTTGGGAATAGTGAGAGTAAAAAGCCAAATACCGACTGGTAAGGGCTATAAGAGATTTGGGACTGTCCAAGGCAAGTTCACAAAACGGGTGATTTGGAGGTTGAACTAAAAGCAAGATGTGCACATTTGGAGGTGAAATGCAAGAAGCCAACATCTCCAACTCCCCTGCAAGAGGTTCAAGTTATTTGGAGAACAAGGCACTTAGATTCTTCTAAGTCCTAGAAAGAGCATTCAAATTTCAAGAAGGTGATTGATTACCCAAGGTAAAGCACAAGGTAGAAACTCTTTGAAAAGAGTTGGAGCAGGGTTTGGTCAACCTAGAAGCTCAAGAGGAAACCATTGGAGACAGGTTTCGGGTAGTAGATAGTGGGAAGTCTTCCGCAAGACCGTGCAAGAGCAACCTTTGGTATTGTAATACACCAGAATTACTAGCAAGCATTGGTCACCTGAACAAATTGAAAAATATTCATATTTGTTTTTGTCCATTCTTCACAAAGTTTCCATTTTCTTTGGGAAACCTATCCAGCTTGACCACTCTTAAACTTGAGTATTGTAAGAAGTTAGACTCTCTACCAATAGATGCATGTCCATTATTTTATCCCCATAAGGGACGATGCCAAATCTATCATTTTGAAAATGTATAAAAAATAAAGGAGTAAATCAAAAGACCCACCTCTTGTAAGTAGAATTTTTTTAATCAAATAGATTCCCTAAGAATTTTATACCTTAGGTAAGTGAAGGATAAGGTTGAGTTACCCTCTTATCCATTTGACATATTTCCATTTCATCTACAAAATATAGTCTCACATATTATTGTGATATATTGAGGATAAGGCAACATGGAGATATGACGTGTACCTGGGAAGTCTGGAGATGTTGTGAGGATTCAATAAATGTAAAGAAGCTACCAAAAAGTGCTATGGACTAAGAAACCAAGGATGGCATATTAGTCTCACTATTGTTTTTTGGGGAAAATATAGAGTCTTTGGATTTCAAAACCGAATCTTGGAATATCTCTAAAAAATACCTAGCCTAGGAGAACTAAGACACTCTTGGTGGTGTATTAGTCCCATTATGAATTTCTAAAAACTCTGAACAAGATCCTAAGCTTAAAGGTCTGCACTTTTTTTCCTTCCAATCTTAGGTTTTGAAACTTCTAGATTTAGCCTGTAGGTGAGTTTCCATGAAGATGACAACTTTGCAACTTTTGCAACTTTGCACTCCAAGTGATCTTCAAGTCTTCAACCTAGATCTGCAATCACAAATAGGAAAGATGGAAAAACTTGTTGTTTGTTAGTGAATGGGGGTTTTCCTTAGTCAAACCCCTTGTTGGTAATTAAACCAAATGATGAAATGAATCATGAAACATGAAATATGTAAATGATATCACCTTGTATGATTTCTTGTGAAGCAAATATGGAACCTACCATGTAGTGGCCATGAAGAATGTAGATATAGATCCTTGGATATGAAGTGAACAATGGTTGCAAATAGATCTTCAATGCTACATCCATAATATTGGCTCAACAACATGAATGGATGCACTAAACCCTTGACATGATGCTTGAATTTTGATGATGTCTTCAAATACTTGATGAAATGCTCTTGACTACAAAAACTTACCTTAGGAATGAATACTTGAATACTTTTTATCTTTATTATGAAAATAATGAGTGGAGGAACCTTGTATTTATACTTATTCATGCTTAATATCTCAAAATTACACCACAATAAGATGACATATGAAATCATTAAATAAAGGAGGCTAAATACTACCCAAATTTGAAATTGAATCCCAAAAATAATCCAAGGAGAACTAAGATTCCCTAGGTGGTGTCTTAGTCCCAAGGCTCAATTCTTGGGGCATAGACTCCAAAAAGAGACCTATTTTGATGGTTTCAAAATTAGGGTCCCAAGACCCATGGAGGACAAAGACGCCCTAGGTGGTGTTTAGTCCTAGTGCACAAATTAGGGACACACAGACATAAACATTAAATGATCATTTATCTTTTGATTTTTATCAAGATTTTCCATAAAAATATATAGTTTATTAGTCTTGTGGATGTAAAATAGGGCCAATTAAGCCATAAAGAAGCATAAATAGATCAAGGTGGGCCCAAGCAACTATGAAAGTGCAAGGGTATGCATTTTTCTACACTACAATAAATTAATGATTCTGGCTGTGTCCTTGATTTTTGGATTAGGACTAAGATTCCACCTAGGGAGTCTTTATCCCCCAAAGGTCTTGGGACCCTAATCCCAAAGGAACCTTAAATGGGCCCTTTTTGGAGTCTCTGCCCTGAGTTTCATGCCTTGGGACTAAGATTCCACCTACGATGTCTTAGTCCCCCTTAGGTTATTTTTGGGATTTAATTTCAAATATTCAAAACATTTAGCCTCCTTTAATTAATGAATTCATATATTAGCTTGTTATGGTGTAATTTCAAATATTAAGCATGGATAAGTATAAATACAAGGTTCTTTCTCTCATTCTTCATATCCAAGCATTCTAGCAATTTGAAGAGAGCATTATGGAGCATTCAAGAGCAATTCACCAAGTATTTGGAGCCATCATCAAGATTCAACCATCATATCAAAGATCTTACATCATGTGATTTTTTAAGCTAACATTTGTGATTTAGGGTTTTGATTGAAGCAGGAAATTCAAGTTCACATTTGTACCAATCACATTTGGTTCAATATCTATATCTAAGCTATCCATTTCACATAATTTTTTATACTTCATAACAAGGGTTTGGTGAGTTGTAACATTTCATGTTGTTCATTGATCATTTCCTGCCATTTCATTCCATTTCATTCCATTTCAAGGTTTAATTACCAATAAGGGGTTTAACCAAGGGAGATCCCCATTCAATAACAATCAACGAGTTTTTCGTCTCTTGTGTGTTTATGTTTGTAGATTTAGTTTGAAGACTTGAAGATCATTTGAAGTGTAAAATTGAAAAGTTGAAAAGTTACATTGGAAAGTTGTCATCTTCATGGAAACTCACCTACAAGCAAAATCCATAAGTCTCAGGACCTAATATTTTAGAAGAAGGAAGTGAAAACATTGAGTGTCAAGACCACATTCAAAGATTTCAGAAATTCTAGATGGGACTAAGTTGTAACCTAGGGCATATTAGTACTCATGAAGGTATTTTGCAGAGATTCTTCTAGATCTAGTTCTGACATCTAAATATTCTGCATCTCCCCCCCAAAAAAATAGTAGGATTAATACAATAGTAAGGGTATATTATTCCTCCATAGAATATTTTGACAACATTTTTTCATTTTTAGAATCCTCATCACATTTCTATACTTCCTAGGTACACATGTCATAACTTTCAATTGCTTAAATTCAATTTTTGCATTCATCATTTGACTTGCATTACTAGGTTTTGTAAGTTTAGTTTTAAGTTGTCTTTTCCAAGATTTTTCTTGGTGTTGAACCCCTAAAAGCTTAAAGAACCCCCCTCCTAGGTCTTCCTTGTTGTGAATTGAATCACCTTTGGGTTGATAGTCAAACCTTGACCTGGGTTCCTAGGAGTTTATTGAATGATCGAGGAAGAATAGTGGGTATTTTCCCCAACTCATTTTCTTTCTAGTTCATTTTGGTTTATCCAAAATTTTAGAACATTCATTTTCTAATTTGGAGTTCACTAATGTCTTAGATTTAGGTTGCATTCATTCTTGCATTACATCTTGCATTCGTTTCTAGTGAAAGTGCATTTAGGGTTTCTCATATTTGTATTAGTGAAAATGCATATAAGTTGCATATTTGCTTTCTTCCATCACTATATCTTATTGAAAAACTAAAATGTGTATTGTCAATCACCCGAATTTCATTTAGGAACATGTTATTGCAATCAAATTTTCATTCAATTACTTGTCATTAGTCACTTTTTCTTGCATTCATTTGTACACTTTTATGTTTATAAACATCAATCCCCTGAGTAGGCAACTTGGTAACACTGTAAACAACTTAGTATTTTCTATTTTTCTAAAAAAACCTCTACTAGGAGAAAAATCATGCTTCCCGGTGTCTTGGTCCCTTTATGGGTTTCTGGCTCAGAATCCTATCTCTATTGTTTGTTTTCTATTCTAGTTTTTGGAGCATTATAATTTCACCAGTAGGACCAAGATGCCCTTATTGGTGTCTTAGTCCCTATTGACTTTTACCTTGTAGTTTTTTAGTGTTTGAAATTGCTTTTTTGAGCTTCCTAAGCCTCCTGGTAACATATACTATAAGTCTGGAAAGTTTTGGGAACATCTATTTTATGCATCTAGGTAAAAAAATTCAGTTTAGGGCTCTCATTTTTGAAGTCATTTCAATTACAAGAATCATTAGATATGAAAATGCTCACATTTTTGAAACTTTGCATAATATGGATAAAAGTACTTTTCACTTTTGCATATACAATGTTTACATTAATAAAACTTTGCATGAGTTTCATAAAAGTGTTTTTCATTTTTGGATATACATTGTTTACATTTTTAAAGTTTTGTGTACATTGGGGGTATGTATATGATCATCATGGAAAAAATAGGCCCTTAAGTGGTGAAAAATTTAGAAAAATCAGATTTAGACAACTTGATATAAAAATTTGAATAATTTATCTATATTATTTCAAAAATATGTAAAAATAGAATCTATAGCAAATTGAATGTAGTTTCTAAACTACTAGGTTTATTTTAAAAAAAATCTATTTGGTGAAAATTTGAAATTTTAATGAAGTAGTACTTAAATTTTAGGGAAAAAATAAGAAGTGTTTTTCTGACCACCCTAACCACAATAAAATGATAATATTTTTTTTTTTATAAGATTTTAAATATAAGTAGAGAACTCATGTTTGGATGTGATGAATTTTTTTAAATTTTTTTTTCCAAGTAAATAATTAATTATGAATTTTTTGTTACAAATTTTAAAAAATATAAAAACTCATATGTCTAACCACCTTAACTTGCTCAAAACTTCATGAAATTCATTTTTTTTAAAATCCTATAGTATGCAAAGCATAAATGCGACACATGTTTCGGATTACAAAAATGTGATACCATTTGAAAGCTATGGATTTTTTACAATCAGCCTATCAATGAGGACTATAGTCATAATTGAAATAGAAAATGAATAATACTTATTTATTAAATTCAAAGTAAAGCATAATTTATATTGGTGGAAATTTGAGGATATCCTTTAAAAACCCTTTTCATTTAATCAATTTTGGGTTAAAAAATGTCGTTATCCACATACCCTACACATACCCATCATATCGCTACTTTTTGGCCCATCATGATCCTAAAAATACCCTTGGATAAAAGTGTTTTTCATCTTGGGATATACATTTTTTATATTATTAAAGCATTGCATGGGATGGTTAAAAGTGCGTGTCATTTTTGGTCAAACAATGTTAGTACCTTACCTTTCTAGGAACGCTAAGTAAAAGTTCATATCCCCTCCCTATGAGAGTGTATTAGTGAAAGATAATACAACCTTGGACAATCCTAACAATCATATTCATTCTTCTCCTAATATCTCTCCTATTTGTGAAGAAGATATTTTGGTATTTGAAGAACCAATCAATGCGAGTTTTGAGAGTCCTAGTTTTTTTCTCTCATCTTACCTCTCATAGTGAACAAGACATTGATGAACAAGAAGAAACAACCATAGGTAATCATGACAACCACATAACCATTAAAACTTCAACTAATCTACATTCATCTCCCAACATCTTCACCTCTTGTGATAACATTCTAGAGGATGATATGTTGGTGTTGGATGATCAAAAATTTAAGATCTATGACAACCATCTTTATGACCCTTCCCCTACCTATCCTATTTTGGAATGAATTATAGGAAAAAGGAATTAAATTATGGATAATCATGATAATTACATTTCTTTCTCTCCTAGTATCTCTCCTAGTTGTGGGGAAGATGCCTTGGTGTTAGAAAATACAACCAATGAAGGTCATGAAGAAAACATTCTTGAACAAGATAATGACATCATTGATAGGCAAGACAATTAAACCATTGATCATTTCCCTACTTGCAATGAAATATTGTTGGAAGTCTAACCAATCCTTGAATGTCAAGAACATTAATTTGGTTTGTAGTTCTCCTAAAAACTCTCCTACTAGGGAAGATATAATGGTGGAAGAAAACGAGAACATTGACAATAGTAATTCCTTAGATGAAGATGATGAAGTAATATTAGACTACTCTTCATTAAGAGATCATGAAAATAAGCATAAGTCTTCTGAGGTTATGCACATTAGATACCCCTTGGAGTACTCTCCCGAGCCTAAACTTATCATTTATCCACCCTCTCAAAAACCACAAGTTTTAAAAAAACCCATAATTATCCTCAAAATGTTGTGTGGTCTCACAACATACCCCAAGACTGTAAGACTTGGGGACCCAAGTGAAAACTAACACTTATGGAATATGCTAGCTAGTTGAAAAGATCACCAAAAATGAAGAGAAAGAGAAATATTTAGTAAAAGAGTACTTCATAATGTAGTGTGCCAAGTACTAGCTATTGAGAATCAAGGGAAATGTTAGAAAGGAAAAAGTTAATGCAAACATTGAGCAAAGTGTTTTGGTCTGATAGTCGAGGTCCAGTAAGATGGAAATTCTGATAAAACCAAAGTTCAGGGATGTCAGGGTAAAGCTAAATACAAAGTACCAGGTACTGAGTAGTAATGTGAAATGAAGTTCTAAAATCTTAAGGTTATCTAATGAGTCTGATAGTCTAGTAACCTAGTATATAAAAGATAACTATGCAAGGATTTTTGATATGTTGAAAAGCATGTTATTAATGGGAAATATAAAACATAATCAATTTAATGATAGTTTTATTTACATGATATTTTGTTTTAATTTTTTTAAAAGGGATTTAATGAGTGAAATTTGTGATTCCAGGAGATGGGTATGTGCAGGATCATCATGGAAAAAATACGCCCTTAGGTGGTGATAAAATTCAAAAAAATTAGAGTTAGGAAACTTGACATAAAAATTTGAATAAGTTATCTATATTATTTCAAAAATATGTAAGAATAGAATCTATAGCAAATTTATTGTAGTTTATAACCTACTATTTTTTTTTCTAAATGTATTTGGTGAAAATTTGAAATTTCAATGTAGTAGCACTTAAATTTCAAGGAAAAAATAAGAAGTAGGTGTTTGTCTAACCACCCTAATCACAATAAAATGATAATATTTTTTATAATATTTTAGATATAAGTAGAGGACTCATGTCCCGATGTGATGTATTTTTTTGTAATTTTTTTCCATGTAAACAATTAATTATGAATTTTTTATTACAATTTAAAAAAAAACAAAAACTCGTATGTCTGACCACCTTAACTTGGTCAAAAATTTATGAAATTAAATATATATTTTTAATCCTATATTAGGTGAAGCATACAATGTGACGCATGTTTCAAATTCAAAAAATGTGATACCATTTGAAAACTATAGATGTTTTTAAATCAACCTATCAATCAGGACTTTAGTTGTAATTTAAATAGAAAATGAATAATAATAATTTATTAAATTCAAAGTAAGGCGTAATGTATATTGGTGGAAAGCTAAACATATCCTTAAAAAATCCTTTTCATTTCATCAATTTTGGGTAAAAAAAATCGTCAGCCACATACCCACAATATCGCCACTTTTTGGCCCATCATGATCCTACACATACCTAGATGTAAATTGTGATGCAAAGTTTAGGTATGGACAATTAGGAAAATCAATGTTGCAGAAAAATCCAATGGTGTTACAAGTTTCAATGATATGCTTTAGAAGTTCATGTTGGGATATAGTCTGTTACAAAGAAACACCAAATACTACGAAATCGAGACTTTGGAGTTTAAGCATGCAACATAGAAGTGTATACATCTTGGGGGTTACTTACTCCTAGAATGTTCAAACCAAGGATTAACCTGAATGCAAGAAAGGGAATTCCACCTGATCATTATGATATGTGGGAAGTTCTTTCATTCTATTTCAATGGATTTATTTGGTTCCAAGATGGAACCTTGATAATAAAAGGATGAAAAACCCAAAGTGCTTGAATGTGCTGATTAAAGTTGGCCTTCATTGACTTCGGTTGCAATTATCTTACCAGTCACTACATTCCTAGTGCCTTGATGTGATTCATCCCTTGGATTTCCTCTCATGTATTTTTTTAATCCTATTTGTGTCTTATTTCTATAAAAGGCCAAAGGATACCTTTTTTTAAGTTAAGTTCATAATTTGTGGATGTCAGAAGAGCCAAATTTCTCCAAGTTTTGTTCCTTTTTCTTCTTTTCTAAATCATTCCAATCTAAAAACTTGTATGCATGTAGAAATCAATCAATATTAGATCCAATTTGATAGCTACCTATCTCATGAATCTTTGTAGCTAGTTTTGTTAGTTCAACCAAACAAGATTGTGTGCTACTCCATTTCAGGGTGCATGCAAAACCTACTCGATGTCCAAACTAAAACTCCTCTCTTTAAAAGCCCACACTATTATATATGTAGTTGTGAAGAAATCTAATGAAGTATAAAGTGGTTTGCCTTGATTTGATTAAATCTTTGGGGCATGCATGGAGAATAATAGAGAGAAATTTTAATTTTTAGTTTTTTTGCTTTATTTTAGAATAGATGTTTAAATTCTTGAAAATGTTCCAAAAACTAGAAAAATTGATGCAAATTTATTGAAAATCTTTCATTTTCTACGAAATTGCTAAATGCTTAAATCTAAATCTACTTAAGTTATAGAAAAATTTGTTGATGTTCATGAAATATTATTTCAAATATTTTGATTTCATGATATTTATTATCTTATGATCAAACTAAAACTCATTATCCAGTACATGTGATGCTGAATTATTTTATTCCCATTGAGATTAATAGCAATATCACATCATACCCTGAAGTGAACCTAGTACGGTTGAGACCTGACTACCGAAGACTTGGGATTGAACTGAGCCAAGAATTTTCTATTAGATGGACACCCCTAGGTTGCCTCTATTTAGGATATTTCAAGAAGGATAGGCTCTTTACCGTTTTCCTCTGAGGAATTTATCTTCACTTTTTCTACGAGTAAAATCATCATCAATAGGAATTGGGACTAGAAGGAGGGTGAATCCAAAATTTGTGCTATTCCAGGTTTTAAAAGGAGCTTGTAAGGAAAAATTCTTGTGCAAGTTGGTTCTTCAAAATGGAAGTTGAGAAACTTTGGAAAGTCTTTAACCATAGATTACATCCTTTGAGTTTATTCACTTTTGGTAGAGTCACTGAGTGTTGAATTCATGATACAACTAATCATGGTGAACTTGATTGTGAATTTTTTTTTAACTAGGGTAAGTTTGGCTATGTAAGGTGACTCTGTTAACTAGAGAAGTTTTAACTGCTAAAAGAAAGGGACTATTAATGAGAAAATAGTATAACTCTAGTGGAGTTGAGAATACTAAAAAATTAGCCACTACATCAAAATGGTTTGATAAATGCAATTGTTATAAAGAAAATCCTAACTTTTTGTAGGAAAATAAGTGAGAATGTTGAGATTAAGAGAAATCAAATCAAAATTGAGGAAACAACATTGATGAGTCATCATTATTTTTATACATGGAAAAAAAAATGAAGAGGAGTGGGAAAATCGAGTGGGAGACACGTGTCTTTTGATCCAAGTTGAAAATTTTCAAGTTAAAAAAGGATTTTTATTTTATTTTATACAAGATACAGAGTATCAAGCTTTTATGTTTTCTCTCTCTAATATAGTAATATAAATTATGATATTGTTTGGTCTAACAAAGTGAAAAGTGAAGAAAAGACCAAAGACAAAAAATTTTGGAGGAGAAGAAAGTTGAGAAATGGACACAACCGTTCATGAAAATGAACAAAGTAGAGAAACAAATCACGAAACAGGGCTGAAATAATGTGGAGTATGGTCACATCAGATGAAGTGTGTGCAATAGACCTTTAATGAGGTCATTTTCATACATATGAGCCAAATCATTGGTAAGTACAACTTTGAATTTACATTTATTAAATGTAGAAAATTTAGAAGAATTCATTGTTAGAGTAGGACATTTGAACTTTCTTTGAATGAATTTAAGGATAAACCTGCTATAATTCGTACCAAAACAACAATGGAAATAATCATAGAAATTAAAATAAATTGTTTTGTTAGGGTTAGTAGTATGTTAGATTAAAATTTTGGTTAGTTAGGGTTTGTTTTGCTTTTGTTTTCTTTTTTTGTTTAGCCCTTTGCATTAGAAATTTTTCCTTAACTTATCATACACATGATAGTTAATTCAAAAATTTGGAAAATTGTGCCATGAAATGTAAAATGGTAAAACCATTCATAGTAAATATACACTTTAAGATGTACAAAAAATCTATATATATGTATATATCACGTATATACATCAAGTATCAAAATTCTTGTTGTAAAAAATCAAGAAAGCAAAAAAAGAAGGTAGTTGAGCTACAAATATGAGTAGCCATTCAGTGAATTTGGGATGCCTCATCCATTAGGGCTAAATACCCTATGTAGGTGAGTTCCTGGTGAACTTCAAATTATATAGAGAGAATAGTATCCAGGAATGATGATACAAAGTGAGAAGCCATGTCAGAATGGAACCAGAGGTAGCGACAAGATTCTACATACTTTTCCTCGAGGACTAAGCATAAGTTTGGCATAGTGAAACTGGAATTCCTAATGAAGAAAAAAATATTAAGCCTTTGTGGTGTGATACTACCTAAGAAAAAATTCTTGCAGTGAGAGTAGGTTAGGAAAATTGGAGTATCCATGACCTAGAAGCAAGCAAGAACAAGTAGAGAAAAAAATGAAAAATAACAAGAAAGCTAAGTATAAGTGTGAAGAATCTGAGAGAGAAGTGTCGAATTTATAGAGAGCCATGAAGAAGTTGTAGTATATAGTTTCCTCCAGTGAAGTCTTGAAAATCGTAACCAAGTTAGAAACTAGATGAACTTTCAGAGTAGAATGTTAAATCAAATTAATATTTTATACATAGTTGGTGATAATTCACTTCAAAATTCACCAAGTACGAAGATTGTGAATCAATAAAATTGAATATTTAAAAATTAATGGTGGTCATTTCATTGTGTTTTCATTGTGTTTTTATTAATCTGTATTAATTATGAAGGGGCTTATGTGTGGGAAGTAGAAAGGAAATTAAGTCGGTAAGGCAACACATGTCATCACATGGGAAATTTGAGAGAAGTAATATGCGTGCATTGAGGTGTATGAATTTAATGCAAAATAATTTGATCATGCTTAACTATTATCATGACATTTGTAATCCATTAATGTGGTGCAACACCATAAAATCGAAAGTGCTAGCCAATTATTTAGTAGTTTCCATAGAATTTGATCAAAAAAGGGTGGTAACTAATGGTTCTAAATTTAGATTTAAATTTGGTGACTAAACTTTTTCCTGCTAAATTTTAATTTATGCATATCTTCTAACAAATATTGAGTTGCAGTTAGCTAGGATTTGACATAAAAATGGTAAATTTTAGCTGGAAACACACACCGACAGCGAATTATTAAATGAGTTTTTTGGAAATAGTGAAATGATGAAGGGATTTGTATTGAATGAAAAATAAAAAGGCAACATTTGCTACCACTGTAATTCCCAACCTAATAGTGAGCTTCATTTCCTACAAGCTGAAATGAGCTATCAATGAAATATCAAAAGCTAAAAAAAAAAAAAACTCTTTAGGCTATCCAAATATCTTTGTCAGGGCTATGGATTCCTGGTTGGCAGTAGAGCTATGTTTAGGGGCATTACAAAGATAACCTTGTCGCATCTATGGATGATTGACTAGTAGCAAGGCTCTATCCTTGGTTGGCTTTGGAGGATTACCATATTAATATGTAGTTCAATGTCAATGAACTGATTTATTTCACTGAGTTCCAAAAATTGGAATTAACTAGAGCACACATGAATGCTTCCGGAAGAATTTTATATGGATGCTTCCAAAAGAATTTTACTCTTTTTATGTCAGAATCTAGGTAAAGGTAAAGAGTTATTGTTTTAAAAAATGCATAAATTATAATTTACAACTGGTGATTTATTTTCAAGATTTGGTTTAAATTTGGTGTTATTGGTTGCAAGTTGTTGTGTGGTCTCACAACATGCCCCAAGATTGTAAGACTTGGGGACCCAAGTGAAAACTAACACTTATGGAATATGCTGGATAGTTGAAAAGATCATTGGAAATGAAGAGCAAAGAGAAATATTTAGTAAAAGAGTACTTCATAATGTAGTGTTTTAGGTATTGGATACTAGGAACTGGGGGGAATGTTAGAAAGGAAAAAGGTAATGCAAACATTGAGAAAAGTGTTTCGGTCTGATAGTCAAGGTCCAATAAGGTGAAAATTATACTAAAACCAAAGTCTAGGGATGTTAGGGTAAAGCTGAAAACTGGGTACCAAGTACCGAGTATCGAGTAGCGATGTGAAATGAAGTTTTAAAAACTTAAGGTTATCTAATGAATCTGATAGTCCGATAACCTGATACATAATAGATAATTACACAAGAATTTGTGATATGCTAGAAATCATGTTATTTATGTGAAATTTAAAATATAATCAATTTAGTAATGGTTTTATTTACATGAAATTTTGTTTTAAAATGTTTTTAAAAAGGGAATTAATGAGTAGTATTTTTTATTGTAGGAGATGTAGATTGCTTGATGCAAAGTTTAGGTATGGACGATCAAGAAAATAAAAATTGCATAAAAATTCAATGGTGTTACAAGGTTCAATGATACGCTTCAGAAGTTCATGTTGGGATAGAGTTTGTTACAAAGAAACACTAGATACTGGGAAACCAAGACTCTAGAGTTTAAGCATCTAGCATAGAAGTGTATACATTCTAGGGGTTACTTACTCCTAGAATGTTCAAACCAAGGATGAACCTAAATGTAGGATAGGAAATTCCACCTAATCATTTTGAATATATGGGAAGTTCTTGCATTCTATTTGAATGGATTTTTTTGGTTCTAAGAAGGATCCTTGATAATAAAAGGATTAAAAACCTGAAGTTCTTCAACGTGCTGATTGAAGTTGAGCTTCATTGACTTTGGTTGCAATTCTCTTACAAGTCACTATATTCCACATGCCTTGATGTTATTTGTCCCTTGGATTTCCTCTCATGTATTTTTCTTATCCTATCTATGTCTTATTTCTATAAAAGGCCAAAGGATACAATTTTTTAAGTTAAGTTTAGAATTTGTGGATGTCAGAAGAGCCAAAATTTTTGAAAGTTTTGTTCTTTTATCTTGTTTTTTGAATCATTCCAGTCTATAAACTTTTATGCACATAGAAATTAATCAATATTAGAGCCAATTTGATAGCTACCTATCTCATGAATCTTTGTAGCTCGTTTTGTTAGTTCAACCAAACAAGACTATGTGCTACGCCATTTAAGGGTGCATGTAGAACCTACTAGGTATTCAAACTAAAACCCCCGTCTTTAAAATCTTGCACCATTTTATATGTAGTTGTGAAGCAATCTGGTGAAGTATAAAGTGGTTTGCTTTAATTTGATTAACTCTTTGGGTCATGTGTGGAGAATAACTGGGAGAAATTTTATTTTATTTTTTTCTTTATTTTAAAATAGATGTTTAAATTCTTGAAAAGATTCCAAAAAATAGACAAATGGATGAAAGTCTATTGATTTTTTTTTTCTATGAAATTTTTGAATGCTTAAAGGTAAATCTACTTAAGTGATAGAAATTTTTTTTGATGTTCATGAAATATTATTTCAAATCTTCCAATTTCATGATATTACCTTACGATCGAACTAAAACTTGTGGGATGGGCTTTCTTAATTTCTAGCCTAGAATAGTGACATGTAACACCTATAGAATAAAAAGACCTCATCAACAAGAGAATACAAAATAATGGAGAGATCTAGAAATGCAAAGCATAAAATAAATTACACCCCATATTGGTTGGTTCACTTCCCTTGCCCTCCTTCTTATGCAAATTTTCCCTCAAATTTGTTGGAATACATGTGCAAAACTTGCAAATAGTAAGCAAGAAAGTTGGAAAAGATTAGCTATTAAGGACAAAGTGGAGGGGGAAGGATACTTTTATAGAAAACCTTTTGAACAGATGGTTGAGATTAATCCTATAGAAGGATTCCAAGATCAATGGATGAGAATGCATGATAGGGAGGTTATGAAATGGATGGCCAAGATTGAGCCTCAAAAAATATGCCAAGATTAACAGTCTAGAATTGATGCACCACAAATATGCCATGCATGGAAAAGCTATGATGCTGATGGCTATGACAAACATGCAAGACATGTAGGCTATGACATAATGGATGTTACGATAGGGATTATGACAGAGCATCTTTGAATAGGTGGTACATAAATAATTTATTTCAAATAATTTATTGAAAAATGGAGGAAAATGACAAGTGGAGATAAATTATTTATTTCGAGGAAAATGAAAATGGGAATTTAATTAAATAGATTATTCAACCATTTAGTTAAATAAGAGGAAAAATGGAAATAGAGACATTAAACAATTAACTTAGATTAATTATTTAATAAGGAAAGATGACAAGGGAATAGTTAAATAAATAACCATAGCAGAAATTTTAAAGACCATGAATAGTTAAATAATTACTAGTAATTATTTAACTATAAATGAAAGGTGATAAAATAATTAAATAAATAATAATTTATTTAACTATTGAAGAAGGGGAGAAATTAGTGATGCAATTAAATAATCTTAATTGATCAAGATAGAAATGAGAAAGTGAATTAATTAAATAATTAAAATTATTTAATTAATAGAGAAAAATGATTAGACATAATGAATAATTAAAATTATTCAATTATCGAAGGACAAATACGAAGAAAAAAATGACGCTTGCAGACTTAGGACATTTTTTTAGTGTCTAAATTTTGTCCCTCTTTGACATAATGTAGTTCATTGCATTATGTCAAAGAAATTTAATTCTGAAATATGCCCCAATGAAAGCAAGGTGAGGAAAGATGACTAGGGGGTTGTGGTATACCCCCTCGAGAGGATAGGTGGGTTCAAAGAACATTAATGTGCTCTTAAAATGGATGATAAGACTAGAGGATGAAGGATAGAAGAAATTTTAGCATGGAAGGGGATGGATATTAGCATGAAAGAGAAAGGAGGATGAAGATGGAAAGTTAGATAGGAAATGATAAGGGAACCAACTTTCATGCTTAATTTTTAATATTTATCATCATTGGGTATCAAAATGTCTCAAATAGACCACAAACACCATGGTATGACATAGACCAAGGTGTGCAAGGTGACCATTTCAGAGAAACAAGCAATCACAAGACAAAGTCAATAGAAAAGGAATCTCTCGGCTCATACTAGGAACCCAATTATTCTAGTCTTTTTTCCAAGACAAGCCACATACAACAAAAAAGAAAAGAGGCCATAATCCATCATCATCCCTCTAAATCCATTGATACGACATCATTGGGGAGACTAGTAACATGACCCAAAATCAATCAAGATAATAAGACAATTCCAACCCAACAAAGTGTTTGCCATGATAGTGCTTGCTAGTGATAATTATGAGATTATTTGTTTGACCAAGATGACCAAAGAATGATTGATAAGTTGACCAAGATTGATTGATAATTGAAAAAGGTTGAAAAATTGATCTGATTGAACAAACCTAGATATAGGAAGGAAACATCTTGATCAAGGAAAGATTGATTCAAAAGATTGACAAGATTGGTTGACTTAATAAGGATTGACTAATAAAGTTGACAAGATTTGATTGATAATGATTGTGCCTGACCTCAAGAAGGACACATCTCGACTAAGGAAAGATTGATTGACAAGGTTGATAATATCAATTTATTGTTTTACAAAGATTGATTGATATGACCAAGCGATGTGATGATACCCAACTATAGGAAGGACACATCTTGTTTAAGGTAGAGGACACATCTGATAAAGTTGACCAATTGATAAATGTTGACAAGGAACCTAACTACAAGAAAGACAAATCTTGCTTAAGGTAAATGATCAAATTAACAAATTCTAATCTCAAGAAGGACACATCCTAATAAAAGACAAAAGATAATCCTGAATGAGGAAAATGATGAGATGCCCCATTCTAGTTGAATGACAAGATTGATTGATTCATGATAGGATGATCGATTGATGAAAGATTTTGTTGGTTATGTGCATTTGTTGATTCGTGATTTTGTTTTGAAGGATGATTATTTTCAAACCAACGACATGACCAAACTTGAAAAACCCTTAGGGACTTCACCTAGGAGGCCTTGAAGGCTCATCGACAGATGGCCTTGCATATGTAACAATGTGTAGAGACCTTGTAGTTTGACACAACTTGAATTTTCCTTATTTGACAAAAGACGAAGTCATGATTTTATTTGGACAACTTAAAAGGACTAAACTAATGCCTCAGGGGCCCATTTAAGATGAGCCTTTCCTACATCAACAATGCACAAAGGAAATGTAGTTTGACCACTCTAACATTGAATCAAACTCTATTTTTTGAATTTTTGAATTTTTCTACTATTTTTGGATTTGAAGCTTTATGATTTTTTTGGATTTTTTTAGGACATTTTATGATTTTTGTGTATTTTTTGAAGTTTTTAATTTTGATATCATTTCCAATGAAGATGTAGGTCAAGGGATTTCCCCTAGTTAGGTGTGAGACCAACTTATTATGTGTGAGGCGATCAATGGATGAATGCCAAGGATGACCATGAAGGAAAAGGATAATGAATTTTTGGTGGTTCTCAGGCCATGAGAAGGATGACAAAGCTTTATTATGGATGGATGAAATTTTTTTATAGATGATAACTATAAGTATCATGACAATTGCATAAGAAAGATACCCGCAATCAACCAAGCAGGCATGCACAAGGACCTAGGGACAAACATGATTTTTCCCCTAATCAAGCTAAAAACCAATTGATAGGTGATGATGAAAATGAAATTGTTTGATATGGGAAGGACACATACTAAAACAACATAAGGATTGGGAAAGACATATCCTACTGATGATAATGTAACTAAAGGATCAAGTTCTACATCAATCCTAGGAACAGAGCCAAGGAATGTTTTGGATGATGTGTGAGGTTGCATAGCAAGATTGTATGTATTAGGCTTGTTGCATTTGAAATGACTAACCTTAGGACTAGATGAGATTATGGAGGCAACTTGGATAAGTGGATTAGAATCCTTAAATCAATGACAAGGGAAAACCAAGTTTAGCCATAGGCACGAAAGGATAATGGATTGATTTTGGTAAAGGATAAGCGACATGAGGATTATTGGTTGGAAGAATTAGCATATGATCTCCAAGGACTATGTCACATAGGAATAATTTATTTTCTTTGAGATATGGGTTTGGATAAATTCTATGAAGACAATGGCATGATATTTCATGGATAGTGTAGTACAAAGGATAGACATGTCAAGAGTTTTCCGAAAGCATGATTTATGTTTGTGCCCCATTTCTTTATCAAGGTCAAGGTAGGTAGGAAAATGGATGGAAATGATGTGGATTCAATGGATAGATGGAAATTTCAAGAGAAAGGCATTGAAAATGAGACAGCTTGCCCCCAAGTGTAATCGTCCACAAAGATAATTTCTCTTACAAATGATGCTTGTTTGCCAGGTTTTTATCATGGTACTTATCCAAAGCCCCATCAAAATGGTTTTCACTATTGGATGCAATTTTTCTCTTTACTTTTTTTTTTTTTTTATGATGTCACACAAGACACCTATTTTCCAAGTTTTCATTAGGGTGGCAATTTTTTTAATTTCTTCTATCAGTTTGATGTTCTAGATGACCATTGATTGTTCTAAATCCTTTGATTGGCATTGACATAGATTCCAATGTCAAGATATGCCAATAGTGACCTTTATGAAGTAGTTGTCTTGTCAGCATCATAACACTTGCATATAATTGATCAATGTCATTGTGATCTTGTTTCTAATACTAGAGTTGGCCTTATCAAAATACACACATTTTGATAGAGTACAATGGTAGTCCTTATGATAAAGAGTTGTTGCAAATATGTGAAAAAATTGTGATGTAGGATTTTTAAACTTTAGGCAAGATGTAGGATTATGATGGATGATGGTAGGTGCAAATGGACTATTTGGTGTTTTGGATGTAGCAATTTTTATTTTCCAAACTTGGTATGGTGGATGATGGAGTTTTGAATTTTGATTGGGATAGCATTTGGAACCAAAAATTTTATATTCCTTTCTTGATGACCATTTTGAAGGAGGTGGAAATTTATTATATGCATGAGTCCTCTTTTCTTGTGGCTATACCTTTTGATTAACTTTTACTTAATTGAACTATTTTATTTGCTCGATCCATTTTTCTTTGGGATCCATTTTAACTTCATTTGTCCACTTGGATTTTTGTTTGACTCAATGGCCTTTGACATTTTTTTTTAACTTTGGATTTATAATCATTTTATTTTTGTTAGTTCCAAATAGAATGTTTATTCATGCTAGAATGATAGTTGATTGTGTGGATGGAAGGAGTGTTGGCAACAACCTTATGGTAAGAACTACTCATGACCCCCATTTTGATGTTTGTATCTGATAAAGTTTCCCCCAATTTCAAGGAGGTACCACTAAAAATATTTTATTCTTTGACTAGAGAATAGCCAATACCTTGATGTCTAGAATTTTTTTGAAACTATACTAGTTCTAGAATGCCTTGCTAATGTCATCCTATTCCTCTTCCTTGATACTGCATGTTTTGATATATTCTCTTTGAGATGGGGTATTTTTCATTTTGGATGCAAGATGCTAACCCATCATTGCATATGTGAACAATGTTGCTTGGAATATTCTCATCTACAAGAAAGCCTACTTTGATAATGGTGGATGATCCTATTTGATAGGATATTTTGGCGTTATCATTCATCATGATTGTTTCTTCTTGATCATTTGGGATGTTGATTTGATTCATGGTAGATTTTGTATCATCTTCTTTGAATTGATCAATAGTAGCTTCTCTATATTCTTCTTGATCCATAGTAGCCTTTTTGTGTTCTTTGACTTGATCCATGTCATTTATTTGATTATCTATGTGGCCAAAGGAGGCAAGTGTATCATATTGGAAAATAGAAGTGTTTGGGGTTTGGATAGGATCAAATTCAACTATTCGATCATGGATGGTATAAAGGTCGATGAGAGGATCATTTTGGATTTCTTGTTCAATGGTGGGATGTTGGTCAAAAATAGGTTTTTCTTTGATGACATGATTGGGAATGGGATCTTGATCAAGGATAGGTGCATTTTGGATGTCATGATCATCTAGGACTTCTTGGATGGACTTCAGGATAGGTTCATGGGATGGACTACTTTGATCTTGACATGAACATGAAGCTATGATGTCATGCTTTGGAATTTTGTTTTGACATGTATCCCAAGGTGTAGGAAATGTGATGTGGTTTTGGAGACCATGAAAAAATATATTTTCATGACTAAATGTAGCTTGGGATAGAGTGAATAGGAATGGATAAGTGGATGATGGACTAGGATAGGATGTGGAGACTTGGAATGGGTTGAGGGATGATGGACTAGGATAGGATGTAGAGGCTTGGAATGGACTAGTGGAAGGAGTTGGTTCCCAAATCAATAGATGCAATTAGTCCTAAAGAGTAGCAACTCTCTCATATTCAAACTCAATAAGTTGATATGGCCAACAAACAAGAGAGTGAATAAAGTACCCCTTTATCCCCTACACTTTAGGCTCTATTAAGCTTGAGAGGGTGATCCCAATAGTATATTTATAGATACTTGTGTGCTAAATTATCAAATATACTATAAACAAATGTTTCTCCTTCATTTTTTTTGAATGACACAATAACCTAAAGGTTTGGCTGACCTTCATAATAGTGTTTAATTCAAAACTAAGAGACATAGAGCATTAAATTGTACACACAAACAAACAAAAGAGTGAGAAGTAAATTTGATTTAAAAGTTGTAGTTGGTCACAATCAATTTCAGGAAAATACAACATTAATCGACCAATGCTATATCCTAGGGTGGAGTCATCTAAACTATGTAATTTAAAACCTAACACAACATTCAATCTATCATAATCATATCTGTTAGATGATGCATTACACCATTGATATTCAACAACTAAACTAGTTATACTGAGCAATCCTAACACACTGCTGCATAAACCTTCATTCATGTTACTACAAATTAACTCATTCTTTGTATGAGAGTAATAACATAAAATAAACATACATGAATAGACAAGAAGCTGAATAATAAAAATCTTTGATCACTCAATTTCATAATTTATACAAAGTGAACAATGGAGACAACTAGTCTAGAATGATATGTCATTTATATTTAACTATGACAATATTGTAATTACATTCTTCATTCCAAAACTCAAACTACTCCACAGACCTAAAAACTAGCAATATACATTAAACCCCTATTACAAAATGTTCCTATGAAAACTAAAAATGTGTAACCTTCCTTTCTAAAACAAGGAATCTGCACTTAAAGAAAGTGCAAGAACCCTAAAAGGAGATCTCTCAATGACACCTAACACATTCAGGTCCATAGATCAATAACTAACTTTTCTTGCAAAGCAATCTTCAACCTGCTCTCTATTTTCTTGCTCCTCACTCCACTGCCTTGTAATAGACATATATTCCTCTACACAAAAACTCATCATTCCCCCTTTGTTTGACTATAAAAACAACCTGTCCTATGCATTTACCATTTGTCTTTACTTGCAGCTCAAAAAAATTACTTTCATGGTGAAAAAGTCCTTATTTAGGAAAATCCACATCTATCTTGTATTCACCTTCACTATCCAACAATGTGAAATAGATTTTCTTTAATAACCAAAAATAAAAGTTTTTTAACTTTATTTGGAAGATTTCAATTTTACTTTATTGGATAAATCAATTACCTGTGTTCTCATTATTTCAATCACCTTGAAATAATTTTCCACCTTTTAGAAGAAAACTCAATTACATGTTGATGGTCCCACCACTTGCACATTGCCAATTTAGTATGCAAAACAAAAAACTTATTCATGATGGGTGATATTCATTTACCTTGGCCCGATGATTTTATCTGCATCTTTTATTTTAATCTACCTTCATTCTTAAAAAAATATATTTAAAAGGTGAAGGTAATTAAAATTTATCCGGCTGCACAAAAAACACATTTCATGTGGATTTTACATTTTTTCCTTTACTAACCTTTATAATATTATCAAATGATTACATTGAAATAAATGACGAGCCCACCACTTTATTTACTCCAAAAATTTCCCATCGCTTATCACACATACATTATGGAAGAGGTGATAATTATTCATGAAGCCTAATGAAAATCAAATAAACTTTGTTCTTGCCAATCAGCAATATATTTGAAAAAGAAAATATCAATTCGTGACACCCAATAACAATGCAACCATCACTGATTGTAGATAGATTTGAAAATAGGGCTTTCCATTGGTGATGGAATCAAAACACCTCACCCATCGGTGATACAAAACAAAAGAAGTGGCATTGATGAGCGGTGCATGATAAGATATAGAGGACCCCTAAAATTGGTCATTTTTCTTGGTACAAGGGCATTTTCATGGTTTTAGGCACCCAAAAAATGGCCAAAACATCGTTAGAAGTGTTCCTAACATATGTGGATCATAAGTCCATGAATCATTTGGAAGGTAAAAAACATCATTTTCAACATATATACAACTTCAAAAATTTTCCCGAGAGCCAAAAATGTGATTACATTTACTAACTATAAAATCCCTCTTTGTTTCTCAATTTTTACCTGTGAACTCACCTTCACATTTAATTCCCCAACATAAAATTTTCCCCCAAATATTTCTATTATAAAACACCTAGAAGCTCACTACCACTTATTCCATTATTTCCAAGTTTCCATTGTACATCGTTGTTACAACCAAAAAATGGAGACATTTATTGGCAATGGGCACTAATGAAGATATGAGATAACCTATCGCTAATAGAATGTGGAGAAGAACAATCAAATCTTCTTTTAGTGATGAAAATGAATTGCCATTGCTGATCGCCAATTCAAATGAGAATTACAAACACAAAACAATGACTTGTGATGCGTTCATCCATGCAACAGTGAAAGTCGTGAAAGCCACTTTTCAGTGAATCACAAGAAAGAATTAAAATTTATTATCCTCAAAAACATTTGAAATCCATTTTATGTTTTCTTGAAATTCCCCTTTTCATTTGTACAATATTTAAAATATTCAAAACATTTTAAATCTGAACATTTGAAACTTTTAAAAAATAGGAAAATTTTAATTATGCCTAAGGCCCAAATAGAGAAATTTCATTGCGCACAAAGGGTGACCCCTGGAGCCGAGAATTTTTTCATGCGGCCATAATAAATTACTTAGAGAAAAACCATTTCCTCAAACTTTTCCCAACCATCAAGAATCATGTACCTCCTTTGTAAACTAGGGCCCAGGACGTGTTAGCCACACCCAAATTTCATTAAAATAACACATGATATGACCTCTATTCTTGATGAAAATGAAGCTATAGAGGTTTCAGACCAAAAGGAGAAATGGGTTGTCCTTAGATTTTGAAAATTTGAAACTTTTTGGGACACCATTTTCAGCGCTGTCGTGATCAGAAAAGGATTAGTTAACCCATCAAATCTAATCTAGAAGGCACAAAACTGAGCATGCATGTTACTATTTGAACCAAAAATTTAGTCCAAGAAATGGCTAATCAAAATGGATCCTAAGTTGAAAGATATTAATTGAAAAATTTGCACACTCAAACATTTCTAAAATTGTTGATTCTGAAACCCTAAAAAAGTTCATTTGGAATGGGCTTTGAAAAAATATCAAATGAGGAACCAGGGGGCCACAAAATGCAAAGGTGGTAGAAGATTATATATGCAATCATGGGGAACATTCAATTTGATGTGCATGACATTAGGTCACCAGATATAAATTCAAGTGTAGGGGCACTTTTTACAAATTTACACTGTCCAATTTGCAAATGAAATCAAGCTATTAAACTTGAAAAATGGATTCATGGGGATATTCCAACTGACACGGGGCTTCATAAACATGCAGAGAATCATGGAAAAATGTCAGTTGGGCTTAATACTCAAAAATCATAAAGATACAACATAACAAAGATGGCCTATGCAAAAAGGTTTAACATGTGTAAACAACAAACCAACTTCTGGACCTTGAAACCAAGACTTAAAAAAATCACCAAAACTGATCCAAAGAGGCTGAAAATGGACATATGGAATCTCCAATAGGTGTTCAACAATTCCCCAAAGTGATTTTTTATGACAATTCATGGGTGTCAAAATATGAGCTCCCAAAGTGAGCTACCTAGGCTTATTCTGCAGGGTTCTTATAAGTGCATTAGGAAAATTTTTACATGGGCCCTAAAATTTTAGCCAAATTTTGGAGGTCCCAATAGTGGCTCTTTCTAGGGATGTATGCCCTCTGTAGGCATAACAATAATTTAGATCTTTGGGTGAGTAGATTAGGTGCCTACTCCGTTGGGCGACATAGTCAAAAGGTCGTCTCTACCCCTTACTGCTTTGGTTCAACAAGTCAAACCATATCTAATGGCCCAAGGCCACCAAAAATTGTAGGTCTCTTCTTACCTATGTCATAGACAAATTTCTTGTAACACTTCACTAAAACCAACCTGAAAACATCACTCCAATAAGCTTGATTCAATATGCTGACATCTCCTAACAACCCATCATATATAATGTTATTAAAAAAATTATAATTACTATGCATCTGCAAATCAAGAATACCCTTAAAATATTGATTATTGTGTGGTAACAACTTATAATATTTATCATTTAAATCGGTGTTAAGTTGAAAACAACATTATTCAATGTTTTACATGTTATCACACTGTAAGAAAACTTTATCCAGCTAAAAAAAATGGCACTCATATTCTGCCACATGGCTAGTACTATCGAGTTCAATCTGATTATTAGTTTACATGTCAAGGGGGAAACAATCATGAGAACTAATCAAAAGATTATGTTCAACATGCAAACTACCTTTGAGTGTATGTAAAGAGATACACTCATACATTGGCACACACTGTAACTATGCCTCAAGTTGCTGGTGTAGAGAATCATCAAGAATCTCTAACCTATCCTTATTCTTGCTCACTTTGATATCCTCTGAACACAACATGTCAATATCTTTAGCATTCATAGCTTTTTTCAAAAGTGAGCAACTCTAGTTTAAGAGATAATCTATTTTTTCTTTGAAATTAGCATCCATATCCACATGAAAAGACTCATAACTAGGATCATCTAAATTAGGAAACAAATCCTTATCCAAATCTACATTGGGATTTTCATATTTTGGCTTATTAGATACACAAGCTTCATGGTTATCTATTGTTCTTAACTCATCAAAATAAGTTTATGAACTTACATTAGCCTGCATAATTTTATGCCAATCATACAATGCATCATTAAATTCAAATGGTTGTTTATCAATACCCACATTATCACCATGTTGACTAACTGGTTCATAACTGGAAGGAAGGTGACTTCCACTAGAACTACATGCATCACCAAGTTTTAAGTCAAGGTGTACCATGATATCACCATCATCAAGATCTAAAAACTCAATGGAGTGGGTGTCACAACAACAATCCTCATCTTTTTTCACTTCAATATTGGGTTGGGTGTCATCATTGAGTTTCTCATCCTCTAGAGGATAGACACAAACATTTTCATTGTCATGATCATCAATGGTAGACATTGTATCATTCTTATTTCTTCCTTCTCAAGTATGCACTTGTCTGTAACTGAAACTACATGTATTTGATCTTTTTTACCCACACAGCTACTGATTTCATCAACATGCTTACCCACAACTAAAGACAACAGACTTTGCACAGCGTATGTGTAGGATCATGATGGGCCAAAAAGTGGCAATATGATGGGTATCTAGCAGGAGACTTTTTTTTACTCAAAATTGATGAAGCAAAAAGGGTTTTTAAATGAGATTCTCAGCTTTCCACCAATATAAATTATGCTTTACTTTGAATTTAATAAGTATTTATTATTCATTTTCTATTCAAATTATGACTAAAGTCCTGATCGATAGACTTATTGAAAAACATCTATAGCTTTCAAACGGTATCAATTTTTTTGAATCTAAAGCATGCATCACATTCTATGCTTTGCATACTATAGGATTAAAAAAGAAAATTAAAATTTCATGAATTTTGACCAATTTAAGGTGGTCAGACATACGCGTTTTTAATTTTTTAAAAAGTTTTAATAAAAAATTCATAATTAATTATTTACTTGGAAAACAATTACAAAAAAATATGCATCACATTAGGACATGAGTCCTCTACTTATATCTAAAATTTTATAAAAAAATATTATCATTTTATTGTGGTTAGGGTGGTCAGACAGACACCTACTTCTTATTTTTTCCTTGAAATTTAAGTACTACTGCATTGAAGTTTCAAATTTTCACTAAATAGATTTCTTTTTTTTAAAAAACCTAGTAGTTTATAAACTATATTCAATTTTCTACAGATTCTATTTTTACATATTTTTGAAAAAATATAGATAACTTATTCAAATATTTACGTCAAGTTGCCTAACTTTGATTTTTTTGATTTTTTTGCCACTTAAGGGCATGTTTTTTCCATGATGATCCTGCACATACCCCACATATTCATTCCTCACTTTTTCCATATTATCTAAACATGTGTAAGCCATTTTCATACTCCATATTCTAAAATCCTTAATTAGTGGACTAAATCCCTCCTCAAAAGCTTCAAAATACTAATGAATGCAATCTAATGTACTAGGTCTAAAACTTTCAAGGATTAGTGCAAGAACAACAAATTTGTGACTGAAAGCAACACTTGACTCTTCATATTGTTTTTTGAACTGCTTTAACTTTGTAACAAGATTAGAAGGTTCTTTTACAAATTCTTTCCTAAAAGCATTCACCAATCTATCCCAGCATGGAAAATACTTCTCAAGAAGACTTAAGTACCAATCCTTGGTTGATCCCACAATAGTGGTTTACAATTTTTGGCCAAACTGGACACAAAAATTATTATTTTAAACTAAATCTTCACATTCGGGCATCTACAACAGATAAACCGTGAGGAATTTGAAGATGATGCAAACTAGAGTCTTGTCACATTTTGTCTGTAGATTATAAAAATATTTTTCCAAAATTTTTGGAATCATATTGCACTTCTTTTTCGATCTCCCGTGAATTTTTTTTTAGGAAACAACATTTTAAAAGTGACACACATCGTATAATGCATAACTTTTTTTCTATGAAGGATAAAATTTTAAATCTTTCGAATTTAGATTTTTAACTCCGATATCTAGTGTTTCCACTTGGTTAGATTTTTTTTATTGAATATTTTTTCTTTAATAAAGTTTTGAAGTCAAACCAATTACAATTCAGACATAGCACAACTATATAGCACACAACTCTTTTTGTATATATCAAAATTCTTTCTTTTTTGTTGGATCAAAGACTTCAATATCTAGTGCACTCATATTTTTCAAATTTTTTTTCTAATCTGCTATTTTTACACATGTGCAAAACATAGACCTTCATTCTCGATGAAAAAACATGTTTATTAAAACTAAAAAAATAAATACATAATAAAACCAAAAATATATTAAAATTATATTCGTTGGATAACTCGTTGTAAGGACTACCTAATTCTAGTTGGCTTTGTGAATATTCCTCCATTTTAATCCTCAACCTGAGCTCTGAAGTGCCAAAATTTAGGTTTTTTTGTGTCTTAAGGGGGGGATGAGGGATAAGGCGAGTTCGTATGAACCCCTAGGGGTTCGAGCGAACCCATAAGGGTTCACTCAAACCAGGGTTTGCTCAAATCCTGGTTTGAGTGAACCTCTTCAAAGGGGTTCGCTTGAACCCCTTTCCAATGCATTTTTTTGTTTTTTCTTGGTGGCCAAATTCAAATGGGTTTGGTCAAACTAGTAGGTTCATACGAACCCCCAAAATCACTTTTTTTTCCTTTGGGTAATTTTTTTTGAGTTTTCCTTCATCACTTGAATTGTAAACCACTATTGTGGCTTCACCCCCCTAGCTTTAGCTTCAAGAGATCTGAAAAAAATATCATCCACATATCCTGATCTCCAAATGAATGTTTCACCATGAAATTATAGAAACTTTGGATATGTGCATCTCCTTCACATATATTGCATCCATTAAATCTAGGCATCTACTTATAGACTCAAGATGGCATACTTTCAATCTTGTAATAAATCCATGACAAGTCTAGTTAGTCATATAATGAATTAAAAGAATTGAAAAAAGGTACAATAGTTTGAATAATAGATATACTATGGTTATCTCTTAACTGGGCTTGTATAGCCATCGAGTTCCTTTTGTTTAACTCTTTCACTCCCCTTTTGAATATAGCTTTCCATTCCCGCCTAATCCTAGGATTATTCACACTTAGGCTCCTGTACTTTGGGGTTTCAACTATCTAAGGATTTTCAGACTAATGAAGCATTTCTACAATATGCATCCAAGTTTCTAATGGCATGGTTATTTCTCTTTTGTAATCCATGGATGTATGCAAATCTTATTTCACCTAATGGTGCACAATCATAACCATGACAAATTTTAATAATAGCTGCAAATAGATAGTAATCCTTGAGATATATTACTTAATTCTAACCATCCATACTTCCTAATTTGTGAATAAAAATTTAAGTGGAACAACAGTTGCAATCCTTATGATAGGTTCAACAAATGAAAATATGTAGAGAACTATGTACCTTCACACCTACAGTGACTACAACTTTGAATAGAGCTTTTTCAAGTAACAAATAACAAATAGTAGCACTTCATGTGTATATTGTAGAACAAAGTCACCACCTCTTTAACAAGAGGAAAACCTTTGAAGCAAGGATATATTTATCTGAGTTCTTCCAATAGAGTCACTACAGGGCCACACAAACCACTTTGTATATTTGGAACTTCTTCAATAATTGAACCAGATGTTCATTTTTTCTTGACTCTTTTAAAATGGCCTTCAACATATTTTTATCAAGGATACAAAAGTGTCCCCAGTAGAGTCACCAATCTATTGGTTCCCAAATCAACCAATGCAATGAGTCCTAAAGAGTAGCCACTCTCTAATATTCAGACTCAACGGGTTGATATGGCCAACAAACAAGAGAGTGAAAAAAGTACCCCTTTCTCCCCTACACTTTAGGCTTTGTTAAACCTAGGAGGGTGATCCAAATAGTATATTTATAGATACCAGTGTCTAAAGTATCAGATATATTGTAAATGGGTGTTTATCCTGCAATTTTTTGAATGACATAGTACCCTAAAGGTTTGGTTGACCTTCATAATAGTGTTTAATTCAAAACTAAGAGATGTAGAGCATTAAATAGTACACAAACAAACTGGGATTGAGAAGTAAATTTCACTTAAAAGTTATAGTTGCTCACAATTAGTTTTAGTAAACTACAACATAAATAGACAAATACTATATCCCAAGGTCGAGTCATCTAAACCATGTAATTTAAAACCTAACAAAACATTCAATCTATCATAATCATATCTATCAGATGATGCATTACAACATTGATATTCAACAACTAAACTAGTTATACTTAGAAATCCGAGCACACTGCTACATAAAACTTCATTCCTGTTACTAAAAATTAACTCATTCTTTGTATGAGAGTAATAACATCAAATAACCATAAAGGGAAAGACAAGAAGCTAAATAACAACAATCTTTGATCACTCAATTTTAAAATTTATGCAAAGTGAACAATGGAGAGAACTAGTCCAGAATGATATGTCATTTATATTCAACCATGACTATGTTGTAATTACATTCTTCATTCCAAAACTTAGACTACTCCAAAGACTTGAGAACTAGCAATATACATTATACCCCTGTTACAATATATTCTTGTGAAAACTAAAAATGTGCAACCTCCCTTTCTGAAACAAGGAATCTGCACTTAAAGAAAGTGCAATAACCCTAAATGGAGATCTGCCGATGACACTTGGCACATTCATGTCCACAGATCAATAACTACTTTTGTTTGCAAAACAATCTTCAACTTGCTCTCTATTTTCTTTCTCCTCACTCCACTTCCCTATAACAAACAAATATTCCTCTGCTCAAAAATTCATCATTCCCCCTTTATTTGACTATAAAAACCACCTGTCCAGTGTATTTACCATTTGTCTTTACACACAACTAAAAAAAAATTACTTTCATGGTGAAAAATTCCTCATTTAGGGAAATCCACATCTGTCATGTATTCACCTTTACTATCCAACAACATGAAATATTTTTGCTTTAATACCCAGCAAATGAAATTTTTAACTTTATTTGGAATATTTCTATTTTACTTTATTAGATAAATCAATTACATATTCCCTCGTTATTTCAATCACCTTGAAATAATTTTCCACCTTTTAGAAGAAAACCCAATTACATGTTGACGGTTGCACCACTTGCACATTACCAATTTAGTAATGCAAAAAAAAAACTTATTTACGATGGGTGATATTAATTTACTTGGGCCAATGATTTTATCAACATCTTTTATTTTCATCTACGTTCATTCTTAAAAAAAAATATTTAAAAGGTGAAGGTAATTAAAATTTATCCAACTACACGGAAAAAACATTTCCCATGGATTTTACATTTTTTCCTTTACGTACCTTGATAATATTATGAAATGATAATATTGAAATAGACCATGGGACCACCACTTTCTTTACTCCAAAAATTTCCCATCGCTTATCAGAAGAGGTGATAATTCTTCATGATGCCTGATGAAAATCAAAGAAAATTTGTTCTTGCCAATTGCTAATATATTTGAAAAAGTAAATATCAATTAGCCATACTTGATAACAATGCAGCCATCACTGATCGTGGATACATTTGAAAATAGAGCTTTCCATTGGTTATGGAATCAAAACACCTTGCCCATCATTGATATGAAACAAAAGAAGTGGCATTGATGAGCGATGCATGATAAGATACAAAGGACCCCTAAAATTGATCATTTTTCTTAATACAAGGGCGTTTACATGGTTCTAGCACCCAAAAGATGGCCAAAACATCATTGGAAGTGTTCCCAACATATGTGGATAAGTCCAGACATCATTTTGAAGGTAAAAAACATCATTTCAAACACATACAACATCAAAAATCTACCCGAGAGCCGAAAACATGATTACATTTACTAACTGTAAAATCCCTTTTTGTTCCTCAATTTTTACTCGTGAAATCACCTTCACATTTAATTCCCAACCATCAAATTTTCCCCCAAATATTTCTATCAAACAACACCCATGAGCTCACTACCACTTATTCCATTGTTTCTAGGTTTCCATTGTACATCACTATTACAACGAGAAAGTGGAGACATTTATTGGTGATGGGCGCTGAGGAAGATATGAGATCACACATCAATGAAAAGGAGCTACCATCATTTATTTCCAATTCAAATGAGAATTACAAACCCAAAATAGTGATCCATGATGAGTTCATCCATGTAGCAGTGAAAGACGTGAAAGCCTCTTTTCAGTGAATCACAAGCAAGAATTAAATTTTCTTATCTTCCAAAAAATTTGAAATCCATTTGATGTTTTTCCTAAATTCCCCTTTTCATTTGCACAATTTTTAAAATATTCAAAACATTTTAAATATGAACATTTAAAACTTTAGAAAAATAGGAAAATTTTAAGTACACCTATGACCCAAACAGATAAATTTTACTGCACACAAATGGTGACCCCTGGAGCCTACTTTTTTTCCATGTTACCACAATAAATTATTTAGAGAAAACCCATTTCCTCAAACTTTTCCTAGCTATCAAGAATCAGGTACCTCCTCTGTAAATTGGCCCCCGGGAGGTGTTAGTCACACCTGAATTTCATTACAATAACACATCATATGACCTATTTTCTTGATGAAAATGGAGCTATAGAGGTTTTATACCAAAGAAAGAAATGGGTTGTCCTTATATTTTGAAAAGTTGAAAATTTTTGAGGACACAATTTTTGACCCTGTCGTGATCAGAAAAGGATTAGTTAACCCATCAAAGCTCATCCAGGAGGCACAAAAACGAGCATGAATGTTACCATTTGAACCAAAAATTTATTGCAACAAATTTATCATCAAAATTGATCTTTAGGTTAAAGATATTAATTGACAAATTTTCTCACTTAGGCATTTTTGAAACTGCTAATTCTGAAACCCTAAAAAAGTTCATATGGAATGGGCTTTGAAAAAATATCAAATGAGGAGCCAGGGGGCTAAGAACCCAGAAGGTGGTAGAATATTATATATGAAATCATGGGTAACATTCACTTTGATGTGCAAGCCATTAGGTCACCAAATATAAATTCAAATGTAAGGGCATTTTTTGCAGATTTACACAGTCCAGTTTAGAAATCTTAGCTTTTTGCAAAGAAAATCAAGCTAGGATACATGAGAAATGGATTCATGGGGATATTCCAACTAACATGGGGCTTCATAAAGATGTATAAAACCATGAAAAAATATCAGTTGGGCTTAATACTCATCAAGCACAAAGATACAATATCACAAAGATGGTCTGCCTACTCAAAAAGGTTTAACATGTGTAAACAACAAACCAATTTCTAGAACTTCAAACCAAGACTTCAAAAAATCACCAAAACTGATCCAAGGAGGCTGAAAATATACATATGGAATCTTGAATATGTGTTCAACAATTCCCCAAAGTGATTTTTCATGACAATTTATGGGTGTCAAAATATGAGCTCCCAAAGTGTGCTACCTAGGCTTATTCTGCAGGGTACTTCTAAGTGCATTAGGAAAAAATTTACATGGGCCCTCAAAATTTAGCCAAATTGTAGAGGTCCCAATAGAAGGTTGGTTTCCCTTATCACAGTTATGATAATGGTCATTAATGGATGTTTTTTGTGGATTAAAGTCATGGATTGTGCTAAGGGACTCTTGCTAGTGAGGGTAGATGGATGGAGGACTAGAGTTTATGGGTAGTTTGTAAGAGGGATAGATGGATGGTTGACTATGGGTTGTGGTTGATTGGTATTTGGATTTGGTGAATTGTCTTTTGAAGTCTATGGCTTGTTGGACTTGACCATTGTAGAATAATTGGCATTCAACTTGACTAGCAAGAACATCACTTGGTGAAGCAAAGACATGGTGGTGGATTTGGACTAGGATGGATAAGGAAAAATTAGTGAGGACCCTATAAAACTTGTGACCTTTATATGAAAACAAAAGGTGATGATGAAAAATGGTTATGAGACTATGCTATAATTCTTTTTTGGATTTTAGGATAGGAAAATTCAAGGATGTTAATGCAAGGATGATGCTAGAAGGATGATAATGCCTAAAAGATGGGGGATACTGAATGCTAAAGGACACTAAAATATTGATTGATGGTCAAAGTGATTGATAAGGTTACTAAATGATACTAATCCAAGGTCATGATGATAATGAGATTAATCTATGTTTTTTTCTTTTTCTTTTTTGTATTTTGGGGTATGAAAATACAAGGATAATGAGGGATTGATATGATACTAAGGTAAAGTGAGCTTATTTTTTGTATTTTTGGAATAATGGGAAAATTGAAATCTAAGGAAGGGTAGTCTAAATGAGTGTGATCTAATGCAAAGGAACCCTAAAATTTTAAACAAAGGGTGGTGCTCAAGCTAATGTAAATCCAAGGAAACAAATTTCAAATGCCATTGACCATAAGAGGACAACCAAGACCAAGAGACAAGACCAAGAATCAACTTGAAAAAATGACAATGACAAAACAAATGACAAGGAAAATTTTCAATGACAAGTAGAATAAGGGTATGTGCAGGATCATGATGGGCCAAAAAGTTGGAATATTATGGGTATTTGTAGGGTATGTGGCTGATGACTTTTTTTTACCCAAAATTGATGAAACAAAAAGGGTTTTTAGAGGAGATTCTCAAATTTCCACCAATATAAATTATGCTTTAATTTGAATTTAATAAATAATTATTATCCATTTTCTATTAGAATTATCACTAAAGTCCTGATCGATAGGCTGATTGAAAAACATCTATAACTTTCAAACGGTATCACATTTTTTGAATCTAAAACATGTGTCACATTCTATGCTTCACATACTATAGGATTAAAAAAATAAAAAATAAATTTCATCAATTTTTGACCAAGTTAAGGTGGTCAGACAAACGAGTTTTTATATTTTTTTAAAGTTGTAATAAAAATTTCATAATTAATTATTTACTTGGAAAAAAATTACAAAAAATTATGCATCACATCCAGACATGAGTCATCTACTTATATATAAAATCTTATAGAAAATATTATCATTTTATTATTGTTAGGGTGGTCATACAAACACCTACTTATTTTTTCCCTAAAATTTAAGTACTACTACATTGAAATTTCAAATTTTCACCAAATAGATTTTATTTATTTTTAAATAAACCTAGTAGTTTACAAATGACATTCAATTTTCTATAGATTCTATTTTTACATATTTGTAAATAATAGAGATAACTTATTCAAGTTTTTACTTCAAGATTCCTAACATTGATTTTTCTCAATTTTTTGTCACTTAAGGGCCTGGGTTTTCCATGATGATCCTGCACATACCCATAAGTAACTAAAATTTTTCAAAAGCTCAAAGGTCTAGCTATGTTCAAAATTTCAAGGTTTAAATGCAGCCTAAAGGTCAAGGTTCAATTTATTTAATGCAAGGAACGAAGGAATGCAACCTATAATGTAATGTATTTCTAATGGGAAAGCCTAAAATGAATTGGTAAATCTTGCAAGTCTCTGGTTTGGAAGTCAAGATCACTATGATGATGAATTGGTTTAGTTTTGGACAAGGACTTTTTGAAATTATGGTAATTAGGCAGTTGTGGCTTGGTATTTGGTAGTTGTTGTTTTCCAGAATGTTGTTTCAGAAGTTTTGATATTTTTTAGTGGTTTTGATCCATGTTTTTGATTGATTCTAATGAGATATGACTGGAAAATATAACAAACAGTATTAATAATTTTTTTTAGGACTGATTTGATGTGAAATGATAGCAAGAAAACAAGCACAATTCTAATAGGAAAATATTTTGTATACTTGGTATAGGCCCACTGAAATACCCTGGATTGGTGTTGAACACCTCTCCTTCTCGAGAGTAGATAGCTTAGAAGTTTGGTGGCATTGACTCCCCTCCACAACACTCACTTCTATGGGAAAACCAACTTTGGATTCCAAATTAGTCACTTCTTGGGAATTTCTATCTCTACTCAAGGGAGTCAGTAGTGAGTATCTTCGGACATGATATTGTACCTTGCACCATACCAAGCAATGACTAAAAATGGCCAGGCTTTTATAAACAAAAGGTGTCTAGTAAGGGCATTTAGTTTAGGGGATATGATGATAAAATACCTCAAGAGGTCTCCCAACCCTTAGAACAAGGGTTTTTCATATCATAAAGATACTAGAGGAGAACTATCATGTACCATCCTATTGAATACAAACTTTTCTCGTAGCCACAAATTTATATAGCAGTTCAGAAGGACTTGGCTTTAACCCATTACTGCTTGAGTCATTCCCTTAGGGTAAATAATTTTTTCCACTAAATAAAACCCTCTAATGGGTAAAAAAAAAAATGGATGGTTCTAGCTTTCTGACCACTGAGTTTGCACAAGGTGAGAGCATGATACCTACCACCTTCAAACACTAAGACATGGTGTTCGTTTAACCCCTAGTTAAATCTATGTAAGAAAGACAGTAATTATTTTTAAGAACACCAACTGAAGTGTTATATAATATAAAAAAAGAAAAGAAGTGGTTTCAAAATATAATCCTTGGACATTCAAACCTAAAAAATCACTCATTAGTAGTTTCACAAAATGATCTTGGACCAACAAGAAAGCTATAAAAAGCTAGACTAAAAATCTAGAAGTTTACAACTAAACTGAACTAGAAAATAAAGAATTAAAACTAAACTAAAAGCTTAAGGAAAAATAAACTAAGAGCTATTTTTTTTTGTTGCTTCAAAAGAAGCAATTTTTGGTGCTCCACTTCAAAGCCACACAGTGCAAACAAAAAATTAGTAAACCAAAAAAAACTTGAATGAGAACAAAAACCTAAAATATTTATAACTTTTGCAAAACTAAACAAAATTCAACCCCACAAAAATCCATGGAAAGATAAGACATATACCTTCGAAATACAATTTTTTTTTTTCAAAATCATGCAAGATAAAAGTGTTATAAACAAAATAAAATTAAGGTCTTAACAACTAAATCTTAAAAAGCTGCAAGCACTAAAATGACCATAACTTTCTCAAAACATGTCAAAATTTTAAACCGTTTGAAGTTCTAGGAAGCTAAAAGCGAGGCATACAAAACAAAAATAATCATTTTCTAATATTTTATGTGCCTATTTTTCTGTTCTAAAAATAAAATGACTGGATTTTGTGTGATTTGTTTACTATAACCTACAAAACAACAAAAACAAACAAGAAAACAAATAGATTTCTCTAAAGAATTATAAGATTCATGTTGGGTTCACCAATGTGAGATGGGGTTTTTAAATTTTTCTATCTTAGAATAGTGACATCTAACAAATCTAGACTAATAAGACCTCATCAACAAGAGAATACAAAATAATGGAGAGACCTAGAAATTTAAAGCATAAAATAAATTGCTACTCATATTGATTGATTCACTTCCCTTGATCTTCTTCTTATACAAACTTTCCCTTAGATTTGTTGGAATACTTGTGCAAAATCTATAAATAGTAAGCAAGAAAGTTGGAGAAGATTAGTTGTTAAGGAAAAAGTGGAGGGGGAAGGCTGCTTTTATAGACAACCTTTTGAATGGATGACTGAGATTAATCCTATAGAAGGATTACAAGATCAATGGATGAGAATGCATGAGAGGGAGATTATGAAATGGATGGCTAAGATTAAACCTCAAGAAAGATTCCAAGATCAACATTCTAGAATTGATGCACTAGAAATATGCCATGCATAGAAAAGCTATGATGCTAACGACTATGACGCTGATCACTATGATAGACATGTAGGATATGCAGGCTATGAAAAAAATGAATGTTATGATAGGGGATTATGAGAGAGAATCTTTGAGCAAGTGATGCATAAATAATTTATTCAAAAATGGAAAAAATTACAAGTGGAGATTAATAATTTATTCAAATTATTTATTTGGAGGAAAATGAAAATGTGTATTTAATTAAATAGATTATTCAACCATTTAGTTAAATTAGAGGAAAAATGGAAATAGAAACATTAAATAATTAACTTAGATTAATTATTTAATAAGGAAAGATGACAAGGGAATAGTTAAATAATTAACCATAGAAGAATTAAAAGACCATGAATAGTTAAATAACTAATGGTAATTATTTAACTATAAATGAAAGGTGATTAAATAATTAAATAAATAATAATTTATTTAACTATTAAAGAAGGGGGAGAAATTAGTGACACAATTAAATATTTTTAATTGATTAGGATAGAAATGAGAAGGTGAATTAATTAAATAATTAAAAATATTTAATTAATAGAGGAATACAATCATACATAATTGAATAATTAAAATTATTCAATTATCAAAGGACAAAGACAAAGAAAAAAATGACTCTTGCATACTTAGGAAATTTTTTAGTGTCTACAAAACTCGATATCTAGTACATATGACAAACAATTTTTTCCCATTGAAATTAATAGAAATATCACATCATACCCTAAAGTGAACTTAGTATGGTCAAGACTTGACTACTGAAGACTTGGGATTGAAATGAGCCAACCTATTCTGATTAGATGGACACCTCTGGGTTGCCTCTATTTAAGATATTTCAAGAAGGATAGACTCTTCAAAGTTTTCTTATGAGTAATTTATCTCCACTCTTGCTACAAGTGACATCGTTGTCAACACGAACCACCTAAGAACAATGTTTCACAACAACTGAGTTACAATACTGTTGCTCATACATACAATGCTAGGAACAATATGAAACCAAGACAAACACCTTCAACATTCCTCCCATTTCCTGATATTATCTTTCCTAGTGCCCCTCATTTTCCTTGACAAAGTGGAAAGGAGTATGATCTTGTTGAACAACATAAGAATACTCCTGCTAAAATATTATTATGGGACCTTATTCAAGGCTCTCCTCACTACCATAACATGATTCAAAATTCCTTACAACAAGTTCCCATCCCTTCTAATGAGCAACCAAATTACATAAAAACCCTGATTCAAGGAATAAATGCTAACCTTGTTTTCCACCAATGTGAACTACCCCCTTTGGAAGTGCAAAACCAACATGAAGCTTTCATAAGTATATCTCAATATAAAAGGATAGGGGTAAATCAAACCATTTCAAAAAATATCTCAACCCTTAATGTGTGTAGTGTGACTCTTTTGGGTAGGCTTGGCATTGATAAATCAAAATTTCAACCTAATTATTCATCTATTAATGGATTTGACAATGTTGTAAAACAATCGCTTGGCATGATCGCTTTTCCCATTACAACTGGGAAGGCCATATTAGAAACACCAATCCATGTTATGCCTCAAGCTCTTTTATACTGTAATCTCCTTTTAGGTAGACTGTGGATTCATCCGATGAATGGGGTTCCTTCCACTCTTCATCATAAAATGATGTATACAACAACAAAGTGTACACACTTGAAGCTAACCCTGACCCAAATAGTTATTTCAACATTGAGAAAAACAAGGAGAATCCTTTGGCAACATTAAGACCAACTACAAAAGTTTATCCCATGCAATAGAAAGAGAAATAAAAACATATTGAGGAAGTCACAAAGCTATTAGAAGATGATTGGGGTTCCTTAAACTTTGAGCCTACATTCATGGGAGAATACAAGATCATAAACAAATACTCTAAAAAAGGAAAAGAAAAAGTGGTAATGCCAAGAAAAAATTTGGATGACCCTACAAAAACATCCACCTCAACCACTTTAGAAGAAGAAGCAAATTATACAACAAATTTTAATGAGATAGACTATCAAAAACCACAAAATCCTAAAGAAATGAGAAAGCTTTATGGAAAAGGTTATGAATTTATGAAAAAACTTGGATATAGTGGAAGAGGGTGTGGTGCTAGAGAACAAGGTATTCGTGTTCCTATAGATCCTAACACATAAGAAAAAAATCATGGTCTTGGTTATTGTCCTCTAATAGAAATAATCCCATCAAAGAAGCCTTCACATAGTATCAACACTCTAACAAAAGATTCTTCTAAGCCAACTTTAACAATAGTGCATCCTGAACTCATAGACACCAGTGGTATTTATTGTTATCCTTTGGAAAAAATAAAACAAACAAATAAATCCTCGCTTAACATCAATGTCATCACACAAAACACTTATGATTCGAATTTCGTAGATTTTACATCTTCCTTTAAAGAACATAACAAAATCTCACAACTAAAGAGTCTTGTGTAGGTATGACACCTTGTGATAAGAAATAGATATCTTTGTTGTGAAAATAATGAACCATCCTCTACTTTTGATCAATAAAGTATCTTGTTGAGACTCCTCCAAGATTGTTTGATATATCTCCCTATGAGAACATGAAAGAAATTTTACTACAAACATTCATTTTGTGCATATCATAGAGTTCATGGTCATTCTACTAATGAATGTAAGGCTTTAAGTGACAAAATTCAACATCTCAAGGAGTGTGGTACTCTTCCTTGTGTTGAAGCACCTAGTTTCTCTAACTGATACTTATTTTCATCCTATTTGGATCATCCTTGTCCTGCAGTAAGTGGGGGCAAGGGGTTACGTAGTCTTTTCCTCGTATGTCACTTGCCATTGTCTCTTTTGGATAGTTGACCCCTTTCATGTACATATAAGAGAAAGCTTTGGATGTGGACAACATGCCTTAAGTTGGCTCACATGTGACATACTTATTCATGATGTAGCTTATCTGAAACATATGACTTGGCATAATTATTTTTGAGTAAGCTCTCATGTCTTCTACTTTAATAAAGAAATTTCTCACAACAATCGTGTTAGCAACCACTTTAAAGTGGGGCCATAAATCGACACTTATGTTTCATTGTGTGATTTTATTTCTTCTTGGGATGTGTTCCTTTCTTGGTGGTATCATCAGTTTTGATTTCATCTAAGAGCATGATATTTATTTGACTTGTCCTCTCTTGGAAACATTAAGTACAATGTTCCCTAAGATGATACCTTGCATTTTTCCTCTCTTGGAGACATTAAGTACAATGTTCCCTAAGATGATACATTCCATGAACTGAGCAAAATCCCTTTGAACATCCCTCTTTCTTGTTGTGTTCCATTTTTTTTGCCTTATTAAAGTCATGGAGGTATGGCTTTGATATTGTTCCTTGGGGCTCATCTAGTGAACAACTAGCTTCACTAGTCCTTCTAAGTGTGCATTTTCTTTTTGTCCTTATCATAGTCATGGGGGTATGACTTTGATATAGAATTCTTGGGGCTTACCTAGTGAACAACTAGCTTCACTGGCCCTCATGAGCATGTGTTTTGTTTGCATTGTGGAAAACACATTCCACTTGTAAACCTTTTTGGATAAACAGCCTAGAACCAATCCATAGAGTGTTGGATGGACAATCAAAGATTGATCTATTGTATTTTACTTTTCCCTTTTTCCTTTTCCTATCTTTGACGGTGTATGTTTGTGATTTGGTTATGACATTATATATCATTTACAAGCGTGTTCCTTTGTGCTTATGTTAGTTTTCCATAAGTTCTTGATCCTAGGGGCTTGTCCACCCTCTTGGTTATTTTTATCCTATATTACTAGCATTTGTGCATTTGAACACCTGTTGTTTGCATGGCTCACTACTTTAGTGTGAGTTTGAAGTAGGTTCATCCTCTCACTAAAGTGGGTGCTAAATGTAGTGTAGAAAAATGCATACCCTTGCATTTTAACACTTTTTTGGGTCTTCCTTGATTTTTTTATCCCTATTTAAGTCTTAATTAGTCCTATTTTGCATCCATAAGCCTGAAAAACTATATCTTTTTATGACTAATCTTGACAAACATTGAAGGGGAAATGATAATTTAATGATTCTAGCTGTCTATGTCTCTAATTTTTAGGTTGGGACTAAGATGCCACCTAGGGAATCTTTGTCCCCCAAAGGTCTTGGGACCTAAACCATAGATTTTTGGGTGTAGGATGCTATGACTCTCTTGCTCAATTAGGGTTTTTCACCTAAAGGAGAGAGATAGACCCCACCCAAAATCTAGGTGGTTCACTAAAACTAATGCAAGTATAATGGAAATAGGAATTAAGTGTTCCTAGATGAGATGATCTAAATGAAAATAATTAATAAATACTATTTATTATAAATGTAAAACCTAAAAAATGCAAGTTGTTTGAAAAGACATTGTGATATACAAAAACACCTAGAAATGAAAGCAAATTGTAATAGAATTTGATGAAACTAGAAGTGTGCACCTGAGAAATTGATGGAGACTATAAATGACTTTTGAAATGTTTTAGATGCTATAAATTTGGCCTACTGGGACTCATTCACCATTCTAGGTGAATTAGTCCCAAATCTGGGAAACTGTTATAGAACCCATTTAGACAAAAGGGTATCCAAAACTATAGAAAACCTTGTTCATGCTTGGAAGTGGGACTCATTCACCACTAATGGAAAATGAGTCCACTTCTAAATTTTTGAAGATTCAAAATTTGAAATAGGAGCCCTTAGTCCACTCTTCGATTCCTGATAGGTGTTCACTTCTGAAAGTTTGATTTTTGGCATTGTAGTTGACTTTTAATGGGTATTTTGGCTTGGTCAAGGAAGAAATGACTTAAAAAAAATTACAACATAATCCTTAATGATTTTTGAACCCTCAATATACCTAAATCTACAAACACACAATTCAAAAGAAGGAGAAATGTTGGATGTTAGGGCATGTGGGTTCTCCCTTGCCAAACCTATTTTTAGGTAATAAAACCAAAATGAGAAAATAATGTAATGAATCATGCAATAATGGAGTTATTACCTTGCCATGTTGATTGATCTTGGATTGCTACAACAACAAGAAAATTTTCCCTTGAATGTTTGAAAATGCTATCTTAGTGACTTGAGATGAAAAAACCCTAACTTTTTTGGCTTGAGATAGAAGAGGTGATCCCACAAAGCTGGATTACAATTTCTAGGAGGATCTAACTTTTGCTGAAATCACATATTTTTGGAAAATATAATGATTTAAGCCTTTAAAAGTTCCATTTAAATCATCCTAATTAAGGAGGGTTTGATAAAACTACCTTAAATCAAACCCCCTTGGATAGAACCTCACTAGTTTTAAACCATACCTATAATAGTCTCCTTTACACCTATCACAATGCTGATAAAAAACCACTTTTGATTTACCTTTTGGGGATCAAATGATTCATTTAAAATTTATTTTTTGTAAGTATGTAGTCCTTATTATAAGCTTCCCAAAATGTATAATTTTAAATAAATTTATTTTTATTATTATATTTATTTTTTATTTCTTGTGAATGTAGGTTTTTCACTGAAAATCAAGCTCTATGTTCTGCACATGTGGAAAAATAACAGATTATCAAAAAAAAATTTGAAAAATATGAGTGCACCAGATATTAAAGTCCTTGATCCAACAAAGAAAAAAGTTGAATTTTGATACATACAAAAAAATTTACAAGTTATACGATCACGCTATGTCTAAATTATAATTTGTTTGACTTCAAAACTTGATTAAAAAAAAAATCAATAAAAAAATATCTAACCAAGTGGAAGCACTAGATATCCGAGTTATGAATCTAAATTTGAAAGAATTAAAATTTTATCCTTCATGGAAAAACAATTATGTATTATACAGTGAGCGTCACTTTTTTTAAAATGCTATTTTCTGAAAAAAACTAGTTTTTGAGGGAGACAGAAAAAGAAGTGCAATCTACTTCCAAAATTTTTGAAAAACTAATATTTATAATCTATAGAAAAAATTTAACGGAACTCTAGTTTGCATCATCTACAAAGTCCTCACGGTTTAGCCACTATAAGTGCCCAAAAGTAAATATTTAGTTAAAAAAAATATTTTAGTGTCCAATTTGGCAAAAAATTGTAAACCACTATTGTGTGATCACCCAAGAATGATGGGTGAATAATGATGAATGGTTTAAGAGATTATGAATTATGGTTTAGGGACTTATATTTATTGGAAATTCACCTTATTTTCCCGTTAATTGGATCCCTAAGGCCAACATGAAAGAAAATAAAACTTAAATTCCAAAATTTCCTACTTAAAGCTAAAAAATGACCCAAATGGGACTAATTCTCCATCTTGGGTGAATTAGTCCCACTTGGTTGGGACTCATTCACCACAGATGGTGAATTAGTCTTATAGGAATCCATTTGCTAGCTGGGTTGTTCGCGAATGAGGAATTTTAGTTCTTATGTTGATTTCATTGGGTATTTAATCAAATAATGCCTCAAGATGCGCAATATGGGGTAATAGGGGGCCTCTTAGTGATGATGTAAAGGTCAATTAAGGCTTGGGAGATAGAATTCAATGTGAAATTGTGATTAAATACACTTAACAACAATCAAATGAGGTCCACTTAACCTAGAAAGGAACAACATACAATGTGAATGTGTAAAACACATTACAACACTAGATTAAAGTTATGTTTAGTTTACAAGTCTTCTAGATTGGTGTGAAAATGAATGAAATATATTTTATAATGTTGAATTAAGGGAAAATGGGTTCATTAAGTCTAGAGAGGAGTGAAATTATTTTACAACACCTTCACAAGACATCATTACATGCATTTTATTCAATTTGCAAGGGTCCAAGACGTAGTGTGGATGTGTAAAATACCTCACAACACTAAATAAATGCCTCATTAAGTCCAATTTATCATCAATTATTCTCCAAATCAAGCAATTTGTCTATTTTCTATGATACCAGACCCTAATTCCAAAGTCACCTTAAAATGGGCCCCTTTTTGGAGTTTGTGCCCTGAGTTTCATGCCTTTGGACTAAGATGCCACCTACAATATCTTAGTCCCCCTTAGGTTATTTTAAGGATTTAATTTCAAATATTGGTGAGATTTAGTCTCCTTTAATTAATGAATTCATATGTTGGCTTGTTGTGGTGTAATTTCGGGATATTAAGCATGGATGAGTATAAACACAAGGTTCTTTCTCCCATTTTTTATATCCAATCATTCTGTCAATTTCAAAAGAGCATTATAGAGCATTCAAGAGTAGTTCATCAAGCATTTTGAGCCATCATGAAGAATCAAGCATCATATCAAATATCTTCTTACATCATGTTAGTTTTTGAGCTAACATTTGTGATGTAGGCTTTTGATTCAAGCAAGCAATTCAAGTCCATATCTATCAAGCACTCCTTTGATTCAAGATCTATATCCAAGCTAGCCATTTCACACAATTTTTTAGACTTCATAACAAGGTTTTGGTGAGTTGTAACATTGCATGTTGTTTATTCATCATTTCCCTCCATTTCATTTCAAGGTTTAATTACCAACAAGGGGTTTGACCACGAAAAACCCCCATTCAGTAACAATCAACAATTTTTTCCTCTCTTGTGTTTTTTTGTTTGCAAATTTAGGTTGAATACTTGAAGATCATTTGAAGTAAAAAATTTCAAAGTTGCAAAGTTGTATTGCAAAGTTGTCATCTTCACGAAAACTCACCTACAGGCCAAATCTGGAAGTTTTAAGACCTAAGATATGAGAAGAAGTGAAGAAATTGAGCCTAAGAACCATATTCAGAGATTTCAAAATTTTTAGATGAGGCTAAGTCACCACCTAAGGCATCTTAGTCCTCCTTAAGGTATTTTACAGATATTCTTCCAGATCTGGTTACAGCATCCAAAGATTTTCCATCTCCCCCCAAAAATATCAGTGGGACTAAGACAATAGTAAGAGTGTCTTAGTCCTCCATAGCATATTTTGAAAAAAACTTTCTAGAATCCTCATCATATTTCAAAAATTTAAAGGTACACATATCATAACTTTATGTTGCTTAATTTCATCATTTGCATTCATCATTTGACTTGCATTACTAGGTTTTGTAATTGTAATATTGAGTTGTCTTTTCTAGGATTTTTCTTTGTGGTGAACCCCTCAAAGCTTAAAGAACCTCCCTCCTAGGTCTTCCATGTTGTGAATTGAGTCACCTTTGGATTGATAGTCAATATAATTTGGGTTCATAGGACATTATTGAATGACCGAGGTAGAATAGTGGGAATTTTCCCTCACTCATTTTCTTTCTAGTTCATAATCAATTTCATTCAATTCTATTCCTATCTAATCCTTAATCCAATGCATCATTGTAATAATTTATATCCAACCATTATCTATCTTAATTGAAGAACCAACACCCATAATTAATAAAGAATATAACCAAATAAAAAATAAAGAAAACACTTTCTCGATAACTTATCCTATCTCAAGTAGGCAATCAATTTTTTCTTTCTTAGAAAATTAACCTATCCCAAGTGTAAAATTCAATCAAAATTAAAATCATCATCAAAGGTATGATTCTTGATCCATCTCCTATCCAACCCTTCCTCTTTCCATTATCATAACCATTAAAAACCTTAACCGATCATTTCTTCTAATCCATTCATTCACATTATTTATCAAATTCATTCATTAAATTTAATCCTCAAAATCATAATCCAAGGTCATAAGATAAAAACCTAAAAATCCAAATCAAATTCCATGAAAATCATCCAAATTCCCTCTATGTCCATAAGCTAGTGCATCTACTACTAGCTCAAGTATTTCTACAATGGTTCAATGTTATCTCATTGAAATCATTTCACCGTTCAACACATCTACAGTTGTTTTTTTTTCTAAATCAATATTTCTACTTCATGTTCACCTAAGACTTCCTTTTAGTCAATTTACTCTCTAAATCAACACATTTTCATGCTTCAACATATATAAACCATATTTGAAAACACTTTTATTAGATTGCACCATGATGTATTTACTCTCAATACAACCAATCAACTAGAAAAGCAATCCAACCCATCCAATCATCAATTTTTATGCATCTTTGGCAATTACTTCATCTAATACATCCATTGAATCAATCAAAATCAAGTTACCTTATCCCCTCAAATATAAAAAATCAAAATTGTTTCAAAATATAAAGTCTTGATTAGAGGTAAAAAATGGGTTTTGAAGGGGCCCATAACCCTTAACAAAAAGAAGTAGCTAATGAAAAAAGATAACATTAAGTAGCAATTAGCTCGACATCAACAAACCACTAGCCAGAAAAAGCCAAAAAGAAGGAAACTAGCTAGCTACATATTGTTGAGAATCTCAACAACTTCCATTTCACTTACAGCCAACTTCTGCCCCTTATCCACAATATTAGATACCTCAATACCTAAGGCCCCAACTTGATTTTTCATTTTGTTTCTAGTTCTAACCCTCGGCCCACTAGTTTTTACCTCACCACTTAAAATAGTAGCTTTAGTAGCACCCTTATCAGTAGCATAATCCACATCCATCAGCTTACCCCCAGCAACAATAACATCAATAGACACATTCTCCTTTTTATTTTTAACAGTAGTCACAGGGGAGATAGCCTTCACAGAGTTTGAAAAAGCCAATACCTTAGGGGTATCTCCACCCTTCATCACAACATTCCAAATCTTATCAATTTTATCCTCAAGGGATAACATTCTTCCCTCCATATTTTGTTTCAAATTAACAGTTTCCTCTACCACAATATTAGCAACAGTATTGAGACCATCCATTATATTATTGATTTAGGTTTGGACAAAAGGGTCCTTATTCTTGCTAGCAACACCTCTAATACAAACATTAGTTCTATTTATCTCATGAAAGAACCATCTAAAAAGTTTAAAAATCACATGAATACTGTCACAGGTCAAGCCCAACACATTAGATAAATCCTCCCTATCAATTTTTTCAATACATTTTCCCACAACAATGTCCTCATTAGAAGAACTCACATGAACCTTTTTAGTAAAACTTCCTTACCTTTACCACCAAGGATAGGAATCTTCATCCTACGAATGGAGCTGGCGATTTCCTCCACAACCGCCTTCCTTTTCAAAATCCTATCCACATCTGCTTTATTGGTTCCCACAACATGTCCACCATCCACAACTCTTTCCTTATCCTGCTTCTGCAACCCAATGCCAGTGCTCAGAACATCCTTAGCATAGATACCACCAGCCATGGAAAGAGGGAAACCCTTCTCCAGGAGTTCACCAACATTCAACACCCTTCTCTTTTGGCTCCCCTCCTTAGGCTATCCACAAATCTATTCATTGGGGGAGGAGAAGAAGCTTCCCCATAAAGTTCATTTTTATCCTTACCCCCCTTAGAAGGAACATTCACAACCATCTCATCACTACATGTCATATAGCCAGCCTTATAATCCATCTTACTTTCCCATGATTTACCTTGAACAGGGGAAATGGGGCCCTCCTCAAAAAAGGCGTATGAATCCAGGACATAATTAGCATCATCATCCCTATCAGACTCAGATTCTTTGTTTAAAGTAAGCCTCCTCTTCTTTGGTTTCTTACAAGCCCTTTCCTGTCCTGACTCTGTCTCATAGACCTCCCTAGGTTTATTAGGATTATCCTTTAAAGACACAAGAATTTTTGGCACATCATGAACTTTAACATGTTCATAAATCAAGAGAATCAACCTTGTATGTAGGATAGGGTTTTTGTGATTTTTCCTATGATCTTTAATCCCCAAGTCTAGTGACACCAACAAATAGTAGGGAAAGGACACCCATTTCTTGTGCCAAAAATGGTTAAGCAAAAGAAAATGGTGCAAAAATGGTTAAGCAAAAGAAAATGGTAATTGTTAATATTTGTGTACTTGCCTTCCAAGGTAACATACCTCATAACTTCTTTGAAAACATCCCACCATACTTCTTTCAAGGAACTCCTAAGATACCCACCACTCTTCACCAGCTTCAAGTCATCTTGACCTAATTCCTTTTAAAGAAAAGAGACATCACAACCTAAATTTTTTTCTTATCTTTGAACACCTTCATACCATGAATAGCCAAACCTATAATTTGGGCTATGAATTCTTCATTAACCACAATTTCCCTACCACCAAAATTTACTGTTCTCTCTTTCCTCCACCCTTCATTAACCAAAACGGTGACCTAGGGATTGTTGACATGCAATTTCTCCATGCATATGGAGTTAAACCACCCTTTTCTAAAATCTCCCACACCTCCTTTCTCTACTTAGCAGTATCACAGGATTTAGGCTCAACGTGGTTTTTTTCCCCACCCATGAGAGTAGAAAATAGAGACCAAACACATAACAAGAAACTCAAGAGAATACAACAACCACCACCTAGAACTAAAATACCCAGCAGAAGACTCTAGAAACTAAGTTGACTAACACCCACAATCCATGAGAAGCCAACCATAGGACATAAATGCCATTATGAAATTGAACTTCGCACCTTGTGATAGCCTTCAATAAAAATCATAACTTTAACATCCTCACTTATGTCATTCAACCACGTGAGTAAGGACATGGACCCCTTAATGACCAAAAGGATTAACATAATCTTGATTATCCTTAATTAATAATTATAGCCATAGCCTCAAAGGGGATAGGATCATTAAAATCCCACACGTTTCTATCTTTAACACCAAAGTTAGTTAAGAAATCAGCTAACATATTTCCCTCTCTCAAAGTGTGGGAGATATAAACATTATCAAAGAATTTGATAATTTCAATAGAATCCCTGACCAAGGCCTCAATATTCCAAGATGGAGGAGAGACATTCTTCAAGTTATTGATAATGTTTAGAGATCCACCCTCCAAATATATCTTCCTATACCCTTTTGTTTGAGCCAATTTGAGACCATGATAGGAAGAAACTTCCTCCACATAGTGGTTTTTCTAGGATTCCGAAGGGACCATTCCAAAATATAAATTCATCAAGTCATCTAAAATTATATTATTCAATTCATTGATGATCCTAATAATGAATCCATTATATTTTTATGAGTCCCCATGTCACTACCATCCTTTCAATCCATCTATAACTAATGACAATGATGGTATTATTGATCAAAATGAGTATTTTACTCGTCCTCTTGATGATATCATTACTAGAAATCATTCTTTGAGATTCCTCCACACACACATTCATAATCAAAGAAATTTTGATCACGATTTGACTAGTACAAGCTATCGCATTGTGACTACATGTATATTCTTGATCACCCTAATTTCACCTTTCATAAGAGAAACCCATTTTACCCCTGATTAGTATCCAAACCCTTATTCTTCTACGAGATACCCATTAATTCTACTACTGATCTAATTTCCTTCCCCCATTATCCATCAATCCATAAACCTCATCCTCCAAATAATTCACTATCTAATCCTAATCCTTGACCTAATCCTAAACTATTTAAATAATTAATTTCCAATCTTCTCCAAAGACTAAAGGATAATAAAAACTACAACACTTTGGATTCATGCAACCCTACTAATCTAAATCCATATATATTTGTTATTAACAATTCCATATCCCACCTCACACCTATCACTCCCTGTAACTATGGGTTAAATTTTAGGTATGTTAGATTGTTGGAAAATCAATAAAGACTAAGAAACCCAAAGAAATTGCAAAGTACAATGGAAGCAAACATCAATAAAATGATTATACCAGCTAATTTCCAAAACCTCCATGATTCATCTTTGTAACACCTTCTAACTTGTTGATTGGCATGTTTCCCTCAGATCGAACGTGCGCACAATCTTTGACGAAGTTCTACACAAGCTTTGAATGACTTGAATCTAAATACCTATGCCTAAATATGCCAAGACTAAGTGGAATAAGATAATAATTGTTGCAATGTCTATAAAATCTCTAAGTGTGTCAGTGTGTAATCTAAAAATGAGAGAAAAATAACATTTTATAGAAAATTCCATTTTGAATGGACGGACAAGATCAACCTTCAACAAAGACCTAAAATTAGAGGATGAGATTAAATTTGATAATCCCTAATCAGGGTTAGGGAAAAATCCTTAAATGAGTGGTCAAGATTTCATCCAAGAAGATCGAATCGGCGATGGAGAATAAATGAAATAATTAATTAGAAAAAAAAAGATTTTTTAAAATCAAGAAGATAAAGACTGCCCAATTTGTGAGAATTGAAAAATCAATAAGACAAGATTTGAACTGAAGATTAGATTTGAAAAATCAATAATATGCTCGATTACTTGATTTTTTGAGGAAAGTTACCATTTTGAATTACATTAATTCAAAATATGGATTTTGTGAGATAATAAATAATTGATTTTTAGATTATTTACCAAAATGGACTGTTAGTTAAGAATGTGATATCATTTTAAATAATTTCATTTATTTAAAATGAGGGAAATATTCATTTTGACAATTAAATAATTAAATATAATTATTTAATTTAGAAGATATGACTAATAATTAAATAATTTTATTTATTTATTCAATTATGACAACTACGCCCTTAATATTAGTGTACATCAAGTTATGAATAGTTGGGTTGTGGCTATCTTAACTCTCTATTAAGTCATATTATCATTAGTATATTTTTATTTAGTTGTGTAGGTTGACCTAAGAATTATATAGGTGTTTCTAAGTTGGCCTAGGTGATATCCTAGGCATAAATAGGTATATATAGGAGGTTGTGAGTCTTATTTCATCATCAAGTTGTGAAGTGTGTTCTCATTAGAGATATTTGGAGGTTTTCCCCCTCGAAGTGGCTTGTTATCCTTAGTTATTATCAAGTATTTGTAGCATATTTCATATCATATTCATCTATTGTGAAAGTTATTTCATAACAAGTTGTATTAGAGCATGATCTTGGCTCCGTAGAGGCAAGGTTTTTCTCAATTTTGGAGGTGATTTTGGGAAGAGCATAACTTTCAGATTTTGTCAAATTGGAGTCTGATTTTTATTGGGTTTTTGAAGAAATAATATTAAAGGAGATTACAATAAAAATTTTAGAGAATTTCAGTTTCATTTGTGTGATTTATTTCAACATTAGTGGTTTCCATCATGATGGGGCCTGCAACAAGGGGTAAAAAGAATGTTGTCACTCCAGGGAAGAATCCTAATAAGGATGGGGAAACAATCGAGGATATTACTCCTAATGAGGAAATTAGTAAGGTTAAGGAAGAATTTTCCTCAATTAAGATGGATATGTGTGACCTAAGAAACATGTTAAGCACCTACATGGCTGAACCAAGAAAGGAGTTCTCAAGCACCCAAGATGAAAATTATAGGTCAGCTACCATTGACACAAGCTTTAGTAATCCTATGGGATCTAGGAATTTATTTCCAAAGGTGGATATGCACAAGTTCAATGGTAAGGATCCTCTAACATGGATAAACCAAATGGAGAATTTTTTTGAAGTACACCAAATCCCAAATGGATAGCAAGTCACGATGGCTTCCCTATATCTAGAACTAGATCAATTCATTTGGTATCGTTGGCTTTGCACTCATCGAAGGAAAAAGGGGCTCACTGTCTCATGGTCAATTTTTGCAGAGGTATTCCAAGCACAATATAGCAATAGTGTCACGGACAACTTCTTCAACCAGCTAGCTAAACTTCAACAAAGAGGATCAGTTAAGGATTATATTAAGCAATTCTAAAATCTATTGTTAAGAGTGGATACAATTATGGAGGAAAAATTGAATAACTTATTCTTGGGTGGTCTCAAGGATCACATTCAAGATGAGGTACACATGTTTAGCCCTAGTTCCATAAATGATTCTTTTATCTTAGCACATAGGGTAGAGGAGAAGTATTTGATTCCTAAGAAGAAAGGGGCTAATGTGACAAGAGAGAAAGGATATTCAACACAACCTACTAAGTTGAATCCACAAAAAATTGAGGAAAAAATAGCAAAGCATTGTGTTTCAATTTTGATAGAAAATGCAGTCGAGGACATAAATGTAGTGAAAAGAAATTGTTCTATATTGAAGGTCCCAATGAGAAAGAAGAGGAGGAACCCATACTAGAGGATTAAAGGGAGTAAAATGAGGAATCACATGATTCTAAACCAATCATTTCTTGTCATGTACTCTCAGGTTTTAATGCTCCACAAACTCTTAAGGTTGTGGGGTTCCTAAAGAAGCAAAAGGTAATAGTGTTGATCGAATCAGATAGTACTCATAATTTCATCAACAAAAAGTTAGCTACTCGTCTAAATTGTTTCCTATATCTAGCTCTAGAGTTTCAGGTTTTGATTGTAGATGGTTGTATAGTTAGTTGTTTAGGGAAGTGTCATAGCATTAAATTATCTATGGGAGATTATCAACTTGATACCCCAATGTATGCGATATCCATGGGTGCAGCAGATATTGTTTTGGGAGTACAATGCATTACTACATTAGGAAAGATTGAGATGAACTTCCAAGAACTATTCATGAGATTTCAATCAAAAGAAAGGCTAGTAAAGCTAAGGGGGTTGAAGGAAAAATCTCCACAAATGGTAAGCTCTCATCAAATGTAAAATTTTCTTAAGAAAGGAGTGGATGGATTTGTGGCCCAACTATGTTCATTAGAAGTCTCTCAATTTGATGCTCCTACTCATCCATATTTGTAAGCTATAATTGATCGTCACTTAGTTATTCTTGGAGATATGCCTAAAGAACTTCCTCCTAAGAGGGATCATGATTATGCCATACAATTAGTCCTAGGAAGCCAACCACCAAACATCAAGCCTTACATGTATCCACACATCGAAAAGAGTGAGATAGAAAAAATTGTTGAAGAGATGCTAGAGGCAAGAATCATTAGGCATAGCCAAAGTGCTTACTCCTCACCTATGGTGATGGTACATAAGAAAGATGATACTTTGCACATGTGTCCAAATTATAGAGTGCTCAACATGTACACCATTAAAGATAAGTTTCCAATTCCAGTCATTGATGATTTGATAGATGAATTGAATGGAGCTATGTATTTTACCAAGTTAGATCTTAGATTTGGTTATCACCAAATTCTTATTAAGGAGGAAGATATTTGTAAGAAAAAATTTCAGACTCATGAGGGTCATTATGAATTTTTGGTGAGGCCATTTGGTCATACAAATGCACCATCTACATTCCAAATTTTGATGAATTCCATTTTTAAGAAGTTATTGAGAAATTTTGTGTTAGTATTCTTTGATGATATATTGATTTATAGCAAGACTTGGGAAGAACATTTGTAACATGTGGACCAAGCATTACAAATACTTGAAGATCATAAAATCTATGCTAAGCCATCCAAGTGTGCTTTTGGTCTTATAGAGGTGGATTATTTGGGACACATAGTTTCACATGGAGTAAAGGTGGACCCTAAAAAAATTAAGGCTATCCTAAAATGGCCTATTCCAAAAACCATTAAGAAACTAAGAGGTTTCTTGGGATTGATAGGGTACTATAGAAGATATGTGAAGAATTATGGTAGTATAGCATCACCTATCACCACTCTATTTAAGAAGGATTCTTTTCATTGGAATGAGTCTTCCAATACAACATTTGAGAGATTCAGGGAGGCTATGTGTACAACTCCAGTGCTTACCACTCCTGTTTTTACCAAGGAATTCATTATGGAATGTGATGCTTCTAGAAATGGGATAGGAGCAGTGCTCATGCAAGAAGGTCGACCAATTGCTTTTGAGAGTCATCAATTAAAAGGTAAGAATCAACTAAAACCTATTTATGAGAAGAAAATGCTAGGTATCCTCCATGCAGTGAAACAATGGCGGCCTTATCTATTGGGTAGACATTTCAAGGTTAAGACAGATCATGATAGCCTAAAATATTTTTTGGAACAAAGACTATCTTCTGAAGAGCAACAAAAATGGGTCACTAAGATGTTAGGATATGAATTTGAGATTGTGTATAAGAAAGGGAAAGAAAATATTATCGCAGATGCACTTTGAAGGAAGGATTGGAAAGATGAAGTCTTATTGTGTGCCCTTTCAATATTACAAGTAAATTGGGTGGAAGAAGCCAAAGCAGAGTGGAAAAATGATGTTGTGGCAAGTAATCTCATCGGACAATTAAAAAGTGATCCTAGTAGTTCATATAAGTTTGTTGGAAGGGAGATACTATTTGGTATAAAGAGTGGTTGTATCTCTGCAAGAATTCCAACCTTAAAAAAAAGATTCTCATAGAGTTGCATGAGTCTCCAATGGGTGGTCATTCAAGATTTTGGAAGACATATCATCGAGTCAAGCAATAATTTTTTTGGGAAGGGCTAAAGGGTGATGTTCAAAAATTTGTGGCTGAATGCTTGGTGTGTCAAAGGCATAAAGGGGAGACAATTAAGACACCAGGTCTCTTGCAACCCTTATCTATTCCTAGCCAACATTGGGAAGAGGTATCCATGGACTTCATCACAGGGCTTCCCAAATCTAAAGGTCATAATGTCATCATGGTGGTAGTTGATTGGGTCACTAAATATGCACATTTCATTGCATTAGCACATCCTTTTACAACAAGTGCAGTGGAAAAATATTTTTTGGAGAATATCCAAAAGCTACATGGTACACCTAAAGTTATTGATAGTGATCATGATCCTATCTTCACTAGTCACTTTTGGAAAGATTTATTCTCATGTTTGGGTACTCAATTGGATCATAGCTCTTCATACCACCCTTAATCAGATGTGAAGACTAAGGTTGTTAATAAGTGTTTGGAAGGATATCTACACTGTTTCACTTCAGAGAAACAGTCCTAGTGGGTAGATTGGCTACCACTTGCATAATGGTGGTATAACACTTCTTTTCATAGCTCATAAAAAATGTCTCCATTTTTGGAACTTTATGGATATCATGCTCCTTCCATCACATCATCAATAAAGGTGTCCCCAAGAGTTCAAGTAGTAGAAGACCACTTGCTTCATCAACAAGAAGTAATTTTAGGACTCAAGGAGAATTTAGCCATGGCACAAAATTGAAGGAAACAACAGGTTAACCAACATCGTAGTGAAAGAAGTTTTGATGTTGGGGATTGGGTCTTCTTGAGATTGTAGCCTTATAAGAAAATCTCACTAAAGCAAAAAAGAAAGAATAATAAGTTGTCTCCAAAGTATTATGGTCCATACCAAATCATGCAAAACATTGGTAGTATTTCCTACAAGCTTGAGTTTCCACCAACAACAAAGATACATCAAATTTTTCATGTTTCCTATTTGAAGGTCATTGGGCATAATATTCCCACTCAAACAACACTACCCAAGCTTGATGAAGAAGGAAGAATCATTTGGAAACATAGTACATTCATCAAACACACAAAAAGAAGCTGAGGAATAAAACTATCACTGAGTCTCTCATCCAATGGAAGAATTGACCCGTTGAAGATGCCACATGGGAGGACGAGGAATTCATTCAAAAGTATCCAAACTTGATTAGCATTGAGGACAATTATTCTTTGAAGAAGGGGCATGTGCTACACCCTTAATATTAGTGTAAATCGGGTTATGAATAGTTGGCTTGTGGCTATCTTAACTCTCTATTAAGTCATATTATCATTAGTACATTGTTATTTAGTTGTGTAGATCGGCCTAAGACTTATATAGGTCTATCTAAGTCGGCCTAGGTGATATCCTAGGCATAAATAGGTATATATAGGAGGTTGTGAATCTTATTTCATCATCAAGTTGTGAATTATGTTCTCATTAGAGATATTTGGAGATTTTCCCCCTCGAAGTGGCTTGTTATCCTTAATTATTATCAGGTATTTGCAACATATTTCATATCATATTCTTCTATTGTGCAAGTTATTTCATAACAATGACAATTAGTGACATATTAAATAAATAAATTTATTTATTTATTTAATAATCAAGAAGAATTAATGAATAAAGATAATTAAACAAATTTAGAAATTTATTTAATTAGAAGAAGACTTAGACAATTAATGACGTATTTAATAAATAAATAGAATTTATTTATTTAATAATCATGAAGAATGAAAGGATATGAGTTAATTAAACAATTATGAATTATTTAATTAATAATCAAATGTGGACCAAAGACATAATTAAATGTCATAATTATGCTGGGATGAAAGTGGTAAAAATAGAGCTTGCAGGCCTAGGTCATTTTTAAGTGTCTACATTTTGCCCCTCTTTGTCATAATGTAGCATGTCCCATTGTGACAAAGAAAAAAAGTAAAAGCCATGCCTCGGTGAAGGTACGAAGTATCAATGCCCCCTCTAGAAAATTTTCAAATTTTGGGTTGGCAGCAGAAAAATTTGGAAAGGGTCCCGATTAGTCAATTTGATGACCAAAAAAATAATGGCGTAGTCGGTTGTGGATTCTAGCATGCTTAAGGTAGCCAACAAGGTGGTGAAAGTTGGTCAAATGAGCCTCCAATAATAAAATAGTTGACAAATGCCATTTTGACTTTATAAATAGGTTGACAAAGGGGTAAAAGTCAATTCATTCTTACTTTTTACATTGCAAATTTTGAGAGCTAAAAATGAAAAGGAGTACAAAAAAGATGGTAATTCTAGTGATAGAGAATCATGGCGAGATTGTGCAGACTTTCAAGTAGCCTGAGGGTTCAGAGCTTTTGGTATGTACCCCTATCCCCCTTTGTAATTTTTTTTATTTTGCATGCCAAAAGTTAGGTTTTAGGGGGAACAACGAATGTTCTGCGATGCACATGTGTGTGTAAGTCGCATTCAACTTCGTGTTTGACGTATTTGATGCTTCGCGATGCAAGTGCAAGGGTAGAGTAGGGCAGGCTGAGGGTTTGCAACACATTTGACAAAAAATGTGACACATTCACCTTTTTCAGCCGCATACGAAAGTAAGAATGCCTCAATCATCGATTTGCAATGCAATAGCATGTTCTTGTGATGTATTCAAATGCAGCACTACATATGTCCAAAATCATACTACAAGAGACTTGATGCGATACATTTGATTGTCAGAATGACATAATTGATGTGTCATGATGCATTTGATATATGAAATGACACAATCAACATGTAGTGATGCATTTGATGTATGAAACAATGCAACTGTTATTTCACGGTGCAATTGTGGTGAATGAGACGCATTTGAATTTTACTTTTACCATGGACAATTTTGATGCTTTTCAAGTTTTAAATGCTTTTGATGACATTGACAGTTTCCTAGAAGGTACTTATGCATTGTTTAACTTTGTGCAGAGGTAGCTTGCCCCAATTTACATAGGAGAGAGCATACTGACGACATTCTAGTTTGTTGATCAGTTGAGCCCATGAGAGCGGTGACAATTGATGTCACTGGGTTTTTTCTATGTCACCTATATGCCTACTATTTGGGCAAATAGGGGACTGTTGACTATGTTATGCGAGCATTGGCATTTAGAGACCTGTTCCTTCCACCTGCTAATGGGTGAGGTGACCATCATACTGGAGGATGTGTACTGCATTCTATGGGTGTCGATCTAAGGAGAGCAGATCGTCTACGAGCCTCACCATGGCGAGTAGAATTTTTGAGCATACTATCAAAATGAGGGTGCAAGACTCAACATATAGGGATATGAGATTCGTTGGGAGTTCATGGCAGCGCACTATGCTCATTTTGATGCATTCCTAGTGACTCTTATTGGCATTATTTTGATTCCTAACCATTAGGGACATGGGTTTCCTATTGTCTTGGGAGACATCTTGGTTGGGATGAGACGAGACATGATAGTTTATTCCTTGGGACCATGTTTATTAGGAACATTCTACCACTAGCTGCATGAGGTCATCTACCGGAGAGCAGAGAGTATATCCTGTGGCACCACCTTGATGATGATTTGAGCCTGGGAGCACATAGCCATATTTCGTCCACTGATTTAGAGACCACAATTGGCTGAGGGGATGCCCTATGCCTATTATTATTTTGATTCTTTATAACAAACCCTGATGGGCAAGGCAGGTTGGTGGCAGCATCGGATTGACACAATGGTGTCCTTTATCTAGTGACCATACAAAGACTGCTAGTAGTGGGATGATGAGGTGGACCATCTCAGCCTATCCAGACAGTATCAGTACTTGATTAGAAAGATAGTGCAGAGTTAGCTGATCATCGATATGTATTTTCCACAGTGTGTCCTTAGGCAGTTCGAAGAGTAGTAGGGTGTACCTATAGGGACAACTGAGTACACTCAATCTTCCAGAGAGTATGCTTGGGGGTGATCCATTCTAGTAGCCTTTACAGAGTAGCAAATCAATGGGCTAGAAGCCCACCCATCAGGATGGAGAGGTGGGATTGCAGATCCTAGGACCACTACAGATTATGACCTATGGTGGTAGGCACACAGACCAGTGCCACTCACAGATCCCAATGGGCTAGTGCCTGTGGACACGAGGTCAGTCATACCATGTGTGTCAAGCATTAGGTGAGGAGGCAGAGGTGGTGATAAAGGAAAAGGCTAGGGGAGGGATAGAGGTAGGGATGGAGGCAGGGGCGATATGGAGGCCGGGATGGAGGTAGGGATGGAGGCAGGGATGGAGGTTGAGATAGAGGAAATGGAGGACATAGAGTGTACCCAGTGGCAAGAGTAGCATTAGATGTTATCCCTGAGGTTGCGGAGGAGGGGGAGAGAGAGGAAGAGGAGCAGCTGAGACATGAGGGAGATGGTGAGAGAGGAGGGTGTGGAGGTGGTGAAAGCTAGATAAGAGGAGGAGAGGTAGGAGGAGGATGATGTCAAGATGAGGGAGGAGAGGATGTGGAGGATGATGTGGATGAGCTAGGGAGAGGAGGAGATACCATCCTCCTCAAGATTTCCATAGGATGCAACAACAAATCAGAGGGTGGCCGATCTACAAAGGAGACTAGATGAGAGTATAGCATAGGTCAGAGCACTACAGTCAGAACTAGAGGTGGCTTGGGTAGAGCGGGATCAGGCAGTGATCTGTTAGCAGGACTCAGCTCAGCGATGCATAGAGTTTGTGGAATTATGCAGAGAGCCCTCTAGGGATATTTCTCATGAGCTAGCTAGGGTCAGCACAAGGTTGGGACAGTACAGGACACTATACAAGTAGGAGGTGCCTCTTGAGTGACAAGATCTGACACTATTATGCTCACAGATGAGGATAGGGAGTGGACACATATCAGGGAGTGCAAGTGGCAGTCGAAGTCACACCAGTGTAGGAGGATCCACCTCCTCAGGGCACACATCAGGGCACAAGTCTCACCACTCACACAAGCACGCCTCGAGGTACCATTCGAGCCATAGTCATGGGTCCACTAGTTCAATGTAGAGGTGAGTACAGAGGAAGTCACTAGTGGTAGATCCTTCTACTTCTCAGAGCCAAGCTTCAGTGACATCATAGGTCTCTATTACTATGGAGATGATGCCATCAGTGTTAGTTCCATTGACTGCACAGACAGAGGCTACTATAGGTCCACCCATATTTTCAATGCCAATTATAGAGCTCCAACCAGCACACTCTTCACCATGAGGGGATGATGAGAGTCTACCCTATGGCCATGTTTTTCGTATTTGTTTCCATGTTATGACACATTATTTATATATTGAGCCTATGAGCTCCGTTTTTGGGATATCTCTTGACTTTATCCTATGACATTGTACATTTTTGAGATGATATTATATGATGATGTAGTTTTGATGCAGCTTACATGTGTGTTATGTGATGTTATTTGATTTATGCCTTATGATATATGTGATGTATGATGTTTATTTATGATGGATGATGGTATCATGTATGTTCTATGATGCTTTCTTATGATATGATTCCATGATGATGCCATGCTTATTTATATGTTATGTTGGTTTTGTGATGATGATGATGATAATGATATGCCTAATGTATTTAGTTGAATGGATGTCGTGTTTATGATAATATGAATGCAATATGCAATGACATGTATATGATTTAATGCTATGGATGATATATGTATGAACCTAATGCAATTTTCGTATGGTCATGTATGCACTTATGTTTTTGTATGTCATAGGATATCATCATGAGATGGACAAGAGAAGATGAATAGACTGAAGCATATGCATGTTAGTTCCTAGACTGAATCCTTTAAAATTTTACCATAGGACTCTAATATTTATTTCTCTTAATCATCATTGGGAAGACTATTGTAATGGCCAGCAAACACTATGATATGACATAGATCAAGGTGTGCAAGTTCGTTCCATCACATAAGACAAGCCGTCACAGACAAGGATGATCATGACTCAAACTAAGAGCATGATTGCCCTAGTCTTTTTGTCATAATCAACCACAAGTAGAAAAAGACAAGGACAATTAATGAAATGTCGTTGCTTCTCTGAATCCTATTTCTAGGACATCCTTGAGAAACTAGCAACATGATTTCCAAAATATAAACTAGAGCCCTTATCATCATACGTAGTCATTTTTCTAAGTCCCTGAACGAGGACCTCGCTGAGAAACTAGTAATCATGCATGTCAATCATCATGATATGTCTTGGGATCTCACTGAAAAACTAATAGCATGATAAAAATCCAAAAGACAAGTGACAAGTGTTTTCCAAGTTCTTCTAGATATCTATTATTTTGATGTAAAAATGTTAGGTTTCATGATGTCGAGATGTCAAGGTGTTTAAATTTTTGATGATGCCAAGATGACGAATGTTGGAGATTGCCGAATTTAGGAAGGACACATCTTGAATAATGTTGATGCCAAGAGGATTGATCCCTAAATTCTGAAGGGGTCCCTTGAAATGATGATGATGCCTAGGAAGGACACCTCCTAAGGCATAAATGACATAGTTGGTTCTTTAGAAGCACACGTCTGAAGAATACTGATGTCGAGAGGAGTGATCCTTAGTTGTCAAGAGGATCCCTCAAAATGCTGAATGACAGTGATGATGCATAGGAAGGACACATCCTAAGGCATGAATGATGAAGGTTATCTTTTAGAAGGACAAATCTAAAGGCTAACCAAGAGTTGACTCATTTTGACTAAGTTTGACTTATGTTGACCATATGTTGATAAAGTCATGATGATATGATTGACATGCTAATGAGATTGTCATATTGAAATAACTGATTGCCATAATTTGTTTTAATGATTTTCCTTGACCTTTAGACTTTTGATGTGTGTGCCAGTGCAGTTCCATGAACCCTAATGGACTGACCTAGTGCGGCCTTGAGGGCTCATCAACAGAAGGCCTTCCCTACGTCATGCACTCAGAGACCTCTTAGCTCAACATGACCAATGACTTTTTCTTGATGACCAAAAATTATAGCATGATTTTATTTTGACAAATTGAAAATGACTGACTAATGACTCAGGGACTCAAACATGAGTCTTGCCTATGTAGCATATGCATAGAGATAATGTAGTTCAGACAAATGACAAAGACTGGTTGATTGACATGACAGACTTTAACAAGAGATGAATCTATGTTTGTGCTCTTCGAGCAGTCTGACATTTTTTTTGTGGTTTTCTTTAGGATTTTTTTAAATTTTTAGGTGTTTCTTTAGGACATTTTGTGATGTTTTTGGTCTTTTTTCAGTACTTTTTGTGATGTTTTTGGTCTTTTTAGGACTTTTTGTGATGTTTTTGGTCTCTTTTTCAGGACTTTTTGTGATGTTCTTGGTCTTTTTTAGGACCTTTTGCCATGTTTTTGTCTTTTTTTAGGACTTTTTGCCATATTTCAATCTTTTTTAGGAATTTGTCATGTTTTTCATGACTTTTTCATTTTTTATCCTTTTTTTAGGACTTTTTGCCATGTTTTTGTCTTTTTTTTAGGACTTTTTGCCATGTTTTGTCTTTTTTAAGGACTTCTTGCCATGTTTTTGTCTTTTTTTAGAACATTTTGCCAATTGTTGAAACCATGTGTGACATCCACTGTAGTTACATGATAATTTTTTTCCCCCAGTCAGGTCCAAGACTTAGCCAATTTTAAGGGACATGAAAGGGATGTTGCTGGTGTACCAGATGGACAATTGTCAGGACTTGATGTCAACTATTTATCAACCATGAAAGGAAGGGTATAATGTGGTGGTGACGAAAAATGTATTTCATCCTAGGCCATATCAAACAAAGTGACAGTAGATGGTAGAGCAATGATTTATTATGCATGGTGCCTGTTTGCTAGGTTTTCACCATGGTACTGATCCAAAGTGCATGTTTTCCAAGTTTTTACTATTGGATGAATCATTTTTCTTTAATATTTTTTTCATTTTTATTATTTTTTTGGTGTTGCCAAGATGCCTATTTGCTAGGTTTTCATCAAGGTAATGATTTTTTATCATTTTTTATTTTTTTTTGTATTTTACAATTTTCAGCTCAATCTCCTAATGCTATGCGTAGAACTTTCAGAGATGTAAACTATTGATAGGCTCTGTTAATTTTTTTCGATATGGATTTTCTAAATGATAGGGTCTAGAACCAAAAGAAGATATGATGATGTAAGGACCCAACCAGTTTGGTTCAAACTTTCTCAGCTTTTCTTTATTAGCCTGGTTCTTAGGGTTCTGCATGAGAACTAGGTCACCAATGTCAAATTTCCTAACCATAACCATTTTGTTGTAACTACGATAGAGACGGTTTTGATATGCTTGTAGATGGTTCAAGGATTTTTTCTTCTTTCCTCTAGCATCTCCATCTCGTGCAGGCACGATTTTCTACACTCCTCGTCATTAGTTAAACCTTTCAGGGAGACTTGTAATGAAGGAATTTCAACCTCAATGGGCAAGATGGCCTCAGCTCCGAAGACCAGGACAAATGGAGTGGGTCCTGTAGGCGTATGAATGCTAGTGTAGTAAGCCCACAGAGCAGGGTTGAGTTGTATATGCTAGTCACGACCAACATTATTGACAGTCTTTTTGAGGATTTTAACTATGGTTTTATTTGACTCCTTAGCTTGACCATTTCCTTGTGGGTAATATGGAGATGAAAAATGGTGTTGGATGTGAAATCACTCACATAACTCACGAATGTCTTGGTTTTTGAATGGAAATTTGTTGTCAGTGATGATGGATTGTGGAAGGCCATACTGACAAATTATGTAGTTAAGAATGAACTCAGATATTTTTTTGTTGGTTATGTATGTCAATGGGATAGCTTTGATCCACTTTGTAAAATACTCAGTGGCGGTGATGATGAATTTTTGGCCATTGTACAAGGTCAAATAGATCTTACCCACGAGGTCTAGTCCCCATTGAGTGAAGGGCCAAGGGGAGGTGATTGATCGAAGCTCCTATGCTAGAGCATGGATTAAATCACTATGAATATGGTATTTGCAACAAGCCCTGACATATTCTATTGCATCCTTTTCAACGGTCGGCCAATAGTACCTAAGTCTCGTTACTTTCTTAGCTAGAGTAGTACCACTCAAATGAGACCCGCATATACTATCATTTACTTTATGTATGGTTGTATGTGCTTCGTTGGTGTCGAGAAATCTAAGGAGGGTGTTGTTGAAGCTACAATAGTAAAGTGTGTCACTAACAATGGCATACCTTACAACTTTTTGGATAAAGGACTTCCTTTGCTTATTGGACAGGTTAGGTGGAAGGGTTTGAGACTTAAGGTACTCATAAATATCTTGGTACTAGGGAGAATCAGGACCAACAAGTTCATAGACCATCTCTGACTCTGGAATGTCATAAGAAGGGACCAACAATTGTTCTTTAGGAATTCCAACTAAGGTAGATTGCTTGGAATGTTGAGGAGAGAGCCTATTGTAGCCATTGCTTCTGTTGCCTTGTTCAGTGCTCTCAGAACTTGTTCAAAAGTTACCATATGAAAGTACATTTGGAAATTGTCAACCATCCATTTGTAGGGCATCAAATTCTCATCTTTTGTGTCATAGTCATCATTAATCTATTTGATGATGAGCTAAGAATCCCCATAGACATGGAGTGCTCTGATTTTCCACTTTATTGCCATTCTTAGTCCTGTAACTAGTGCCTCGTATTCTGCCACATTTTTTTTGCATGGGAAGGCAATGCAGAAAGACTTATGAATGGAGTCTCCTTGAGGGGTGATGAATAGGATTCCTACCCCCGAGCCATGATTTGCGTGTGACCCGTCAAAGTAGAGTTGCCAAGGTGCCTTAGGTTCCATATGGAATATCGACTCATCTAGAAAATTTGCCACTAATGGATGATCACTTTGTAAAGGTTTATCCACTAGATGGTCTAAAATGACTTGTCCTTTTATTGCCTTTCTTTCTACATACTAAATATCATATTTTCTCAAAATCATGACCCATTTTACTAGATGTCTTGTTAATGTTTACTGACTTAACAAATATTTGAGGGGGTTGATCTTTGCTACTAGTTGTGTATGATGGCTTAACATATAATGTCTTAGCTTCTATGTTGCAAAGACCATAGCTAGACAAGCCCATTCAATTGATTTGTAGTTCAATTCATCTCCAACCAAAGTCCGACTGATGTAATATATAACTCTCTTTTTTCTTCTTGGTCATTCTATGCTAGTAAGGCCCCTAGTGTTGAATTAGTTGCTGAGATGTATAGGATCAATGGCTTTCTGTGAATGAGAGGCATGAGGACTGACATTTATAGTAGGTAATCTTTTGTTTACTAAAAGGATTCTTGACATTTATTTGTCCACACAAAGGGGATACCCTTGCGCAAAAGATATTGGAATGGCTGACACTTGTAAACCAATTGGGCTATGAAGTGCCAAATAGATTGTAGCCTACCTTGTAGAGTTATGAGTTCACTGATTCCTCTAGTTGGAGGCATGCATATGATGGCTTTGAATTTTGTTGGATCAACATCAATGCCTCTTCAAGAAACTATGTATCCCAAGAGTTTACCTGATGTTACACCGAAGACACATTTCTTAGGATTTAACAAGACTTTGTATTCTTCCAATCTATTGAAAATTATGTCTAACACCTTCAGATGATCCTTTCTTGTTACTAATTTAGGCAATAAGTCATCTACATAATCTTCCATTATTTTATGCATCATGTCATGAAAGATTGTGGTCATAGCCTTCTGATATGTGGCACCTGCATTTTTGAGACAAAATGGCATGACATTCCAACAATATGTACCCCAAGGGAAAGTGAATGCAGTTTTGTGCTGGTCTTCTAGGGAAATGCGAGTTTGATTATAGCTAGAGAAACCATCCATGAGGGGGGTATGTGCAGGATCATGATGGGCCAAAAAGTGGCAATATTATGGGTATTTGTAGGGTATGTGGCTGACAACTTTTTTTACCCAAAATTGATGAAATAATAATGGTTTTTAGAGGAGATTCTCAACTTTCCACCATATAAATTATGCTTTAATTTGAATTTAATTAATAATTATTATTTATTTTCTATTATAATTATGACTAAAATCCTTATTGATATGCTGATTTGAAAAACATCTATAACTTTCAAACAGTATCACATTTTTTGAATCTGAAACATGCATCACATTCTATGCTTCACATACTATAAGATTAACAAAAGAAAAATTACATTTCATGAAGTTTTGACCAAGTTAAGGTGGTCAGACATATGAGTTTTTAATATTTTTTAAAAGTTATAATAAAAAATTCATAATTAATTATTTACTTGGAAAAAAATTACAAAAAAATATGCATCACATCCAAACATGAGACCTCTACTTATACATAAAATCTTATAAAAAATTATTATCGTTTTATTATGGTTAGGGTGGTCAGATAGACACCTACTTATTTTTTCCCTAAAATTTAAGTACTATTGCATTAAAATTTCAAATTTTCACCAAATAGATTTTATTTATTTTTAAATAAGCCGAGTAGTTTAGAGACTAAATTCAATTTTATACATATTCAATTTTTACATATTTTTGAAATAATATAGATAACTTATTCAAATTTTTACATCAAGTTGCCTAACGCTGATTTTTCTGAATTTTTTTCCACTTAAGGGCATATTTTTACCATGATGATCCTACACATACCCAGGGACGACATCTCATATCCTGCTATGAGGTCAACTATGATATTAATGTTTGGTAAAGGAAAGTCATCTTTTGGGCATTCCTTATCCAAGTCTCTGAAATCTGTGTAGACTCGGATCATTCCATTTGGGTTTTTTACTAGTAGTAGGTTAGATATCCATTCAGCGTAATCGTAGACCGTATGAAGCCAGCATCTCGAAGTTTCTTCAACTCATACTTGACTAAGAAAGTGACCTAAGGATGCATCTTGCGTAACTTCTATTTAACTGGTTTGGCATTTGGAAATAATGGCAGATGGTGCAAAACCAGTTTTGGGCCTACTTCTGGCATGTCAGCATAGGACCATATGAAGTTGACTTTTCATTCTACAAATAATTTATGAAATTTTGGTCTCTCTTCTTCAGTCAATGATGCAGCAAAGAGGACCATTTTAGGATCATTTGTAGTTGCTATGTTTTCTTCTATGGTTTCTTCAATACACATAGCTGATTTCTCTTGTTGTACAAGAAGAAAGTCCACTCATCCATCTTTGGGTGGCTCAGAGAGGTTTACACCCATAGATACATCATTTGTTTTTACTTTTTTGTTGTCAGAAGGTGCCTTTCAGTTTTCACCTAAAGAAGTTTCATTTTTTTTTTAATTTTGTGACTGGAGGATGGAGTAGTCTCACCGAAGTAGGCCGCAAAATCTAAATCAATGGAAAATCCTGGCTTGTGATCACCATTGGGTACGCTCTCACGTAATCCCATGAATTCTGCAATGGCCTCATCATTCTAAAAGGTGTGTAGGATTGGCAGGCCTTGATAGTCCTAATCAACTAGTTGAGGATAAACTAGGGAAATGCCATCATCAGTGTTGGTGAATTGAGGGGAGGATGTAGAAAGCATGCAAATGGATTCAATGATATTTTAGATGAGATTATCATCATCCAACCCCACATCAGACTCTATCCAATATTCCCCTTCACTAGTCTCGTATTCGTTGTCAAAATAAGGGGTGAAGGACTTAGAGTCCTGGTTGTCAGTGTTGTCTGGTACTTCAAATGGATTGGACTAAAGGGATTCCGATGGTGGGTCTTGTATGTCATGGGGAGTGGTAATGTAACTTTGACTATTTGGTGCCTGATCAATTTTAAATGTTTGCCAAAATTTTTGTTCAGAGGTTAGTTCCCCTGTTTCAAAAAATAAATCATCGAGGCAATAGTCACTTAAGGATCATTCTAAGCTAAATTCCCACTCTTGGGAGTCAGTTTCGGTGAGGGTTTCCTTAGTTGTCTCAACAATTTTTGAAGCATGTACTCGCTCACTTGAAAGTCCAATGGTACGTCGATCATCATTGTCGGGTGACCCAAACTCTAATCCAAGATGCTTTGTTGTTTTGAAAGGTTCTATGGGCTCTCTTCTTCTAGTTTTATTTTTGCCTAGGCCACTAGTGCCATCATAGCCCTTAGCCTTCATTATGTTGTATCCCTTTTTGTATTTGTCGATTGGAAGTGGGGGTAGTTCAACCATATCTTTATAGAGCCACCCTGTGATATTAGCAGGGTCATCATTAATCATGTCTCCCCATTTGATGAAATTTTTTTTTGGTGGAACTTTGAAAATTTCTTGGGTTCCATTCTAAAACATGGCTGACCATAGACCTTCAAAGACTTGGGTATCATTGTGATGCTATATGCTATGTGCAGTTTGAATTCTCCGCAGCCGAGGTCCTGGATCTTGATAGTGGGTTCAACCTTAGGGTTTTTGGAAGATGGTGGTGTGGAGGAAGACGTGGACAAAGTGGATGTGCAAGATGACACGAGTGTGGATGGATCAATGTATTTGGAAGATGAGGGGCCTAAAGCCTCTCGATTGATAAGCACCCAGTTTTCAGAAATATCCCTTAGATTGGTACAATATTAGAAAGGGTCGAGGTCTCCATATATGGTTATTTATGTACCGTCAAATGGAAAATTTAGGCATTGGTGATATGTGGATGGAACGGATTTGAAGGCATGAATCCAAGGACGACCGAGCAAGATGTTGTATAGAAATTTGAAATCTAGGACCTGGTAGGTTGTGTCCACAATGACTAGTCCCACTCTGATAGGGAGAGAGATAATGCCACATGAAGAGCATTCTTCGTCATCACATGCTTTGATCACTATACTCTTTGCAGAGTCAATGCATGCATCAAAGAATCCTAGAGCCTTAACCAATTTGAGGGAGCATATGTTCAATCCTACTCTGCCATTTATTAAAACCCATCTAACTTTGTGCTTATGGACAAAAGTTTCTATGTGCAATGCATCATTATGGTTAGTCTTAGGTGATGAGTAGTCGTGGTCAGAGAAGGTGACATGGTGAGGTGTAGTGAGGTATCCCACCATGGTCTCAAACTGATTGACATCAATGTCGTTGGGGATTGATGACTCTTGTAAGGTTTTATCCTGTATAGCTTTATGCGTGGGTGATACACAAAACAACTCAACTATGGAAATTTGCACGAGAGTTTTGCTGAGTTGTTTGATAAGGTTGAATTGACTCTTTGGTTGCCACTACTTTGTGGTCGAGGTGGGTTTTGAATGTTTAGCGGATTGGCCAAGTATGGTGATTTTGGGTTGCCTAGCAGGAGGTGGACGAGCTATGGTGACCTTGCAACTTCAAGTAGTAGCATTGCATTGGGATGCTCTATTGACCGTAATGGTATTGATGTATTCATCGTCAGTTCAGACATTATTTATAATAGGTCCACCAGAATAGTCATACTTGCCTTTGGTAAAATTGGCATGATTATTGTTTTTCTATGGACTTGACGTGGAAGCATTATTAGAACCATGGTCCTACAGTGGATTCTTATGAATAGTATGATCTGAATTGGAGATGAATTTTGATCCACCTACTTCAATGATATGACTTTCAATAATCTCTTGTACAAGATTTTTCATTTGTTGACAAGTAGAAGTTTTATGTCCTTTTGCTTGATGATAATCACAAAATGCATTATCATACCACCATGCTAGTTTGAACTACCTTGGGTCATATGATTTTGTTTCTTGAAGTGTGATGAAACCATTTTGGGGGCATTTCTTGAGGACTTCATCAATGGGCTCACCCAAGGGAGTGTATGTGCGACCCATGGGGAATTGTCTCATTTGTTGATATTGTCCTTGATTATTTTGGCTGCTTTTGTTTTTTAAGGGGATGTTGGTAGAGGGTGTCAATGCCATGTTGTTGGTTTTTTTTGTTGTTGAACCCCTTTTAGGGCCAATATAGGACCCACAGTGTTTGCAACGTTGGTGTCAACAACACCATCATTTGTAACATGTTTTTCTTTGAACCAAAATTTATTTTTGTCAGTGGGAGGATTGGCATTTGTGTTTTTAGAACTGTATCTTAGTTCTCCCTTTGCGATAAGGGCTTTCTCAATATGGACCCCTTTTTCGACTAGGTCCATGAAGGTTGTGCAACAATTCACTTGCAATGCATATTTTAGGGGACCCAAAAGCATTTGAACAAACATGTCCACCTTTTCTCTTTCAGGTATGGCAATGTGACACCGACTAGTGAGGCTCCTCCATTTTTGAAAGAATGGAATGAATGTCTCACCGACATCCTCTTGCATGAGATTGCACAAGCTAGTAATAGAGGTGTCCATGTCAATGTTGTATGCGTAATTTTTTATGAATTTTGGCTTAAGCTCATCCCATGTTTGGATATCCTTCTGAGTGGAGAACCAATCAAGGGCAAGACCTGCGAGACTTTTATAAAAGAGTCTCATCATGTATGTTTTTCATAGGTGACATCCATACAATTGGTTGCAAATTCATGCACATGTTCGATGGGGTTTGTCTTGCCTTTGTATTTTGTAAAATTGGGTGACACATATCTTGGAGGAAATGGTGGCATGTATAGGCTCATGTCAAGGGGGTATATGTTTAGATCATATGATATTTCCGATTTCTTTCCTGAGATTTGTATGTTTTCGATAGTTTTCTCTAGACCCATAAGTTTTACTTGTAAAGCACCTATAATAGGGTCATTTCTAATCCCATACATTGGACTGATTGGTACACCATTGGTCCCCATTTGTTGTGTGTGGATTTGGGTGTATTGTTGATGGATGAAATTTTGGGATATGTGTGATGTGGTTGGAATTATGTGTTGTTGGTGTTGAAAAATTGGATTGGGTGTATGTTGGTGGGTATGAACTTGAGATGAGTAGGTTGAGATATCTCCCCCAGCCATTTGTGTCATTACTTGGGGAATATGGTGACCATGAACATTGTGATGTACTAATGATACCACAGGTTGGGTTATTTGGCCAACTTGTGCAAATTGTTGGGTTTTTACAGGGGGAATTTTTGTATTTGGTCCTTAGGAGGCAATGCCATTTGACTGTGTTGGAATGTTAACATGTTGTTGTTGTCCTTGGATAAGGATACATATTTTTCCTCCTTCCAAAGGATTTTGTGAAATACCAATGAGTGGATATGTTGAAGGTGTGCTCATGGTAATAGATGTAGCTGTCAAGGGGGAATTGTTGTGACTTGATGATTCCCCTATGGCATTTACCGTCATGGTAAAGAAAGGGTTTGAATAACTTGCCCACATTGTCAAGGAGCCAAAGGTGGTTCCAGCCAATTGTGACAATATTTTGGATGTTGTGGGCATTGTGGCCAATTATGATCCTCCAATTGATGTAGCATTTATTGTATTGGAGGTGTTTTGGGTGTTGGAGGTAGCATGCACAGTCAATGTAGCATCAAAGAAAGTATTGCTCGTAGTGTTTGGAGGTTCAACACTCTGTGACATGTTATATGCATTGTTGTCATTAGGGTTAGGAGATTTTGATCTCAATGTGTTGATGTCGAATTATCCATGTGGTAACTTAGCTCCTTGACCTAAGAGTATGGCTAAGTATCTATCTCTGTTGTATAGGACCATTTGTTTGATGAATTGAGATGCCTCTGGATCTTCTGCCGCTACCTCTAGGTTTTCCTCAAGTATTTGACCATATTCATCCTTACGTAAGAATGGTCCAAATGGAATGTTTGATGAGGATGGTATTGTCATCATAGGTTCATTGTTTGTATTTCCAAATGGATCATCGAAAGTCCAATTTAGGTCGTATGTGGGATTGTTGACAGTGGAAGTGGGGTCTTGTCAAAAGTTTTCCATTTCTCGTTGTTGTTTTTGGAGTCTAGTTTCCACCATGAAATGAGATTGCTCAAATGAAAATGATGAATAAATGCAAGGATGACACTATGCAAGGTTTAAGTTCAAAACAACAACTAGGATGAATAATATTTTTGGATTTTTGGGAGTAAAATATGCAATGTCTAAACTTATAATGCAATTTAAGACAAGGGTACCTAAGCACTTTTAAGTTCAATCTTTGTTTTTGATTTCGGTTACTAAAGGACTTTGTTGAAAAGGACAAGACGACAAGGTCAAAATGACTAGTGACTTTTCCTAACTAGAATGATGATTTGGAAAATCTCACAAAAGGGACAATGACTAAAAAAAGGGATTGATGATTAAGTCCAAGAGAACCTAGTTTCAAAAGAAATGACGTTGTAAATTGTGATGATATTTTCCTAATCCAAAGTATGCAAGATGTAAAACCTAGGGATGAGCTAATGCCTAATGTATGCAACTAAAAAAATTGAAGGATGAAACCTATGGTCAACAATGCAAACTAATGGTCAAAATTTGTGAGCAATTTGAAAGTTGGTTTTTGATAGAATTCCTATGAAAAAAGTGTTTGACAAAAGATTTACAAGATGTAGACTCACATTTGACTTTGTATAAAGTTTTTACTTGTGACAGGAAAATGCGTCATTTGAGGCCTCAAATGCATCACAATTTTGTGAATGCATTTCAGTTTGAGCAGATGCAGCTTGAGTTCTAAAAAATGCTGCTCTGTAAGTTTCAGATGTGTCGCAAAGCGGAAAGATGCGGTGTTTGAAATGTCGAATGTGTTTTATCAGTTTGATTGTGTCTTAGAAAATCAAATGCGGTTCAGTAGATGTGACACAATTTGTAAAAATTGAGCTTCTTGACATATTCAAGAAAATTTTGATTAATCTAAAGGTGAATTTTTTGTCCAAAATTGTAAATGTGGTGAAAAATGTTTGAGAAATCCAACAAGCACTTGAAAGGCACAATGTTTTGGGTGTAAGCAAGTGCACATAAGACAAGTACAATCCTAAAAGGCTAATAGGCCAAGGGTTTGTATACTTGGTATAGCCCACCGATATACCCCAGATTAGTGCTAAACACCTTTCCTTCTCAAGAGCGGATATAATAGAATTTTGGCGGCATTGGCTCCCCTCCATGGCTCATTAATGTCATTTGAGCACACCAAATTCAAATTATTGGGTAGTGACTTCCCAAGAACTGCTATCTCTACTCAAGGGGATCAGTAGTGAGTGTCTTCAGGCTCGATACTATACCCTACACTATAACAAGCAATGACCAGAGAACGGTTGGATACTAGGACAAAAGGTGTTTAATACGAGTATTCCATTCATAGGGCATGATCCATGTAGTGAGAGTCCCCTTTCAGATCCATCTCATCGGAACCACATGAGTGATTCTTGAGCTTTCCCCAAGAATCCACTTTTATATATCAGCTGGAAGTCCCTCGGTGTCAGGGTGCTACCGGTCTGAGTCATCCTAGGGTGAGTACTTTTTCCCACTAGAACAGGCCCAAGTTATAGAGTTAGTAACCGTTTATCTTACACCCAAGATCAATGAAAAGTGCAAGGGGAGAAGATACTTTGATTACTAAGTCATGAGGGTAATAACATATAAAAATGTGTCTGGTTTTCAGATCACTAAGTTTTCTCAAGGTGAGAGCATACTCACCTACCATTTTGAAAACACAATCATGCAAATTAGAAGACATGTTATTTTTAATTGCATAAAAGTAAGTTTGTACTTATCTAAGAAAAAGATAAGCACAATTTTTTACTGTTTATTCTTTGACGTTCGAACCTTCAAGAGCACAAGTTAGGAGTTTGAATTTTTTCCTTTGACCCACGAAAAGTAACCGCTAGATGCTACAAATGAAAATTAGTACCAAGAAAACCTAACTAGGCAAAATGCATAAGAACCAGAATAAAAAGAACAAAGAAAATAGAAAAAACTTGAATGCAAATAACAAAAAACATTACCAATCAAATGCATCACGCTAGAGCGAACGCATCGCTCTATGTCTCAAATGTGGCTCGGGAATACAAATGCAGCTTTCCAAACTTCGATTGTGGCATGACAGATCGATTGTGGTGTTTGATTCTGTGAGTGCATCATGATGCATCAGATGCATCATGATTTAAAAAAATACAACTACGTCACTTCATACCTGTACCTACCAAAAATGACAAAGAACACACAAAACCGTATGGAAATAATAAAAAGAAACAAAGTTGGGTTCACCAATGTAACTATGGGTTAAATTTTAGGTACATTAGATTGTTGGAAAATCAATAAAGACTAAGAAACCCAAAGAAATTACAAATTACAATGGAAGAAAGCATAAATAAAATTATTATACCAACTAATCTTTGAAACCTCCATGATTCATCTTTGTAACACCTTCTAACTTGTTGATTGATGTGTTGCCCTCAAATCAAACATGTGAGCAATCTTTGATGAAGTCCTACAGAAGCTTAGAAGGATTTGAATCTAAATGCCTATGCCTATGACAATATGATTGAAATGCCTATTCCTAAATATGCCTAGACTAAGTGGAATAAGATAATAACTGTTGTAATGTCTATAAAATCTCTAAGTGTGTCAGTGTGTAATCTAAAAATGAGAGAAAAATAGCCTTTTATAGAAAATTCCATTTTGAATGGACGAATGAGATCAACCTTCGATAGAGACCTAAAATCAGAGGACAAGATTAAATGTAATAATCTCTAATCAGGGTTAGGGAAAAATCCTTAAGCGAGTGGTCAAGATTTCATCCAAGAAGATCGAATCAATGATGGAGAATAAATGAAATAATTAATTAGAAAAATAAAGATTTTTGAAAATCAAGAAGACAAAGACTGCCTGATTTGTGAGATTTGAAAAATCAATAAGACAAGAGTTGAATTGAAGATTAGGTTTGAAAAATATATAATCTACTCGATTACTTTATTTTTGGAGGAAAGTTACCATTTTGAATTAAATTAATTCAAAATATGGATTTTGTGAGATAATAAATAATCAATTTTTAGATTATTCACCAAAATGGACTGTTAGTTAAGAATGTGATATCATTTTAAATAATTTCATTTATTTAAAATGACTGAAATATTCATTTTGACAATTAAATAATCAAATATAATTATTTAATTTAGAAGATATGACTAATAATTAAATAAATTAATCAATTTATTTAATTATGACAATTAGTGACATATTAAATAAATAAATGAAATTCATTTATTTAATAATCAGGAAGAATTAATGAATAAAGATAATTAAACAAATTTAGAAATTTATTTAATTAGAAGAAGACTTAGAGAATTAATGACTTATTTAACAAATAAATAGAATTTATTTATTTAATAATCATGAAGAATGAAAGGACATGAATTAATTAAACAATTATGAATTATTTAATTAATACACAAATGTGGACCAAAGAGATAATTAAATGTCATAATTATGCTAGGACGAAAGTGGGAAAAATAGACCTTGTAGGCCTAGGTCATTTTTAAATGTCTACACTCCCATCAAAATCCTAGCACCATAAAGTATATTGAAACCTTGCCATCACAATCTCATGAACATCTCAAATATACCATCCCTTCATCTACCCTATTTAAGTAATTGTTAACTATCCCTAATTATACCCTCCAAGAAAATTCAAACATGCTAAGAGATAGTTCCAAAGGGTGTAAACACATATCTCCTTGTGAATAAAGATCCTAACACTCCAGATAACCCCTCTTATGACTAAATACTATCCCTTATCCAAAGAATCCTAAAACCATTTCTTTATTCTCTTGTGTGTATTACCTTTACCCATGTTTGTTCTCTTTTTATAGAAGGGAAACATATATCTAGCATCACTCACCTTCCATCACCATATAGAATCAAGTATTATTTCTAAAATAATCGCCATCTTGGTATACTTTGAATACTCAAAAAAATGAATTATCAAGGAAAATGATTAGGTATTCATGAGAAATGTATCTTGGAGCCCATCCATTCCAAATAAAACCCATAGTTACAGGGCCTTTACTATTCATCTAAAGGAAAAATATATAGATTTTAGTAGAAGCTTTTCCACCTTTCCCACTCCTAGCAAATGATTTATCATGATGTCATAGATAGCTTTATTATATAATTTAGTGGGATATTTTAAAATTTATGTATTGGTGGTGGTTGTATCTTGTTAGTTTGAATAACTAGGTTCTAATTTATTCTCTAGAGCTATTAGTATTCTAGTTGATTGTGTGTATTCCATGGGTGATATTTATTTGTAAAATGGTTATGATGACACCATGGAGAGATCGATATTACAACTTAGTGTAAGCTTAGGAAATGATTTGTGTTTATTATTTAGTGATCGATGATCTTTTAAAATGGTTTTTTATGTCATGGATGCGATCTTCAATTTTGTTTTATACACAATGAGTTCTTTGATTTTATTTTTTTGATTATTAGGGGTATGTGTAGGATCATGATGGGCCGAAAAGTTGCAATATGATGGGTATGTGGCTGACGACTATTTTTTTACCCAAAATTGATGAAACAAAAAGGGTTTTTAAATGATATTCTCAGCTTTCCATAAATATAAATTATGATTTACTTTGAATTTAATAAGTAATTATTATTCATTTTCTATTTGAATTATGACTAAAGTCCTAATTGATAGGCTGATTAAAAAATATCTATAGCTTTCAAATGGTATCACATTTTTTGAATCCAAAACATGCTTGACATACTATAGGATTAAAAATAGAAAAAATGATTTTCATGAAATTTTGACCAAGTTAAGGTGGTCAGACATATGATTTTTTATATATTTTAAAATTTGTAATAAAAAAATCAGAATTAATTATTTAATTGGAAAAAATTACAAAAGAATATGCATCACATCAGGGCATGAATACTCTACTTATATCTAAAATATTATAAAAAAATGTTATCTTTTTATTGTGATTAGGGTGGTCAAACATACGGGCGGGGGCCCTAGCTCGGTTGGCTAAGTAATTCCGTTGCGGCTCTGCTGGTCACAAGTTCTAGTCTCCCCCGTCCCGTGGTACCGGAGGGCGTGTCGCGCCAGCGCCGCCGGTCATGTTAAAAAGTTTACAGCATCAGAAGTTTATGTGGCACGATTCCCTCGCAAATAAAAAAAAAAAAAAAAAAGGGTGGTCAAACATACACCTACTTCTTATTTTTCCCTGAAATTTGAGTACTACTACATTGAAATTTCAAATTTTCACCAAATAGATTTTTTTTTAAACAAACCTAGTAGTTTAGAAACTACATTCGATTTTCTACAAATTCTATTCTTACATATTTTTGAAATAATATAGATAATGTATTCAAAATTTTATGTCAAGTTGCCTAACTCTGATTTTTCAAAAAAAATTGCCACTTAAGGGCCTATTTTTTCCATGATGATCCTACACATAGCCTTAGGAGATTTTTATTTTCATGTTATTATATTTTTTGATATATTGGTTAGCCATGGAGGACTCTTTTATTTTTTGGTTGAGCTGTTATTTTAGAACTTATTAGTTGTGACAAGTGATCCTTGTTTGAGATGATGCATGGAATAGTTTCTTCATTTACTCTACATAATACTTGGATTTTTGGCATGATACATGTTCTCTTCAGAGCATGATATGTTCATTGGAGCATATGGTATTCCTTTGAGGAGATGTTAGATCATGATGTCATGATGTGTTACTAATTTAATGGTTAGAGATTTGATATAGTGATTTGGATATTTCTATTTAGTTTTTTTCTTTATTTCAAGTCTACTCATCTTATTAAGGTGTTATCATTAGGAAAAAAAATTTTAGGATTGGAATTTGATTTATTTTACATGCTCCAAAATTAAATATTGCTTCCTTTGACCTTTTTTCTATTTGGAAATAAGTCCTTGTTCTCATTAGAAAATTTATTTTTATACTTGTACATATTATAATAGTCCTAAATGCTAATATTTAATTATGGGATTGAAGGAAAAATTATACAGAGTTAGGTATAAGGATATAACCAAATCAGGGAAACAATATAAGGTTGAGAGTTGATATAGATAAAGATATGGGAATAATCATTTCTAAATTGAATAGATCATTGGTTTAGTTGTAATTTCTTCCTTCTAATCTTCCTTGTGTTCTATATTAGAATCTATCTCCCTTGGTGATTCATTATGAATTGAAAAATCTCACTTTACCAATATATAATAAGAAGGATCATGTTGTTGTCTACTTCCCAATAGAATTGTCTCCCTATTATTGATGGATGTGGATTGGTAAGTCTAGTTAGGTCCTAAGTAATATTTATATAAGTTTGTTAGTAGTAATAAGATCTTATCTTAAATCTTTCAAAAATTAATGATTGTGTTCTAGATCATTTAATATTAGTTATCTCATGTCATAGGATTAAGACACATGTCATGATCTTTTCTAATCCTACGTCTCACCTTCGATATACAGTCAGATGGTCTCATGTGTAAATAACAAACATAAAATAATAATCTATCATTTGAATCATTTGATAGAATAGCATTATTCTATCATATTTTATCTCTATGGTTCTTTCATGAGGTTTCTAGATCTTGAGTGGCTATAATATTCGACCAAAGATTTCATGGTGTAGAGTATTCTATACTAACTCTTACATGGTACCAGATCTTGTGGGATTTCTTCTTGCTAGTTTTTATTGAGAGATATCAGTTGAATATTTTGGTGGATCTCAAAAATTTGAGAATTCTTTTCTCTTGCATCAAAGGATGATTTATAGAATAAGAAAAACTTAGAAAGAAATACCAAATTTGAGGACTTCATTTTTTTCTTTATATTGTAAATTGAAATCATATCCTTTTTTGGTGTAAATATGAGATCACCATTAAGTTTAAATGGTTTGAGAAAGTCAGTTTTTCATTTTGTTTCATCCAAATTGGACATATGAGTTTAGATCTATGAGGGTTTAAAGCTAAAAAATTAGTTGTTATATCTAGGAGGTAGTTGCAATTATGGATCACTATGGGTCAAAACAAACATTTCCATCACATATAGGAGGCCCAAAAACTCCAATATCATCTAACAAATCATCAAAATCAAATCACTTGCTTTGATCCCTTAGAGAAAATTTTCAATAATTTGACTATATGATCAACCATACAACTGTATGACTATACAACCAAGTAGACAATACATAGGTCACAAACAAAAATAGAGGTGAAAATTTTCTATAATTTTTCAAAAAAATTTCTATAGTATTTTAGGAAATTTTAAAATTTTAGAAATAAAAATAAAAATTGTATTCACAAAGTCTACAACACCCTACATAGTGTAATGTACTCAATGGTACTATCAAGGTACGTAGAGAGCCACATGGCCCAATCAGGACAAATAACTACAACCTCCCACCTACTACTGTGTACCTATCGATATTATAGTATTTCAAAAAGTGAAGACCAAATATTCTAAATAACTTGGGATTTATTTTCTATATTCAGGTCATGTTGTCTCATAGCATAAGATGAGGAAATCTATCATCATCTAATTTAATCCTCACCCTAGGTTTCATCTATTTTTTTTACTTTTCATAAATACTTGTATTTTATTATAGTCATTCAATAAGGAAGATTATTGCATCATTACAATTATAAGTTTTCATAGGTATTTTCTTTTAGGTGATTTTTGGGAGTTGTGGGGTTAAACCATCAACTCCAACATAGTATTAGTCCACTAAATTTATGAATTTCCATATTTTTATAGAGATTCTTCCTTGAGAAAAAAATGATGCACCTAGAGTGACAAAGGCATCATCATTGCATTTAAAATTCCACAAAATCCTAAGATCAACTATAAATTCTCAAAATTCCAAGAAAGTGGAATTTAGTTCATATTTTTAAGGGTTGCATAATTTTAAAAGAAAAAACTCATCTAAATATATGGATCTATATAAATCAACATAGTCATACCATTTTTGTATATTTCTACACTATTTTGTACCTTTTCTATGTAATTTCAAACCTTTTCCATAATTTTTTTTGGCATTCTACATTATTCTTTGGCTATTTTATGTTGTGTTGATGATGTCGATGTTTTCTAATGCTTTAGTTATTTTTATAGTGAGACTAGATTTTTTAGTGATCTACGTAAGATTTTTGCTACTAGATCACTACCCACTAGCTACTACCCTAGCTTTTTGGATTTTTTATTTATTTATGAAAATTGGCCATAACTTGGACATATAGTGTCAAAAAAAATTAAAATGATACTTTGTCACAAAAATAGTTATAAGAACTTTCTAGTGATGTAGCTATCATCATTTGATTTCACCCTAGGAAAACTTATCACCTATCAAAGTTAGATAATTATTTTCTACTTATGACCTCATAATTGTCTTCCTACCTATATTTTTTATGATTCTTGTAGTTTTGGAAAGGTATTGTAGAAAACTTGAGATGTATACATGTACTTTCTCTACAATCTTGCCATGTATTTCTTATTTAGTTTTTTTTATACATTTTTGTAAATTAATTATACATCATGACACCAAGAAATATTTTATTTTCATGGTATGGATTTTTTTTAATCTTTTGAGGAGCTATCATAGATTTTTTATTCATCCTTTTATAGTAATCCTAGAAAAAGATAATTATGATTCTTAGAAAAATGGCATCCTATCACATCTTAGGTTTCTTAATATTTTTCCTTATCTTTATGGAATCATACTTGAACTAGAAACACGATGGGTAAGATAAACTTGGGTTATAATCATTGGTCAAGTTATAGAATTAATTTATTCTACTTTTTATCATGGAACTATGTGTGGTGTATTGTATATTGATTATCCCCATTCACTTTAGACTAGACATTAGGAGATCTTATAACGCCCCGTCGTGCAAACCCCAAAGGAACTAATAACAACCAAACAATCTTTTTATAAAAGAATTTAATAAACATACACAAGTATTCTAACATAACGATGTATTAAGTTACACGACTAGTTCCATTGGGGTACACAAGGTGACATTACTATTCTAACCCATCACAACGATAATAAGATTACAATAATTAATCTATTACGTAAATCCATTCATTCCCATTTCATCATTTAAATATTCATTAAACAATAACCATATTCATAACATAAGTACATATGACAACAAAAGATATTATAAAGATATGAAGCATTTATATTACCATAGAAGTAACACAACTTAACACAACTATTACAAATGATCGTTCCTGAATAAATACATGGCCTGAATATACATTACATCCAAATGACAGTAAAATACAACTGTCTAAAAATACATCGCAATAACTACATATACCAATTACATCGAGGTCATCCCAACACACGTGGGAGATGATACATAAATGAATACATTATATCTAAAGTATAACATACATCTGGTACAAAGAATTATTGGATCAGCAACATCCTCCAAAACCCTGCAATAAAAGATACATCTATAAGAGAAAAGGGAACCCAACGAGGTGCGAAGCACATTCCACCTAACCACCCCCGTGCTGGGAGTAGACAAGGAAGGGTCCCCCACCAAGCACGTCTAACAATAACACAAAACTAACTCCAGACAGACAACTTAACATCAAAAACCACTTAGAAACTCAACAACAACAAATCCAAAAAGCATGACAACAAACCACTTCTGAACATAACAACAAGTCACAATCACAACATCAATGAAACTCTAGACATAATATCAAAAACTACTTCCAACAATAACCAAGGACAAAATAATAAATCACTTCCAGAGGACTTTAGTAAATCACACAAATAGAATGTTAGACGAGAGTGTCATTGCATGGTTTCACATGGATTATCCTGACAACCTATCACAAGGTGCCACCTCCATCTCTACATGGATTCTCCCGACAACCAAGTTAAGGTGTCGCCTCCATCTATGGTTCTCTTGACAGCCTATCTCAAAGCGCCGCTCCATAGGGTTACTCATGCGGAGTCATTAACCTTTCGTGAAGATAAGGCAATGACTTTGCCAACCATGGCCTTCTCTGTCCCCTTTAGTCTGTGATATCACTAACAGGCGGACGAGGCTTCACAATTATCTTGTTAATGTTTAATCCCCTCCCATGGTTTATTACTTAGGTTATCACTGATTAATACAACTCTATGTGGGTTACCCTAACAACCTCTTTGTGTGCCAGCCCCCACTAGAGCCACTCTCTCTAAACACGCAATCCCAAAATAACCAACACAAAAAGGACTGCATCAACAAGATATAATTGAACCAACACATGGATCCTCCGCGAGGCATAACCATCTCGCCATCACATATGAACATTACTAGAAACAGTACAATCCAAGAGCAAACTAAATCATAACCAGGGTTGAATCCTAGACCAACCATCAAGTACGAGATCACAATTCATATTAGAAAACCCCGCCTCTGGAAGTTCTAAACACAACTTAGAATCCTATAATTGAATAAGTTAACTCAAGGGTTTTCTACATGACCTAAACCCAACTTAAAGAAAATCAAATTAAATAAGATGAATAAACTCAAGAGTACCCGATATATAAACAACATCACAAAACTATCTACAATGAACAACAAGATTCATCCAGTAAATAAATCAAGAACTTGAAAATATTCAACTCAAACCAAAACACTTCATTTATTTAAAATTCACACAATTACACTATAACATCATATCTTTTAATCTTTAACTATTCGATTTACTTATAATCACATAGCTTATTTCCAATTTCCCCAATTAAACTATATCACTATATCTGGTAAAAATTATCATATTAAATTTTTGTTCAAAGTATCTCAAAATTAATATATAAATATATCTAAGAATAAAATATTTTTATAAAAATCATTTTATAGAGGCATATTATAAAATTAACAAATATCATATTTATTTTAAAAAAAATTATAATTTTAAATATATATAAATAATAAAATATATATCTTAAAAACATTGCTTTAACACATATTATAAAAACTATCTTAATAATACTCATAATTTTTACGACCACACACACACACACACACATAGATATATATATAATATATATATTATAAAACAAAAATCAAATTTAAAAAAAAATGTTTATTAAAAATCATATTAAAATGAAAATAAATAAAAGTAAAAAAAATGAAATTAACAAATGACACAACCCCTAGTAGGAGGTATTCTGTACCTCCCAAGGGGAGGACGTAGCCCCCACTGGGCTGCGTACACCAGCCTATGGCTGCTGTGCGCAGCGTAGTGGTGATTGCCACTACTGCGTAGTGTACTGGGGGTCGGGGGTGGTATGGCCACCGCCGACCACTCCCTTCCCCATAAATTTATTTTATAAAAATTTCTATTTATTATTTAAAAAAAAAATTCTTTTATAAAATTTTTTATCTTCAAAATGAATTCTTTAATTTAAATACAAATTTCTTCAAAACTATTCTGCACACGAAAATCCGTGAAACATAAATATAAAATTTATTTATTTACATAATTATTTCGTATGGCACAAATTACAAAAAAAATATGAATGTAAAATAATGCATAGTTTAAATTACACAGCAATTCTAAAATCTAATATATATATATATATTTTAAAAAACAACACTATATATATATATATATATATATATGCAGAAATTCAACACAATCATAAGAATAAATTGTTTTCCTTACATACCCACTACAGATTAGCGCAAACAACTCAAAGAATAATAAAATATTTTTCTTTTCAAAGTACTTCAATAATGACAAATTGATTATTTTATTTATTTATTTTTTAATCAAAAATTTCCCAAATAAATTTTATTGAATAAATTTTAAAGGGTTTTATTATAGTTTTCTACAGAGGACTTGAGGACTTAAATACAAACATGTTTTCAATTCACATAGTCATTTTCAAAAGAAAAAGAGGAATGGCTTTTCAAACTCAACAACTAGATTTTATATTGAAGAACTTCAGAGGATTTTACTATAGTTTTCCTATCAAGAATCCAAGGGTTTAAAATAAAAAAACTTTTCAATCATAGACCTTCTTTTTTTTAAAAGTAGAGAAGATTATTTTCAAATCATAACAGATAGATTTTTCCATAAATCAATACAGATCTAACATGAAAATTCAACCTTCAATCTAAAATGATTTTTATTTCCAAAAAATAATTTTCACTACTAAGTTGAAGAATTTCAGAACAGATTTACTAATGTTTTCAACAGAAGATTCAAGGGTTTCATTCGAATAAATTTTCAAACCACAGAACTTCTTTCTATAAATTTTTCAATACACAACCAACAAGTATTATTCAAAGCACAACAAAATAATAATAAATAACAAAAGAAAACCTGGAGTCCTTCGTCTGAAGAAGAATCACTTCTGTAAGCTCCTTTCAAATTCCTCTTGCAGTTCCTTCTCGATTGCCTCCTGCAGCTCTCTTTTCGAATCTCTCTATCTTCCAATCAATTATTTTCCCTGAAGTTTTTTTTTAACAAAAATTCTTTTCTTTTCTTTTAATTTTTATTTTCTAGATCCAAAACAATAGAGCAGAACTCTCGTGTGTGAATAATCTCCTCATAAAAATAATAAATCAAAATAAAGATCCATAAAGTTCTACTTTCTTTTCTCAAAAAGTCTCCCTCTTATTGGTCCTTTTTCTAGCTTTTAAAAGCACACCTATCTACAATTTTAATTAGAATAATTTATTTAATCAAGATATTATCTCCACGTGATTTTCTAATTTAATATTAATAAAAAGATAATATTTAATTATCCTTATCATATTCATTTAATTTAATTATTATCAACAATATTAATTTAAAATAATTATTTACTCTTTTAATAAATTAAATCACTTTTTAATTTACTATATATTTAAATTTAACATTCTACTAACTCACAATTAAATCAAAACAACTAGACAACTTTAATCAATTATCTTATAAAATAAGGTTAATTAAATAAACATGAACCATAAATAAAATGAATACCTCAACAATCAAACTACACAATCAACGAGAACAAAAACTTCAGTCACGACACAACAACGTACAACAAGACGACGGACTTGGGACGGGGACACTTCCAAACCTACTCCCTTTTTCAACTTTTTTACCCGTTGGGTTAATTTATTGCTCGCCTTGTCCTACCGAAGCAGGTGGAATCGAGACTTAATCCTGCAATCTTGCATCCAAATAAATGTCAAGGAGCACATGTATATATATAATCAAACATCCTATCATGAGAAGGAATTGTAGTGTAGCAGGGAACTCGTGAACGAGTGATGCTACACTGTCCTCTCACCTAACCTATTCTAACAATTACAATATCAATGACAAACAAACATTTCTAACCAAATTGCTCATAAGATAACATGATACTTAACTACAGCATGCTAACTAATTATTTAACCATTGCATTATAAAATAATACTGAATTCAAATAACATGATCACCATAGGATTATCACATCGACATATAAAACATTAGAGAGAAAGCATTACATAATAAAATAATCCAAACCCTACATACAAAGTATCATAAATCATAATAATAATATCAAATTTAGCAATCAACTAAACTATGCATCCGCACACACCAAAATGATGAATTAATCACCAACACAATTTAGTATCACACTAACATATAAAAGCAAACAATAGTAGCAAATAGTATCAGAAACATGGGGGTATTACAGATCCTTAGAGACAATCATATCTCTACATTACCAAAGGATTCTATTGTTGATTATCTCATTCTCCTTGATGATGTAGACTATATACTATTTGATGATCTGATACTTTAGAGAAGTAGACCATATCACATATCTTTCATGTTCTAATGGTTTATATACTCTCCTTGTTCTTACTTTTAATATTGAGATAAAATGCATGTCTTCTATTGGTTCTGATTTTATTAGTATCACTACATCCATGGATAATTATTATAAAGTGCACAAAGACTTTTATCCTCTTCTAGATGCTACTTGAGATTTATATCTATCAAAAATATTATCCTTGTTTGTTGAGTATCATATTACAAATTTGAAGGATTATTTTGAGGACATTCATCTCCTCTTTCATGATAGATACATTAAATTTATTAGTCCATCAAAATTATCATAGGATATTTTTCTACTCAGTCTTCACATGATTCTTGATTGAAATCATCTCATTCCACCATGGGGAACTTTGAGTAGCTTTTAGAAACACACATCATTTGGTTTTGAATTCCCTATTCACCCAGCTTGTGTCAAAGGATTCTCTAATCATCGTTGCATATGTTTCATCCTAAGGGGGTAAAAATTATTTGTTGTTAGTTGATTGTATTATTTTCTCATCATTTTTATTAGCATGAGAGCTACTTCTTGATGGGGGGATTTATCTTCTGATATTTTCTCTCCTATTAGAGGAAATTAATCATACTTGTGCAATAAAATTAGTCCTTTTAGGGTGATATAAGTTCATCCTTCTTTAACTAGTGCATTTATTTATTTTTCTCTCTTTCAAAGAGGAGTTTTTCCCCATGTGGTTTTCTCCCTTTTTCTCATTATCGAAGATTTATCTATTTATATATGGTACCTTATCAATCATTGTAGTTTGGACTCATAGATGCATCCATACATCAATTCATCATTAGGTTTTTAGCTTGTACTTAAGTTGAATTAAAGCAGGGGTGTTGGGGTAAATAGGATAATCACCTACTCAATTAATTATTCAAAAATCAATAAATTAGGTCATATTTTCAATTTATTACACTTAGCTAAAATTGCAATTTATTTTCTATATTTAGGATATCTTACCTCATAGCATAGGATTAGGACACTTTTAATTCTATAATCTAAACCTCACCTAAAATTTGATCTAGGTTTTTTCTCATTTTCAGAAAGATTCATCTATTATTATAATCATCCAGGAAGATTATAATTGTAGTAATACAGTTTAAGTTGCATAGAAAATCCATCTAGCCATTTTTTATTTCTAAAATTCAAATATATTATGGCTTTTTCCTTACTTTTAATAGTATCTTTATGTTTTGTAGAAAACACATGTATTTATCTTTTTTATATTTTTTATGTGCTCATCCAAATTCAATTTTTTTCATATTCTATATTTTATACATACACATTGAAATTTTATTTTTTTCTTTTATTTCCTTTATAAAAAAACATTAGGGGGAGCTACACTCATTTTTTTATTTTTCACATTTTGTCTACTTAGAAAATTAGAAAAAAAATATTAAATTAAAAGTTAATAGAGAAATATCAAAACTTTTAAATTGCATTACATAACCATCAAATAAATTGATTATAAAATTATTAATGAAATTAAAATGGGAGGGGAGAAATTCTTCATTATATGCTATATATTATGTTAAAAAAACAACAACATTATATGCTCTTGAAATTCAACCCTCTAAATTTTTCAAAAAAAAACAGTTGTATAGAAACTAGACTTTGAGCACAAGTTTTATTCCTTTCATCACATCTTCAAAATTTGAGAATAGGCATTATCAATTACTAATTCATTTTTATTTTCTTAAATAAAAAATTACTTGATTTTATAGGATACTTTTTTCTATCACTTGATGGTTATATGTTTTTCCCTATCAAGGGAATCATTTGGGGAATGCTATTTTATATTAAGTATATTTTGGGTCAAAAGTAAATATTGCATATTATGATTGAAAATAATAAAATTAATAAGAAAAATATAATAAATGAGAATGATAACAATAAAATGAATAGTTTCAATAGTATAAAACTTTTAGGATCTTTTAATTAGTCATATTTGGTCATAAATTATATTGTAATCATAAAAAAGGGGTAGGCTTTAGCAAATAATGTGATCCACTTATTAAATGTTATCATATGAGGCATATGAAGGATATTGTGAATGTATCATTATAGGAGTATAATGTGGCTAATGATATAAGTATTTCTACCAAATGAGGTAGACATTATTAAATGGTATATTATATATTTTTTAAATAGTATATTATATATTATAGGATAGGGCTAAAATTAGGCGCAAAGCAAAAAATCAATAGTAACAACTAGAACTACTTAAAATATAAACCCACAAAACCCAAATCAAAACAAGAAAGCACAAATAGAAATGGAAATAAAATAAAAGAAAAGCTATATGAAACATCCCAAGCTAAATTTGATTCATATTCCTTGCATCTCCTCCACTTTATCATGTATGCAAACTTTCGCTAAGATTTTGTTGTATGCAAGTGTACACAAGTGATAGTTATGTGATAGTGATTAGCAATAATTTTGGATAATGTGGCTATAAGTTCAAAATGATGGAGACAAATCTCTTTTATAGAAATTCCATTCGAACAGGTGATCAAGATCGAAAGCCAAAATTATACAAAGATTGACAACCAAGGTTTCTTGCACCATGAAGAAGTAGGGTTAGGGCTTGCTAAGGCTATGCGCTCAAGATTAAAAGAAGAAAGAATGTGCTCAATGGTGGAGATTTAAAAGAGGAAGTGAAGGGAAATTGGAGAAAATTAAATAATATGAATATTTAATTTGGAAGAGCAATATGCATAATTAAATAATCACTTAAATTATTTAATTGTGAAAGAAAGGGGAAATGGGTTTTAGTTAAAATGATTATTATATGCAACTATTTAATTAAACATGGCGGAAATGGAATGACATATTGAATAATTAAATTAGATTAATTATTTAATAATAGAGGAAAAGGGTGAGGAAAGGAATAATTAAATAATTAAAATAATTATTTAACTATAGAAAAAGAGTGAAGAAGGAATAATTAAATTAATGAGAAGTTATTTAATTATAGAGAAAAAAGGATATTAGTGATGTAATTAAATAAATATTAATTAATTTACTTAATTGAAAGAGTAACAAAGAAGGAGAAATGAATTAATTAAATAATTAAAATTATTTAATTAATAGAATAAATTGACCATAGAAAATAATCAAATCATTCAAAATCATTCAATTAAACAGAGAAGAAGGGAGATCGATGCAAGAAAAATCACACTTGCAAGCTCAAGACATTTTTTAGTGTCTACATTTTTCCCATCTTTGACATAATGTGATTTTGAGCATTATGTCAAAGAATAATTAGGAAAAAATTCAGGTTAGAGTATGCCTTAGAATGCCTCAATGAAGATAGGGTAGACCAATGCCCCCTTGGGAAAAAAGTAAAAAAATTTAAACATATGGGAAATTATTCTAAAAGACAATTTTGATGCATTGGAAACAAAATATTTTGGTTTGTGGACCTATTAGATGTTCACATTAGGGTTTAGATCCAGTAAATATTGACATGGCTAGATAAAAAGGGAGTTGAAAATCCCATCCTAGAGAGGTATAAATGTAATTTTGGGTGGTAAAATGGTCATTTGTGCACTTTACTTTGAGTTTTTACTGAGTTCTAAGTGAGATTTTGTTGTGGAGATACCATAAAAAAGTCTCCAATACCACATACTATGCATCATAAATACTTGGTTCTAACTTACAAATGGCCAAAGCACTGAGGGGATGTGGTACATACACCTTCCTTGCTTCATAATTTTTTAAATTTAGTTTAAGGGAAGCAAATGTAGTGCACAAAGTTCACCAAATTTTTTATCACATTGATTGTAAGTGGAGGAAGTTTGTCATATCCACTCATTGTGATGCAATTGAAATCGAAAGTTGAACCTATGTGGTGGACACACAACTGGTTTTCATGATGCATGTGAAAAATTTCAACACAACTTAGGGGTTAAACAATGCATGTGCATTTTTGAGCTGCATATGAAGTGTCGTATGATGTATGTGAAGTAATGAGATGAAAACACAAGTTTGTATGCCACATTTTACTAGAATCCACATACTTGTGGGGGTTTGATGCAATTGCAAATTTGAACCACTTGTATTGATTTATGACACGTTTGTTTTTTGAGCCCCATATTTTAGACAATGTGACACATTCGACTATTTAGACTATTTCCCTAGTTGTGGATAAAATTTTCTCTATGATCAAGGTCAAATAGGTTTCCCTAAAATTTTTAACTGACATAGTGTGCTTGCTTATGGTTATAGGTGCCTCAAGAATAGATCCTCTCTATACTTGAGATGGTCCTCCTTCAAAGTTTAGACTAAGACCAACTGTAGGATGATGAGAGGGATCGACTAGATGCCCTCAAACTATATTATGTGACTTTCATTCCTATACTCAGAGCTAATAGGGGATTATTGATAGTATTAGCCAAGAGATGACACTTAGAGGCTAGATCATTTCATTTTCGAATAGGAGAGGCCACTATGATGTTGGAGGATGTTTGGTGGATCCTAAGGCTTCATATTTTTGGAGTGTGTAGGTTATGATCCTGAGTGAGGGTACACTACCATTTAGAGGGCATTCAAGCATGAGGATGTTACTAAGCTTGATATTTAGGAGTACGAGATCTGGTGGGACATACTCATGTACATATATGATCTATTTATTATTATGCTCTATAGTGTGATTGGTGGAGTCATGTGCATTGATCAATGTGGACATGGATTTCTAGTTAGATGGGAGGAGATGTTGATTAGTATGTTGACTTGGGGTACAATGTATACTTAGGGCCTTTTATGTTGGCCATGTTATATTTCATGTTGCATGATGTTGCATATAGATATGTGCAATCTATTAGTTGTGGTATGACTCTTCTCATGGTTTAGGCATGGGATCATATTACAATTTTTTGACTTTCTATGTAGAGACAACTAGAGGCAGGTTTACCTTATGTATATATATATGGAGGAATAGTCACATAGACACATATTGGTGATGTTGCATATTAGAGACATGTGATTGGTATTTTAGATTATTTCATCTAGAGACCATACACGGACTACACCCCATTTGCAGATGATAATGAGCAATTACTCTATTATCGCTAGGTGTGGTATCTTATTGGTCATACAATACAATCAAAACACATCATAGAGAAATAATTCCCAGAGAGGGTTGGAAAATAGTTTGGAGAGAGATGGGAACTTCTAGTGGGCACAACAAATTTTCTAGATCAAGTAGATATATTCATCCATGGCAGGCATGATTAGTGTCAAAAAAGTTGAGCAAGACATTGATTCCCTACAACTTGTTTAGTGGGGTGTTAGGCCAAAGGTTGCAGATGTGGGTACCATGCCCAAGTATGATGTATGGTGTTCCAAGCATAGGCTAGTTGCATTGAAAAATTCTGATGAACCTGCTACTGTAAAGAGACATGGGAGAGGTCTAATAGCTAAGATTTAGGGTCAAGGAGGGGGTTGAGGAGATGATGGAGGTGGAGGAGGGAGAGGGTATAAAAGAGGTAGGTGAGGGAGAGGAGATAGAGAAAGGAGGGGTACAGACAAAGGTGGATGTCTAGCTTGATAACTAAGGTGAGAAGGTGGCAAGTAGGTAGTGGAGAATCCTAATTAGGTGGACAGTGCCAATGATGTTCTTCCTCTTAAGAGGAGGTGAGAGTAGAGGAGAGACTAAGGTAAGGGGAGCAACTAGGTGCTCCAACACAAGTAGATTTTCCTCCTCACTAGGATGAGGTCAGAGCAGAGGTCGATATTTGTATGGATGTCACAGTTGGAGAGTGGTTCTGAGAGGAGGAGATGGAGGAAAAAGAGGAGGAGAGGGAGAGGGTGGTGATTGATGAGGTTCTGGAGGAGACACCCATCATCAAGGTGATGGAGGAGGAAGCAAAGGATATGCCAAAGGATCCTCAAATTCCTGAGATGTAGGCACATATATAATATTTATAGGTTGAGGTATTTCAACTAAGGATTGAGAGAGATATGGTTGTGATCAAAGCACAATAGGAAGACTAGGGTGTACTTGATTTCATTGGAAAAGTTAGTGGTTTGACCATAGATCTATCATGAGATATTTTGATGGATGGTATGGGGGAGTTGTACTATAGGGACCTCTATGAGAGGGAAGTGCCTCCTTCATAGAGAGATCCCAATTTTATAGAGGTCATGAGCCAGTTGTAGGGTAGGTCATAGTCTAGGAAATCTTAGAGTAGTGGTGGTGGTGTCTCCTAACCTAGGTTTTATCAATATCAATGACCACCAAGGTCAGGACATGGGGTTTCAAGTTCTCATCAGCGACATGATAGGTGACCCTCTATAGGACCATCCACAGTAGATGACAGGTGGATCATTGGCTAGATTTGTTTTAATTTATATATTAGACACTGATACATGTGCATTTTGATTGAGCCTGCGAGCTCCATTTTGAGGATTCATCTTGAAATTGTATTGTGACACTATTTTGGATACATATATGTGAGATACATTATTTTTGTAGTGACTAAATGATGTGTTATTTTTTATGCATGTTTCTATGTGATGAATTATGATGTTCTGCATTTATATGATTATAAGATGATCCTATATGTTATGGATGTATGATGCATGATTTATTATTTTACATGTTTCTCTATCTTACGATACATGAAAGGATGCACTTAATTTAAATTGCCATGATGGATGAATAATGCATAAGATCTAATTTATGTTTATGCAATCTATATGCAAGATCATTCTATATGATTATGATACTTACATGAAAGATTTTCTCATTCATTATGATGGGATGTTATCTTTTTTTTTTCTACATTTTCTGATGCATTATGGATGAGCCAACATCTTTATGATGATGCCTATGACAATTATAATATGATTATCGGGTATGTGCAGGATCATCATAGAAAAAACAGGCTGTTAAGTGGCAAAAAATTTCAGAAAAGTTAGAGTTAGGCAACTTGATGTAAAAATTTGAATAAGTTATCTATATTATTTAAAAAATTTGTAACAATATATTTTGTAGAAAATTGAATGTAGTTTCTAAAATACTAGGTTTATTTTTTTTTTAAATTTAAGTCTATTTGGTGAAATTTTGAAATTTCAATGTAGTAGTACTTAAATTTCAGGGAAAAATAAGAAGTAGGAATCTGTCTGGCCACCCTAACCATAATAAAATGATAATATTTTTTTATCATATTTTATATATAAGTAGACGACTCATGCCCCGATGTGATGCATATTTTTTTGTAATTTTTTCCAAGTAAATAATTAATTATGATTTTTTCATTACAACTTTTAAAAAATATAAAAACTCATATGTCCGACCACCTTAACTTGGTCAAAACTTCATGAAATTCTTTTTTTTTATCCTATAGCATGCGAAGCATAGAATGTGATGCATGTTTCAGATTCAAAAAATATACCATTTGAAAGTTGTAATTTGAGGATCCTAAACATTAATTATCACAAACTACTTGATTTCATGTAACTAGGATCCTAAACTTAATTATCATAAACATTAAAAAGTAAACATTACACATCATTTGAAAATTCCATTCAAGATAGTATAAAGTACAAACATGATTTCTTACATTGCATTCGACAAGATATTACAATACTCATTCATTTGATGAGGTAGTTCAATAATAGTTATAATTAAATTTACAAATGTTCACCTCATATACAATTGAGGGATGTTTAGAGATACAAGATTTACAAGAATAAAATAAAGAAAGTACAACTATATCCAAGTGCGACCTCTCCATCCATGAAGCTCTTGTTGCCATGATTATAAACTAGGGACCCAATGGAGTAAGGTGTACATGGTACTCATAGGTCCACCCCCCATGCTAGGAGATAGTAATATGGTTACCTAGACATAACCAATTAACCCTAGACACAAGTACATAACTAACTGATGGTTACATTGCTTCCAGATTTAAGACAATTGAATGTGCTAAGTACACAAGGTAGGTTGTTATTTTAGGTGGAGTGTCATCACAACATTGGAAATGTTACCTTGGTGTTTCTTCCTAGGTTCTAGCCCCCAACTTGGGTTACCCTGGTAACCTCTTACGAAACCCGACCCCATTTGCAAACTATTGTGGAATCAAATATCTTTTAAGGTAACAAGATATTGATTTGCCATTCCAGGCCTTCTCAACTTATACTCAAGACTGAACTAGCTGTAGAGTCAATAAGTGAGGCATAACATCTTATTAAATATTTTAATTCTAACTACTATGTTGTTTAGTTATCATTGAGTTACTAACTCTTTGTAAGTTACCCTGACACCACTTTGTGTGTCAGCCCTTACATAGAGCCACTCCCCTAAACATAACAAAGGCATACTAAATTTTCCTGACTATGGTTTACAAGGTGTACAAAATTCAATCACATAATAAAAGATGACACACAATGGTCATTAAAACTTTTATTCATAAACCAGGTAACAATACACCATATTCTATCACGTCAACAACCCAAGTCAACATCAAGAAACAAATATGAACAATAACATCACCCTTTCTATACAAATCATTCTAGAAGACTTATACATCTAGAATTTCCAAATTTTCCAAACAAGAGACATGATTATAGCAAATCAAGAAAAATAAATGTCTACTATTCGAATTTAATAAATCAAATCAAACAATAATATATGCATGAAATTAATCAACTAAAACATAATTTTGTTCTTCAATCATTATGAAAATAATATCTAACATTTAACTCCAGTTTCCAGATACATGCATTTTTAAATCTCCCTTCTTAATGCATATCATTATAAAAAAAAAAACTATTCTTAGTTTTCTTTACTAATTATCTATATTTATTACATTTAAATAAACATGCAATAAAATATTATAATTAAATATCTATTATTATTAAACATATATTATTCATTATTAAATTTAACTTATATTCCCACAACAAAAACACACATTATAATTTATATATTATAACATATATATTTACATTGCATATATAATATATATACATTTAATTGCATATATTATATAAATGAATTATATTATATATATTATAACTTACAAATTAAAAGTAAGTTTTTTTTCTTAAAACATTAAACAAAACATAAAGAAAGAATCTTATATCAAATATTTGGGCAGGGTCAGCTGTCTACATAGCCGAACCCTCCATGGGAGGGCACATCTGTGTAGGTAGCGTCGGTGCTGCCTATGAAGGCAGCTCTGGGTGCTACCCTCACAGCTAGATCCCCTATGGGGGTCGGTCGTGGGGATAGCCCCAACCCTTCCACAGTAAATACAAAAGTTTAATAAATTTTATTTCAATAAAAATCTTAGAATTTCTTCCGCATTTCTGTAAAAAAATTCACATACAAAAAATTTTGAAATTAAAGAATTTCTTCAAGAACATTTGTTAATCAATAAGATTATATATATATATATATTGATTTATGTATATGTATATCTTTCCAATACACATATACATATATTAATATATATGTAATTTATTTAGTAATTAAAATCAATCTAACAGGCAACTAATTTTTACAAAATTTGCTATAGGAAATTGAGAAAATTAACATTGTACAGGATTATTTCTCCATAAAATTCCAATTTAACCTCAATGGGTTTTCAATTCCATTTAATAATAAACAATTTCCTCCATAATTTAAAATACTCAAATAATCTAAATATTCTTTTCTAGCAAGATCCTTCAGAGGCTTCTTTTTTTCAAATATCAAAGAAATATTATTTTACTAATCTATAGAGCATACATGTGTTTTCTTTTGAATTTATTCTATTGTTTTCTCTATCCTTGTTTTCTTGAAATTCTCACAAATAACAACAGTTTTTTATAGAAAGATTTCCGGCAAACAATTTACCGAGAAGAACAAGGTTTCAACAGATATTTCTTTTCAAAAGAAAACAAAATAAAAAAACTAGGGAAATACCTTTTTTTTTTTTATTCAAGGGGTAAACGCTTTTGACCAGAGCTATGAACCGGAATACAACCATTCAACAATACCACCCCAATGGGGTTTGAGCCTTGGTGGCAAGAACAACAATGCCACCCAAAAACCATCACACCACGCCAATACCAGCAACACTAGGGAAATACCTGTTTCCTGTGGTTTGAAGAACTTAGTTGTTGGAGAGAATCTTCTACCTATAGAATGGAATCCTCCAAATCTTCTTCAAAACACTCAATCCAAAGAAAGCTATAACCAAACACAAAGAACTTCCAACCAAAGGGATCTTCCACAAAAATACAACATACAGAAGAAATCACAATTTCTTCTTAAAAATAATTTCTTGACAGCTAGCCATTTTTCATTTCCCGTGAAGAAAATTAATAACCCTTATGTATTTTCCCCATCCCAGATATCCTCCAAGAATTTCCTTAACCAAAAACAATCAATGCAACTGGCACACTTGTCGAGAAGAACAAAATATCTTCAACAACTTCTCAGCAATCTTGCCTTTCAAGATTTGCATGTATTTAATTAATTTATTTAAAATTTAAAATTTAAAATTTCAAAATGCGAAATTTATTTAATAATTAAAATGTCATTTCCAAATAACAATTAATTATAAATAAAATCTAATCACACATTTAAAACAATTTAATTTAATTAAATAAATTTAATCTTTAAGATCAAATTATTTAACCAAACAAACTAATTAATTTATTAAATGACATGTAAAACTTATTTCTTTAACATTTAAAAATGAATTTAAATAATAGTAAATTAAGAAATAATAAACTATCATTAAAATTAACAAAATTTTCCTTTTCAAGCAAATAATCCAAATAGGAAAAGACAAGACAATTTAAAACTCTAAACTAAACTGACGATGTACTATGACCGGGTTAAAGACTACACTAGGATGAACCATGCTACTACCTTCCAGTCAACATATCCATTGAGTCTTGACACGCTCAGACCTGAGTAACTAGGTGGAGTCAGTGTCATGTACCTGCAATCCTGCAACCATACAAATAACATACATATACATATAATCCATTATACAGGCACACCGTGCAGAGAAAATCACGGACATCATAGGGCACTCACAAGCAAGCGATGTAATTCTGTTCTCCACACCAATACACGTCACATTAGACTGATGAATTAAATAATATTTAGTCCATCATAAACATATTCATATCAATAATCATCTGAAGGAAAACATCTATGCTATATCAAAGCATGTCAGAAATCAATTATCACCATACAATGTATCATCATGTCACAAAGTGAATCCACTGTCGCTCAAAATTAGTGATCAAAATATCCAAACAAAGTACCAAAGTCTAACAGTGTGAAAACATGCAAACAGAAAACATAAGCATAAATGGAGGGGTACTACATCCTCCCCCCCTAGGATCAGGCTTGCTCCTAAAAGCCTACGAATAGATAGGGATAAAGTTCCCTCATACGTGTCGCATCCTCCCAAGTAGCAGAAGCCTCATGGCTAGGATCCCACTAGACCCTCACCTAATCAATGTCTTGACCCCTGAGACCAAGCATCCAGCACTGTAGAATGGCCATGGGCTCCAAAGCTAGCTGCCCATCCTCTACCTATAACGCATTCCAATCAAGTACATGAGAAATGTCAGGATGATATGGTCTAAGAACTGATACATGAAAAACACCATGAATATGTGACAAACTGGGTGGTAAGGTGAGTCGATACGCCATAGGACCAATTCTCTCCAAGATCTCAAATGGCCCAACAAAACGAGGCACAAGCTTAGAGCCTTTTCCATAACGGATTGGAATCTTTCATGGTCACACTCGAAGAAACAATCTATCACCAACAACAAACTATCGGTCTATTCTATGGGCATCAGCATACTTCTTTTTCCTATCCTGTGCTACTATCAAATGTTCTCTAATACAGTCAACCTGTTGCTCCATGTCTCGAAGCACCTTAGGTCCAAGTAACACTCTATCCTCTAGTCGATCCCAACTCAATGGAGTTCGACAAGGATGACCGTATAATGCCTGAAATAGTGGCACACCTATGGAACTTTTATATCTGTTATTGTAAGCAAATTATACTAAATACAGATAATCCTCCCAATGTGATTGTTGGTCCATTATGTACATTCTAAGCATATCCTCTAATATTTGATTAACTCTCCATTTTTCCATCAGTTTGAGGATGATACAGTGAACTAAAGTTCAACTGTGTACCTAGAGCATGTTGTAATGAATTCCATAGGGCTGAAGTGAATATGAGATCTCTATCAGAAATAATCCTATGAGGAATCCCATGCAATCTAACTATGTCCTCCATAAATATCCTAGCTATGGATGAAGCATTGTAAGATGATCATACTGGTGAAAAATGAGCTACCTTAGTCAATCGGTCAATAGTTACCATAATGGCATCATGTCGACGTGATGATGTAGGTAACCCTACAATAAATTCAATGGATATAATATCCCATTTCCATTCAGGAATGAGATGTGGCTGCAATAATCCAGCGGGATGTTGATGCTCAACTTTTACTCGCTGGCATTCAAGACATCTTGATACATAATCAACAATATCACATTTCATACCAGGCCAGAAATACAATTACCAAAGATTGGCATGCATTTTCTTAACACCTAGATGAGCTAAGTACGGAGCTCGATGAGCTTCAGTCATAATTAATGTACGAAGACCCTCAAAATGTGGTACATAAATATGACCTAAATGCTGTAATATACCATCCAATTCAAGGATATACCCTGCAAATTGACTTTCTAAAGGTCTACTAGATTCAATCTCTGAATTTACTTCCTGATACAATCTATCAATAGGAAGTGCTAATAATATTTGACCTCTCAAATCTACTTCAAGAGTAGTAGTAGATATCTCATGTCGACAATGACTAAGAGCATCAGCCACTACGTTCTCTTTTCCTTGAACATATCTCACTTCAAAATCGTACTCACACAAGAACTCCATCCACCATCTTTGTGTAGCATTCAAGTTAGGTTGCGTAAAAATGTATTGTAGACTACGATGATCAGTATGAAGTTCGAAATGATGACCTAATAAGAAATGCCTCCACTGAACTAATGCATGCAAAACTGCAGCTAGTTCTAAATCATGAGTGGGATAGTTTAATTCATGATCCTTGAGTTTGCAAGACTCATAAGCAATCACACACCCATCTTGCATCAGAACTGCTCCCAAACCCTCTAATGATGCATCTGTGCATACTACAAAATCCTTAGTAGGATCAGGAACAATCAGTATAGATGCATTAGTTAACTTTTCTTTAAGTGTTTGAAAAGCCAACTGACACTGCTCTATCCAAACAAACTTCTTCCCTTTTCTCTGAAGAGAAGTAATAGGATGTCCAATTCTAGAAAATCCCTCAACAAACCGCCTATAATAACTAGCTAGACCCATAAAAGTACGCAATTCACCTACATTAGTAGGCACGGGCCAATCTACAATAGCTTGAATCTTTGAAGGATCCATAGCAATACCTTTCCTAGAAATCACATGTCCAAGATACTTAATCTCAGTTTGAAAGAAGTCACACTTCTTTAGGTTCACATATAATTGATTTTCCCTTAAACATTGCAATACCTGTCTCAAGTGTTCTTCATGCTCCTTCATGTTTCTCGAATAGATCAAAATATCATCAAGAAATACAAGGACAGAGCGATCAAGGTATGTACAAAAAACACCATTCATTAAACTCATGAATACTGATGGTGCGTTCGTTAACCCAAACAGTCCTACTGTGAATTTGTAGTGACCATAACAAGTTTGAAAAGTAGTTTTATGAATGTCTACTTCAGCTATTCACAATTGATGGTATCCAGATTTCAAATCTATTTTAGAGAACACATTAGCTCCCTTGATTTGATCGAAAAGATCATCGATTCTAGGCAAAGGATAATGATTCTTAATCGTAACCTTGTTCAATTGACGATAGTCAATGCACAATCTAAGTGATCTGTCCTTATTCTTTATGAAGATAATGGGTGCTCCCCAATGGGAAACACTAGGATGAATAAAACCCATTTCTAATAGTTCCTCTAACTGAATACGAAGTTCCTCTAACTCCTGAGTCATCATTCTATATGGAGCTCTAGATATAGGCACTGCTCCAAGAACTAAGTCAACTCTAAAGTCAATATCTCTCTTCGGTGGAATTCTAGGTATATCATTAGGAAACACGTCAGCGAATTCCCTAAGAATAGGATGATCATCAAGAGATACCTCTCGACTCTCACCTTCTTCCAAATCAGTAACTGTTGTTGCAAATAGTTGACAACCCTGACAAAGACATCTCTTTAATTGCATAGCAGATATCATCCACAAAGAGATAGGTCTTTCAACACCTATAATTTCCACTTTCGTACCTAAATCATTAATGCAACTAACTATCTTAAGTCGATAGTCAATCAAAGCATGATGAGATGCTAACCAATCCATACCTAAAATTATGTCATATGATCCTAAAGGTGTAACATATAAATCTACTAAGGTAGTTAACATACCAATTTTAAGTTCACAATTATGTACTAAGTTCTCTACCGCTACTTTCACCCTAGAGGAAAATTCAACCTACCACTTACCACCTTGCTTTACCGCCATAAGACCACATCGGTCAATGATGGTCAGTGAAATAAAGGAGTCCGTAGCTCCTAAATCAAAAAGAATGGAAACACTAACACCATGTAACTTACCTAAAGTCTTGACCATTGTGTTCTAGTGATTGGCTTGGCGGTCATTAACCATAGCATATACTATATGTGATCGTCCTGCATCACCCACCATAGGCTCTGAAACTGTAGGTTGAGGCCCAAAACCAATAGAGCCTCTCATCAGACACTGCCTAGCAATGTGTCCCTACTGTCCACACGAGTAACAACCTGTGCCTCTACCGAATCCTCTGCCACCTGAAGGTGCATTGGATTGCTGGAAACTACCTCTACTGATGGTATACTGAGCACTCTACGTAGGCTGATCCTGCCTATTATGCTTGTTGCGCCACCAGTTGCGACCCTTTCTTGTTTGCAGACTATTACCTTGTTCTGGTTGTGGATTATTATTCTTTTGAGGTGTACATTGTTGTTGCTGCCCACCCTTTGAGGGTGTCTATTGGTTTGTAGAGGAACCCCTTATCTGTGCCTATCCACCTCGTGGAATAAAGCCTACTACAAGAGCACTGTCAATTTGTACTCCTATGTGACCACCTAACACCATAACAAGATTCTCTTCCACTATGCGAGCCTTCTCCACCGCAACTTTGATATTATTTGGCTCAAAGACTCTGACTCTGCCACTAATGTGGGCATTTAAACCCCTGATAAAGTGTTGTACAGGCATAGGCTCATCATTGCCAATACCTACATACTGCTTGAGTTCATAGAATCTACGTTCATATTGCTCTACAAATAGAGCCACTAATGTAGATCATGGAACTCGTCATCCTGTCGCTACCTCTAGTGTTCCAATAGGAACCATGCTCTAAACCTCTCTAGGAACATCTCCCAAGACACTGACCCAATATCTAAGTGGAGCTTCTACTCCTCCAGGCGCCACCAAGTAGAAGTGAATCCTCTCAGATGCATAATAGCACATCTCACATGGGTATTGCTACCGTAAGGGTGCATGGGAAAGCATCTACCCAAATCCAGTAGCCAAGTCTCAGCCTATAAGCCACCTCCTGTACCATCAAAAGTAGGAGGGCGTGCCCTCTATAAATCCCTCATGTGTCCTACAGTAATAGCATTTTGATGTGTTGTGTCATCTACTCTCCTTGGAGATCTATCTCTCTCTCTAACAACCTCCTGCTCAACTTCCTATCTAGGTCCAAGTCGAGCTAGGACCTCCTCTAATAAAGGACATATCTGTGAACCCTCTACTCTTGACTGTTTAGGATTTTGTCCCTCATTCCTCTGATCCAACTACTTTTCCTGATCACTCTGATGAGGGCTCAGAGGGGAAGTAACCTGAGGGATTGGCCCTCGGCCTCCACCTCGACCTCTACCACAACCTCCTCCACCTCGCCTAGGCATATTCCTACACATAGCAATAACGAGTCTTAGATACTAATCAACCAAGGCTAATAGATAGTGACACTATGTACTAGGTCAACCTAATGGGCTTGCGATTACCCAAAGCATCCAGTGTTTGTAAATCTTGGCTTTGATACCAATCTATAATGCCCCATCTTATAACCTAAGGAATGTTGCAATAGTGTATAAAAGTGAAATAATTTTTTTTTTTAAATTATTAATATTAAATTAATTAGTTGCATTGTAATACCCCTCTGTGTCGATTGTTCTAAACTTTTGTGTGAGTAATTGTGTGTGCTTCATTGATTACTATGTTATTTGATTGTGTGGAAAATATCATATGTTTGTAGTCATGTTTAAATAATTAATTAAATCATAGGTGATTTGCAAGGTTATTTAAAATATGAATAGAAATTAAAATAATAATCAATTAAATCAAATCAAATCAAACGATTTAGAACAAATGTCCAAATTAAACTAATTCATTAAAAGTAAAAGTGATATTATTAGATAAATTGATTTAAATTGTTGAAGTTAATAATAATTATGAACAAAATAATCTTGAAAAGATAATTATTATAATAAGAAACTTAAATGGATAAGGAGATAGGAAGCTGAAGTGTTTTAAAGTAAGAAATGAAACTTCACCTATAGAGCATAGAGCATTTGGAAGTTGAAGAGAACTGGAGAATATGCAGAATAAATAAATAAAAGTTGTAGTAGTTTGCAAAAATATTAATTGTGTTTTGAAGAAAATTTTGTAAATAGTTGTTTTTAATTATTTTAATATGCATGCGTTTATTTAAATTGGTTGTGGAAATGATAAATAAATAAATAAATAAAAAGCTCAATCTTTCATGGATTCGAATGGATTTGAATTTTATTTAAAAAAAAAAAAAGTGACTTTTGGCATTCGCATTAAGAGGAAATTGAAGAGACTTTTTGGGTGTGATTTTATTTAGAGGTTTTTTGGTATTGGAAGGGTTGTTGTATTCTCTTTCAAACAAATTTTGGGGAGAAATTTGGCAGTAAAAATTTCTGTTATAGTACTGCATTCTTTTATTATTCTGAGAATTCATTGAGGAAGAGGATTGGAGTTGAAGGGAGGATTTTGTAACTGCTGCTGGAAACATTTGTTGGTAGAGGATTGGATTGGCAAGAGGGATAGAGCTTCTTCAATTTTCTACAGCGAAGGACACCAGGTTCTTTTCTTTTAATTATTTATTCTCTGTTAAAATAGGAATTGTTCCCTGTGAATGAAATTTGTATCTAGGGTTGAAAATCAAATAATGGTAGGAAGAAAATCTATTGGGGTTATGGTTTAATCAAAGAACGTTTAGCCAGGAATTGGGAATTGTTATTTGTTAAATAAGATTTCTGTGGGGGTTCTGGGTTTTGTTTGAAATCTGGGAATGAGCAAATTTCTTTCAATTAATTTCTGGGGGTATGATATCCTTTTTTTTTTTTATTGAATATCAGAAAGCAACATTACAAACTTTATTAAAAAATAAAAGGGGTAAAAACTTTATTGAATATCAGAAAGCAACATTACATGAATATCAGAAAGCAACATTACATAGGAAGAATGGGACCAAGGTCCCAAGGAAAAACAAGAGCAAAGAACCAAACAGATAAAACCAACCAACACCATTAACTGTCACTATTCCCGGCCCTATCCTTAGCAAGGATATTCGTTAAATCAAGACGGAGCTCATGAGGAACCAACTCCCACTGCTCAATTCTCCTTCCCTCAACATGCTCAAAAGCCCATTTCGTCAGACAATCAGCTGCCCTATTGCACTCCCTTGGGATATGGACAAAAGACACGTTCTCCATCAAAGAACTAACCCGTAGAATTTGTTGCACAACCCCAGCCAACTGCCAGCTGACATCAGCCACTTTCTACTCAATAAGCAAAGTGATCAAAATCTGGGAATCAGATTCACAAACAATCCTTCTCCACCCCAAAGCATGAGCCCTCTCAAGAGCGACAAGAATAGCTAGCCCTTCCACCAGGTTGATGGTCTGTATCCCTTCATAGATCAAAAATAGGAAAATCACTGAGCCCAAAGAATCCCTACCAATCCCCCCAATACCAGCCGGACCTGGATTGCCCCTTGAAGACCCATCAATATTAATCTTCAAAACACCGCTAGGGGGAAGTTTCCATTTGCTGTCCCTATCAATCTTTTGCTTTTCGTGACGTCCTCTCTTAGCCCTATTCAAGGCTAGGGATGACCCTTGAATCCCAAATCTCTCCACCAGCTCTGTATCCCTTTTCACCAACAGGAAATCCACTTCACACCTAGCTTCCACTATTTATTGCACTATGCCTAGTAATCTCTGCCAAATTTGTTGCACCAGTCTCCGTTCTCCACGAAATATCCTTCGATTGTGTTCCAGCCAGATCTGCCACAATAAAAAGATAGGCCCAACAAACCACACCTCTTGCAAAAAAGAGGCCATAGAAGGGGGCTGCCCCATCCCCTACCAAAACTCAATCAAGGAGGAAGCATGAACACAAGGAGTTGTCCAAACACCCCACCAGAAGTGCCAAAGCTGGAGGGAAAAAGAGCAAAGAAAAAACAAATGGGTAGAGACCTCCTCATTGGCCCCACACATAACACAAACTGAAGGACCGTGGAAACCTCTCTTCTGAATGTTATCCCAAGTCAAACACTTATTCCAAGCCAACAACCAAACAAAACAATTACATTTTGGCCAAGAAAGCTTATTCCAGACCTTCTTCCACCATTAAATTTCAGGCCCAACCAACCTATGAGACAATAACCTACTATAACCGGAGGCTACAGTGTAGGTCCCTGTAGGATTGGGGGACCAGGCAAGCACATCATCATCACAAAGAGAGCTACATCTTCAACTGGAGAGGATACTTTGCAGCACAGCACAATCCTCTTGCAAACCAACATCTGGCCACTCCTCTGGGGTCTTCCACTTGGCCATCTCTAACTGAACACAAGGGAAAAAGGTCTTAAAATCACTCACCCATGACCAACCGGCCTCAAGAAATCTTAGACAAAGATTCAACAGGTTGGGAAACTGAGAAATGATGGGAGGAAAACCATCCCAAGAATCATACCAAAATTGGACCTCTATCCCCTTCTTGTAGATCCAAAATAATCCTTCCTTAATCAGTATAGCCCCTTTCTTGAGGGTGCCCCATATCACAAAGCCCTTCCCCACAAGGGGGTACCTCGAAACATCAGGTTGAGGGATCCCTAGGAGATACTTCTAAGAGAGAACCTTGGCCCAACTCTTATCCTGCTCATTACACCACCGCCAATACAATTTACCAGCCAAAGCCTCCCCAGTCAAAGCCGACTGCCTCAAGCCAAGTCCATATTGTTTCGGACTACAAACCACCTCCCATCTAACCAAACTCCATTTGGAGGACTCCAAGCAACCAGCCCATAAAAATTGTCATGCCACAGAATTAAGGTCCTTAAGAAAGCCCCTAGGGGAAACCTAGAGCATGCATCTATAAATGGGTAGAGCCTGCACCACCGACTTAATCAACTGGACACGACTAGCAAAGGATAACCATCGATGAGTCCAGTGGTTAACTTTCCCCCGAAATTTATCCAAAATAATCTGCCAAGACTCCCTAGGAAGTCTACTCACCGAGATGGGAATGCCAAGGTAAGTCAAAGGGAGAGTCCCGATCTGAAATCTCAAAGTGTGGGCAATCCTTTTTTGAATGGGGCCCGGGGTGTTGAAGAAGAAAATGGAAGATTTTCCCTCATTAATCTGCTGGCCGGAGGCAACCAGGTAAGCATCCAAGACTCTTCACAAATGAGAGGCCTCTCTCATTATAGCCACCCCCATCAAAGCAGTATCATCCACAAATTGTAAGTGAGTCTGCGGAGGTAAGGTGCCACCCCACCTCCACCCTTGAATGAGACCAGACTCCACACTCCGTTTAATCCATCTCCCCAAACCTTCAGCCAAAAGAATAAACAAGTAGGGGGAAAGAGGATCGCCCTGACGAAGCCCCCTAGAAGCACCAAATAGCTCAGAGTGGCTCCCATTGATAAGCACTGAGAAAGAGACTAAAGTAACATAGCTCAAAACCCATTGAATCCATTCTTCAGCAAAACCAAAAGCACCAAGAACCCGCCGAAGGAAGGACCACCTAACTTTGTCATAAGCCTTCGCCATGTCCAGTTTGATAAACATCACTTTTTCTTTAGAGTTGGCCATAGAATGGATGACCTCAGTTGCAATAACAATCCCATCCAAGATCTGCCTGCCAGCAACAAAACCACTTTGTTCTTTAGAGATCAAATCCTCAAGCCCCTTCTTCAACCTGTCAGCAATAAGTTTAGAAATAATTTTATAGATTACATTGCATAAAGAAATGGGCCAAAAATGGCTTAACCTATTAGCCCCCTCACTCTTGGGAATAAGAGCCAGAAAGGTAGCATTTAGAGCCCTTAACATCTGCTTATTGTGATGAGATTCATGAACCACAGCTAGGAGGTCAGATTTGATGATATCCCAGAATTCTTGAAAAAACTCAATAGGGAAGCCATCAGGACCAGGCGCCTTCCCTTTCTTCATATTAAAAATAATCCCTTCAAGCTCTTCGAGTGAGATATCACTCAAGAGTTGTCTATTCAACTCTCCAGACATGAGGCAGGGGATACAAGAAAGAATTTGCTCTTCCTCAGGAGAACCCCCTTGCGAGTCCTCCCTAAAAAGAGATTCAAAGTAATGCATTTCCTCCCTTGAGATTTTCGGGAAGGAGGAGAGAAGATCTCCCCTGTCATTCACCAGACCAGAGATAGAGTTGCCATGGCACCTGGCTTGCACAGAATTGAAGAACAATGCTGTATTTTTATCCCCTTCCTGAAGCCACTCAATACGAGCCTTCCGCTTCCAATATATTTCCTCTCGCAGTTCCCATTCTTCCAATGATTTCACAGCCCGAGCCTCATCCTGAAGCAACTCAGTCGTGACCCCAACCTCCCTTATCCTCCTTGTGATACCATCCAACTCAGCCTGAGCTGACGCCTTTGCATGGAAGACATTCCCAAAATACTGACGATTCCATCGTTTGAGTTCAAATTTAACATATTGAAGTCATTTAGCAAAAGCATGCATTGCAGTACCATAGGCTGGTCTACCTTTTTTCCACCAAACAGACACCAAGTCATTCAAAGAAGAGTCCCGCAACCACATGAGTTGGAACTTAAAAGAGGGCATACGAGGCACACGAGTGGACTCAGCAGCCAACTTAATAGGCCAATGGTCCGATCCTCTCCAATCCAAGATCTCAGAACAAGATGACCACATCCCTCCAACCCAGTAACAAGAGACCGAAAACCGATCTAATCTTTTAGAAATACAAAACTCACCAGCCCGACGATTGTTCCAAGTGAACTGACCATTGTTGGGTTTGATATCAACAAGATTCAAGGCATTGATATTGTCACGAAGCAGCAGTGCAGAGGGCTCCAACCTTCCAGTGCCACCACGCTTCTCGGCCAACTCACAAATAGCATTGAAGTCTCCAGCCAAAATCCATGGATGGGAAGGCAACATGCTACGAACCAGCCTGATATGGGACCACAAACCGTGTTTACCCTAAAAATCTATAGGAGCATAAATATTAGAAAATAAAATGACTTCCCCTGATTCAAAACTAGAAGTAATCAAAGACATAGAGGATTTAGAAGAAATCCACCAAAGAGGCTGGATTCTTCGAGGATTCCAAAAACATGCCAAACCCCCCAAAGCTCCATGAGCTCTAATGCATTGACACTCCCCGCTCCTCCACAACTTAGGTGCCAAACTCTGCATATTCTCAACAGATAACTTAGTTTCTTGCAAAAAGACAACATCAGCACCTTTCCTTCTAACTAACTCATGAACCACTTTTTATCTAGGGCCGCTGTTCAAGCCCCGTACATTCCATGACAGAACAATCATTTCAAGGGGCTAGAAAAAATAGAGTCCAGAGTCTTTACTGCCCCTGACTCCACCAAATTCTCACCTGCTAGTTTAATCTTTTCCACATCCTTTTTTCTACCATGTTTAACAAATTTCTCTGCCCCGCCCTTCTTAATATCTTTCTGCAAAATACCCAATTTGGGGGGAGGCTTGGACTTCGTAGCTGAGTCTAAACTAGTGTTTTTCCTAGGAACATGAGAATCCTCACCTACTGTTGAAACAATGGCCAAAGGTTCCTGGACCTCAGAAACCCCCCTCTGTTGATCAGCTTCCAAGTGCTGACAATCATCCCCTTGTGGATCCAAAGAAGAATCAAGAATAAGATCCTCCTGAGCTAAACCCTTAGGCCCTTGATCTAGGTTGATCAATCCTGGATTCACCTCCTGTTGGCTGAGCTCATCCAAAACCTCAAATCTGTTGAAAGTATCTTCAACTTGCCCTTCCTTAAAATGCCTCTTTTGACCCCTGTTCTGATTTCAGGCTTTGACCGGAGCAAAACCATCAGAAGCACCTACCTCATCCAGAGAAATGCTCTTCCCTTTATCTATTTCAGGAAGATTGCTCACAGGTTGTGAAGGTTGGGCCTCCCTAGGCTTATACCTTGGGCATCTCCGCTGCAAATGGCCATATTCTCAACAAAGTCGACAACGGAAAGGAAGAGTTTCGTAGTCCAAATGTTGTACCCAAGAGTAGGAGCCCGCACACATATCTATTGCATCGGGCAAAGGCTTACTTAGATCAATTTCAACACAAATTCATGCAAAAGTCATTACCTTTTTACCCAAGGTCTGCGATGAAGTCCCAACAGGATTTCCAAGCACCAAGGCCAAAAGGTGTAGCACATCCTCTCGACAACATTCCACTGGAAACCTCGGTAAACGAACCCACATCGGGACACGGTTTGGAAGCTCCTTAGCGGGGTTAAAACATTCATGCCATGGCTTGATAAACAACCCTACCTTATTATGAAAATAAGGGCCTCCCTCAAATACCCTATTGCGATCAGCAATGCAATTGAATGTAACCATGAAATAATTGTTTGCCAGCAACATTATCTCCATTTCCCCCTCTGGCTCCCATGTCCTCCGTGCCCAAACCTCTAAAAATTGCAAGGAAACCCTCATCCCCAAAAACTTACAATATAAGGAGTGATTTGAAAAATATTCAACATCTTCAGCAATCATCTCAGCCGGAACAATCAGTTTTGGCCTCTCCTTGCACTTCTCGAGACAACCGTTAATCTTCGTAATCCATGATCCATTAGATAACCCCAGATTAGCAATTCCTATATTTGGAACAAACAAATTGTTGTCGAAGGTCTTCATCCCTTGGCTTGAAAATTTTGGGCCTATTGCTGCCCGAAAATCCAAGTGAGAGCTCCTCACTGACGTCTCACCCTTAGAGCAAGCCATCATGCCAAGGGAAAACTACGAACCCCAAAATTGGGTGAGGGAATCCTCCCCACACCCTTCCTCTTATCACCACCCAACGTCAAAATCCCACACGAACAACCCTCCCGACTAGCGCAGTAGAGACATGAAATGATGGCAACGGGCAAACAAAGCCCCAAACTAAACAACCAAAACACAGGGATCAAAAGCCCCATGCAACAACCACCACCGATCTGAGGCAAAACCAACAGAAAACCCTACAAGGAGAGCTTCCCACGCCAGAAAAAAGGAGTTTGCAAGAAAAATGGGCTTAAACCCACGCGTGAACCAAAACGGCACTAAGGAGCCGCAGCCAAGCCAAAAACACAGAGAAAAAAGCTAACCCCAAACACTTCTCTTTGCATGCACAGAGAAAAATGGACAGAGCTAGGGCGCGGATTCCCTAGCTCGAGTTGCAGAGCGTGCGCGAGCCATCATTCCCAATCCCTACATAAGTTCATATCTGGGGGTATGATATCCTCCATATGCCTGTATGTTACAAAAATATTCCTCCTGTTTCAGAGAATAGTAATTATTTTTCCCTGCTTTCGAAACTGTACAGATTTCTGTATATATGTATATATGCATATATATATAGGTATATATATATTAAATATATATATATGAATATATATATAAATATATATATTAATATATATATATAAATATATATATATATAAATATATATATATATATATGAATATATATATATATACACCTATATAAAATAAATGAGAAAATATTGAATGGAAATTCAAATTTATTGAAACCCATTACTTTTCTTTCCATCACACTATTCATGGAATTCAATGTTGATTTTATATTTATGTATATTATGGTTGTGTGGTGGTTCAGCCTCAGCCGTACCCACCACACTGCCGTCGGTACTGTGACAGTCTGCGGACTGTCCACGGTAGTCTGAAGGACTGCCATGCAAAGTTCATAGACTGCCCACGGCCGGTGTGGTTTACTGTGCCTGTGTGTGTTGGGATTAAAATTCCCATTTAAATTTGTATGTATTTGAATTTATTTAATAAGCGAATTCTATATTTTAATTACTGTGCAGATTTTTATTTTATAAATATATATATATATAGGTATATATTTGTATTTGTATATATATGCTTATTAACTCATTTATTCAGATTTCAGTTATTTAATTGTTGATGTAACCATTTAATTTAGTCAGTAAATATTCTATTCTTTTTCTGGTTAAAATAAAACAAAATTTGCTTATAGTAGAAATAATAAAATAGAAAGAAATCTTTTGTTTATCATTATTACTGATTTGTTAAATTACAACTATAAGAGGATAAGTTAGTAGAAAAAATCAACTTACGTATATATAACAGCATTGATTTATTTAATTCTTGTTTTGAGTAAATATTTTGGAATAGAAAAGAATTCCTATTAATTTGTTAAATTGTGAAATTTGATAGGATAATATAGTAGAAGGGCAATTTGTGAATATATATTTATATTAGCATTGATTGTTTAATTCTTATTTTTAAATGTGTATAGGGTGAAATAGAGTTTAGCATAGAATCGAATAAGTTATCTTTTTATGAAATTAAGACTTGTAGACTTGTTGGATTCTTAGAACAGATCTTTTCTCTTTTTATATTTCCTCCTCAAAAAGAATTAAAATATATAAATATGTAGTGGTTTTAAAAGGTATTTATGTGTGTAAATTTATTCAAATAGATTTAAGATTTTAAGGTGGTAATTTCTAATATGTAGTTTGAGTATTTAGAGTATTGTTATTATTGTCATTTTTAAGTATAGACAGTTGGTGTTAAATGGTTTTGACAATTAATTTAAATATTGGAAGTGAGTGTTAAGTTAGTATGATGAAAGGAAATGGAAATAATGTGTTGGACATAAGTAGTTATGAAATGACAATGAGTTGACTACCCAATTTTTAAGTAGTTTACAATTATGTTGTTAAATGAAAGGGGAAATTTAAATGTATGGGTATGGTTAGAAATTGATTAGGGTATTCTCGAATTGGATAGTTTATTGGTGAAATGGGATTTTAATCTTTTGAAAATTGGCTTCCTTTATTTTCATTTAATGATTGATTTGTAAGTTCGCTTTATGGATAAAGTCTTTTAGAATACTTGTGATGGTTATCATGAATTGTTGTAGTTAATTGAGTAATTATGATGGGTAAGTTGTAAAGTTATTTAGTTCTGGTCGTTAATTGATTGGCTAATAAATATTGTTCTCATTTGAATTTTTGGTTGTTATGCAAGTGTTTTTGTGGAGTTGTGAGTGGTTGAGTATTTAAGGTGTTCTTTAATTTGGTCCTTTGGATGCCTGGTAGCATGCTTTTATCTTTGTTATTGAAGGATTGTTTTTGGGACGGTTCCATGTTGGTGTGAATGCCTTTGGAGGTTAGTTTTTATTCAAGGAATCCTTTTCCATTTAATTTGTGTTGCAATGTAATGGGAATTTTTATTTTGTTGGTGAATTGTGGAAGTTGATCTTCATGAATTTCGGATTTATTTTGTATCTAAGTTGATTATGTAGCCTGGATGGAGTTTTTGATCTTATTTTAATGTATTCCCTCATTATATTTAAATTGAAAATAGTTCTTGTGGCCTTGCAATTATTGTTGTCATTGCTATGTTGTTGATTTTATGAAGGTGATTTGCGTACCACTATAAGGGGGTTCTTATGAGGAGAAAATTGAGGTCTCCCATGGAATGCCTAGTTGGTGGCTTTTGGTTTTATTAAGTGATTTCGTTGAATTAAAGGTTGATTTTCTTTTGTGTTTCCCTATTTGAGGTGACACTATTGTTGATTTGTGGATGGGTCTTGATGAATCTTCCCTTTTTATGGCTTTTCTGAGTTACTATCATATTTGAGGAAATTTTTATCCTTGTGTTGGAATTATTAAGGAAAAACTTGTGTTGCTTCATTTTACCCTTGTTTGTGGGTTTTCATTCTTTTGGCTTCCAGAGGCTTGAGATGATTGATAATTGATGTTCTATCTCTTTATGTGCCCTTGATGTGGCAAGTGTTTTGGTTTCATGATTTTAAAAGGGTTGTATGGGAATTGTTGAAACTTTGATTATGTATTATAGCGAGATGGGTAATGCCTCGCATGCTTCTTAGTTGTGATCTAATATTCTTGTTATGTTGTACAACCCTTGGTTTCTTGGTTTTATGTTGTTGGGTCTCTAGGGAGAGTGGCTCCTCATGGGGTCCGGCGCCCTGCTTAAGGGGAAGGGCACAGGATAACCCACAAGTGAGTTAGTAATCAAGTGAAAACCTAATAATTAACTTACGAGGGTTGGGTAGTAATATCATTACAAGATTTTTAAAATGAATGCCTCGTCTTCATTAGTGCTTTCACAGACTAATGGAAGGCTGAGAAGGCCGTGGTTGGCAAGGTCGTGACCTCGTCTTCACGAGAGGTCTACGGCTCCGCATGAGTCACCCTATGGACCGGCACCTCCAGTTGGGAGGAAGGGCATAGGACAGCCATAGATGGGGGCTGGCACCTCCAGTTGGGAGGAAGAGCAAAGGATAACCCATGTAGGACTATGCGATGACACTCTCCCCTAGTTGCCCAGGTGTTTTAACTTTATTGTGTTCCTTTGGAAGTATGTTATGGGAGTTGTTTTAGATTGTTGTTGATTGGACTTACATTGATTTAAATGGAGTAGTGCCTTGATACATCTTTGGTGTACTTTGTGGTCTATATGATCTCATTGATATTTGATTTATGACCTTGTACTCTTTTGGGATTATGATATGATGTTATTGTTTAATTGCAATTTGGAATTGTATTATTTTTATTATTTCTGTTGTTTTGGAAGTGTTTCATGATCATCCTTTGGTTACTTGTTACTGGTCATTGCTTTGATTTATGTGATGAGATTTATGATTTTAATTTATTACATGATTCTTGGATGTAATCCTTGAATTTTATGATACTTTTGTATGTTGTTGAGTCTCGTGGTTCCCTATTTGGATGTTCTTGGTTGAGGTCTCTTTCTTGTTAGCTCCTAGCACGGGGGATGGGTCTTCAGACTCACATGGTCGGGTGGAACGAGCTAAGCACCCCATTGGGTCCCCTGTCGAGGATCGAGAGGTGTGGTTTGGTACTATTGTGGTGACTCTAGAGTTGTATTTGTCTTGGAGACAGTTATGATATTGTGTATTCTTCTATTCAATTGTATCATGTTATCTTGTGTATGGTTTCCATTTATGTTTGGAAACACTTTTGTATCATTGTACTTCTTGAATATTGAATTGTAATGTAACATTAAACCTTATGTGGCTATTTGCAGTTGATATTCAATGTGTTAAGTTAATCATGTATATGTTGTATTTATGTACTCAGATGGTTTCTTATCAATGATTATCATGTATACATTTTGTTAATGTTTACTTTGTTATGAATTATATCTTTGGTTTTATTCTTTATTGTCGTTGTGTGGATCTCAGTCTCATAATGACTCTTCGTGTACCCCAAGGGATGTATGTGCTAATGAATCTACTTAAATAAAATTCATGTTATGATTTAATGTGTATTACATGTATGTTATGTTTACTTTTAAAAAAAATTGTGCTGCAATTATTGTTTATTTGTCCTTTTGGGTTCACATGTTGGGGCGTTACATGCATACATTCATTAAGTTACATGATGTTACACTACTTGAGTTTCCATAGATGACTTTAGCATTTCGCATTGCGCATAATTAATTATCATAAACATTAAAAAGTAAACATTACACATCATTTGAAAATTCCATTCAAGATACTATAAAGTACAAACATGATTTCTTACATTGCATTTGACAAGATATTACAATACTCATTCATCTGATGAGGTAGTTCAATAATAGTTACAATTACATTTAGAAATATTCACCTCATATACAATTGAGGGATGTTTACAAATACAAGATTTACAAGAATGCAATAAAGAAAGTACAACTATATCCAAGTGTGAGCTCTCCATCCATGAAGCTCTCGCTACCATTATTATAAACTAGGGACCCAACGGAGTAAGGTGCACATTCCACCCAACCATGTGGTACCCATAGGTCCACCCCCCATGCTAGGAGATAGTAATATGGTTACCTAGGCATAACCTATTAACCCTAGACACAAGTACATAACTAACTGATGGTTACATTACTTCCAGATTTAAGACAATTGAATGTGCTAAGTACACAAGGTAGGCTGTTATTTTAGGTGGAGTGTTATCACAATGTTGCAAAGGTTACCCTGGTGTTTCTTCCTAGCTTCTGGCCCCCAACTTGGGTTACCTTGGTAACCTCTTACGAAACCCGACCCCATTTGCAAACTATTGCGGAATCGAATATCTTTTAAGGTAATAAGATATTGATTTGCCATTCCAGGCCTTCTCAACTTATACTCAAGACTGAACTAGCTCTAGAGTCAATAAGTGAGGCATAACATCTTATTAAATATTTTAATTCTAACTACTGTGTTGTTTAGTTATCACTGACTTACTAACTCTTTGTAAGTTACCCTGACACCACTTTGTGTGTCAGCCCTTACATAGAGCCACTCCCCTAAACATAACAAAGGTATACTAAGTTTTCTTGACTATGGTTTACAAGGTGCACAAAATTCAATCACATAATAACAAATGACGCACAACGGTCATTAAAATTTTTATTCATAAACCAAGTAATAATACACCATATTCTATCATGTGCACAACCGAAGTCAACATCAAGAAACACATATGAACAATAACATCACCCTTTCTATACAAATCGTTCTGGAAGACTTATACATCTACACTTTCCTAATTTTCCCAACAAGAGACATGATTATACAAAATCAAGAAAAATAAACGTCTACTATTCGAATTTACTAAATCCAATCAAACAATAATATATGCACAAAATTAATCAACTAAAACATAATTTCGTTCTTCAATCATTATGAAAATTAGATCTAACATTTAACTCCAGTTTCCACATACATGCATTTTTAAATCTCCCTTCTTAATGCATATCATTATAAAAAAAATAACTATTCTTAGTTTTCTTTACTAATTATCAATATTTATTACATTTAAATAAACATGCAATAAAATATTATAATTAAATATCTATTATTATTAAATAGATATTCTTCATTATTAAATTTAACTTATATTCCCACAACAAAAACACACATTATAATTTATATATTATAACATATATATTTACATTACATATATAATATATATACATTTAATTACATATATTATATAAATGAATTATATTATATATATATTATAACTTACAAATTAAAAGTAAGTTTTTTTTTAAAAAAAAATTATACAAAACATAAAGAAAGAATCTTATATCAAAGATTTTGGCAGGGTTGGCTGTCTACACAGCTGAACCCTCAATGGGAGGGCACGACTGTGTAGGCAGTGCCAGCGCTGCCTGTGAAGGCAGCGCTAGGTGCTGCCCACACAGTCGACTCCACTATGGGGGTCCGCCGTGGGGATAGCCCCGGCCCTTCCACAATGAATACAAAAGTTTAATAAATTTTATTTCAATAAAAATCTTAGAATTTCTTCCGCGTTTCTGTATGAAAATTCATGTACGAAAATTTTTGAAATTAAAGAATTTCTTCAGAAAAATTTGTTAAGCAATAAGATTATATAAAAATTGATTTATGTATATGTATATCTTTCCAATACACATATAAATATATTAATATATATGTAATTTATTTAGTAATTAAAATCGATCTGACAGGCAACTAATTTTTACAAAATTTGCTACAGGAAATTGAGAAAATGAACATTGTACAGGATTATTTCTCCATAAAATTCCAATTTAACTTCAATGGGTTTTCAATTCCATTTAATAATAAACAATTTCCTCCATAATTTAAAATATTCAAATAATCTAAATATTCTTTTTGGACAAGATTCTTCATAGGCTTCTTTTCTCCAAATATGAAAGAAATATTATTTTACTAATCTACAGAGCGTACATTTGTTTTCTTTTGAATTTCTTCTATTGTTTTCTCTATCCTTGTTTTCTTGAAATTCTCACAAATAACAAGTTTTTATAGAAAGATTTCCGGCAAACAATTTACCGAGAAGAACAACGTTTCAACAAATATTTCTTTTCAAAAGCAAACAAAATAAAAACACCAGGAAAATACCTGTTTCCTGTGGTTTGAAGAAATTAGTTGTTGGAGAGAATCTTCTGCCTATAGAATGCAATCCTCCAAGTCTTCTTCAAAACACCCAATCCAAAGAAAGCTATAACCAAACACAAAGAGCTTCCAACCAAAGGGATCTTCCACAAAAATACAACATACAGAAGAAATCACAATTTCTTCTTAAAAATAATTTCTTGACAGCCAGCTATTTTTCATTTCCCGTGAATAAAATTGATAACCCTTCTATATTTTCCCCATCCCAGATATCCTCCAAGAATTTCCTTAACCAAAAACAATAAATGCAACTGGCACACTTGTCGAAAAGAATAAAATATCAACAACTTCTCAACAATCTTGCCTTTCAAGATTTGCATGCATTTAATTAATTTATTTAAAATTTTCAAAATGCAAAATTTATTTAATAATTAAAATTCCATTTCCAAATAACAATTAATTATAAATAAAATCTATTCACACATTTAAAACAATTTAATTTAATTAATTAATTAATTTAATTAAATAAATTTAATCTTTAAGATCAAATTATTTAACCAAACAAACTAATTAATTTATTAAATAACATGTAAAACTTATTTCTTTAACATTTAAAAATTAATTTAAATAACAGTAAATTAAGAAATAATAAACTATCATTAAAATTAACAAAATTTTCCTTTTCAAGCAAATAATCCTAACAGGAAAAGACAGGACAGTCTAAAAATCCAAACTAAACTGACGATGTACTATGACCGGGTTAAAGACTACACTAGGATGTACCATGCTACTACCTCCCAATCAACATATCCGTTGAGTCTTGACACGCTCAGACCTAAGTAACTAGGTGGAGTTGGTGTCATGTACCTGCAATCCTGCAAACAAACAAATAACATACATATACATATAATCCATTGTATAGGCACACTGTGTGGAGAAAATCATGGACATCACAGGGCACTCACAAGTGAGTGATGTAATTTTGTTCTCCACACCAATACATGTCACATCAGACTGACAAATTAAATAACAATTAGTCCATCATAAACATATTCATAGCAATAATCATCTAAAGGAAAACATCTATGCTATATCAAAGCATGTCAGAAATCAATTATCACCATACAATGTATCATCATGTCACAAAGTGAATCCACTGTCACTCAAAATCAACGATCAAAATATCCAAACAAAGTATCAAAATCTAACAGTGTGAAAACATGCAAATAGAAAACATTTTGAATAATTTATCTATATTATTTAAAAAATCTGTAAAAATAGATTTTGTAGCAAATTGAATGTAGTTTCTAAAATACTAGGTTTATTTTTTTTTTAAAGAAATCTATTTGGTGAAAATTTGAAATTTCAATGCAGTAGTACTTAAATTTCAAGGAAAAAATAAGAAGTAGGTGTCTGTCTGGCCACCCTAACCACAATAAAATGATAAAATTTTTACAATATTTTATATATAAGTAGAGGACTCATGTGCCGATGTGATGCATATTTTTTGTAATTTTTTTCCAAGTAAATAATTAATTATATTTTTTTATTACAACTTTTAAAAATATAAAAACTCATATGTCTGACCACCTTAACTTGGTCAAAACTTCATGAAATTCATATTTTTTCTTTGATCCTATAGTATGTGAAGCATAGAATGTGATGCATGTTTTAGATTCAAAAAGTATGATACCGTTTGAATGTTATAGATGTTTTCCAATCAACCTATCAATCAGGACTTTACTCATAATTTAAATAGAAAATGAATAATAATTATTTATTGAATTCAAAGTAAAGCATAATTTATATTGGTGGAAAGCTGAGAATATCCTTTAAAAACTATTTTCGTTTCATCAATTTTGGGTAAAAAAAGTGGTTAGCCACATACCCTACAAATACCCATCATATTGCCACTTTTTGGCCCATCATGATCTTGCACATACCCTATGTATACAAGATATTTTTGTGTGTCACAAGATACAATGAATATGACTATGAATGATGGATGTTAGTGCAGAGAAGACGCATGTTAGTGAAAAGTTATTCAAATGGAAAGGGATTAATATCTTGATAGATATACATTCAACTTGCATTATTATCATCATTGGGTGTTTGAATTATAGGAAATGAATAATAAACACCATGGTATGACATAGATCAAGGTGTGAAATGTTATCCTTTTTCAAGAATAGTCACTAAATAGACAAGGAATTTCATGACTCATACTAGGAGACAAATTTCCCTAGTAATTTTGTCAAGAAAACCCACAAACAATAAAATATAAAAGGGGCCATGATTAATCATTGTTCCTCTAAATACTTCTTAGTATATCCTCGAGGTGCATGGTAACATGAATAAAGATAAGAGAAAATGGACCAAGAAATTCAACAACTATTTAGATTATTTTCCAAAAATTTAGTGTTTGTAGATAGGATTGATGGCATTGTTTGATTGAATACTTAATTAACTGATTGATTGGATAATTGATTAATTAATTAAAAAGATTGATTGATTGGAAAGGCTAATTGATTGATTGATTGACTATTTTGGTTACAAGGAAAGACATATCTTTTCTAAGGTAAATGACAGGGCTGACAAATGATGATGTCTAATTTAGGGAAGGACACAACTTGTATAAGGCAATTGATAATACTAGGTTTTCTTTCAAGAAAGGAGGAAATTCATATAAGATGCCAAGCCTGATTTTAACAATGTCACCTTTTGTATAAGACCATTAACTTGATTGATAATTATGATTAAGAAATTGATCATTTTGGATAGAGGAATACTGCGATAGTTTTTCTATTGATTTGTCATTTGGTTGAGGCTCAAATATCTATTTATGTCTGACCAATGTGCTAACCTTAATAAGGGACAACTTATTAAGAGATTGATGATAATGGACCATGACAGACTCAAAAAGCCTTAAGGGACTAACCTAGTGCCTTGGTGGCTCATCAATTTTTGTTCTTGCCTATGTTATACACATAGACGTATTTTAGTTTGACTTCTTGGACTGACACATACTCTGACCCTATTTTTGGAGTTTTTTGACATTTTTTAATTTTTTTAGATTTTTTATGGTTTTTTTTTTTGGATTTTGATGTTTTCTATTTTTAATTTTTTTTATGTTTTGAAATATGATATCATGTCTAGGATCCCATAAATATGTAAATCAATGAATTTCCCCCAGTAAGGTATAGGACCAACTTATTATGAGTGAAGGAATTGATGGGTTCCAATGGATATGAAAGGAAAAGGACACTAAGTGTCAATGATTCTTAGGTTATGTGAAGGATGACAAAGATTTATTATGGATGAATGCTATGTTCAAATAGATGGGGAAAAGTGGGAAAACTAGATAGAATGATAGTAGGCAATAGAGCAAAGACTGACTACACATGACACCTATTTTCTACATTTTCACTATGGTACTTATCCAAAGCACTACCAAAGTAGTTTTCACTATTATATGAATTATTTATCTTTACTAATTTTTCAATTTTTTCCAATTTTCTATTGTTTTTATGTCACCATTGAGATGTCTATTTTCTAGGTTTTCATCAAGGTGACATATATATATATATATATATATATATATATATAAAACTTTTGATAGGATTCTCTAAGATCTAGGTATAATACCTATGAAGATGCATGCTTTTGATAGGCTCATGTAATGGTTCACCTTCAGGAGTAGAAATTTGATAAGCACTTGATCCATATGTTATCATTATGATCTAAGTACCTGACCAATTAGGCTTAAAATTTCTAGTTTTTTCTTGATCCCTCAGATTCTTAGGAATATTTTTCAAGACTAAGTCACCAATGTTAAAATGTTTGAATAATTTTTTTTTTGTAGCTACAAGAAGATGGTTCTAATATGCTTATAAATGGACCAAGACAATCTCTATATTCATCGAGTAGCCATAGCTCATGCAAAAGGATACATGGTATTCTTCTTCATCAATGAATTGTTGCATAGATACCCTCAAGGATAGTACCTCGACCTCAATAGGAAGAATTTCTTTAGATCCAAAGATGAGGGAATATGAAGTGGCTTTCATGGCAGTTAGGATGATATTACAATCAACCCATAATGTAGGATTAAGTTGAACATGCCAATCATGACCAACACCATCAATAGTCATCTTTAATATTTTAAGGGTAGTTTGATTAGATTCCTCAGCTTTACCATTTCCTTGAGGGTAGTATGCAGTAGAGAAATGATGATGAATATGGAAATTGTCACATAATTCATGGACATCCTAATTTTTGAAGGGACAACCATTATCCATGACAATGGATTAGGAATCAAAAAATCAAAATATGATGTAAAATTAAGTATGAACTTGGATATTTTCTTGCAAGCAATGTAGGTCATTGAAACAACTTTAATCCATTTAGTAAAGTATTTAGTTTTAATAAGGATAAACTTATGACCATTAGCAGAGGTAGGATGAATCTTTCCCATGAGGTTGAGTCTTGATTGAGAGAATGGCCAAGGTGATGTAAGTGGCATCATTTTTTATGGTAGGCCAAGAGTATCCTATTCACTTGAGCTTTTTAGCTAAGGTAGAACTAGTAGAGTGAGCAACACATATGTAGTGTAGAAAAATGTATCCCTTTACATTTTCACACTTGTTTTTGGAATAATTAATGTTAAATTAGACCTAATGTTTCCTTGATCTAGTGTTGCAATGTGTTTTACACATTAACAGTATGTTTAGGGCCCTTTTAAGCTAAATAGACCTAATTTTACCTTAATTTAGTGTATTTATTTACACCTTCATATTAGGTTTTGGGCCCTTGTTAACTAAATAAACTTAATGGTGCCTTATTTAAGGTGTTGTAAAGTGTATCCTAACACTTTAACACTAATCTAGGGTTTTATTAATTAATTGGGCTTATCTATGCCTTAATTAGCCCTATTTTGCATTGACAAGCCTTACTAATTGCATTTTTCCATAGATAATCCTAACACTTATCAAATAGACAATGATAATTCAATGTTTTGGGTCATGTGTTCTAGATTTAGTATCCTGGGACTCATACACCACCTTTTTTTTATGAGTCCCATCTAGGTATTGGGAATTGATTTTGAATTTCACCTTAAATAAGACCTATCTTGGAGTGTGTACCCCAGCTTTGAGCCATTGGTACACATATGCCACCTTGGGAATATGAGTCCCACTCTAATCCAAACCTAATTTAAGTTTTATTTTTTAATCAGATTTTATCTTTTGAGTTTTGATGTTGGCTTGTAGTGTTGTCATTTTAGGAAATTTAGCATAAATAAGTATAAATACAAGGTCATTTCACTCATTTTCAACTAAGAATTTCAAGAGAGAATTCATAATAGAAATTTTGTGATTACAAAACTTCACAAGGGTATTGAAGGACATTCAAGATCATTTCTAAAGAATCTAAGTGCATATTAATTCATTATGTTTTGTAGCAACTCAAGCTCTATCATCATGTCAAAGGCATAATGCATCAAGAATGTTGTTGAGCTAGTAATGTGATGTCATGAAAATTTGTCAAGGATCACAAAAAATTAGATCTAGAGTAAGATATCTAACCTATTTGCATGAAATTAGTGGGAAAGTTCTTATTTGATCCATCTTCAAAGGATCGTGCAAAGTTTTGCTTTAGAATTATGCTCTTGGGACACTTCATCACAAGATAGTACTAATATGCTACTTGTGGCATATGAGTCCTAGTATACCTATTTTCATAATTTTTTGTAGATCCTAATTTAGTAGTTACAAATTCTAGTTTTGGCACTGAAACCCTTGCTTGGGACTAAATCGCCCAGACTAGAATATGAATCTCAATGAGAATGAAACAATATAATTTTAGGTTTTGGGATCTTTTTTTGAACTCATCTCTCTTGTAGGTGCACCTTTTTGTTCATTCCTAGATTGTTATCCCACATTTTGGTCTCATTTCCTAGGTCATCTAGTTAGGTTTTTCACATTGCATTCATTTCGTGTCTTTCCAAACCCTAGCTTGGTGGTGAACCCCCTTTATACCTCTAATCACACCCTATTGCAGATATATTTCCCTCATTCTATCATTGGATTGAGATCTATAAGGTATCCTTGAGTAAAACTTGAAGGACATAGGTCTAGGTCCCTAAATACCTAGTTTGTGTTTCACCTCCCAAAAGGTGGAACACCTATTTTCTACGTTTCAACATATACCATTGTGTACCTCTTGTAAAGTTGTTTGTGCTTCATCTTAGTTTAGAGATCTTAGGAAGGTGCTATCTAGGCTATGAAAAATAAAGGATATCATTGATGATGACATATTTGGAGGCTTGTCAAATAAAATTAATGTGTTCCAAGGTTAGAGGACAAGTTAGATAGGATATTCTGATCATGTGGGTAATTATAGAAGTATTTATACCACAAAGATTCAATACAAATAAGTTGACACAGAAGTTCAAATTTGGATACATTGAATGTAAGAATCAATAAATTTTCCACCAAAAACTCATACTGTGACACATTGTTAGGAATGTCCAAGTGACATCCAATGGTTTCCATTACATTAAATCTTCTTTATTCTAGATCCTTTGGATTTTCTCAAAGAAAATAACATTGAAGTACAAATTTAAACTATCGGCCATGCACTTGTAGCAAGTCAGCTTCTCATATTTTTTTATCCTAGTCATCATTAAATTTTTGGATAATCATCTGGGAGTCACCATAAACTTGAAGATCCTTGATTTTCTACTTAATAGCCATTCAGAGTCCTATCAAAAATACTTCATACTTGGCCATATTATTTGTGCATGGGAATGTTATTCTATATGAAGGTATGTGTAGGATCATGATAGGCCAAAAAGAGGGGATATGATGGGTATGTGTAGGGTATGTGGCTGACGAATTTTTTTAACCCAAAATTGATGAAATGAAAAGGGTTTTTAAAAAGTATTCTTAGCTTTCCACTAATATAAATTATGATTTCATTTGAATTTAATAACTTATTATTATTCATTTTCTATTTGAATTACGACTAAAGTCCTAATTGATAGGCTGATTGAAATAAATCTATAGCTTTCAAATGATATCACATTTTTTGAATCTGAAACATGCATCACATTATGTGCTTCACATACTTCAGGATTAAAAGAAAAATTGAATTTCATAGAATTTTGAGCAAGTTACAATTGTCAGACATACGAGTTTTTTATATTTCTTAAATGTTGTAATATATAATTCATAATTATTTATTTAATTTGAAAAAAATTACAAAAAAATATGCATCACATCAGGACATCGGTCCTCTACTTATATCTAAAATATGGTAAATAAATATTATCATTTTATTGTGGTTAGGGTGCTCAAATAGACACCTACTTCTTATTTTTCCCCTAAAATTTAAGTGCTACCGCATTGAAATTTCAAAATTTCACCAAATAGATATATTTTTTAAATAAACTTAGTAGTTTAGAAACTACATTTAGTTTTCTACAAATTCTATTCTTACATAATTTTTAAATAATGTAGATAACGTATTCAATTTTTTATGTCAAGTTGCCTAATTCTATTTTTTTTTAGTTTTTGACCACTTAAGGGCCTATTTTATTCCATGATGATCTTGCACATACCCATGACTTGTGAATTGAGTCCCCTTGAGGTGTGATGAAAATAATTCCATCTCCTAAAATATGATTTGTGTAAGACCCATTGAAGTATAATTTCCATATAGTAGCAGTTTCTATTGCAAAGATGGACTCATTAGGAAAATTAGCTACTAGAAGATGATCTGGCTTCATTGGTTCATCTACAAGTTGATTAGATATTACTTGTCCTTTTATTTCCTTATAATCAATATATTTTATTCCATACTTACTCAAGATCATGACTTACTTTTCTAGTTGTCATGTCAAAGTTTCTTTGCCTAATAGATACTTGAAAGGATCAATCTTATCTATCAATTTATCTGATGATTCACTATATATAGTATCTAAGTTTTTATATTGCAAAAATAATTTTAAGGCATGCTAACTCAATGGGACTATAATTAAGTTCATATCCTACTAGAGTATGACTAATATAATAGTTTGCTCTCTCTTTTCAATCATTGTCATTATATGCTAACAATTCAACCAATGCTGATGTGGTGGCTGATATGTAGAATATTAGATGTCCACTGTCTATGGGATGCATGAGAACTAGAGGTTCGATAGATAATTATTTATTTGTTGAAATTATTCTTGGAAAAATTTAGTCTATATGAACAAAACTCCTTTCCATAAAAAGTGTTGGAATGGATAGCATAAATATCTACTAGTTGTGTAATGAACCTTCAAATTGATTGCAATCTTCCTATTAGAATTTGTAGCTAAATTATGTTGATGGGTGGCAGCATGTCCATGCTAGCTTTTAATTTTTCAGCATCAAATTTAATTCCTCAATGAGAGACAATGCATCCCAAGATTTTTCCTAATTAGATCCCAGAAACACACTTCTTCGGGTTTATCTTGACCTTATACTCTTCCAACCTTCTAGGAATATTGTCTAATAGTACCAAATGTTTATTTCTTGCAAAAAAATTTCTAGTAAGCCATTGTAACACAGAAAAATGTATCCCTCTATATTTTCACATTTGTTTGGGCCCTTGTGAACTAAATGGACTTAATTTTTCCTTATTTAGGGTGTTGTAAAGTATTTTCTTGTTAAATAGGCATAGGCCAACCGAGAGAGGGGGATAAATCAATTGTCACACAAATAACAACTTAAAATTTATCACTTATCAATTCTTAAACCACACTATTTTGTTATTAGATATGAGAATGAAACATAAATAATAGAAAGTAAATCAACACAAAGAACACTAGATTTTTATGTGGAAAACCCAATAAGGGAAAAACCACGGTGAGGGTTAACTCACACTATATAGTATTTTCAAAAGAGGCTCACTGCCAAAAGGACTCACTACCCAAGTAAAAAGAATCACCACCTAAAAAAGGGACTCACTACCCAACAAGGACGCTCACTGCCTACAAAAATATTATACAAAACAGAATAAAGATTTATAGCCCAAAATAAACTAGAAAGATGCATCTATCATGTGCTGATACAGTTCCGGTGATGCTCAATATTTAGACTTCACACCCTTCATTCTTTGCTCATTTTTCACATCAACTGTTGCCTTTCTAATTACACCTTTACATTCATTACTCACTCACTATATCTTCTATCTCTTCTCTGTTGTCTACCGTTCACACTCTTTCTACACAAAAAAACTATTTTCCATGTATGTACATGTATATATATATCCAATCTCCATCGCAAGCATCAATTAGGTCATCTTAATTACATGTAATTAATTTATAAAATATATCAACTATTGACTCCAATAGATCATAAAATATTTTTAAAATGCAATTTAATCATTAGCATATTACATTATGCCAGCTCGTACCAAGAGATAGATCACACATAAGTTTACATATCATATCAAGATTAACTTAACAAGTTAGCCAGGACTAGTCTTCAATGCAATCAACAAAATAATGTCACTTTTTCATACGAGCGCCAGAACATGAAATAACATGATCATGCATGCCTTTAACATCCATAAGTAATTTCCAAAAATCACAATAAAAAATTGTCAACTATGGATAAATGTGATCTAGAATACCAGAGAGGTACCAAAAATACCAGATCAACCACCAAAGAAGATATGTCAGTTATACCCACCAATTTAAGCATACCGAACCAAGCTACCAACATGGTGAAATCAATGAAAACATATAGAGAACCAACTCATTCTTCCAACAATCTCCCCCTTTGTCATTGACGACAACATGTAAACAAAATTTTCCTTCTTTCCTAAAGGAATTTTAACTTTCTCCACTATCTGCAACACTCTCCCCCAAAACTCTCCCCCTTTGACATCAATGGAAAAGGGTGCCAAAAAAAAGTGGAAACATGGTGACATCAAAATTTTGAAAGGTTTTCAAAAACTTCGGAAACTTCTAACAATCCAAAGCTTTTAAGGAAATAGAAATTAAGTGGATGAAATTCTTCACCTAGAATACCTTCTTATACCTTTCCTTGAGAACAAGATAAAACTTCTTCCAGTTGAATATAGTAGACTCCAATCTTGTGCATGTTCTTTCCAACAATCCCAATAGAGTAAAAGAGGATGACCAAGCTATAACAGAACATTGTTTCTCAACATCTTCTGCATCAATAAGAATTTCAAAAAGATACTCTAACTAGACTTTAGAGATTTCTTTAAGTAGCCAAAAGGTCTTTGTCACATCATCTCTTTGTCTTTGTGTAATGATTAGTTCAACCTATAGTTCACCAAATCTTATTCTTTGCTTTTCTTCTTTATATTCAAATATATGAAAATTCTTTCCAATTTTGTTCACTTCAGATTCAATTGCTTCAATTTTTCTTCTAAAATTATCTACAATTGTAGGCCACTAAAGACAATACTTGTAAACATCTAAAATTTCTTAAATACACTTTTCTATTTTTGTAATCAATCCAGACAGTCTCTACTTTGCCTTTTCACATCTCCTTTCAACCAAGATTCCCATCTTGTGTCCTTCTAGACCTTCAAGTAGCATCCTTTCTTCAACAATCTCAATCAATTTTTTTGGAAAGAAATCATAAGCAACAGATACTTCAATACCTTTTCAAAGTAGATACTCTACCAGAGCATCATCAATTTTTAGCTTGTCAATAGGTGAGGAAACATTCCATAGTTCACCAATCTTCTTCATTTTTCCTTCAAATATCATAGACTGGATGTCGTTAGGATTAGGGAATTTAGTTCCAGTAAGAGATTCTTTCTCCTTCTCATCCAAAATGTCAACAATTTCTTCAGTTATCTATTTTATCCTTTTCGATTCTTTAGGGAAATCATTGATAACACCCTTCAATTCTCTTTTTCCAGAGGAAGATCCCACTTCAAATCAACTTGATGCAGATATACCAGAGCAAGGATTTTCTTTCAAAGATGAGAAATATGATTTTCACATGTTTACATTATCTTCCAAAGAATCTTGATATATGTAAATTTTCTTTCTAATAGGGATACTAGATTCCCACATCACATTACCTTTTCCCAATAGAGAATTTGAAAAGTAAAACACTATACACACTAGCAAGGATTTGAAATGAAAGGGAAATTCTCAACTATTATCATTCAAAATATTTCAAGTAAATTCTCAAGCAACAAGCTACATATATAAAATTGTCTGTTTTCCTTAACCATCATGTGGGAAATATGTATAATAATCTTTGAAGTTGAACTTTCACAGTTTTTAAAATTAATTTTGTATGAAATACCATACACAACATACCTAACGACTAAATCAACAAGTGTATCAATCAACATTTCTCTAAGATCTCTATTGATGCCAGTCAACTCCTCCACATCCTTATTTATATTTCACAATTTTCTTTCCAAGGAGTTCACCAACGCTACATAATCTAGTGATTACTTCAATTGATTCCTTCAAGATCAAATAGGGTTTGTCCAAAACAATTATTTTGTCCTTGAAATAGTACAATAAGAACAAGATAACCTCTTTATCTATGATCCATATAAATTCACTCCATAAATCCACCCGTAGGGTTTATTTTTTTTGTAATTCAATTTCACTCAACCCTAGTTCAATTCCTTTCATTTTCCTATGATCATATTCTTTTAATTCTATACATTTCAACTTCAGAGGGGTAACACCACATGATCCACTTCCCATTGTTGTGCTTTCCTAAAATTCAATGAATTTTCTTCTTTCCCTTTCACAATCAGAAAGGTTTCTAGATTACCTAATATAATCTCTTTGAATTCCTTTTAGAAATGCTTCATTCTTGCTCCAAAATCATTCTAGGCTTCTATTCAATCTCTTCAAAAACATGATTTAACCAAAAAAACTTGCAAACTCCATCTTATACACCATCAAACATACCCTAAAACACATTAAATGTAGTAGACAAGAAAAAGCTATTAAAAATAGTCTTCACATCATAGAAAGCCCTTATTCAGTCCATAAATCCTCATATTGACATTTTCCTCTGGTTCATTTTCAAACACATTTAAATAATCATTCTTCACATTCCAACCACGTGCTAGCCTCTGACATGCCATTCTTTCATTGGGTTTTTTATAATCTTATGATTGTGATCAGGTGTAAAAGCAGTCCCAAAAATGAGTAGCAATACAAAACATGAAAGAAGCCACCTAAACACGTAACACCTCAAGATAGGGCTAAAATTTAAACTCAACAAAATAAATAAAATGATAATATATTGTTAAGTTGCTCCTTTGGTTAGACCTTGGGTTGTTTACATGATGCATGTTCCTCTTGATGGAAAAATATGTATGAATGAGATGCAATGTAGATGGAAAATCGATGGAAATGCTATGATGGATGTGAGGAATGTAAAATTTTGGCTGAACATGGCTCAAATAGAAATTTTGCAAGATTTTGATTAACAAAATGATCAACCCCCTAAATGAGAGAAAACAGGGGGTATTTATAGAGGAAGTTGAATTCTCTAGAGAATTCAACAATTGAGATTCATCCAACAAGGTCAATATGAAGGGATATGGTTAGTTGAGGACTCACAAACCCTCACATATTGACATGTGGATTGTGAGATGGCATAGAAATGGTGATGTGTCAATGAGGTTGAAGGAAGGTACATGATGTGGAAGAAGGAAAAGTACTTTGCAAGTACATTGGGAGATGAGAAGATTCCTTGGAGGAATAAAAAGTGAATTTAAAATTCACATGATTGGGGAATATTGTGGATAAGATAAAGTTCTGAAAGGAGAGGTAGAAAGTACATTGGATAAGACAAGGTGCTTAAAAAGGTAAGAACTTGTCACATGTGACTTGATGTGATGAGTCAAAGATTCTATGGGGAAGATTTCACATGTGACTTGATGTGACAAGCAAAAGATCACATGGGGAAGAGAAAAGGGAATTTAATATTCCTTGGAAGGATAAAAGAAATTAAAAACTCCTTGGGAGGTTGATTAGGCTAGTTAATGAAGGATTAGAGGAGGGTTAGGTGACTAAGAGAGATTAAAGGCCAACTTGCAAACGTTGGAGCATGTGCACATCTCTAATGATGAGATTAGGAGAATAATTAGGATTAGATAAAAATGATGGAGGATGTGACATATGAGGAATTAAATAAATTTCATATTTATTTAATTCATTTGATGAAAGGGGGAAGGCATTTTATTATTTAACTAGATACCTTAGGGATTAGAATAACTTTAGAGGTATTAATGAAATAATAGTGATATTACTTAACTAATGTGGGTAAGAGGATGCTTAGACGAAAGGGGATAAATTTGGATAAATTAAGTGTCCAAATTTAGGTGTCTACATTTTTTCCCTCTTTGAGATGGTGTTACGAAGTAGAATTATTTCAAAGAATATTAAAATATAGAACCTAGAAGAAGGTGGTTAGATTGGGAAAGATGCCCTAGTCATTAAAGGATTAACTATGAAGGAAGATGATGGGGGTGAAGATGAAGGTTAGGGATTAACGATGCCCCCTTGAGAGAACATGGATGTGCTCTCGAAATGGATGAGATGATGATGCAAAGTGATAGGGGACAAGATGATTAGAATAAATAATCAATATTATTCTAAGAAGATTGAAGAGATGATGATAAGAGATTGGAAGGATATGGGAGGGAGAGTGGGGAAGGATGAATGGATGGGAAGGGATTGTGATGGATGAGAGAATGGGGGATATATGAAAGATGATGGAATGGAGAATGAGATGCAATCCTAATGCAATTTTCCATCTTCGGAGCACTTATTTTTGCTATAGTAGAAGAAATGATACACCAAGGAAGATTAGTGTCTAATACATGAAACAAACACATCAAACAAGAAGGCCATCCGAAAAACCCAAAGTCACAATGACCTTGGTTAGGCTAGGTATTAGGATAACCACAAGCATAGAAGGATGCCACAACATAGCACAAGAACTCAAGGATCTTGGCAGGTACTACGTGGGACAACCAAGAAAACAACAACAAAGAAAAGATCAAGATACGCCCCTATGTTGACTAGTCAAAGCACACCATGATATGATGGATCAAGGCAACCATGAAAAGTGATGATAGGGAGCTTAAACGATAAACAAAAGCCAAAAGAATAAAAAGATCACAATCAATGTCAAATGTCCTTTACCATAAGATCAAGGGGATGGATGGAATTGATGAGGTTTGTTAGGATGGATACATCCTATTGAGACTAGTGATGGATACTAAACTGAAAGATTGATATGATGGAGGATATTCAAAAATGATTGGATCTGTTCATACTGGTGGATCTCATTTGTTAAGAACCAGCTAGATAAGGGCATAGCTTGATGACACAACATAAGGGAGACAAGACACGATCTAGAAGATTGACACATACTAGTGACCTAGGGGCTTGGGGGACGGTTAAAGATTAGCCTTGCCCACGTGAAAGTGTAGAGACCTCACAGTTTAATTAAAGGCTGATGATGGACCATGGATAAAAAGGGAAAGAGGACGATAGAGACCTCGATGATGGATGACAAAGACTAGATGGAAAAAAGCAGAAAGACCGATGATAGAGGATAAAAGAACATATGGATAAATCCCCATGGGTGGATAAAATGATTGACCTTGCCTAGGTGAAAGCGTAGCAGCAACATAGTATGACAAAAGGCCAAAGACAAATGATGGGTAAAAGATGATGATAAGATAACCCTAAGAAGGGGATAAAATTATGGGACTGATATGAAGGGTCAGGATAGACTGGTTGGATTGGATAGGATGATGGTGACTACACAAAGCTCAAGGATGGGATAGTTATCCAAATCATGAAAAGGTGAATTGGGAGGATGATATGATGGATGGATGAATGATGAGAAAGGATAGGAGATTAGAAAGATGTGTGAAATAAATAGGAATGATGATGATGAGATAGATAGCATTGGGTTGCATGGGAGGTAGCCTATAGATAGATACCAATGACAAGGGATTATGAGATGGGATGGGGAGGTGAAAAATGATTAATGGACTGAGGGATGAATGATATCTCCAAGGACTATATCATAAAGGAAGATATATACCCCCACTCTAGATATGTCATATATAATGAGGCTTGAGGGATGGAAGATGGGAAAATGAAGGAGATAACTAGAGGAGGATATGATGGGTGACTAAGGGATATGATAGAGCATGTATGAAGGGAATGTATACTAAGAGATGTCCAAAGCAAGCATAGATAGATGCCCTTATTTTTGATCAAGATCACAAGAAGGATGGATGGATGGGAGATAAATGGGATATGATGGTATGCTGAATAAGATAGGTGGGATGGAGGAAAATGATATATGCTTAGAAAGAAGCATAGCGCATTGAGGGGATGCATATCATGAAGCTTCCCTCAAGTGTGAAAATGGACAGATGGGGTTTTATGCATGACATTTGTTTGCCAGGTTGTCATCATGGTACTTATCCAAGGCACTTGTTTGCCATGTTTTCACCATTGGATGAATTATTTCTCGTTATATATATTTTTTTTTATGAATGTGGATGGAGATGGGGATAAGTGGATTTTGAAGACATGTGATAAGGAGATGAACGAAGGAATCAAACATCAAGTTTCATATGAGGTATTAAAATCCCATGTTCGAAGCGACTGTTGGATGTTAGTACAACCTTATTAGGATAAATGGATTATGCAAGAGAATGAATTAGATGGATTTGATGGGAGAGATATGTGGGATAATGGATGGGAGGTTGGAAAGGGTATGGATAGAATGATGGGGTGATTGTGTGATGGGGTGGTGAGTTCAAGACCAACATTGGCACATGTGGTGGTGGATGTGAAAATATAGGAGGATTAATGGATGGAGAATGTGGGGATAATGGAGGAGATGGGATAGTGAATTTTGGGACATAAGGACCCAAAACAAATTTAGGAGATGGAGGATGTGTATGATTGGATTTTGGATAACTAGCTGTGTGGTCAATTTTTGTGAGTGTTAAATATGTAGAAATGAATGAATCAAACACACCAATAAGACAATATATATAAACATAATATTAAAGTGATGAAGATTACAAAGCTGGCAAACAAACATCATGCATGTAATGCTTAAGCTAAGACATAATTGCTGAAAATGAAAGACTATTGATGATGCTATGATTAATAAAACTAGAATGCAATTAATCTCTAATTAATTTGATATGTGTTGTCTAACCCATGATTGGATTGGCTGTGCTATTTATAGAGTTTTTCAAAAACTTTTGATTAGCTTATATGATCAACGATTGTCAAAATTCTTGGTAGATCGAATGGTTGAGAATGGATAAGACTTGAAGAAAAATAGAAGAAAGCACAAAGCAAGATTTGTTTTTTTTTTTGGAAAAGAGGTAAGATAAGATGATGAAGATGATTTGTTAAAAATCATCTTTTTGTGAGATTATGGAAATACTTTGAAGAAGATAAATAATTAATTATTGAATTCAATTATTTATTTATGGGTGACACAATGATTCTTCTTAAAATAGAATATTTACCCTGGATTTGAAGAATAATGGAAGATTTCATAATTAAATAGAATATTTAATTATAATTCTGAAAAGACATGGAAGATATTCAATTAAATAAAGATATTTAATTAAAATTTTAATAAATGGTATGTAAATGAAATTAATTAAATGAGATATTTAATTAACTAGAAGAAAGATTTGAAAAGAAATAATTAAATTTAATTAAATCTAAAAAGACTTAATTAAATTCAAAAAGTGATAATTAATATAAATAAATAAAAATTTGTTTATTTAATCATCGTAGAAGAATAAACTAAATGAACCATATATTTAAATTAATTAAATTTAATCATATGTAGAAAACTTTAGAGAAATTAATTAAATAATTAATATTTAATTAAATGCCAAGATTAATCAGATATGACTAATTTTATGCATCTACATTTTTCCCCTCTTTGAAGTAATGTGTGAAATGCATGGCTTCAAAGAAAATATTCTTGCTTTCAAAATTTGTTGTGTTTGACTTTTTGCCCTTTTCTGAAAAATATGCCCCTGACCTGATTCTGATATGTTTTTGATCAAAAAATGTTGCTAGTGGAAATGATGCCCCCTCGGGAGGTAAATCACTGATGATTATGAGTGTTTGAAAATTTTAAGTTGATGATGTGATTTAGATGTTGATTGGAATTCAGTGATTTAGCTCTCGAAAAATGATGTATAAGGATGCCCCGGTGTAAAAAAATAAAGTCAAAATTAGATTAAAAGATAAAAATGTCATAAAACTTACCTAACTTTGCACTTTCTAACTTTGAGAATCTTATAGCTCCAATAGTGACCTAGCGAAATGGAGATTTCATATCATCATAGATTCGAGCGGTCCTGCCGACACCAAAGGCTATCTATGTATGGACCACGAGTGAGTCATCCTAACCTCTTGTGCTTTCAATTTTTTTCGTTTGGAGTTGAATTTCACTATTTTTCTACGGATTTAGGTTTAAATTTTTTGTTTTAGTGCATTTAGAAAAGTTTTAGCGCTTTCAATAACTATGTGAGCACTTTCAATGAAAAGAGTAGTGCATATAGGATAGATATAGAATATTTAGCGCAAAAACCAATTTAGCGTATTTGATCAAAAGAGTAGTGCATATAGGATGCCATAGAAAAATTAGGGTTTTAGAGTATCTAGGAAAGACAATAGTGTATATAGGGTTATCACGCATCTAGGAAATGAAGTGGAGCTTAGGTTTAGAGTTTTAGCACTTTTAGGGAAATAGCGCATAAAGGAAATGTTTGAGTGCATCTAGGGAAAAGAACGACACATTTTGTTTTTAGTGCATCCAAGATAAAGAATAGTGAATATGAGTTTTAGTGCATAGAGACCACAGATTAGCATATTTGGTAAAAGGAGATAGAATGTGTTATTTGATGAAATTGATGTAAAAAAGGATGATGTATATTGCTTCCCTGGTCAATAGATAGAGAAATTATCTTGTCATCATGTTGATATGGATAGAAAATCTGATAGATAATTGATAACTTTGTTTCCAAAATAGAAATCAAAGAGTAGATAGCTGATAACTCTGTTTCCCCTGTACGAAAAACAAAGAGTAGATGATTAATAGGACTGCTAATAAAGTTGCTTTTTGTGATAGAAAACAAACAGTAGGTGATTGATAGGACTACTGATAAATTTGCTTTCTACAATAGAAAACAAATAGTAGATGATGTTTTGATTTTTGATAAATTTGCATTCTTTGAAAAAGAAAACAAATAGTAATTGATGATATGAAATTCTAATAGCTAGATTGTGCATTGATATGGGTCACTTGACATGATTTTGATGAGTACATGTCACTGATATGGATCATAGATAGATATGAGTCATATTGTTGTTGTTTTTTTGAGATTGAATCATTGATATGATGTTGATTGATTGTTTTTATGATAACTGAAAATAGGAGGTTTTCAAAAACCTCCAAATTAGGGAGTGTCACTCGGCAGGGTGGGATAGGATAGCTGAGCGAACACTAGATGAGGTAGCATTGATAGGGACATGCTGATTAAGACCTTTGTTTTCCATGCCGCCAATTCGGGTCAATAGGGGACTATTGACTGCATTGGTAGAGAGGTGGCATTTGGAGCACAACACCTTTCATTTGCCAACTGGTCATGTGACTATGACTCCAGAGGATGTGTACAAGATTATTGGTATGCCCGTGGTTGGTGCCCTTGTGTTCTATGATCACAAGGAGCTCGGTGGTAGAAATGATTAGAGGAGAGTGTTTGGTGATACGCAGATAACAAGGTACTGGGTTCCATGATGTAACTTTAGAGGATACCTAGCCTTGCCAACCATTTTAGGTGCATTCATTGGAGGTCTCCTTTGTCCAGATCACTAGTCAAAGGGACTATCAGTGCAATGGGGGAGGACCCTGGAGCAGATGTTGCTACAACCACGTAGATATGCCTGGGGGAGCTATATGTTAGCTCACCTATATCATGATTTACATCAGGTGGTATACAAGGGTGCATCCAATTTGTCATGTGGAATGACACTACTACAAATTTGGGCATGGGAGCATCTTGTAGTGATGAAACTAGCATTCCCTAGATTGAGGCCACCACGTAGGCCTTATGTAAATGGATATTCGATATTCCTTGTCTAGCCTAAGCTAGGCAAGGCACATTATTGGAGACGGTGCCTCGATGATCTTGATACAGTGATATGGTGACCATAACTAGATTGCAAGCCATGGGATACATATCACCTATAGATGGCATTCATAGGTATTCCATGATTTTTGATAGGATGTACTCTATTTAACATTGAGATGTTTTTGGCCATGCAAATACAATGACAGTTTGGATTAGCTTAGGGTATGCCTTAGGGAGTTGCTCACTATGTGCGGAGCAAGGATGAGGCAGGATGGGGACCTGGTATTTCATACCAGATAGCTTATACAGAGTATATGTCTCTAGCACCTGAGGCATGGTATGATATAGGTGAGATATTGTTGATGTTGGTATGTTCGACGGGTATTTAGTTTATTATTGTACACATTTCTTTCCATGGTTTACCTATCCTGATGAGCCACCACCCATTTTCGTGGTACTACAGCTAGTGGTAGGGGATAGGAGGATGTGGCCAGTGGTGAGCAGGCAGCAGTTGGGGGAGATGATGAGGAGATTGGGGAGGAGGAGAACTCAAATGGGGATGATGGGGATGATGGCAAAGATGAGGGGCAGGTGTCAGGGAGGCCGACGCCTAAATTTTTGAGTGGTGTACATATCTTGCAGCGGTCGATGACTGGGATCAGGCGTAGGACAATGATTAGGGTTGGTTCCTCGTCACAGTAGGGATAGATAGATACCCTATAGGCCTAGGTGCAGACATTGCAAGGACAACAAGTGTAGTTGTAGAGTTAGTTGGTGTAGGAATAGTTGGTTGAGTCATAGGCATAGGCATAGGCATAGGCACATCCTATTACCCTAGATCCACAGTTAGCCTAGGTGTTGTAGAGATTGATGAATTGAGATAGAGGGCGACAGAGGCCGAGGGTGTTGCACAGAGGCTGATGGGCACCTTGCAGAGTGAATCTTTGTGAGAGGCCATTATAGAGGGCTTCGAGATGGCCAGAGAGGCTGAGTATTACCAGGTTAGATATGAGGAGTTATGTCCTCCTGACCGCAAAGATCCTTTCCCATGGTCACAGACTAGGACAAGGAGTAGGACATGGACAGGCACATAGAGTCTGGGGGTTACCGGGCCTCAATGGGATCCACATGCAAGGACCACTGGCAGGCCACCAGCCAGCCTTGATGTGTGCAGGATTTTATGTGATGTATCTCATATTCTTTGGAGCATGTACATTGACCTTTTTGATCATATCTCATGTATCTTGTTAGACTTTTCAATATCATTGGACTATTGGACATTTGTATGTATATTTTGATGAGCGATGATATGCAACAGTAATGATTTTTGATGATGTGTTATATTTTTTATGATGGTATGAGATGGATATGCATTTATTTCCTTTCTTATGTGATATGGATATTGATATATGATCTACTGACTAACCTGTTTTGCAGGATGATGTAATATGATTATGATATGATGATGTGCGATATGATGTGTACTAATGATCTTATGCAGGTGGATGATGTTGGTCAAATGCAATGTTCCGAGATGATATGATATGATATGAATTGTGGAAATGTGATGTTTGTATGAAATTATTGTGTTTTTGAATTTCCAAAATGTTATAAATGATGATGATGTGATGAATGTGTTTATGAAATGCATGAAGAATTTCCCATATGATATGTAATATGAATCGAATATTGTATAAATGGTATTTGAAAATGAGAATATGTGAATGATAAATGATGAAATGTATGTTATTAAATGTAATGAAATATGAAAAATATTGATGAGATGATAAAATGAAATGACATGAAATGAAATGCGATGATATGGTGAAATGAAAAAAAATGTAATGGAATGTACTGAAATGAAAATGTAATGTAATGTAATGAGATGAAATGTAATGTACAATGGAATGAAAATGTAATGTAATGAGATGAAATGTAATGTAATGAAATGAAATGTAATGAAATGACAAAATGAAGTGAGATGATATGTAATGAAATGAAATATAATGTAATGTAATGAAATGAAAATATAATGTAATGAGATGAAATGTAATGTAATGAAATGAAAATGTAATGTAATGGAAAGAAAATGTAATATAATGAAATGAAAAAATTTGAAGTGAGATGATATATAATGAAATGATAGGATAGAAAATGGAAGGAAATGATTAAATGAAATTAAATGGAATGATAAAATTACCAAATTAGAAAAATGATAATATTGAAATGATATGGAATGATAAAATGAAATATAATATAATGATATGCTATGCAATGTAATGTAATGAAATGCAATGAAATCATATGATATGTGCTGATGAAATGTAATGAATGTAAATAAGATGATGTGCAATGTTATGATGGACAGGAGAAGAAATAAAAAAGAAATGAATGATACAAAATGATAAAGAATTAGAATGGTACGAGAATGAAACCAAGATGATAAAATTGAGAATGTCCTATGATATGCAATGAAATGATATGAAATATGAAATGATAATGCATCATGAAGGATAAAAGAGTGAGACAGGTCACAAATGATGAATGTTTAAACTATATGATAGGAACAAGACTAAGATGAAATGATAATGAAATGGGGATGAAATAAATGTCCAAATGTCCTCCACATATAGTCCAAAGAGACATGAAAACCGTTGATTTATCTATTCAGCTTTGTTTAAAAACTCTAATGCAAATCCCATATGCAAATATATACATCGATCTAAATGAAATGCAACGAAATAAAACCAACTGTTCATTGAGCCTTCAGGTAGCTTTCTTGAATCATCATAGAGCCTTATAAAATGTTGGAAGTATGTGCAAGCCTCAGAGGGGAATTTAGAACCAATGATGACCTGAGTACAACTTTCATGTTTTTTGATATAGCAAGTGAACACAAGCATTGAGGTATAATTGAACTGAGATGACCTGAGCATTTCTTGCACAAACAGACAAAGACTAACCACCTTCTGATGCAAATGTAGAACTTTTGTCAACGATAATTAACCTTCTGATAGTTAACCTCAAGAAAATAGAAAAATAAAAATAATCCTCCTTCCTATCCACTCTAGTTCAGTACATCATTGAGTGTGCTCCAGAGAGATGATGTCAAAAATTCAAACAACCATTGTACAAAATGTAAAACTGATATTCCAATAATTATTCAGATTTTAGATCATCCTAATATGAGTCATGATATTGCATTTTTCTAAAAGACCATTGTGATATGGGTCAATGGTCGGATAGCTATATATGTGTTTTTATTTTTTGTTCTCATGACCGAGTTCTATATCATTTTCAAGTTGTTTTGGTAGAACCTGAAAGTTGGTTTCCCCAAAGTATGTCAATGTTTTCCCCTAGTGGTTGACACAACTTGTTGAAATGGATATATACAATAACCAAGCCATGGTAGGGCGTTATCGCTCTAGGAAAATGATGGCAACATGATGTTGGTATGACCCTAAGATGATGGAAAGATGCATGAAAGGAAGGCTAAGAAGTAAAATGCAGAACATGAACTAATAGATGGAGAGCTACAAATAGCGTCTGTTTGCTAGATTTTCACTATTTGTTTTTATTGCATTTTTCTATGTTGGTTTTTTTTTTTGGTCATTACCGAGATGCTTGTTTGTCAAGTTTTCACTAGAGTAACCATTTTTTGTGACTTTTTTTGCTATTTTTGTATTTCTTCATGACTTTTTCTGATGTTTCTTGTATTTCTTCAGGAATTTTTTTGATGTTTTTGTATTTCTTCAGGACTTTTTTTGATGATGATAATTGTTTCAGACATACTACTTTTTTTAGGTGCATGTTGTTGATAGGTTCGTCAAACAAGTCTCCTTTTGGTATTGACAGCTTGTATTCTCTTGAACCATATATTGCTATCACCACATACCAACCCAGCCAATTAGTTTCAAATTTTCCTTTCTTTTCTCTATCTTGCTAATTGCGTTGGTCTCTTTTAGAACAAGATCACCAACCTGAAAGGTATGCAGTTTGACTCTGTAATTATAGCTACGAGACATCATTTTTTGATAGGCTTTCAAATGATCAGCTGCTCGTTGTCTCTTCTCATCAAGAAGTTTCAGTTCTTGGAGTTAGGAAAATATATATTCATCATCTGTGATTAGACCTTTCAAAGATACTCTGAGTGATGGAATCTCAACTTCTAAAGGTAGGATGGCATCTACTCCAAAGACAAGAGAAAATGGTGTTGCTCCTGTTGGAATTCAGATACTAGTGCGGTAAGCCCATAATGCGAGATTGACTTGAACGTGCCAATCTTTCCCTGCATCATTCACAATCTTTTTCAAAATTTTCAAAATTATTTCATTTGAGGCCTTTTCTTGGCCATTCCCCTATGGGTAATAAGGTGTTGAGTATCTATGTTGAATATGGAATCTCTCACAAAGTTTGTCAACATCCTAATTCTTGAATGGTCGTCTATTATATGTATTTATGGAGTTGGGAATGCCATACTAAAAAATGAGATAGTTGAGTATGAATGAAGAGATTTGTTTTCTAGTGACCTTAGTCAGAGGAATTGCCTCAATCCACTTGGTAAAATACTATGTCGCTATGTTGATGAACTTGGGTCCGTTCAAGGATGAAGGATGAATCTTTCCAACTATATCCAACCCCCATTGAGAGACTGGCTAGGTTGGTACAAATGGTTGTAGTTCTTGTGTCGATGCATGAATGAGATTTTAATGTATCTGACATTTAGAGCACTTTGTTACAAAATTGAATGATTCCCTCTCCATTGTAGGCCAGTAGTAACCCATTCTAATCAATTTATTGGATAAGGTGAGTCTACTTGAATGAGTACCACCAATTCCACAATGAACTTCTTGTAAATCCTTATCAGATTCATCACGTTCAAGACATCAAAGTAAAGTACCATCAAGACCACGGTGATAGAGAGTGTCGGCGATAAGGGTATAACGAGAGGATTGGCAGATAAAATTGTGTTTTTGGTAACAGGATAAGTCAAGTGGTAAGATATCATCTTTTAGGTAGGTGTAAATCTTTCCATAACAAGGTGAATCCGATTCTACTAAGTGGCAAATGATTTGGCTTTCAAGTGTGTCATAAGCAAGCATAAATGATTGTTCCACCAAAAATTCATAGCGAGCCTGAGTTTTTGGGAGTTGTAACAATGAAGCGATTGTAGCCATAGCATCAGCTTCCTTGTTATCAAGCCTTGGAATTTGAATTAACTTGATGTCTACAAATTATTTCTTGAAATCGTCAACCATTTTCTTCTATGGAAATAATTTGTCATCTTTGGTCTGATAGTCATCATTGATTTGGTTAATGATTAACTGTGAGTCACCATAAACTTGTAATTTTGTGATTCTCCATTCCAATGCTATTTTGAGTTTGGTGATTAAAGATTCATATTCATCTATGTTATTAGTACATGGAAACATTAGCCGATATGATTGAGGAACGGTATTTACTTGAGAGGTGACAAAGAGTATGCCTACCCTCGATCCATGTTGAGTAAAGGAGCCATCAAAATATAATGACTAAGGTTGTTTTGATTCTTCCATGAAGACATCAACATCTAGAAATTCAATGTGCATGGGATGTTTTGCTTGTTAGGGTGCTTCAGCCAGTTGGTCAGCAATAGCTTGTCCTTTAATTTCTTTGTGATCAATATGATGAATATCAAACTCGCTTAAGGTCATGACCCATTTTGCTAATATTCCTATCAATGTGGCCTTGATTAATAGATATTTGAGTGGATCAATCTTCACAACTATATTGATTGTATGAGTTAACATGTAATGTAAAAAAATTTGTGAGGCAAAGACCACTACTAGGCAAGCCTTCTTGATGAAAGTGTAGTTGAGTTCATGACCTATTAATGTTTGGCTGATATAATAGATTGCGTGTTCTTTTCCTATAGAGTCTTCTTGTGCTAACAATGCCCCCAAAGATGTCTTTGTGGCCACATTGTATAAGATGAATGGTTTGTCTAGATTTGGTGGTATCAGAACTAGTGGGTTCATTAAGTACTGCTTGATTTTTTGAAAGGCCATTTCACACTTATCGTCCCATTTGAAAGGAATATTCTTATGTAGTAGATGTGTGAAAGGTAGACATTTATCTACTAGTTGTGCAATGAATCTTTGTATAGATTGAAGTCATTCCTGTAGTGATCTCAACTGACTGATATTCCTTGGTGGAGGCATTTCCATGATTGCTTATACCTTGGAGGGATCTACTTCAATTCCTTTTGCTGAAATTATATATCCCAAGAGTTTTCTAGATGTGACTTCGAAAACACATTTCTTAGGGTTGAGGCGTACTTTGAACTTTTTGAACCTGGCAAATATTTTAGATAATATCTTGAGATTTCCTTCTCTTGTGTATGATTTTTCTAGTATGTCATCAACATAATATTCCATGAATGCATGCATAATTTCATGAAAAATTGTAGTCATAGCTCTTTGGTATGTAGCCCCAACATTCTTTAAACTGAATGCCATGACATTCCAACAGTAAGTCCCCTAGGGACATGTGAAAGTTTTTTTTTATTGGTATTCAGGTGTAATCTTCATTTGGTTATAACCAGAAAAACCATCCATTAGTGAATACATGGAATGGCCAGCCATTAGATCAACTATAGTATCAATGCTTGGAAGAGGGAAATCATCCTTAGGACATGCTTGATTAAGAACTCTAAAATTTGTGCACACTCTAACACTTTTGTTAGGTTTGGATATAGGAACAATGTTGGAGATCCATTCTGCATAGTCAATTGATCTTATAAATCCCACCTTGAGGATTTTCTTAAGTTCTTCTTTAACTAGTAGTTCCACATGAGGATGCATCTTTCTATGTTTTTTTTTCATAGGCTTTACTCCTAGTTTAATGGACAAGTGATGCATTGTAAGATCAAGATCAAGACCTGGTATGTCTGCATAACACTAGTCAAAATTGACTTGATTTGCTTTGAGAAATTCCATGAACTTAGGTACTTCTTTATCTGTCATTGAGGCTACTAACTATATAATCCTTGGTTTCTCTGTAGTTTCAAGATTAACTACTTTTGTAGGATAAATCAAAATAGGTGATCACTCATGATAGTTCTTTGGCAGAGTGTCAAGCATCCCATCATCTGGTGCCTTAAAAAGGTTGTCACCATCTGATACACTCTTTGTTTTATCTTTTTCTTGATCTAACATTGCCAAATTTTGGTTTTCACCATTAGATCTTTCCTTTTGATTTTTACTTTTGTAACAATGAAACTTGACACTCTCTTGACTAAAGATCTCATGCCAAAAATCACTAGTGGAACAATCATTTACATCATCTATGGAAAGGAAGTGTATGATAGATTTGTCAGTTGGAAACATAGGTATATCGGGAGGTTTAGATAGATCCGAGTCAATGAGATCGTGATGTATTAGCAGTAGCCAGTCATTAGGGTGCATGAAATCAGCTATGGTTATGGTCATAACAGAGGTGTCTATAGGATCCAAGATATGAGGTAGATCAATGATGGTACTGTCCTCATGATAGTCTTGTTCGATTTAATCTAACTCGGTATCACTAGAATCATAGTTGCATTGCAGTTTTGATTCATGTGGTTAGGTCCCTAAACCTTCTCCTTTGATTAGAGTAGGTGTATACTTGTGTATCACATTAATTTATTTATCCCTCTAGAATTCATCATTATGGATTGTATCCCATTCGTATTCTCCAGAGTCCGTTTCAGAGTTATTATTGACAAATTTATAAATTGTTGTTAAGCATGCTTCCTTTGGATCATATCTTTCTTACAATGTGAGAAAAATATTATTCAATTGTTTCGATGTCGTTTCCTTCAAGATAGTATCATAGCCTAGTCTTGTTTTATCTTTTGTAGTGAGTCCTAGAGGATCAATAGGCTCAACTACTCCTTTTCTTTTTCTGATAGGACCATTACCCTTATAGCCCATCTTTTGCATGATTGAATATCCCTTACCATATTTATCAGTTGGTAACTTGATATTAAGAACTGTTTCATCTTCATCTTCATCTCTATAGAGCCATTTCAGCATTTCGCTATCCTTAGGATCTTCCACGGGAATTTCTCCTTGATAAATTGTCCATTGAATTTTGTGATTGGTTATGCCATTGATTGTGTTAATGTTGATGTTGTAGATATCTGATGATGTATGATAGAAGGTTGTCCATGTGACCGAGGTGATGTAGGAAGATTAGCCAGACAAAGAGAATATTCTCCTATGCCATTATCCTTGACCGGTAATTACTTGTCAAAGGTTTTGGTTAGTTGATTAATTTGTGTATCAACTTTTGGAGAAGTGCTAGTAGTCACTTCTTGATTTTTAGGAACCAAAGTGTCTTGAATAGATTTGATGGTAGTACAAGTTTGACTATGAGAATTAGCGACTGATATCATGATCTCCTATCTATCATAAGGAAACTTAAGACACTGATGATATTTACATGGCACAACTTTCATGTCATGGATCCAAGGACGACCCAACATGATGTATGCGAGATCACAGTCTAATACTTGATAGAAAGTATTTTTGAGAACAGGTCCCACTCTGATTGGTAGCATGATTAAACCCTTGGATGCTCTTTCCTCATCATCATATGCTTTAATGGTAATCTTTCTTCTGGTATCAATGGAATCTTCAAAAAATCCTAAAGCCCAAATTAATTTCATGGTACATATGTTTAAACCAGCACCTCCATCTATTAGAACTCATTTGACACAAAATTTACAGACCATGACTTCTAAGTATAATGATGAATTATGGGGATGTGTTATGGAAACATCATCATTTTCAAAGAATGAAAGGCATGTGGGTGAGGATAAATGTCCCACCATGGCTTGAAATTGATCCACATTTAGATCATCAGATACAATTATTTCAATGAGGGCTTTGTCTACAATTTCTTTATGCACTGGGGAAATCTTTAGAAGCTCGAAGATAGAGCTATGGGTAGATTTTTTTCCAAGTTGATTGATTAAATCATATAGATGTGATGACAGTGGCACAATGGATTTTGAAGGAGCACCTTTTAGGACAATTTTAGCTTGTTCCCTTGTTGTTACATTAACTTATCGATACTCCATTTTCTCTTTGACTTTTATAACATTAACCTGCTCTTCATTAGTGTAGATATGATTGATTATATGCACATCATTATGATTCACATTCTTTCCCGAAGACTCACCCTTTTGATAATTGGGAAAAGGATTTTGAATGCTTGGTGGTCTTTGTTTGATTGTTGGTTCCCTTCTATTGTGACAATGTATTTGTCTATTAAATCTTGAATAACATTTTTCAAAGCTTGGAAATTATTTGTATGATGTCCTTTACATCTATGATATTCACAATAGTACACATCATTCCATGATGGTGGCTTCACACTAGGTTCGAAGTTACGTTGAGGCGTTAGGGTAATGACATTCTTTTCCATCAAGTCTTTAAGGGAGGATTCTGAAGATTGTCCCAATGAAGTAAAAGTTCTTCTATTGGGGAAAAATGAAGATCGTTGCCGATTCATTTTTGATGTATTTCCCAAGGTATTGTTATTGTTTTTTTCACGATACCCTTGATTGTTGGTATTATTCAAATTTGGAGCAAAAGTTGGATTTTTGTTATTCTGTGGAGGAGGAAGGGAGTTGTTTCCCTCATTTTTAACTAAGTTGACATTGTTGTAGTTGTTGTTGCAAGGAACACTAAGAACAACGGGCTTAGCTGAGATAGGATGTGCATCCACAACACCATTTTTCACCATGTTTTTGTTGCATGTCCAAAATCTAGATTTTTCATTGTGGTGATTTGAGGAGCTAGGATTATCTTTATCTAGTTTGATTATCCCTCTCTAGACTAATGCATTTTCAATTATTTTCTGAAAAGAGGGAATACAATGAAGATTTAGATGATAACTCATCTCTTGATCCAAGCTATTTATGAATGTAGTGATCTTTTCCTTCTCAAGAACATGTCATGGATATCTAGCGAATAATCTTCTCCATCTCTAAACAAATGTGATGAACAATTCACCAGGTTTTTGTTTGGCCTTGCATAGATCAATCATTGTGATTTGGTGTTGTATGTTATAGGAATATTGAGAGATGAACTCATTGATCAATTCCTCAAATGTTTTGATAGGTGGTGTAATTTTTGATAACCTTTCCATAGATTGGCCTCCAAGACTTTGTGGGAACAAACACATTAAGTATGTATCCTCAAGAGAAAATTCTAAAGTCATGTTTTGAAAGTCTCTAATATGGTCAATGCGATCCGATTTTCCATTATAACAATCAAAATTGGAATTTCACAATGCTTAGGGAACAAAATCATGTTGAGACGTCGATCAAAAGGATATGGACAAATATCATCAAGAGCGTATGTCTTTGTTGTGGCTCCCCCTTCTAGCACTTTAATTTTTCCTTCTAATGTTTTAACATATTGAGTCAAGGCACTAAGACCAAATAAGGGTGTTTCATCAGGATTACTCTTTATGTTCTTAGTATCAAAATCGTGGGGTAATTTAGCTCCTTGGTCAACCAAAAATAGGAAATATTTTTGTTTGTCACACGCTATGATCTTTTCTATCGCTCTAAGAAATTTAGGATCTTGTTCGACTTCTTTAAGCTAGTTTTCTTCTTTTTCATCCTCACTATCCTCAGGGGCTTTTCTCATATCTTTATCAGAAATAAATAGATTCTTTTCTCCTTTAGTCATATTTTCCTCAAAGAGGGGATTTTTACTCACACTATAAAGGGGATCACTATCTTTACCTTCCTTTTGTGTTGTTGAGATATGATCTTGTTGGATATCTTCCTTTAGTTTATTGTATAGTGATCATGTAAAAATAGGCATATGATTTTAACATGTTCTCCTAAGCTTAGATCATCGTTTGATGAGTGCAATGAATAATGATATTTCAATCTGATAAGATGAAAATATTACGATGTGATCAAAACTATGTTTCCTAATTCGTGGTTGTGGATTCCAATGATAAAGGATGTTAGAATCCTATTGGGAGAAGTTCAACCAAGAATTTAGAAGTTTGTGATGGAAAGTGCACTTGTAAGATTTGATCTATTTTTTTTTGAAGAATGATCAATATATCAAATAGCCTATTTCAACTCATTGAAGTATTTTACTAGGATGCATCGAATATTCAATAGAAGGTTATGGTATGTAGTTGAAATCAAGAGGCTAGTTGTGATTATGTCGTTGAGAGATAGCTCTTCTTTGAGAATAGGCTCTTGAATCTAGAGGGTCCGCAACATATTCGTTAGTAAATCCTCTGACAAAATCTTGGTATGTATTGAGAAATTTGTGATAATGGAGAAAGACATGTCGACTCTTGTATAAAAACTTCCTTCATTGCAAGCACTTCTTGTAGCCTAGAGTTTTCTTGGGTTTCCTGATCCTATTGGTAATTGACTTCTTAACAAACTTGGTAGATTTCCACTCCCCAAGCATGAGAGAAAATATGCTACTAGACTGGGAATGCTATAAACCCAGATCTATCAACAATAATGATTCAGGAAAAATGATAGATGCACTTTTTTGTTGTGTATATGCGCTTCAGAAATAGGGATAGACACCTAGGAAATGGTCAAATGTGCTTCAATATGCACTTCAGAAAAAAATTTGACAGTGACTCAAAAACTATTTGTAGAATACTCAGCCTATGCACTAAAATAGACTCCAAATGTGCTAAAATAGACCCTAAAAGCACTGATTTAACCAATGAATGCACTAAAACAAACCTTATATGGGCTAGAATATACCCTAGATGTGCTAAAATGATTTTACCAATGTATTTTCCTGAGCAATTGAGAACAGTTTTCAACTAAATTTTGACATGTTCATTTCAGATTATCTTTTATTTGAATTAGTGTGATTGAAAACACATAAAACACTTTGAAAATAGTTGTTTTTAAGTCCTATACTAAACATCAAGTGTAAGTTTCAAAAATGTTTTTCACAGGTTTCACACATGACAAACAATTCAAACAGACTCACTCTTAGTACTCAAGTAGGTCATCATAATAATCAACAACCCACATCTTAGAACTACATTAACTCACAGAGCCATGTCACCCCTGAAGGGGGGGCCCATGTTTTTGTCTTTTCTAGGAACGTACTCAGAGTGACGAAAGTGTATACCAGATCCTCTAAGCAAACAGTCCTTGGTAGTTATATGGTGAGTATCTTGGGGGTAGATTCTTCCCTCCCCTGCACTATGATTATTATGATGTTTGGAAATTACCTTTAGCTGGATACTACACTAGGTTCACAGTAAGGGTTTCCATTCGGTGCAGAAATAATAAACTCCCTCAGGAGACCTCCCAACCTTTAGAAAAAAGGCTTTGGGGATGGTTATATTGCACACTATTGGAAAAAGAGGATTTCCCCTAATTTTCTTTAAATTTTATAGTGGGGCAGAATAGCCTAGCTTTGGCTTGAACCCACTTGAGTCGTTCCTCTTGGGTGAGTACTTTTTCCCACAAGAGTAGGCCCTCTACAGGATGTAATAAAGCAATAAAATTGCATGAATGTAAAAGGAAAGTTTGGTATTTTGGTCACCCAGTTAAGGGAAGAGCATAGATCTATTGCCACAAACATAGTAGACCCTATTATTTTTAAAAGCCCAAATCATAATGATTTAAACTATGTGAAGATGTTGCTTCACAAAAAGCATGGGATTCATTTTAACTACAAAATTAGTGTCAGGTGACTATCCTAGATTTCTTTATTTGAAATCCATGTCTATCCTAGGGTTTGTTCCTTTTAAAACTAGTTGTGACTATCCTAAATTTGTTCTTTTAAAACCATAAAATTTTCCTTCTACGGAAGGTGTTAGACTCAGAAACCTATTTAGTTACAACCTGTACGCGGCAAAAGATCACTTGTATCCACCAAAAAAACAAGTAAATGCACCAAAACAGATTGTAAATGCGCTACAAAAAGTCCTAAATGTGCTAAAACAAAATGCAGCTAAATTTCTTTTTGTTTTTTAGAAATTTTAACAAGCTAAGCTGAACATATGCACCCTTCTATTATGTAGATGCACTGAAATAGTTTTTGGATGTGCCACAACAGTCCCTGGATGCGCCGAAGTACCTGAAAAAGCACTAACAGAAGCTATAGATGCACTTTAAAAACTTGCGGATGTGCTTCAGAATTATTTGTATGCGCTAAAATGAAAATTTTTGTCCAAAATCTAAACTCCAAAATGCGAGATCCTATCAGAAAACCTGCAAGTAGATGCTAAAAATGGGGCAAGGCCCCACGGTGGGTGCCAATAATGTGTGGTCAATTTTTGTGAGCATTAAATATGTAAAAATGAATGAATCAAACACAACAATAAGAGATTATATCAAAACAAAATATTAAAGTGATAAAGATTGCAAACTTAGTATCATGTTATCGATGTTGTCCTATCGTCCTCTATCTTTAGTATTTTCATTAATTCCAACTAGCCCTCAGATTGTATGCTAGGCTCAATGAACAATCCTCCTAAAGAACAAGATTGAATATGAAATGCATGTAATGCTTAACCTAAGACATGATTGTTGAAAATGAAAGACTATTGATGATGCTATGAATAATAAAACTAGAATTCTATAATGCTAGAATGCAATTAATCTCTAATTACTCTGATATGTGTTGTGTCACCCTTGCTTGGATTGGCTGTGCTATTTATAGAGTTTTTCAAAAACTTCTGATTGGCTGATATGATCAATGATTGTGAAAATTCCTAGCAGATCGAACGGTTGAGAATTGATAAGACTTGAAGAAAAATAGAAGAAAGTAGAAAGAAAGATTTTTTTTCTTTTCTGTAAAAGAGGTATGATAAGATGATGAAGATGATTTGTTAAAAATCATCTTTTTGTGAGATTATGGAAAGATTTTGAAGAAGATAAGTAATGAATTATTGAATTCTATTATTTATTTATGGGTGACATAGAGATTCTTCTTAAAATAGAATATCTACCCTGGATTTGAAGAATAATGGAAGATTTCATAATTAAATAGAATATTTAATTATGATTTTGAAAAGATATGGAAGATATTCAATTAAATAAAGATATTTAATTAAAGTTTTAAGAAATGGTATGTAAATGAAATTAATTAAATGAGATATTTAATTAACTAGAAGAAAGATTTGAAAACAAATAATTTAATTTAATTAAATCCAAAAAGACTTAATTAAATTCAAAAATTGATAATTAATATAAATAAATAAAGTGTATTTATTTAATTATTTAAGTTGACATATGAATGTGAAATAATAAAAAAAAATCGATTTATTTAACCATCATAGAAGAATAAACTGAATGAACCATATAGTTAAATTAATTAAATTTAATCATATGTAGAAAACTTTAGAGAAATTAATTAAATAATAAATAATTAATATTATGCCAGGATTAATCAGATATGACCAATTTTATGCATCTACATTAGCAACTTTGGATGTTGTTATAGATGCTTCATTTGAAGCCATGGCATCCTTTTTCTTTGGGATCACATGGTTTTGATTTTCGCTTTGGTGGGCCTTTGTGTCCTACGGATTTGATTTGGATTTTGATTTTTCTTCTCTTCACCATGTCTTTTAGAGGGGACATGAGGAGCTTTGGATTTAGGAACTTTTTCTTTGGCATCCAAAGTGCTTTGACTAGCAATGGTATGGGTGTGAGTAGATTGATGATGTGAAGTGATGGAGGTAGGATTATGAGGATTACATGTAAATGGAGGATGTGTAGGTATGTGCCTTTGTTGATACTGATTAGGGGACATTTTAGAGTGATTTTTATGATGGATAACATGGATAGGTGATGAATGGATAAAAGGATGAATAGGATGAGATGGAGGAGGTGATTTTGGCATATAAGAACCCAAAATAGATGTAGTGGGTGGAGGGACATAAGGACCCAAGATGGATGGAGTAGATGAAGGATGGGAGATGGTGGATAGAGGGATGTAAGGACCCAAATGGATGGAGCAGATGAAGGAGGAATATGGATAGTTGTTTTGAGGTGATAAGATGGAGGAGGAGGGATGGCAGCATATGATCTGGTGGAGCGATTGGAAGAGATGACATTTCTTTTGGAAGAGGCTCATTGAAGATGTTTAGAGGTTGTACCAACATCTTTATATTTTGAGTCTTGAGAAATATGTCCAAGACTTTGCATACAGATTTTTTCTTTGACTTGGATGGGCTCTAAAATACCTTACTCATGAAGGCCTAAACCTTCTCATTGATAGTTCATGTTCTTGAGCTTTCGATCAATGATAGGATTTTTTTTTTATTCTTAAAAACATGATGCAAGTTCATCATTAGGTAGAGGAAGATGAGTGGTATATATATGTTGTTTTTTTCTTCTTCAAGGAGACCACCATGGAAGAATGTGACATTACCAAGTGGATATATAAGTGGTGAAGGGATAGTAGGTTTAGGAAATGATCGAGGATCAAGAAATGGAGATGGAGGGATAGCATAATCTTGATGGGTGGTATCAAGAGAATGATTAGGTGATATGATAGGATATGGATTTGTGGTAGTACATGATAGGAGCTCATGTGATGGAGTGACAGAATCTTGAGTGACAATGGGATCATGGGATGCAATGGATGGGGGACTGTGATCTTGAGGTAGACTAAATGGGATGGTAGGATCTTGATTTGGAGAAGGGGGTATGCTATTATGCTTTGGATTAAGCTCTTGGCATGGCTCTTCTTGTGTGGATGGAAATATGATAGAGTGTTGGCGGGAATCTTCAAGTGGTGAAGATGGAGGGATGGAGGATCCAAAACGTTCATGAGAATGGATTTTAATGACACTAGTAGTGGGAGAGGTGGATTGGATGGATCTAGGAGTGGGGGGAGTGGATTAGATTTAGTTATTATCGATGGGTTTGATGGTTTCTGGACTAGGAGATGGGTGTTCGATGGATTTAGTGATGATTTCAATGGTGTGAACGATTTGAGTGGTGCTAGGGATGGTATCATCAATGATAGGTGTTGGGTAGAGAAAGGTATTGTCACTAATGACCATGGATGATGGGTTGGGATGGCATGGTTCCATGACTACAATGTGTGGAGTGGGGGATGTCTTCTTTGTTATAAGTCCTTGGAGAACTTGTGGAGTGAGAAACTTGAATATTCTAGGCTGAGATGGTGAGGTAGGATTGGATGAAGGATTAGGGCTATGGATTGGTGGATTAGGGTTAGATGGAGGAACGTGATTGGATATAGGACTAGGATTAGATGGAGAATTAATATTGGATGGATGTTTAATATAAGGATGTGGGAATGGTGAATTAGGATTGGATGAAATGGATGGTGGATGGATGCTATAGGATATGAGTGGTGTGTTGTAATAAAGGTATTGGGATGGTGGGTTAGGATGGGAAGACACGGTTGTTGGATTAGTATAGGGAGATGCAAATGTTAGATTAGGGTAACTTGATGGGTGTGTTGGACTAGGATACAAAGGTGTGAATGTAGGATTAGGGTGAGCAGATTGGTATGGAAGGTTAGGATAGTGGGTATATGTAGATGAAGGATTGAGATAGGATGATGTGGATGGTGGATTAAGATAGGAATGTTGGGATGGTGGATTAGGATAAGAGGATGTGGGTGTTGGATAAGAGAATTATTTAGATGAAGAATATGATGGATATGATGGATATCCCTTGTCAAATGTAGCATAAGGAGCATGATTAGGCATGGGTGAAGACATAACGAGATAACATAAAGGGGTGATTGGATTTTAGAAAGCAAGTGGGGAAAGATTAGTAGCAATGATAGTGTCAAGGGGATCTATGTCATATTCTGCTTGATCAACAAGACTTTCATTATTGTCATCAATGTAATTAGGGTTTCCCTTGACTACTATTGATGGAGGATACAGATTCATGATAATGAAAGGATAAAGAGGATGGATTAAAGCTCAAATCAGGATTTAGATCAAGTTTAGATTGGGACTAGATTAAAGTTCAGATTGGGACAATTGGATGATGCGATGGGATTGATTCTAATGATCAAATTTGATTATCAAACGATGATTATGATACCAAATCTAGTTCAAGATGGAAGTAGATTGATTGGGTTGAAGGTGACTAGATAAGGATATGATTGGGTTGGATTGGATAATATTCGATCAATGATTGATAAGATCAACTGATGGATTGGAACAACATAATCAGAGTTTGAAATGATGAAAGGAGGTGTGAAATGGATGAAAATTTACCTAGAAAGAGTAAACAAATGATTGGAATGATAGAATGAGAGCTCGAAATGATGAAAGGAGGTGTAAAATGGATGAAAGTTTACTTAGAATGAGTAAATAGATGATTAGAATCACAAAACAAGAGTTCAAAATGATAGAAAAAGGTTTGAAATGGATGAATGTTTACTCGAAAAGAGTAAATGAATGATCAGAATGATTGAACGAGAGTTCAAAATGATAGAAGAACGTTTGAAATGTATGAAAGTTTACTCAGAAAGAGTAAAAAAATGATTAGAATGACAGAATGAGAGTTCAAGATGGTAGGAAAAGGTTTGGAATAGATAAATGTTTACTTAGAATTAGTAAACAAATGATTGAAAAAGAGGGAACGAATGTTCAGAATGGATGGATGAAAGGTCGAAATGAGTAAATGAATTATCAAAATGGTAGAACAAGAGGTCAAAATGATAGAAGGAGGTTCAAAATGGATGAATGTTCACTCAAAATGAGTAAACAAATGATCAAAATCATAGAATGAGAGTTCAAAATGATAGAAGAAGGTTCAAAATGGATGAATGTTCACTCGGAATGAGTAAACGAATGATCAAAATGGTTGAATGAGTGCTTAGATTGGGAGACTGACTCTTGGAAGGGATGAAAGGATAGTTGTAACAAGGTGATGAATGCTCGAGATGAGAAGAAGGGTGCTCGAAATGACTGAATGAAGGGTGAAATCAGTTGTTTGAGGGGCAGGTCCGACCAAATTGTGTAGATTAGGATTTTGGTTAAAGCTTAGATTGGGAGTAGATTAAAGCTCATATTAGGATTGGATTAAAGCTCAAAGTAGGATTATTGGAGAATGTGATTGGATAAAATACTAAGGAAAAGGACCCAAAACACAAGAAACAACATTCATAGGATAAGGCTAACTCAACTAAATAGAAAATTACTAGTTTCACACAAAGAAGATAGTTTAGACAACACGATCCTAAGTCTAGTAAAATTGGGTATGGCCAATAGAGTCTTCTATTCTAGGATGAACACGGTTGCTAGGGAGTCCTTGATATACACCTAGTACATGAGGCCAAAACCGTGAACACCAACTAGTCACAGGCGTGAGTTAGGAACCTTAGCGACATACTAAAGGCTTGGACCAACTCTTCATGTCATCCTAACACTTTTCCCATGACAATGTGGTTGGATTCAGGTAAAAAAATTTCTCTCCCCCCTTTATATACCCTGTCGGTATGTGTGGTTGGAATCATCCCTTGGGGTGATGAAATCCCCAAGCAGGTCTCGCTAAGAAAAGTAAAAAGGGTGACTCAAAGGATTAGGTAAGCTACAATTTCTCATCACCCAGGATCACCAAATGGTGCAAGGGGATTGGATATGTTAATAGCTTACCAAAAATATGACACACAAAGTAAATTGATGTCCCCTAATTAATCTATGTTCCTATATTACTAAAAAATGATAAACAACAGTTGATAAAAGTTTCAAAATATATGATCTAGCAAGAAACTTGTTAGTGATTTCTTTTTTTTCCTCCAAATACTAATAAAATTCTTGCAAAGACACAAACAACACATTAGGGGGTCAGAAATGGTCAAAACAGTCAAAATAGTGCCTAAATTTCACTTTTTACCTTTTGGAAAAAACTTATTTTTTTGTCATATTCGCCTATCTGTTGGGTCAAGTATGCCCCTAGAGGTTAGGTACACCCCTAGACAAGTCAAGTATGCCCCTAGATAGGTTAGGTACTCCCCTTCTATAAAAAATACAAACTTTTAGCTCTATGGAGTTCAAGTTTGACTATTTGCTAGGTCAAGTTCACCCTTGCAAGTCAAGTACACCCCTGGACAAGTCAAGTTCACCCCTGGAGGTAAAGTACACCTATCTAATACGTCAAGTTCACGCCTCTACAACCTACACCTAAAAACAATGAAGAAAAAAGAATACGTGAAAGAATAGAACCCAATTTTGGGTCCCACCAGGCATACAAGAAATGTGACAAGGAGTAAAAACAATCCCATAAATGAGAAACATTACAAAACATGCAAGAAACCACCTAAAAACTTAACACCTCAAGATAGGGCTAAAAGTTAAACTCAACAAAATAGATAAAATAATAATATCTTGTTAAGCTACTCCTTTGGTTGGCCCTTGGGTCATTGAAATGATATATGTTCCTCTTGATGGAAAAATATGTATGAATGACATGCAATGTAGATGCAAAATGGATGGAAATTCTATGATGGATTCAAGGAATGTAAACTTTGGCTAAGTATGACTCAAATGGAAATTTTGCAAGAGTTTGGTTAGCACAATAATCAATCCCCAAAATGAGAGAAATGAGAGGGTATTTATAGAGAAAGTTGAATTCTCCAGAGAATTCAACGATTGAGATTCATCCAATAAGGCCAAGATGAAGGGCTTTGGTGAGTTCAAGACTCACGATCCCTCACATCTTGACATGTGGATTATGAGATGGCTTAGAAATGGTGATGTGTAAATGAGGTGGAAGGAAGGTACATGATGTGGAAGAAGGACAAGTACTTGACAAGTACATTGAGAGATGAGAATATTCCTTGGAGGAATAAAAAGTGAATTTAAAATTCACATGATTGGGGAATCTTATGGATAAGACAAGGTTTCAAAGGGAGAGGTAGAAATTACTTTGGATAAGACAAGGTGCCTAAAAAGGTAAGCACTTGTCACATGTGACTTGATGTAACAAGTCAAAGATTCAATGGGGAAGAGTTAACATGTGACTTGATGTGACAAGTCAAAGATCATATGGGGAAGAGAAAAGGAATTTAATATTCCTTGCAAGGATAAAAGGAATTAAAAATTCCTTGGGAGGTTGATTAGGCTAGTTAATGAAGGATTAGATGAGGGTTAGGTGACTAAGAGAGATTAGAGGCCAGCTTGGAAAATTTGGAGGATGTGAGACATCCTAATAAATGATTAAGCATGTCCACATCTCTAATGATGAGACTAGGAGAATAATTAAGATTAGATAAAAATGATGTAGGATATGACATATGAGGATTGATGAAAGGGGGAAGGTGTTTAATTATTTAACTAGATACCTTAGGGATTAAAATAAATTTAGAGTTATTAATTAAATAATAGTGATATTACTTAAGTAATGTGGGTAAGGGGATGCTTAGATGAAAGGGGATAAATTTGGATAAATTAAGTGTCCAAATTTAGGTGTCTACACTAATAATGCTCCCCCTAAGACCATGCTTGGTCTAAATTCTGAATAATTCATCTATATCGAATGAGGGAACAGACACATTAGGAGTCTCAAATTTTTGATCTTCTTCTTTCTTCTTCCATATCTAATCCATCTCTTGATCCCTATCTTTTATGCCAATCTTCTTTATCAGTTCACTCTTCTCTTCCAAAGTAGACTTATTCTTGTACAAGCTTTAGATAAATGTCCAGGTCTGTTGCACCTATAACAAGTCACACCTTTCTAATTAAACTGTCCTTCATTATTCCTCAATCTACACTGATTTGTTTTGTGTCCAAATTTATTGCAGGTATACTAATAGCCATTAAAGAATTGATTCATTCTGCCTTCATTATACTTTCTCCTTAATACCAAATTGATCATTCTCACTTGAGATCTACATTTTTTAGCTTTATGTACAATCTTCCCACATTCAAAACACTTTCTAGAAAGGGAACTAGAAAACTGGTTTATCCTACTCCTGCATTCAATTTCTTTATGACCATGTATTTGTTACAAGAAAAACAAAAACCATTAAAAAAGTGGTACCTCTATGCATTAGGCTATCTCATAGGAGATCTTCTTGCAAAATTCCTTCTCTACTTCCTCATGCCTTGATTCTTCTTCACATCTTTAGAACTTTCACTAGTATCATTTACCAAGCCGCCTTTTTCTTTACATGGTTTATGTTCTACAAGTAGTTCTTCAAGTTTACCAAAGCTATATCTAAAATTATTTTCACAAAGTTCCGCCTTCTCTAGTTCCACTCTTAAGTTTACTATCTACTACTCAATTCTAGAACATTCCTAAGACTTGTTCTACACCATTCTATTCAAAAATTCTTATATCCTCTTCTTCTCTTCTATAGTCACTTTCAATCCAATTATCTATTGTTTCAGTTGTTCACTTACTTATTTGTGTCTTTCCTTAAATTTCTTCAATCGTTTCTATATTTTTTTCACATTCATTTGCTTCATTAAGATTCTCTTTCTAGAGCTCTCCTTTATCATCCATTCAACTAGCCTTCAATATCTTCCTCAAGTAGTTAAGCTTTTCACAAACGAACCAAAAGCTTTAATGCCAATTGTTAAATAAGCACAAAACAACTAAGAGGGGTGAATCAATTGTTAGACAAATAACAACTTAAACTTTATCACTTATCAATTCTTCAACCAAACTATTCTATTATTAGATATGAGCAAGAAGCATAAATAAAAGAAAGTAAATGAACACAAAGAACACTAGATTTTTACGTGGAAAACCCAATAAGGGAAAAACCATAGTGAGGGTTAAATCACACTATATAGTATTTTCAAAAGAGGCCCACTGGAAAAAGGACTCACTATCCAAGTACAAAGGTTCACTGCCTACAAAAAGGACTCATTTCCCAACAAGGAGGCTCACTACATACAAAATTATCATACAAAGTAGAATAAGGCTTTACAACACAAAATGAACTGGAAAGATGCATGTATCATGTGTTGATACAGTTTTGGTGATGCTCAATATTCACACTTCACACCCTTCATTCTTCACTCAATTTTACATCAACTACTTCCTTTTTTATTACACCTTTACATTCATTATTCACTCACTATTTATTCTATCTCTTCTCTATTGTCTATCTTTCACACTCTCTCTACACACAAAACTGTTAGCCATATGTACACATATATATCCGAAATCCATCACAACCATCCATTAGGTCGGCCTAATTAGATGCAATTAATTTATAAAAGATATATCAATTGTCAGCTCCAATAGATCACAAAATATTTTCAAAATGCAATTTAACCATTAGCACATTACATTATGTTGGCTCGAACCAAGAGATAGATCACACATAAGTTTACATATCAGATCAAGATTAACATGACAAGTCCTGGAAAAGAATAGTCTTCAACGCAATCAAAAAAATAATGTCACTTCGTTGTATGAGCACTAGAACTCAAAATGACCTTATTATGCATGCCTTTAACATCCATAAGTAATTTCCAAAAACTACAATAAATAATTTTCAACTATAGAGAAATGCTATCTAGAATACCTGAGAGGCACCAAAAATCCCAGATCAATCATCAAAGAAGATAAGTCAGTTATAGGCATAAGAATATTGGACCAAGCTACCAACATGGTGACATCAATGATAACATATAGATAACCTACTCATTCTTCCAACATTTCTTACACTTTCACACTAATCTAATGTTTCATTAGTTAATTGGGCCTCTTTATGATTTAATTGGACTTATTTTATATCCACAAGCCTTATGCAATGCATCTTTATGAGGATAATCCCTTCATGTATCATGTGACCAATCAAAATTTAAAGATTTTGGATTGTATGGCTTGGATTTAGTGATCTAGGACTCATACACTACCTTGGGTGTATGGGTCCCACCTATGTTTTGGGGTCTTAATGTGGAGTTCACATTAAACTAAGAATTTCTTGAAAAATGTTTCCCAAGCTTAGCCTAATGAAACTCATACGCCCCAACTGGCATATGATTCCTGCTTATCTTAGACCTAAATTAAATTCAAATTTTTGGTGATATTTTATTCTCCTAGATCTATTATCATTTTGTAGTGTTGTAATTTTGAGAAATTTACCATAAATAAGTATAAATACAAGGTTATTTCACTCATTTTTCACCTAGCAACTTTAATGAGAAAATGTGATCTAAGCATTTGAGCATTCTATAAATTCAATAGTTTACAAGAGAATTCAAGAGCATTCAAGAGTGATTATCAAGCATTTCAGAGCATTATTCAAGTATCAAGCATCATGTTTGTTTTTAAGCTAACATATATGATGTAGGTTCTATTGAAAGTTGCAAGACAATTGAGTGGGGGGTGAATTAGTTTTCACCAAACACAATCATAAATCTCAAACACTTATCAACTTCACATCCACTTTATTTTGTTATTAAATATGAACATGTAATACTGATAACAGAAAACAATATCAATACAAGAAACACCAGATTTACATGGAAAGCCTAATAAGGGAAAAACCATGGTGAGCATTAACTCACAATATAAGCTAATTCCAAAACCAAATACAAAAAGGCTCACTGCCAAGGGCTCACTTCCTACAAAAAGGACCCACTTTCCAACAAGGAGGCTCACTACCTATAGATACAAAAGATAACATAAAAGATCCACCACAACAAGTTACACACATACATAGCCTTGATCAAAAGATTTTAGATACCTTCAGCTCACTGCTTTCAAGAAAATTTGACACATTAAAGTACTGTTGCCTCAACTCTTGTCACACAACTCTGCTTCACAAAATTGTGGCTCATTTGATACATCAATTCATAACATCTTGACCTGTATTTATACCATCTTCAACCTTAGAAAATTTCTCCAAGATCTGCTACACACACTTCATTTTAAAAATTTATATTAGGTCAGAAACTCAACATTCCCACAATGGAAGAGAATGAGAGAAAACTAAAAAAAACTTAACCAAGACCTAAGACAACATCTCAGATGATCACATGATTCTTTAATTGATACTTATCCTTCACATGAAGTGTAGACACTAGGTTGGTAAAACCTAATGAAAACACAAATGAACTTTGAGGTACACGCTTTTGCAATGAGAAGATAATATGTGATTCACATAACACACTTCATCGTGCATGAGAGAATATATTAGATACCTCCAAATTTCATGCACAACAAATGCAACAAACTTCAAACACAAAAAAAATTCCATCAGTCCATCCAAACTGAACAGACACACACAACTCTAAAATATAGCTTATGGAGCACCAAACTATGAACACCTTTTCCAAAACATAGATAACATCATTACAATCCTTCTACCAAATCCACAAGACCTGAAGCAAACCAACAAAGGATTACAAAGTAGAAACATTTCTCCTAGTCCACAAACAAAGATCTCTACCAAACCAGTTCACATATCAGTGAACACAACTTTCACACTCCATCAAACCAAAAACTAAAATCTAGAAAATATCACCCAATGGTGCCCATAAAATTTTTTTTAGATCCGCACAAGCATAGGATTAACATAGAAGAAATGTGGAGCACATACCGAAGCACATTCTAAACACACACAACTTTGTCTTCACTATTTCTCAAAAGAACTTGACAATTCATCAAATAAGCACACCTGCAACACCATAAAGATAGCTACATGTACTCACAACATCTTTATAACATCTCAACTATACATGTCCAACCTGCAACATCATGCACTCTGTTGACATAAATGACAACACCACCATAATCACTCGTACTTGCAATAGGTTCTTATGATTTAAGTAAGAATTCAAGTCAAGATCCAAAACATATAATCAAGAGTCAAGATCCACATTCATGCTAGCCACTACTTACATATTTATAGCATCTTATTCAAGGGTTTGGTGAGGTGAAACATTCGATATTTGTTCATTCATAATTTTTCTTTTCTATTTGATTTCATTTCATGGTTTGACCAAGGAAAACCCCTATCTACTAAAAAAAAAAATCCCATGTTTGATGTGTGATATTCATTCTAGGTGGTTTAGGTTGAAGATCCATTGAAGAGAAATATTGGAGAAAAGTTTTCAAGTTGTCAAAGTTGTCAAAGTTGTCACCCTATTTACAAGATCACTAAAATACATCCACAAAGTAAAATTTAGCATTTTAGATTTAGAAATTAGGTTGAGAAGGAAGAGCAAATATAAGAGAGTAGATTTTCATCTTGACCTTCCAAAAAGGCTTAACATGACTCATGTGCCACTTCGAGCATATGAGTTCCAGTATAGAAATTTTTCCATATTTATGGAGTTTTAGACTTTTGATTGCTAGATTTTTGTTTCTTCCCAAAAACCCTAATCTAGGACTAAATCGCCCATCCTGGCGTATGAGTCCTAGTAATCATTTCAGTATTTTACATTGTGGTTTGATCTTCTATAGGTTTCTAGCTGAACCTCTATGTTTTCTTAGTTTACTATTCTGATTTGCATTCATTTATAGGACATTTACTTAAGTCTTGCAAATCATTAGGATTTATCATTAGGTTTTTCATGTTAGTAGTCTTTCCAAGACCTAGCTTGATTGTGAACCCTCTTATTATCTTTAATCACACTTGGTGAAAATGTTTATCAGATATCTTTCCCTTATTCCATCCTTGGATTGAGATCTCTAGGGTTTCCTTGAGTGAAACTAAGTTAAATAGGAAGGATCCCTTATCCCTTATGTTCCCTCTCCTAAAACGTGGAGCAATCTCCCTATTTTCTTTGCTTCATTTTGGTTAACCTACCCTTTAGAACGTTTCAATTTCTGATTTGGAGTGCATCATAGTCCTAGATCTAGCTTGCATTAACTTTGCATTACATTTTGCATTAGTTAATTTACATCTATGGTTTCTAAAAATTTCATTAGTGAAAGTTCATATAGGTTTCATTTTTCCATCTTGCATCACTAAATTTCTTTTAGAAACTATAATTGCACTTAGGGGTATATGCAAGATCATTATGGAAAAAGCAAGCCCTTAAGTGGTGAAAAATTTAGAAAAAGCAAAGTTAGGCAACTTGACATAAAATTTTGAATAAGTTATCTATATTATTTCAAAAATATGTAAGAATATAATTTGTAGAAAATTGCATATAGTTTCAAAACTACTAGGCTTATTGTAAAAAAAAATCTATTTGGTGAAAATTTGAAATTTCAATGCAGTAGTACTTAAATTTCAGGGAAAAAATAAGTAGGTATCTATCTGACCACCCTAACCACAATAAAATAGCAATACTTTTTTATAAGATTTTAGATATAAATAGAGGACTAATGTCCGGATGTGATGCATATTTTTAATTTTTTTTTCTAAGTAATTAATTAATATGACTTCTTTATTACAACTTTTAAAAAATATATAAAACTCGTATGGGTGACCACCTTAACTTGATCAAAATTAATGAAATTAATATTTTTTTTATCGTATAGTATGCAAAGCATATAATGTGATGCATGTTCTAGAATTAAAATTTTTGATACCGTTTGAAAGCTATAGATATTTTTCAATCAGCCTATCAATCAAGACTTTAGTCATAATTCAAATAGAAAATGAATAATAATTATTTAATAAATTCAAAGTAAAGCATATTTTATATTGGTGGAAAGATGAGAATCTCCTTTAAAAACCCTTTTCGTTTCATAAATTTTGGATTAAAAAAAAGTCATCAGCCACATACCCTACACACACCCATCATATCACCACTTTTTGGCCCATCATCATCCTACACATACCCTTAACATAGACATCATTCAAACCAAAAATCCTAACGTTCACTTATAAATTTTTGAAATTTATTCAAAAACCCTAGTCTAGGACTCATATGCCCCTTTGGGTGATTTAGTCCTAGTACAGGTTGTTTTTCCTAGTTTATGGGTATTCAGTGGTGACTACTATTCATTGTTTGAACCCCTAAGAAAACCTTGATTGGGACTTATACAAACCTATGGGTGATTTAGTCTTGTTCCAAATTGTAAACTATATTTTCCAACATTAAATTCTCTATTTCTCTTTTTTTTGTTTAAGTTTGTTGTTATTACATTTTTGTTTTAGTTTGCAGACTTTTTGTTACATTCATTTTATTGCATCTAGCTTTGTTTCACTTGAATCAGATAGCACTTATCTTGGGTTCATTGTATTTATCTTGCATTCATAAATTACCCATTGCATGATCTTTACAACTTGGTTTATTTTTGCTAATACTAGTGACACAAAGTTAGAGACTCGTGTCATCCTAGGATATCACAATCATCATGGATCTTTGGTTATCTACCTATTACACTACTAGTGTTGACACTAGTTCACTAGGTATGGTACATACCCTTAACAACTCATTTCCTTCATGTAGTGTGACAATTGTTGAAACAATAGTTGCTAGTATTATGCAAGAAAATATAATGCAAATCCATCAAGACCTAGAAAACCTACAAAATAAAATATGTACATAATTTTTTTTAACCACCGCCATCCCCACCATAGATTATATACATCACATGATTGTAAGTGAAGATAGAGTTGATGTTGTGTGTAACATAGTTCATATTTTTTGAAAAAATATTACCTCAAACACTAGTTGTGCATTACCTTCAAATAAGTTCCAAAGCATAGGAGGAAATAAAATCCCTCCTCCCACAACCATTTCCTCTATTCCTAGTACCTACACCAACTCTCATGTTACTACAATAATGCAACCTACTAGTAATGTCATTCCTTCCTTGGGTATTTCTGCTAGCATACCTAGTTCCTTTCTGGCATCGCATATCTCCTACCACTTGACCTCCCATAAGCATTCCATTCACTTGTCCCTAAAAAAAATACACACCCCACCATATTCACCTCCATCTCAAAATACAACCAATGACACCATCATAAATCAACTATTGCAAACTATATCATCCCTTCAAAAACAAGTTTCCACCATAAACCAAAATAAAAATGAAAAACCTACGTACTATGTCAAAAGAAACCCCTTATCCTTGGAGATATTGAGAACATCAATACCACAAGGTCTAGATATTCCTAGGTTGGAGAAATATGGGGGGAAAGGAGATATATCTAACCATGTTTCCTTTTATACCACATTATACAATGATTTTTTTATTGATGCTAATCTCTTGGCTAATATTTTCCCTAGGTCCTGTAGGATACCACCTTAGAATGGTTTTCCTCATTACCGAACAACTCAATCCGTCCATTCAATGAACTTGTTGAGGAATTTATAAACCATTTCAAAGTGCATATGACTCCTAATATGACCTTAGCCAATTTGATGAGATGTAGTAAAAAAAATGATGAAAAGGTTACTAAATTCATTTCATACTACCAATTGTTTTATTCCCAAATCAATGTAAAGATTCACTATACTCACCTTCAACAGATTTTTATTAAGAATTTGCAAACTAAAATACAAGTAAGCTTACCATGATGAAGTTTCCTTCCTTCATACACTTGTGTACTGCTCTTCATGATTATAAAAAATTAGTTAGTAGTCGTGACACAAAACCCACCTCTAATAGACCTAAAAATTCCAAATCCACAAACCAAAAAAATTATCAACCTTTTAGAAAATAGAATAAAGGATTCCTTCAACTTAATCCCCCTTAGCAAACAACTCAACATGTTGATACCAAGTGGTTTCTATAAGGAAGAAAACTCCTTTCTCATTTGGGGATTCAGCTAGGCAATTCACTCCCTTACCGGATACCCTCCATAACATAATGTCACAACTTTTAGAATAGAAAATGATCACTTTTCCTCCTTTTAAAACTCCTGATCCTAATAACCCTTTAAATTTGAATTTTAGATTGGATGCATTTTCCATTATCATCAAAAAATGGACATGGTATTAAACATTTTAAGCATCTTAAAAATCTTGTGGAAGACCTCATTGATTCCAATCAACTTTCAATTGGAGGTGTTAATGATCAAGGAAATAAATTTGTTGCCCATCATAACAAAAACTTGCAAATCTTTACCAAACTTATGTTGAGTCACAACATTTCATTTGTCAAAGCGACTAAAACTAAAAAGAATGATGTGATGAATGTTGACACAAATGATGACAATGTGGATACTGATAAACAAGGTCCTATGGATACTATTGAACAAAATCCTATCAAAGGTTTGGTGGAATTGATCAAAACTCAACATCATAAGGGCATAACTAAAAGTCCTATTGACATTGCTTTCTCATCTAAGGATATAATTAGAAATGCACCCAATGGTCCTCTTTACATAGTTGGCTGAATCAATGACAAGCCCACTAATGGGATATTAATTGATCATGTCTGTGAAGAGAATGTGATATATTAAGAATTCTTACTTGTGCATGAACTCTATTAAGAAACATATGATAAAACAAAAGCATGGATAAAGAAACATAATGGTTTTTCTTTCCCTATGATGGGATCAATCACCCTTCTTTTACAAATAGGACTAAAAAATTTATGTCTCATTCTCCATCATCTCAACATCAAACCAATTCCATGTGAAGCTTGGGTACCCATGGCTACATGCCATGGAATCCATCCCATCGCTCATGCATAAGTTCTTAAAGTTTCCCTTTGACAATGAAATCTTTACTGTGCACCAAATTGGCTTTAATGCTTTATCTTCCCATGGAAATTTTTCATTAGATTTCTTTTGGCTTTAACCTGTGGAACCTATTAAACCTTGAGAAGACTTATTTTTCAAATCTTATCAAAATTTCAAGGTGAATTGCATAGCAAAAATATCCCTTACAAACATGCCTCAACCTATGAATGAGCCTACTATCCTTGATGAAACCATGATTGAACCTAAAGACATTCCAAGCAACAAAGACCAACCTAACATAGATACTTTTCCTATTTCCTATAAAATACCAAGAGATAATGAAAACAATCCCTTAATGCCACCTAAGTGTAATATAGGGGGATTCTCTGCACATGATTTCTCTTTGTTTAGAGATCCTCATGGGGTGAACTACCCTATAGTTCCTTAATGTAACAACAACAAGAGTTTTAGAATTTGAAAGAGCAGGTCATAGAGATCTTCTAGAAAAGCTGACAAGCTCTCGACCAAAGGATGTTAGTGCAGAATATGGGTGACAACATGGTGTGTTGATGTCTCAGAGGCACACTAGAATCTAATACAAACTAGAGATTGAGTTTATCATACAAAATTCCTAGGTGATTGGTAGCAAAAAGATTACTAAGAACTAACAAAATGTGATAAAGTAGTGGAATTAAAGTAAGGTAAACAATAAATGACAATGGTAAGGACAAGAGAGGAAGGGAATACTTACAATTGTGTGAGTGATGAAGCTTCTAGCTCGTGAGTGTCTTCAATATCTACACAAAAGAGGGAGAGAGAAATTGTTGGGTGGTTGTATAGGGGCCTACCTTAGTCAGACTCCATTTTGGTATTCCCATCTCCACAGACAGCTAGATAGATAGAGAGAAAAATAAAAATGAAGTGAAGAGCACTTAGATCACTACAAAAAAGTGTTATGCTACTCAACCAAGTAATAGAGGAGAGGATTGAAAGCTTACCACCTCCACCAAGAGTGCTTAAGTCTACATGGGGGAGAAAATGAGAGGAATTCAAGCCTTTGTTGCAATGGTGTCTTGTTCCACACTTGCTCTACTAAAGTGGTGGAGTGTTGATGTTGCTATTGTGAAGTGTAAAGTGTTTGGAGCTTCAAGAGATGGGGAAGAAGCTACTTAGGGCTTGTGAAGAGACTATGAAGCTTTTCAATGAAGTCCAAAGTGTTGAAGAGATGGTCCAAACTAAAAATGCATATGGAAGGGATGAATTTTAAGAAGAGATGAAGAGAAACAACCATATTTAAGCGAGTTGGCCAAGGAGGGAATTACAAATCAACCCCTAATGGGAAGTGTAATTCCTCCACAGGCTCTAGATGCTAGAATCTATTAAAGATGTAAGCATGTCATGTGGACGTCTACGCACTGTGCCGACATCTCTGACAGAAACACCTCCATCAATGCTCAAAATAGGTGCCAAGTGTGATTGAAGCAGCGGGCTTAGGTGGAATTAAGCCTCCAAACTTGGTTTTCTTATGCGTACAAAGGAAAAAGGGGAAATTATGCATAGGGTGCAAATTCACCCTTATAATTTTTCCCCCAATTTATCAAGCATGAATACTAATGAGTGCTTAGTAAAGTAGATCAAGAAAGATTAAGGTTAGAAATGTATACCTGAACCATCAAGGAAGTAGATAATACATTAGACAAGGGGAACCTACAAGAGATAGCAACATTAGAGCATAAAAAGATGAATGATTCAAGTCAAAAAAGTAGAGAGACCTTGATGTAAAAGGTTGTCTTAGTACTATGCATCATCCCCAAATTACATAGAACTTTAAGATGAAGAAAGGGATGGCATATACTCAGGATGAAGAAGATGTTGATCTTCGATCTATTATATACAAGGGAGAAGAGATAGATGAACAAAGAATGTGGTGAAGGAAAAAACCCGCTCAAGAGTAGAATCCATACCACAAATTAGGTGAAAAAAGAAATCCCCGCTCAAGGAGGAAAACCCATATCAACCAATACAAAGGACCTCTATAGGTTCTCAGTCCTGTAGAGAGGTATCCCTAAAGATCTCTCACATGGAGGAAACCTAGGAAAGTAGACTCCGTAGAGGCAAGAAGCAGTGACACATCTACCCATAGATAAAGTGTGTCAAAGTGGTGACATCTCTACCCACAAATAGAACATGTCAAAAGTGGTGACCTGTCTACCCGTAGATAGAACATGTCTAAGGCGGTGAAATTTCTACCCTCAAATAGAACATGTCTAAAGAAGCAATAGTATACCCACATATAGAACATGTCTAAAGTGGTGACATGTCTACCTATAGATAAAGTATGTCTAAAGTGATGACACCTCTACCCGAAGATAGGGCATGTATAAATCGGTGACATGTCTACCTCTAGATAGAACATGTTTAAAGCAGTGACATGCCTTCCCATAGATAGAATGTTTCTAAAACTAGTCGATCACATAGACCATGAAACATTCAAAGGGATCCCTTAGGAACCTTTCAAAAGGAGAGGGGTCAACTCAAGGGATGCATTGTTTGAAAAGTAAGGTCTACTCAAGCTGCCCCCAAGCTAGATGTGAAAGAATCCATTTGAGATAAATATTTTCAAAGGGGATCCCTTCGGAACCCGACATGAAAAAAGAGTGGTTGCTTAAGGGACACACTATTTGAAAAGTGAGGTCTAGTCAGGGTGCCCCCAAGCTAGACGCGAAAGAATTCATTTGAGAGAGAAACTTTCAAAGAGGTCCCTCAGGAACCCTTCAATAGAGAAAGGGGGTCCACTCAAGGGACACTTCAATTGAAAGAGAGAGTGAAGAGAGGAGCCCTTAAGAAGGACACACATCTTTGAGATGAGTTATCACTACTCCAACATAATCATGTAAAGTACCTAGAATGGGATAGAGGTAAAACTCGATATCACTTGTCATGCGAAGAAAAGGAGGGTACATCAATCAAATGGGAGTTTGATTGCACTTGAATCATGAAGTTTTTGTTATTTTCCTTTCAAGGCTTTAGATTCACTAGTGGAATGGACAAGAACTCGATGGTATGCATAGAAAGGATGTTCTCCTTCATCATGTCTATGAACTTTTTTGCATGTAGGAGAAGGAAGAGTGATTAAGTGGGCTTTGAGAAGCCTTGAAAAGATGCACTCTTGCTTAGATAAAGGATGAGGAGTAGGAAGGACCCCTTTCTCTTGTCGAGAAAGGTTTGACTTCTCAAAAGAAGAAGAAGAAGGCATGAAGATAGAAGACAATGGAGGAAGAATCTTCTCAACGGGATGAGGTTGAGAAGAATTCATGTCACTCAACCATGGCTTCTATTTATATTTTTCATTCGAGTAACCAAGCCCTAGATTTTTCTTATGAGGCACAAATTCTATAGGGACTTGGATTCCTTGTTTTTTATTCCCACAACCTTTACACTCATAACCATATTTAGAAACAATCTTAAAGCCAAGGCCATAATGTGTTTGAAACTATTGAAAAGGAGGATCCTCATAAAGAGCATTGTCCCAACAATGGGGATCACACTTCCTTATGGGATCACCATCATCCTCCTTAATAGGACTATCAATATTGTCTTCTTTAGCAGAAGCATAATCCTCTTCCTCAAAAGGAGGATCAACACTAAGAATATTACAATTCACATCCACAATATATCACAATGCAAAAGAATGACCATCTTCAATAGTGGGTCTAGATGATGTTATTGGAGAGTTTAAGTCGATCGAGTCAAATTTATATTCCATAATGAAGGAACTTGTAAAGTCTAGAAAACCCCAATCATCACCAAGACATGCATTATTTTTAGATGGAGCACGCTTAGGGATCCTTACTTCAGAAGGATCTTCCTTAGGGGAATTTATCTCAAGAGTTTCCTTTGTAAAAGTTACTACTCGAGTAAAGATTGACACATTGGAAGAAACTAAAGGGATAAGAGTAGGCACAACCAAAGTTTGACTAGCGACTACCATCTCACATAAGTGCATGGCCTTAGGGTCAGCCTTGATTATGACTACTTTCTTGTTACAAATGAACTTAATAGATTTATGCAAGGTAGATGGGACTGCGCCCATAGTATGAATCCATGGTCTACTAAGAAGAAGGTTAAATGGTAACTTTTCTGCCATAACATATATGAGGGTAGTTACGGTAACAAGTCCCAACCTCAAAGGTAAGACTATCATTCCTAGGGATTTTTGACTGACATTATCAAACCCATGAAGGAAAACAAAAGAAGTATTAATAGAAGATAGGTTAATATTAATCTTGGGCAAAAGGTCAACTATATACATTGAGCACTGAACCAACGTCAATTAGAGTACGCCTAATGACAATTTTATTAATATTAAATATGATCATTAGAGGATCTACTTGCTTTTGTACTTTTGAAGGTGGGAGCTCTTGCGGATAGAATGTGATATTCAGTGAATTTGCACGAATATACACCATCAACGTATCAACATCCACTAGCCTAGCGAAAGAAGGCAAGAGGATCTTTTGCAAGGATTCCTAAAGCACCCCTTGATAAATTAGAGAAGACTAAAGTGATTCCCATAGTGAGATCTTATCTAGACGAACCCAAGGTTGCTTGATAAGATCATAATCACTGGGTGCTTTAGTCATAGGTTTAAGTGCTAAAGGAAGAGCTACCAATTTTTCACTGCAATTCATTTGGTGGAGCTGATTAAATTTTGTTAGATCTTAAAGTTAAAGTTCAGTTATTTTTGCATGTACTTAAGTTTTGTTTGCACTATATTTATCAAAATATCAATTGTGCAAGTTTTTCAATAAATGGATTTTTAGAAGTATTGCTCAATGCTTTACAAAACAAATGAAGTACAAAACTGAGAATACAAATGATTAAGCATAAAAATTGCTTTCATTTATTTCTTGATGCTATTCAGATTACATAATTTCATTTTTTTGCAAGAATTCAAACGATTTTACAATTTTTTATTTTGATGCATTTCCTTTATAATGGAAATGAAAGAAGAAACTAAAGGATCTGCACAAGCTATGGTTTTAGTTAATTCCATTCATTTCGGAAAGTAAATTCTACAAGGTGAAAAGAAATAAAAAAGAATATAGCAGAAGACATCCATCATTGCCTAATTCTTGATCTCCAATTGAGACACTGGATGCTTGCTCCATCCTACTTTCAATCCCAAGTACACCTATAAAAATTGAGAAAGTCCTGTTAGAGCTATGGATATGAGTTATACTACATGCTCTACCAACAAAAATATAATTCACTCCTCGAAATGCATGGAATCAACTAAAAGAAAAGTGAAAAAACAAAAGCTAAAAATGAAGTGTCACAACATTATGAAATGCAGAAATGAAGAATTTTTCTTTTTTTAAAAGTTGAACCCCATACAGAATTTAAGTTTCAAACAAAGACTGATTTTTAAAGTATAGAGTGCTAGATGCTAGTTTTGAATTGAAATGTAGAGTTTTCTCTTTGTTTTAGAAAGCCCATTTGAGGGTTTTGACAGAGAACTAAAATGAGTGAATTTCTTTTATGAAAAGAGAACACCCACCTAGGGTTTTAATCAAAGTATAGATTCTTCATTACTTTTAGCATACCCACATAGGGTTTTTGACAAAGGTGCATTTTATGCTTGAAATGCAAAATCCCCACATGGGGATTTTAAATCAAAATATAGTTTTCTTCCAAAATACCATTCACCCATGTAAGGGTTTTGACAAAAATTATAATGTAAACAAAATGCCATGGTGGGTCAAGCTCAGGTTTTGAATGTGTAAATAAATATTTAGATTTGTTTTCATTATTTTCAAAATACCCATGTGGGGGTTTTGTTAAAATGCAAAATTTATACAATACAATCATGGGTCAAGCCTAAAAATGCTTTAAAATACCAAGTTTGTGCATACATGGCCGCGGCCTGGAGGGAGCTCTTGGCTCATAAAAGGTTCATCAATATTCACAGAGAGATAGAAACCATTTTGAGTTTTCTATAAGAATCTCAAAATCTGAACAAAGAATCGATATAATGCAATATTTTTCTAAGTGAAATTTGTTAGAAAGCATGTGATATACATAGAAATTTCCAGCTTGTCTCCTCCATGCAATGACTTCATTTTTTTGTCATTAATGGAGTTTGGCTCATAGAGATTTTTCTTAAAATGGAAGCTTATAATGGTGGCTAAATGAAGTAATGAAATTGAAGAGATACAAAGACAAAAAATAGAAGAATATATGTGCTTAGCCGCAACCTTAAAGGTCTTTGGTTGCTTTCAAAATGAAATTTAAGAGCCATAGAATGTATCAAAGAAAACTCAACGTGCTCATGCATGGAGTTTTGACCAGCTAAAAGCTTGAATGGTGGCTTTTCGAGCTAAAACCCTAAGCATGGTGGTGGCACATTTTCCTCTCAACAAAGCTTTCTTTCCAAAATGGAAAAGCACGAAAAGGTGATTTTAGGGTTTGCATTGAAGTTTTGTTCTTCTTGTGCCCTAATTCGAACTTGGGGTTTACCATTGTTCAAAATATATCAAACATAACTTAATATTTTGTATGAGGTTGAATTTCTTCATGCCTATGTTCTTAAGTTAGGTTTTGATTTATTCCCAAGTGCCTTGGTTTATGTTTTAATTGATTTTGAAGAAATCAATTAAATGTAGATGTTGAAAATATTTGTACCTTGGAGAATAATTTTTATGCCTTAGGTACTTTTTCTTTTATTGATTATTTTATTAAATCAATTGGTACATGAGATAAAGTAATGGTGGAGATTACTTTGTTTTTTATGATTTTTTCCTAAGAAAATAAAATATTGTAATGTAGAAATAAGTTTATTGTTTTGCAAAATATTTGAACCAAAATATTTAATTACAAAAAATTGTCATATTGAGAAGATTTAAAGTCTAAAAAATCTTGTGAAGCAAGAATAAAACAATGCTTTATAAAAAAAATTATTTCGTTGCTATTTTTAGTAGATTGATGATTAATTTTTCCTTGATCAGATGTGAGCTTCATGGTGAGGAGATAAGTTTTTTTTTTCACTTTTAAAGCAAAGAAAGCCTATTTTTATGTGCTTTTTATCATGCACATGAAAAAAGTGTGAGTTTTCCGCTATTATACAACATTTTGGAGCAATTTTAGAGGCTTTTCCTTGAGCTTTCTTCTGGAGCTCGGATTAGGATTTTGAGATATATCTTGAAGAAAAACTAAGTGTTTTTCTTAGTCCATATTATTGTTTCTTTCTCTCATATTGAAAAAAAGATTCTTGTAAGAAGAAATTTGTACTCAGACTCTGATACTCCCTTAGTTCAATAAAGTAGCATTCCTATCTCCAATTTTTGTCTCTATTTGCAATTTTAGTATGATATCTACATTGTGATTCTATTTATAGATCCTTTTCATGTCCTATTATTGTAGATCATTGATACAAAAAGCTCATTTAATGTAGGTTGCATGTTGCATTAAAGTCTAAACCTTCATGCAAATCAATTATGCGTTCGGTGTTCATGAGAGATTGTGAATTCATTATTGTTTCCTGAAGATTGGTTGTGGGTAGAATATTAAAGTCATCATTAAATTTTTAAATCATCTTAGATTAAAGTTTCACATTTTAGTCATATTTTCTATCCCTTTCCCCATAAAACATTTAGAATAGATCTATCATTCGGAGAACCAACTCACTCTAGAGATTCCTTCTTCATTTAGATCACCCACATATGAAGAAGGTTTCCATGTGTCAATAGATAGTTAATTTTCTGCAAGATTAATACAGGGTGCATATTTGATTGATAACATTTTTTGGCACACCCAGTGGGACTCTGAAAGTTTATTTTAGAGGAAAGCATTAAGATTTTAGGTTGACGTTTTTGTATGCACAACAAATCATCATCCTTTGGAGGTGGAAAACAACATACCTGGCGACTCTGTTCTCTGATTTTCAAGCAGATCTACTGTGGACAACATACATAAGTGTGCATATTGAAGGGTCAAGTGTTTTCTTTAGTATTATTAGCCTTTGAAGGAAAAATCATCAAACACCATGGTGACTCTGAGAAGTTTTTTTTGGTTTCAAAATGATCACATGCTAGTATGCTCTTAAAAGATTCAGATGCTTGATTATTATTTTTTAGCCTTTGAATGAATGATAATGTCGAGGTTTCATGATAATATGTCATACCATCCGCCATATCATGAAAATATTGCTTACCCATCTTCATATTAGCCATATCCAAATAATCGTGTTGTTGGTTATAATTCCATGGCTTTTCAAAACCAACATCTGCAATATAATTACCACCCACCCACCCCTTATCAACCTCCATCTCAACTGTCATATTCTCAAAATCATTCCTAAAGTATTGAAGATTTGAGTTTTAGAGATATATTGTTAAACGATGAAAGGAAAAATGAGTGAAATAAATTAGCAGGAGGAGATTTCAAGCATAAAGAGTACGTTGTTTGATTTTCACAAGCAACTAGAGGAGATCAAGAGACAACATGAGTATAATAAATAGTAGGAGAAGGTGGATTATCAAGTTTATCTCTATGAGCAAGAATTGGAGGCATAAAGGAATGAGGTTCAAGTAGCCCCTACAACCCTATGTTAGCCTACTCAAGAGGAGTTTCATAAGTATCAATTTCCAAAATTTACACAATGTGATCCTCCTAGCATACCTAAAGTTGAAAACCCAAGTCTCTAAAGCTTTCCTCCCTTGCAAGTTGAGGGAAACCCAAGAATTTCCCCAAGTTTCTTCACCTAAAGAATCTAAACCCTTTAATTAGAATACCTTACTCTTCATCAAGGAGCTTAGAAAGGTAAACCCATTATGTTCAACTTTGGCGGCTTATCATTTTTAGCAACATATGATTGAATGAGAAGAGCCTTCCACTGATGAAACCTTCCATGTTTTCACTAATGAGTTGCCTTGTTTTGTGGAAGACGATGAAATTTTTTCAGAGGATCACTCAGCGCAACAACATACAAAGAAGGAGGTTGCTGCTGATTATACCATTTTATTAGCTAAACCTAAGAATGTTGCATATGCAGAGAGGGTCAGTTCATTGGAACAACAAAATATTGATGAAAATTACTTTGAAGTATGCAACTGGTGTAATGATGATGAAAATATTGAAAGTCGGAAGCAACTGGTTGTTGAGTTGTAGGTTCAAGAATCAGGACAATAGCCTAAAGAGGTTGAAAAGGGTGAGGTGAGTGATGATTTCATAGCTTTGTTTGACAATATTCCATGCTTAGTTGAGCATGATGAGGAAATCATAGATTTGGTCATAAGTTAGCAACATGAGGTTGAGGAAGACAAGGATGATTTGGAGGGTCTTTCTTTGAGTAGTAATGAGAATTATGAGCTTCTTCCTTTCTAGTGTATAAAAGAGCCAAAGGTTGTTGCATTGATTGGAAGTGCACTAGAAGGGGTCGTCTTGTTGTTTGGCCATTTTTCTTCCTCCTTTGGAAAGGAAAATTTTGATTTGAGTATTCAAGAGGTTGAGCTGCATGCAAGCATTGTTCAAGTTGAACAAGAGCAAATTATAGATACTACTCTTCAAAATCTTAATCAGGAGGTCAATAATAGAAGTTCAACCTTTGTCATTTCAAGAGGCTGACCCATCAGATACTTAGCCAATTTGGAGGCTATTGAAGTACCAGAGGTCATGTTTGCACCCAGTATGAGGATGCAATTGAAGAGGAAGCTAACTTTGGAGTCGCAGCTGAAGGTGATCAAATTCAGCCCACCTATCCAGTTCATGGAAGCAATATAGATGATCATTTTCAAAATGCAAGTAGGTTTCTTTGCATTTTTTATGAAATGTTGCAATAGTCTATTGAACATCTACATGTCATTCATGTTCTCTCAGCAATACATAATCATGTAATGTGTTAGTTGTTGATTAAAAAAGGGTGTTATTTTGCAAAGCTTGCCAATGGTTTTGTTTAACTAGCTACTTGCTGGTTAGAGTAGGTTAGTGTAGTTTCATTAGTTAGATGATTTTTTAGTTTTTCCTAAGTGCTCCCACACATGTTTTGGTTGGCCATCAGGGCTTGTTAGTTTTTTTTTGCATTGTTTTCTTTTGTTTTGCTATTGTTTGGAGTGTTCAGATTTTTGAGTTTCATGAAGGGGAAAATTTGACTCTACACCCAATGGAGTTTTGAAAGGAAATTGATCTAATGCTTAATTGGCAAGAATTCAGTGGAAATTGTCAAAATGTTACCAATTTTTCACTACAACTCAATTGGTGGAGCCAATTAAATTTTGTTAGATCTTAAAGTGAAATTTTAGTTATTTTCGCATGTGCTTAAGTGTTGTTTGCACTATATTTATCAAAATATTATTTGTGGAAGTTATTTTAGTAAAAGGAGTTTCATAAGTATTTCTCAATGCTTTACATAACAAATGAAGTACAAAACTAAGAATTCAAACAATTAAGCATAACAAGTGCTTTCATTTATTTTCTGATGCTATTCACATTACATAATTTCATTTGTTTGTAAGAATACAAATGATTGTAAAAATTTCCATTTTGATGCATTTCCATTAGAATGGAAATGAAAGAAGAAACTAAAGGATCCACACAAGTTGTGGTTTTAGCTGATTCTATTCATTGTGAAAAGTAAATTCTAAAACTAAAGGTGAAAATAAATGAGAAAGCATCTAGTAGAAGACATCCATCATTGACTAATTCTTGTTCTCCAGTTGAGACATTGGCTACTTGCTTAGTCCTGCTTTCGATCCCAAGTACAACTGCAAGAATTGAGAAAGTCATGTCATGCTCTACCAACAAAAATATAATTCACTCCTCGAAATGCATGGAATCAATTAAAAGAAAAGTGCAAAAATGAGAGCTGAAAATGGAGTATCAAAGCATTATGAAATGCAAAAATGAAGAGTTTTTCTTTTTAAAAGCGGAACCCCACATGGAATTTAAGTTTTAAACACAGACTGCTTTTTAAAGTATAGAGTGCTATGCTAGTTTTGAATAAAAATGTAGAGTTTTCTCTTTGTTTCAAAAATCCCATTTGAGGGTTTTGATAGTGAACTAAAATGAGTGAATTTCTTTTAGGAAAAGAGAACACCCACATGGGGTTTTAATCAAAGTACAAATTCTTCATTACTTTCAGCACACCCTCATTGGATTTTTGAAAAAGGTGTAGTTTATGCTTGAAATGAAAAATGCCTACATGGGGATTTTAAATCAAAATGCAATTTTCCTCAAAAATACCATTTACCCATGTAAGGGTTTTGACATAAATCATAATGTAAGGGTATGTGCAGGATCATGATGGGCCAAAAAGTGGCAATATGATAGGTATGTGGCTGATGAATTTGTTTTTTACCTACAATTAGTGAAATGAAAAGGGTTTTTAAAGGAGATTGTCAGCTTTCCACCAATATAGATTATGCTTTACTTTGAATTTTATAAGTAATTATTCTTCACTTTCTATTCAAACTATGACTAAATTTGTAATCGATACATTGATTGAAAAAAATCTATAGCTTTCAAATAGTATCACATTTTTTGAATCCAAAACATACATCACATTCTATGCTTCGCATACTATAGGATTAAAAAAAGAAAAATTCAATTCATAAAGTTTTGACCAAGTTAAGGTGGTCAGACATATGATTTTTTTATTTTTTTTAAATATTGTAATAAAAAAATCATAATTAATTGATTACTTGAAAAAAAATTACAAAAAGTTATCCATCACATCAGGATGTGAGTCCTCTACTTATATCCAAAATATTATAAAAAAATTATCATTTTATTGTGGTTAGGGTGGTCAGAAAGACAACTACTTATTTTTTCCCTAAAATTTAAGTACTACTACATTGAAATTTCAAATTTTCACCAAATAGATTTTTTTTTAAACAAACCTAGTAGTTTAGAAACTAAATTCAAGTTGCTAAGAATTCTATTCTTAAATATTTTTGAAATAATATAGATAACTTATTCAATTTTTTACGTCAAGATTCCTAACTCTAATTTTTTTAATTTTTTTGCCACTTAAGGGCCTATTTTTTCCATGATGATCCTGCACATACCTGTTAATGAAATGCTATGGTAGGCCAAGCTCAGGTTTTGAATGTGTAACAAAATAATCATATTTTTTTTCATTATTTTTAGAATACCCATGTGGGAGTTTTGTTAAAATGCAAAATTTATACAATACTATCATGGGTCGAGCCTAGAAATTCTTTAAAATACTAAGTTTGTGCATACATGGATGCATCCTAGATGGAGCTCTTGGTTCATAAAAGGTTCATCAATATTCACAGAGAGCTAAAACCCATTTTGAGTTTTCTAGAAGAATCTCAAAATTTGAACAGAGAATGGATATAATGCAATATTTTTCTAAGTGAAATTATTCATTCGAAAGCATGAGGTATGTGTGGCCTATGATGGAGAATACACAAAAATTTCCAGCTTGTCTCCTCCATTCAATGGCTTCATTTTTTTCATTAATGGAGTTTGTATCATAGAGATTTTACTCAAAATGGAAGCTTCTAATGGTGGCCAGATGAAGTAATGAAATAGAAGAGATATATAGAGACAAAAATAAGAAGAATATATGTGCTTAGTCGTGGCCTTAAAGGTCTTTGCTTGCTTTCAAAATGAAATTTAAGATCCATGAAAGGGCTCAGAGACAACTCACCTTGGTAATTCATGGAGTTTCAACCAGCTAAAAGCTTGAATGGTGGCTTTTCCAGCTGAAACCCTAAGCATGGTGGTGGTGCATTTTCCTATCAACAAAGCTTTCTTTCCAAAATGGAAAAGTGTGAAATGGTGATTTTAGGGTTTACATTGAAGTTTTGTTCTTCTTGTGCCCTAATTCAAACTTGGGGTTTACCATGGTTCAAAATATATCAAACGTAACTTAATATTTTGTATGAGGCTGAATTTCTTCATGCCTAGGTTCTTAAGTTAGGTTTTGATTTATTCCCAAGTGCCTTGGTTTATGTTTTAATTGATTTTGAAGAAATCAATTAAATGTAAATGTTGAAAACATTTGTGCCTTAGAGAATACCTTTTATGCCTTACATACTTTTTCTTTTATTTATTTTTCTAGAAAATCAATTGGGATGAGATAATGTAATGGTAGGGATTACTTACTTTTTTTATGATTTTTTCCTAAGAAAATAAAATATTGTAATGGAGAAATAAGGTTATTGTTTTGAAAGAGATTTCCAAAATATTTAATTTCAAATAATAGTCAAATTGAGAAGATTTAAAGTCTACAAATCTTGTGAACCAAGAATAAAACAATGCTTTATAAATTGTTTTATTTCTTTACTATTTTTAGCAAATTGATGAGTGACTTTTCCTTGGCCAGATTTGAGCTTCATTGTGAAGAGATAAGGTGTTTTTTTGATTTTAAAGAAAAGAAAACCTATTTTTAGGTGCTTTTCAGCATGCACATTCAAAAAATGTGAGTTTTTCACTTTTATGCCAAATTTTGGAGTAGTTTTAGAGGGTTTTCATTGAGCTTTCTTCTGGAGCTTAGATTAGGGTTTTGAGATATATCTTGAACAAAAAAATATTTTTTCTCTCAATCTAGATTATTGTTTCTTCCTCATGTTGAAATAGAGAGTCTTGTAAGTAGAAATTTGTACTCAAACTTTGATACTCCTCTAGTTCAATAAAGCAACCTTCCTATCTCCAATTTCTATCTCTATTTGCAGTTTTAGTATGATGTCTACATTGTGATTATGTTTATAGATTTATTCCATGTCCTATTATTGTAGATCATTAATACAAAAAGTTCATTTAATGCAGGTTGCATGTTGTCTTAAATTCTAAACCTTCATGCAAATCAATTATGTGTTGGGTGTTCATTAGAGATTGTAAATTCATTGTTGTTTTCTTAAAACTATTTTTGGGTAGAATATTAAAGTTATCATTAAGTTTTGGAATCATCTTAGATTAAATTTTCACATTTCTTTCATATTTTCTATCTATTTCCCAAAAAAACATTTAGAATAGATTTATCATTTGGAGAACCAGCTCACTCTGGAGATTCCTTCTTCATTCAAATCACCCACATTCGAAGAAGGTTTCCATGTGTGAATAGATAGTTAATTTTCTATAAAATTAACACAGGGTGCATATCTGATTGATAACGAGAAGACTTGGTTGTTTATTTGTTCTATTCTCATAGGTATAGGTTTTCGCTCTATAAGAGGGGGTGAAAGGAATATCGAGAGAGTTCCTATCAAATGGAACAATATCAATATAACAAACCTTTTCAAGAGGACTAGCTGGAGTTACATAAATGATTAGTCTTTAGGCCTTTGAGAGGTAGTAGAGATAGACTATATTTACAAAATCATTATAGTTAGTAGAATAATTACTTGATTACATATTCTCAAGAATAATTCAAACAGGATCAAATTTGGGATAATCATTTGAAGGAACATTCTCAATATCGATCTAGGGTGAATTAGATGTGGAAGGAGGCTCATCATTCACTAATGCATCATCTCTAGAAGATATTGCATTAGAACAAGGATGAGATTCCTCATTCCCAAATGCAATATCTCTAGTAGAGAGTGAATTGGAATGAATAGAAGGTAGAGTAACACTAAGAAAGGTATCAATGATTTCATCTTCTTGCAACAAAATATCCTCTAAAGCAAGAGGACTTTCATGAGAAAGATAAAAGACACCAAGTGATATGGGAAAACCAAAGTCACCATCACATGCATTAAATGGAATATCATTAATATTTTAAACAAAATTAGAAATTGAACTAATGAAAGAAGATATTAAATCCATTACTATTTTTTGGTATATTTATATGTTCTAGTAATTTGCATTTTCGGAGGTCTCCAGAGTGGAATTTGAGGTCAGAACTTGCATTGGTCCCTAAAATTCAATTGATAGTTCAAAGATGCAAACAATTTTGAATTCTGAGCACCAAGTCAAAAGTTATCAACCCGCCAAGTAGGCATAAATAAATTCCTAGTTTTTTGAGGAACATTGTTCTTCATGTCAGGTTCACCAAAATGTAATATAGGAGGATTCACTACTCATGAGTTCTCTTCATTCAGAGAGCCTCACAGGGTGAAATTCCCTATACTACCTCAATGGAACAACAACGAGAGTTTTAGAATCTAAAAGAGAAAGTAACAAAGATCTCTTGGCCAAAGGAAGGGAATACTTACAACCATGCGAGTAATGAAGCTTCCAATTCATGATTGTCTTCAATGCCTACACACAAGAGGGAGAGAGAAATTTTTGGGTGGCTGTATAGGGACCTACATCAATTAGACCTCATTTTGGTGTTCCCACATCCACAAATAACCAAATATATAGAGAGAAAAATAAAAATGAAGTAAAGAGCACTTAGAGCACTACAAAATAGTGTTATGCTACTCAACCAAGTAATAGAGGAGAGGAGTGAAATCTTACCATCTCTACCAAGAGGACTCAAGGCTACATTGGGGAGAAAATGGGAGGAACTCAAGCCTCTACTACAATGGTGTCTTGTTCCACACTTTCTCTACTAAAGTGGTGGAGTGTTGATGTTGTTTTTGTCAAGTGTAAAGTGTTTGTAGCTTGAAGAGATGGTGAAGAATCTACTTAAATCAAGTCCAAAGTGGTGAAGAGATGGTCTAAACTAAAAGTGCATATGGAAGGGATGAATTTTAAGAAGAGCTGAAGAGAAACAACCATATTTAGTTTGGTCAACTCAGGAGGGTGTTACAAATTGACCCCTAATGGAAAGTGTAACACCTCAGCATGCTCCAGATGTAAGAATTTGTAAGGGACGTAAGCATGTCACACAAACGTCTATGCATTGCACATGCATCTTTGAAAGAAATGTCTCCAACACTCGAAATAGGCACTAAGTGTGATTCAAGCGGTGGGCTTAGGTGGAATTAATCCTCTAAACTTGATTTTCTAAGGTGGAAAAAGGAAAAAAGGGGAATTATGCATAAGGTGCAATTTTTCTCTTATATACTAAGATAAACAAATGCTTACAAAGCTAAAGATAAAGTGGTTGAAAAACCTCCCATGGTTCCTTTTCTTTGTCCCCTTAGGGAAGAAGAGAAAACTATGCAACTAGACCTACTACACAAACAAAACTTGAAAATTGAACTAAAAGGAAAAAAATGCTAGAGAGCATAGGTTTAGACGTTGTGCTGTTGCTCAAAGATTAAATAGATAGAACAACAAATAAAATCAACATCCAAACTTGAATGAAGAAATACATGAGGACTCCCTCTCTTTACCATAACAACAAGATCCTATACTGCAATAGTAGATAAATCCTTCTTTAGACATTATCATTCAACCTCCCATTGTGATTAACTTGGATGATGACGATGAGGAACTTGCTAAAATTGATGAAGAAGTCCATAATGAACTAAATACATTTTTTTCCTCTTCTATGAGCTTAACTAACAATTCTCCTAGGAAGAGTGTTGAAATTGGTGATGATCCTAGTTTGGCACTTCCTATTGTCCCTTTGGCTAGTTGTCTGCATTTTGTATACAATGAACATGTTTGGGATGCAAACAACCTACTAATAGGTTGACTCACATGTGTTCATTACCAATCTTTTGCAATGTTATTTTCTTTTTCACATTTTTTTTTGTGATTGCATGTGTGTAATGTGCTCCCTCATACTATTCTATTTTATGTCTCCCTCTCTCTTTGTGGAATTCATCTATTTGTACCTGCATTCTTCTCTATGTTGTAAATCTTTTATCTCTTTTTTATTATCTTGTGTTTTCCTTTTGGGGATGACAGAAGGCATTGAGACATTTAGGTATATTCCATTTTGACCCAATTTTTTTTTCTTTTTTTCCACTCTATTTGTCTCATTCTACTTGTTTCATGAGTATTTAGGGAATGATGATAGTTTTGAGCTTTCTAAAAACATTCTAGAAAGAACATAATCACCCTAAATCCATGGATCCCTTCTTTTTTTGGGATTTCATTTTTGGGGGAAATTGATATGTAATTAAAGGGTTACAAATAATTTTCACTTTACTCCTAATTATAGATTTATCCTTGATCATAAACAAAATTTTGTGGTTATGTATTTTAACATTTGAAATTACAGAAATTGAGTGCACTTAATCTTTAGCACAATTTAATGATTTTAACTAATTACTTAAATGCCATAATTAGAACTCAAAAAATATCAAACACTGAAAGGAATGAAAGTGAATTATAAGACAGAAAGGAAGGAGAGATATCACAAATTTGATAATGGAGTTTTCCCAATATGACCTATGTCTCTGAGTCCACTTCTCAATGTAGGACTACTTTATTAATGATGCCAAGCTTTAACATGCTTTTTTACATCATAGAAGCTTTAGACCTGCATTCAAATTCTTCACAATCTCTCTCAACACCTAAAGATACTATCTTCCAAGTTATAGGATTACAAATTTCAAGTGCCTTTGTGAAATCACTAGTCTTCAAAAATTCCTCTCAAAATACCTATTCTTCTCTTAAGAATTTTTTTCCCCTTTTCCACTTGTTTACAAGAGAAAAATAACCTGCTTTTATACAATTTTACATTCTATATGGGGTTAAAATAATAAAATCCCCATATCCTCCATATCTCCTAATCTCGGTTTAAAAATCCACTTAAAACCTCTTTTAAATCTTATAAACCTTTAAATAATCCTTTGAAAATATTTATACAAATATTTAAAACCGTTTGTAATCTTTAAATTTAGGATATTAAGTTTAATGGTTCATAATATTTGATCCCCTTATAATTTAATGCATGGGGGGGTTAGGGAGAGGGGGCAGGAGATGGTCTACTACACACAAGCCCCTATTTCCAAGGCTCACTAAACAACATATAACAAAAGAAACATCTACCAACATTTATCCTAACATGTGCCACATGTCAAAACACAATCGGTCCACATCATCACCTACTAGTGCCACATGTTATCCTGTGATTGATCCGCGTCATTTTCCTACCTTGTCACCATGGCATGTCAATATGCTAATTTCATGCTAACGGCATCATCTAGTCCTAGTCAACCTTCTCTTTTTTGAAAAAATTCACCAATGATATCTTGTACATACGAACTCCATTTGAGCCAGTTCAAGTTGTGTGGGAAAGCTCTCGACGAACTCTATCCAATGATGCTAGTTTTGACTAATTTAGAGATGATATTTTTTTCCTTTCTGACTACCCTTTGTACCTAGTTTGACCCCAAATTTTATTGTGCATATCGCAAGTGTTTGAAATAATTTTGGATCCATTCAATTTGTGTTGAGATTTTTTTTCTAAGTACTTTGACATGGTGTCATTTTTGTCAATTTTTTAGACTGTGAAATATTTTTTCTTCTAGATCCTCCTAGATCAGCAACCCTTCTCTTTTTCCTAACATAGCTTTGTCTAGAAACATATGATTTGGCATAGGGATTTCCGAATAAGTCTTGTTTATTGTTAGAATTTATCATTTTCTACTGTAAAGTAATTGCTCATAGCATGGTGTTTAGTAATTTATTTAAAGTGGGGGAATACATTGGCATTATTCTTTTGAAATTCATGTTTCATTGTGTATTGTTCTTACTTCATGTGACATTTCTTTCTCTTTGTGGTGACATTGGTTGTGATGTGCATCAAGAGCATGATATCTCTTAGCATATTATGTTCTTCTTAGTGGCTTGATGCGGCACATTGCATCCCCTAAGTTGTGAATATTATATTCTTTGATTGGTCCTCTCTTGGAGACATTAGGCACAATGTTCCCTAAGTTAAAGACCTTACATGAACTAAGCAAAAATATTTTAAACATTCTTTACACTATTTCACAATTTCAATTATACAGCCACCTTGCATAACACACTTTTCTTTCCTATGGTGCCATCTTATTTGTTCATAAGTTCCAAGCATACAAAGCTTTGTTTGCCTCATGAATCTCAAAGTTCATTGTTGTGTGGCACATTATGAAATTTATTAGGAGGTATAGCTTTGGTATGGTTGTACATATGGGAGAAAAAATTAGGCGTGATTCTACCATATCCCTTTTCTTTTCTATGTGAGTGCATATTGGCCACGTATGTACATCATGTGAGCATGTGTTGGTTTGCATAGTGGACATCATGTCCTACTTGTAAGTGTTCTTGGAAAAACAAATTAACTTTATTCCACATGATTGGTCAACATCATCATGTACTAGTGCCACATGTTAACCCATGACCGATCCCCATCTTTCACCTGCCTTGTCACCATGCCATGTCAACATGTTGATGTCATGCTGATGTCATCATCTTGTCTTAGTCAAGCTTTTTTTTTTTGCAAACTTTGGTAGGTGATATCTTCTACATGTGAACTCTATTTGATCCCATTCAAGTTGCATTGGAAAGCTCTCAACAAAACCTATGCAATGATGTTGGTTTTGACTAATTTAGAGATGTGTTTTTTCCTTTATGAAGGGCCTCTGTACCTGGTTTGACCCCAACTTTTACTACATATATCTCAAGCATTTGAATTCCTTTTGGCTCCATTCAAGTTGCATTGAGTTTTTTTTTACAATTGCTTTGACATGGTGCAATTTTCATTAGTTTTTCAGACTATGAAATTTTTGGTCTTCTAGATCCTCCTAGATCAAAAACACCTTTCTTATTCATGATGTAGCTTTGTTTGGAAACGTATGACTTGGTATAGGGATTTCCAAATAAGCTCTCATGTCTTATTTATTGTTAGCATTTATCATTTTCTACACTAAAGTAACTTCTCATAGCATGGTGTTCAATAATTTCTTTGAAGTGGGGGAATAGATTGGCATTATTCTTTTGAAATTCATGTTTCATTGTGTATTATTCTTACATCATGTGATGTTTCTTTCTCTTTGTGGTGGCATTAGGTGTGATGTACCTCAAGAGGATGATCTCTCTTAGCATATTATATTCCTCTTAGTGGCTTGATGCAACACACTGCATCCCCTAAGTTGTGAATCTTATGTTCCTCAATTTGGCCTATCTTGGAGACACTAGGCATGATGTTCCCTATGTCAAAGATCATACATGAACTAAAAATATATATTTTAAGCATTCCTTACACTATTTCACAATTTCAATTATATGGCCACCTTGCATAACACACTTTTCTTGGGTCCAAAAACGAGAGAGATTGGGTCCAAAAATGCTAATGGTTTATTCAAATTAGGATGTCTGTGATGTGATATTATGTAAATGAAGTTAACTAATGCAATTGACTGATTGAAATGAGCTAAAATGAATGCAAATGTGTAATTAAAGCTATGCTTTAAAACACACTATGATATGCAAACAACCAAGTAGAATGAAGAAATTGAAAGAAATATGCAGAAAAAAGGTAGAGGGGTAAATATTAGTGCACCGGGATGAAGTAGGATGATTTTGGAGTGTTCTAGATGCTGATAAAATTTATTGATTTTTCACAGTGGGACTCATTTGCCTAGGGTGGCGAATCAGTCCACCTACTAATGAAAAACTGTTGAGAGTTGGTTTCTATCTGTCGGGAACTGAAATCTAACAAAACTAAAGTTTCCAATCCTAAGGTAGGACTCATTTTCCATAGGTGGTGAATCAGTCCTCTCCCAAATTTCTTAAAAATTAGGAGACAACTCTACAAAACCAAATTTGAGAATGTCTGCTTGTCAGGTTGTCGAGGTCAAATATGTATAAAATGGACAAATAGCCTTCTCCAAGCTTGAATTTGACTTATGTTGACTTGAAGCACATAGTTGACATAAAAATAAATCTTCAACACCTAATAACTTGTCAAATATACAAACAAAGGCTGCAAACAAACAAGCACAAAGGGGGAAAATGATTAGGGGTTACTGAATAGGGATTTTCCTTGTTCAAACCCTAGTTTTGGTAATTAAACCCTTTAAAAGATAATGAAATAGAAATGAATGATAAACTAAAAACATGCAATAGCTATTAACTTACCAAATCCTTGATGTCAAAAATCTAAACTAATATCAATGGTTGCTTCAAAGTTATTGAATAATGCTCGAGATTTCTTGAATATGATATGTGAATGTTGGAGGATTGTAGATGTAAAATGAGGTAAAAAAACACTTATTTATACAATTCTTGTGCCTAACTATCCTATCATACCTCATCACAGGCTGGCATCAAGTGAATTTGAATAAAATCCTGAAAGGAAATTTAAAACATTTTTAATTTGGGGCCAAAGGGGACTCATTCACCACCCATGGTGAATGAATCCCACCTAGGACCTAAACACAAGTGTCAGAAAAAATGTTGTGTTTAATGTTATTTGTTGGGATAATATGAAAAGATACACTTAATTACAACTTATGAGGGCATAAAGAGACAAAATAAAGCATGAGAAATGTGTAAATAGTGAGGATGTGCCTAGAAAAGTGTGATATCTTGTTACAAGTCTTTACAACACTTCCAAAAAGGACTTGTTGATGAGTAAAAAGGTGATTTTTAGGTGAAATGTAGTAAATAAAGTGTAGAAGAATGTAGAAATATATTACAACACCTTCAAAAGACATTGTTCTTTGATTTTTAATACCTAAATAAGCATGTTCAAGCCATATTACATCATAAAATCAAAGCAACATAGTTCCAAAACCATGAAACAAGACCTAAAAAGCCATGAAAATGACAAGGGACCATTTTTCTATGGCATAATTAGGGCCCACTTTAGTGAGAGTATGAACCTATTTCAAAGTCGCACTAAAGTAGCCATAAACATTGAGGGGAGGATTCAAATGCACTTACATTAGCAAGATGGAATACAAAGAGAAAGGGGGATGATCAAGCCCATAAGATGAAGATCCCATGGAAAACTGAACATAAGAACAAAGGAACACACAAGTGTCAAGAATAATTGAATGAAGCTTCGATAATCAATCCAAATAGTTGTGAAAAGAGATCTTGCCTAATTGTTTGAAAAAGATAATGTGGGGTACAAAACTTTAGGTTGGCCGCAGGGTGAGAAGGCCCAAAAATTAAGATACATATGCTAGTTGGTATGCACTAACAAACACAAAGGTGGATATGGGGAGAAGTCATTCTGCTAGGTGCGCTTCTCACTCAACCATGCTAAAGCTATACCCACTCGATAATGTTAACAAGGTGCCATAAAGAAAAATTCCATGAACAAAGAAAAGGGGACTACAATCATGCAAGTTGCATTATGCAAGGTGGAAAAATGTAGAATTTGATGTAAAAATGCAAAATTTTAGATGTGTAAAAATGTAAAGGATGTTCAAATGAGTCTTGTTTAGTTCATACAAGGTTAGCCACATAGGGAACATTGTGTCTAATGTCTCCAAGAGAAGACCAATCAAAGAATAGTATAATTACAACTTAGGGGATGAAATGTGTCACATCAAACCACCAAGAGGAATGCAATATGTTGAGATAGATCACACTTATGATGTACATCACACCCAATGTCATCCACAAAGTGACAAATCCATCATGTAAATGACAAGGCTTCACTATGAACAGAGAACACATATGAATTAATGGTAATGTATGCCTCATATTTAAAGGAATTGCTAACATCGTTATATGAGCAATGAATTTAAAGTAGAGAAGAAAAGAAAATGCATAAAGAAAACAAGACATGAGAGCCAACCTAGAAATCCCTATGTGAAGTCATATGTTTTAAAGTTAGGTTGTGTCATGTCAAGGAAAAATGAAAAAGAAAGAAAGGGAGTTTCCCCACAAAAAGGAAAGCACACCAAACACATAAGGGATATATGGATTCGGGGTCAGTATGTTCATTGTTGCAATGTTGTGATGAAAGAGCTTGGAATTGTCATCATTCCCCAAAGTACATAGAACTAGAAGAATGACACAAAGAGAGAAAAAAAAAAAGGAAAAAAAGTCCATTTTGAGTCAACATGGAAGAGACATTGTAGTCTCAATGATTTTCATTATCCTTAAAAGGAGAAACACAAGAAAAAAGGAAATGTAGAATATAATTGAAAAAGCTTTTGGGGAAACATGAAGGAGACATGTCGGTCTCAATGCCTTGTGTCATCCCCAAAAGGAAAAAGACAAGAAAAAGGAAAGGGAAAAAGGGATTGGGTCAACATGGAAGAGACCTAGGATGTCTATACGCTTTGCATCATCCCCAAAAGGAAAAACCAAAACAAAGAGAGAAAAAGACAAGGACCTTTGTGGGTCAACATGGAAGAGACATAGGGCATCTCTACAGTTTGCATCATCCCCAAAAGGAAAAACACAAAAAAAAGAGAGAGAAAAATACAAGGACCTTTGTGGGTCAACATGGAAGAGACATAGGTCATCTCTATGCTTTGTGTCATCCTCGAAAGGAAAAAAACAAAACAAAAAAAAAAGGAAAAAGACAAGGACCTTTGTGCATCAACATGGAAGAGACATAGGGAATCTCTACACTTTGTGTCATCCCCAAAAGGAAAAACACAAAACAAAAAGAGAAAAAGACAATGCACAACAAAGAGAAGAATAGATTTTAGAATAGAAGAAGTGTAAAAAGAGAGAACAAAAAACACACAATACGAGAGAACACGATATGCACATGAAAGAAAAATAAAAATGAATGAGTAATGCTAATGGAAGTCAACCATTAACTAAGTTATTCATTTATCAATCTTAAAGAGATAAGCAAAAAAGGAATAACATAGTTAGGGGACAAGGGAAAATGCATCACAAGGGCAAGGCTAGAAACCCCTTACTATCCACAAAGTGTAAAGGTAAAAATGAGCCGAGATGGTTGATGGAAAAAGAATCATGCAATACTGAGAATAAGAAATTCTACAACTATGGAATGATAAAGGGAGTTGATTATGTTTAAGGTATGAGGGGGAAACAATTGGTATCAGTGAAGTGGTACTTTGCAAGTATTTCCTTCAATTTTTGGCATTCTTCAGTGTGATGTCCAAGAAGGCAATGATATTTGGAAAAAGGGATGTTAGAGTCCTTAGGATGAATAACCAACCTATTCGCAGGTGGTAAAAGTATAAGACCTTTGTTTAAGAGAAATTGAAGTCTCCTTTCACATTCAGGTGGACAATGTATAGGAAACTTAATCTTTTTGAGTTTGTAAGGTCATTTGCATTTTCTAGATTCTCCTTGTTCATGAATAGAAGTAGGAAAAGGATCTATGGGGATCCTAACATCCTTATCATTAGAAGGAGATAAAGGTTGATCATGTGGAAGAAGAATGTTTAAATTAGAAGGAGAATTCAAGATGACCGTTCCAACATCTAGAAGTCTCCTAGGTTGAAGAGGATATCTCTCAGGATGAGAAGGATCTTAATATCCTAATCTTGTTGTTCAATAATTTGATGTATTTCATGTTCATGTGTTGTGTCACAACCTTGTTTACTCAAAATAGTAAAACCTTTACCATATGTGTCCTCAAGGTTTATAGAATTGTTTGTTACTATATGCTCATAGAATGGGTGGGATTGTGGTAGTTGAGAGGAACTATGTCCACTTGACGAAGGAACCTTATGTCCTATATTGACTTTACGATGTAAATATGAAAACTGATCAGGAGGTGCAACAATGGGAAAATCTTGTGATCGCATGTATGGGTAAAAAATTGAATTGGCTTCAAGGTTGTCAAGCCAATCATTGCATAACTTATTCATGTTAACATCATCTTCTCTAATGATTTCAACATAATTACGAGGAAAATTATGAGTTGAAGGAGTGTGAGGTTGTCCAAGGTCATTAGGTTCACAACCAAAATCACAATTTGACATGCCTACTAATGATTTTAAAGAAGTCTAGAATTTATTGAAAGAAAATGCCATGATTATAATAAACTAAAATGAAATTATGGATATAAAACAAAGAATCTATAAATGAAAATAGAATGCAGGAACAAGAAGTTGTAATGCAAATAGATGGTAATAGAATTTCAGAAATTCTGATGAAAATGTAAAGACCTGGATTAATTCACCTTGAGTGGCAAATGAGTCCCAATATGGAAATTTTTTGAGAATTTTGTAGAGTTTTAAGGATGATTTAAATGATCTATAGTATGCAGTTTCAAATGCAGAATGTAGAATCTAAAGTTTTTCAATATGATGCAATGCAAAAATGAAAGCTATATGAATTTTTCACTAATGCAATATGAAAGATTCTTAAAATGAAATAACAAAGAAATGGGATAATTTAATGTTAGTGAAAATGCATAACACAATGCAATGAATAAAAGGTGTTCAATATTTGGGATCACAAAAATGAACCATAGATTTTTGGGACCTGAATGCTACTCTAGCACTTCTACGGTTTTCACCTAAAAGGAGAGAGATTGGGTCCAAAAATGCTAATGGTTTATTCAATTTAGGATGTGTGTGATGTGATATGATGTAGATGAAGTTAATTAAATTCAATTGACTAATTTAAATGAGCTAAAATGAATACAAATGTGTAATTAAAGCTATGTATGAAAACACACTATGATATGCAAACAACTATGTAGAATGAAGAAATTGAAAGAAATATGTAGAACAAAAGGTACAGGGGTAAATATTTGTTCACTTGGATGAAGTAGGATTATTTTGGAGTGTTATGGATGTTGATGAAATTTACTATTTTTTCATAGTGGGACTCATTCAGCCAAGGTGGCGAATTAATCCACCCACTAATGAAAAACTGTTGGGAGTTGGTTTTTGTCTATTGAGAACTAAAATTTGACAAAACTCATGTTTATAGTCCTAAAATGGGACTCATTCACCATAGGTGGTGAATTAGACCTATCCCAAATTTCTAGAAAATCAGGAGACAACTCTGCAACACCAGATTTGAGAATGTCTATGTTTTGGGTTGTCTTGGTCAAATCTGCAGAAAATGGACAAATACCCTTCTCCAAGCTTGAATTTGACTTATGTTGACTTGAAGTACCTAGTTGACATGAAAATCAATCTTCAACACCTAATAACTTGTCAAATCTACAAACAAAGGCTACAAACAAACAAGCACAAAGAGGAAAAATGATTAGTGGTTAGTGAATATGGGTTTTCCTTGCTCAAACCCCACTTTTGGTAATTAAACCCTTGAAAAGATAATGAAATGGAAAGGAATGATAGACTAACAACATGCAATAGCTATTAAATTACCAAATCCTTGATGTCACAAATCTGAAGTAATGTCAATGGTTGCTTCAAAGTGCTTGAATAGTGCTTGAAATGATGATGTAAAATGCTTGAATGCTTCAGATTGCTTGAATATGATATGTGAATTTTGGAGGATTGTAGGAAATGTAAAATGAGGTAAAAAAACACTTATTTATAAAATTCTTGTGCCTTACTATCCATTCATACCTCATCACATGCTGACATCAAGTGAATTTGAATAAAATCTCGAAAGGAAATTTAAAATAATTTGAATTTGGGGCCAAGGGGGACTCATTCGCCACCCAAGGTGAATGGGTCCCACCTAGGACCTAAAAAAAGTGTTAGGATTTTTTTTTGTCTAATGTTATTTGTCGAGATAATATGGAAAGATACACTTAATTACAACTTATGAGGGCATAAAGAGACAAAATAAAGCATGAGAAATGTGTAAATAGTGAGGATATGCTTACAAAAGTGTGAAATCTTGTTACAAGTCTTTACAACACTTAAAAATAGGACTTTTTGATGGGTAAAAAGGTGATTTTAGGTGAAATATATTAAATAGAGTGTATAAGAATGTAGAAATGTCTTACAACAGTTCACAACACCTTCACAAGACGTCATTATTTGAGTTTTAATAGCTAAATAAGCATGTTCAAGCCATGTTACAACATAAAACAAAAGAAAAATAGTTCCAAAACCATGAAACAAGACCTAAAAGGCCATGAAAATGACAAGGAACCATTTTTCTATGGAATAGCCTCATGAATCTCAAAGTCCATTGTTGTGTGGCACCTTATCAAAGTTATGAGGAAGTATAGCTTAGGTATGGTTGTATGTATGGGAGCCAAACTTAGGTGTGACTTTTCCATAGCCAATTTCTTTTCTGTGTGAGCACATATTGGGCACATGTGTACAAGTCTCACTTGAGACTCAACCAGTGGATGCCCTGAGGCTCCACTAGCCACTGTGACCATGCTTTTATTTTCATAGTGGACATCATGTTCTACTTTTAAATGTTCTTGGAAAAACAACTGAGCTTTGATCCACAACATGCGAAACAAATGATCAAGGCTTGATCCGCCCCTTTTTGTTTTCTTTTTCTTTTTCCCTTATCTTTGGAAATGGATGCATGTGCCCTATTATTGATCCTTATATTATTTACATGTGTGTTCCTTTCTTCCCATGTTGGTTTTCCATAGGATCTTGATCCTATGGGCTTGCACAACCCTCTCGGTCATTGTCATCTTATCTTACTAGCATTGGTACATTTGGAGCCCTCTTGATGTGTATTTTGTCTATTTTAGAGTTAGTTTGAAGCAAGTTCCTTCTCTCACTAAAGTGGGGGATAAATTTAGTGTAGAAAATTATATCCCTATACACTTTCACACTTGTTTAGGAACTTGTTAAATAAATGGAATTAAATATTCCTTTTTTAGGGTGTTGTTACGTATTTTATTATACTTTCACACTAATCCAAGGGTTATTTAATTAATTGGGATTATTTATTCTTTAATTGGGCTTATTTTGCATCCACAATCCTTAATTAATGCATCATTTTGAGGATAATCCTAACATATATATGATGACCAATCAAAATTTAATGTTTTTGGATTGTATGGCCTATATTTGATGATCTGGGACTCATATGACACCTTGGGAATATGGGTACCACCTAAGTTTTGGGGCCTTAATGTAATGACCCCTTTCTAGTGGAAGCACTTAATCCCAAAATCTTGCATTCAAAGTGTTTCTCAAATAGACATTAGAAATATTATAAATCAATAAATTTCAATCATAACATCCAATAAGATCAATGATGATATCAATATTTCATTCTTGACAAAGGATTATGCATTTCCTTTATAATTCTTTTCTTATTCTCCTAATCCATAATTCATATTTAGCATTATTTGATAATTTAGAAATATACAGATATACATACTACTTATTACCAAACTAATAAATATTGGAATTTCTATACACATATTGTATATACAATAATTGAAGGCCTAAACTATTCACCCACATATTGTAGTACATTTACCAAATATTAAATAGAGACATACCTAAATATATAGATACAAGTTGTTCATGTTTGTACTAACAAAGGTCATAATTACTTATATGGCTCAATAAACACTATAATCATGATTATTGCATATCTATATATGATTCTCATACACACACATACCTATACCTATATATTCCCTCTTATTAATATTCACATATAATTATTCTTTACTTATATTAATATATATATTCTAGTTTATATATTTATTCTTTAATTATATATATATATATATATATATATATATATATATATATATATATATATATATATATATATATATATATATATATTCCTTATTTATATTTCCTAGCATTCATATTCATACCTTTACATGACTAATTAATGTCATATACCTGTTGATGTTCTAATACATAAATCTCCTTAGTTTCTTTTTTTTTTCTCACCATCCTCATTATATCATACTTCTCTCTCTGTATATCTCCATATATTCTTTGAAGGGACATAACCTTTGAGATTACATATCTCTAAATGAGACATGTCTTTTTATAAACATAACTCTTTATCAAAACAAACCAACTTTTATTTAATTTCACCCTTTACCAACTTATGTTTATTGCTTCTCTTTGAATTAATCTTTAATTATTGGTTGCACCCTCCAATATCTCAATCACACCTTTTAAATAGAACCCCTTGTGTTATGCTATTGTTTATAACTAATATAGGTTCTTTTCAAAGCGATGCCTTTCTTCCATAAAGTCATTGCCTTTGACTAAAATAAACTTTTCCTTATAATGAATTGTTGCACTTTCTCTTATATTTATTTTTTTCTTAATATTATTATTTAAATAACATGCTTATAACCATAATAATGGCTATAATTATAATTTTAACATTGTTATTGATAATTATCATTGTAATTATAATTATATTATTATTTTATGTTTTTATTTTGTATTAATTTTACATACTTTAATATATATTATATCATAATAATATTTATGACATTATTTATAATATTCATTGATATTGTCTTGGACAATTATGTAATATCAAATCGTTAACTATTTTAATTATGCCTCTTTATTATCTAAATGTTAGGATTTTAGGGGAATGATAGTCCTCCCTACCATAGATTGTTTGTTGTCAAGCAATCATAGGAAACATCCTTCACTTCAATAGTTACAACACCTCAACTCAAGAAGTAGTTACACAAACAAAATTTTAATTAACCTTTTAAGCATAAGACACCATGGAGAAATATTGTTTTAAGGCATATTTGGAATGGAGAAAACACATGGAACTACTTAATGAAACATATGTATGTGTCAGGATATATGTTGATTACAATAAATACACATAAGTTGCATAGTGAATGCACGTAAGTCACAAGATATGCACATGAATACAAGTAAGATACAAGGATACCAATCTTAAAGTATACACATTATCACACATAAATCATAATGTAAGCCAAAAAGTATTCACTTGAAGGAAATTGAATACACATAAGCCATAATATGCATTTTGATACTCTTGAATACATAAGTCACAAGGTACACACTTAAATGCACTTGGATACAAAAAGGCTTCAGCGTTATGATCATCTATACACACAGGTTTTGAAGTACATTCGAATACACATGAGGCATAAATCAAACAAAAGAATACATTAGAAGAGTATTCATGAAGTAACTATGTTGAGAACATTTAAGACATAAGCAAACATCCAAATAGAGGAAGTGAAGCATACATATACAATCATATGTTTATGCAAGGAAAAATCCTACATGCATAGAATACACAATAGATATAGAGAAGTATTTTGGATATGTAGCAATCAAGTACACACAAAAACACACATGTTGAATACACACCATACATGGAGAAAATTATTATACATCAAATGGTCACAAAGTATGCACATAAGACATTGTAAGCCACAATCGCCCTAGTAATGAAGGTGGTATCTTACAAAGACTAAGAAGACATACGTAAAGCATATTCAAGGCATTGAGAGGGCACTCATGTATGAAGAATCTTGACAACATGAAGCTTCCATGAAATAATCATGTTGAAGGAACATCAAATATATAGAATTCACATAATTACTTGCAAGATAGACACACTTAGGAAATACAAGTAAGGCATGCTAATACATTCAAGGTATGCAAATACACTCAAAGAAGTATACACTTGAATACATAAAGCATGAGGTATGCTTGTCAATTGTAAGTAGATGTGGTATGGGCACACCAATCATGAAAAACACATCAGAAAGTTATCCATAGAGCAGTCATGTTGAATATATATTAGTCATAAATGCATACAAGATACAAAGCATGGGGAAAACATGACATGTAAATCATGTAGTTATACTTAGGAAAGGAAAGAAATATAGAGTACATATGTACAACACATCAACCCTGACAAGGTATGCAATCCATAAATACTCAAAAGGTTGGAAGCAAGCATACATAGAAGAATTATTTAAGACATGAATATGTAGAGAATTTGAGTACACTCCAATTTACTTCTATGCATGGAATACATGTACTTGATAAAAATCCATCTGATTTACATGAAGTGTAATCATGGGGTATAAATTTCAAAACAAAATTAAGGACACTCAAGCATACGCATAAATACACAACTTGAAGCATAACACATGAGATGATCATACATAAGGAACATAGGCATAAGAATGCTTGTAGATACACTCAATATATACAAAAAGTACATATAAGGAATTAATTTTGCAAACAAAAACTATACAAACATGTCATAGAGTATGCACTCAAATACAAAGTTATAGAGTATAAATAAAATCAAAAGTCATAGAGTATTCACCTAAATACAAATTCAATCATGAGTCATAATGTATACACTTAATTACAAATAAAATTGAATGAAGTATACTGCCAAAAAATTGGGAAGGGGGATTTGGTACATCCCATACTACATTGTGGACATGTCCACCTTCCCAAGGCCATCGAGTATACTCATGAAGTAGACACTCAAATACACATAGTAAACAATGTAGTACCCCTCCATTCTCACCTGGGATGTGTAGGTAGTCTGGCTAAGGAATCAGAAGAAGAAGGTGGGACAAGAGCTTCTAATGGTATTTTGTGAGTATGATATTACATTATGAATTGCATGTAATTGGTGATGTTTTTATATAGATGTAGTATTAGGTGGTGATGCAGTGAATTAGTAATTGTTCATGATGATATGATATGATTTGTTAGTTAGAAATGATTAATTCATTGGTTATATTATATTGTTTGGATAGATGTGTTGAAAGGATAGTGTAGCACCACTCATTCGTGGGTGCCCTGATACGCTGCGATTCCTTCTCACAATACAATGCTTGATTTTATATATGTATGCGCATGTACATGACTTCGTTTATATGTAGGATTGCAGGTACATAGTCTCGATTCCACCTGCTTGGCAGGACAGGGCGAGCACCTATAACCCAACGGTATAATGTTGAAACAGAGGTGGCGATGAAGTCATCCCATCCCATGATGTTAAATCGTCTTGTTTAAATGGTTTTGTGCATTCTTGTAATTGTCATTCTTTGTGGTCATCATTTGTGTTTTGTCGTACATTATTTATGTTGGTATTTTATATGATGTGATTGAATTAATTAAATAAGGGTAATATTGTTTATTTTAATGTTAGATTAAATTGTATTTAAAATTTTAAAAGGTTTTATATATTTTTAAAAAGTCATGAGTTTATTAAATGTTAATTAAATATTAAATTGTGTTTATTATTTTAATTAATTATCCTGTTGATGAATAATTGTTAGGATAGATTATTTAAATTAATTAGATAATGTGATGTCCAAGTAAAGTTGTAAAAATAGAAATTAAAACAAAAAGTATTGTGGAATAGAAAAATAAATAAATAAAAGAATGAAAAAGATGAAAGAGCGAATGTGATTTGATATTTAACTGAAAAGCTTGCTTTTAAAAATATAATTTCTTTTATTTATGATTTTTGAGAGCTTTTGAAGGAAATGGGTAATATATTTTATTTAATTGAAATTTTTGTAAGTTTTTTTGAACACACAGAGGTTTTATGGAGATAGGGTTGCACAAGTAAAGGGTTTTTGGAGTTTTGGGAAAAAAATACTTCTTTCATTCTCTTGCATTAAATTGGGAAGAGTTTTAGTATAAAGCATTGGATTCGGGTTCGACCATAGAATTCTGGATAGATGGATTCAAGCAGAAACTAGAAGCTCTTCGTTGAGGCCAGATTCAAACAAACATCATCAGATTTCGAATAGACAGAGGACTCCAGGTTCCAAATGTTTCATCTCATTCTTCTTTCTATTTTAAAAAGAGATTAGATAAATAAATGCAAAGATATAGTTGATTGTTTGCAAGAAAAAGAAAACCTTAATTAGAAATTTAATGATTACTAGTTAGCAAACCAATAGGAGAAAATTATTGTCTTTTGTGAAACCATTCTGTAATTTCTTTTATAATGTGATCATGAATGATATTGTTTGTATGTTCTTTAAAAAATATATATATATAGCATGAATTGAGCAAGAAATTGGATACTAAGATACCTCTGTCTCATTAGAATTATTGTTTATATTCAAATAGATTTGTTTATATATATATATATATATATATAGTATTTTATTTTATTTTTATTGTTTTTATACTTGTTATCTGGTTGGGTCAAAATTTTGTTCAGGCCGAAGTTATGGCCGTACCTGTGCTTGGCACAGAATTTGAGGATTGAATTAAAAAAAAAATTGATATAAAAATATATATATATATATATATAAATATTTAAGTTAAAATAAATAAGAAGAGAAAATCGCGAAATTCAAATTCGCATTTGCATTTTTAAAAAAAATATAAAAAAATATAAAAAAAAAATTATTTGGGAGTGGGGAGGGACGGCTGAAGCCGTACGCCTCCCCGTACCTCCCCTTGCTGTTGTTCTGCACACAGCAGTCTTTATGAGTGCTGCGCACAGTAGTCAATAAGACTACTACGACAGCCTTAAGGCCATCGGCCTTCCTTTATATTGTCATTCTTTTTATTAAATTTTATATTTTTGTTTTAATTCTTTTTATTTATATATATATATATCTATTTGGTATATTTATATATATTTTTTATTTTATTAAAAATTATAATTATAATATATTTTATTTAAAAATGTAAAATTTTAATTATTTTATTTAATATTATTTATTTTATAATGGAATTATAATTATTTAGTTTAATGTTAATTTATTACATTTTAAAAAGGTAATTTTTTTGTATTTTATTTAAAATGTTTAATAATGCTTTTATATAGGTAATTATATTTTTTTGAGGGCATTATTTTATTATTTGTTTTGGTTGAATAAATATTTTAGATAGAAATTTTGCTTTGGTTTTTATTTGCCGAGAAAAAAATTGCATTTTAGTATATATGGTGATTGGGACCTGATATTATTTTTTATAATCTAGTAAAAATTAGTTTAATTATTTTATTGGAAAAAGGAATTTAATTTAAATCTTGCAAAATATAATTTGAGTTTCTTTTACATTTTAGTTATCGTTTAGTGTTGTTCTTGTGGGAATCCTATTGTTTTTGCAACCCTTGTTCTAGAGGCATGTTTAATATTGAATGTCATACTTGTTTTGGTATTCTTTTGGGAATTGAAACTCGTTGATTGATTTTTGGAAGGATTGGATGATTTCTTAAGACCTTTGGTTATGTGTTGTCACGAGAGAGTTAATACCTCACATTTTCCCGTTTTGAGTATTATGCCTTATCTGTTTTAGTTCAACCCTTGCCTGGATTTGTTTTATATTAGGAGTCTTAGGGAGAGTGGTTTTTCATGGGGGTTGGCGCCTCAGTTAGAGGAAGGGTCAGTAGATCCCATGAGAGCTAAGCAATGACACTCTCCACTAGACACTCTTGTACTTGGTTATTGGTTGTCTCTAGGATAGTAAATTTTATGTTGTATCTAACTCTTGTGAATTTGATTTATGGTTGTTATTTAGTTACTTCTTTAATTGATAATGCTTTACTTAATTGTGGTGAGATCCATAGCTTTATCTTGTCATGTTTGATTCGTGAACGTTGATGGTTATTTTATTGTATACCTTGAGTTTGTATTTGTACTATGTTGTTCTTGGAGTCAGTTTGACATTCATGGTCGGGTTCTCTTCCTTGTCACCTCTGAGCACGGGGGGTGAATTATTTATAATTCACATGGTTGGGTGGAACGTGCTCCTTACCTGTTGGGTTCCCCATCATCAGCCTATCTTCTCAGCATTTCTGCATTTGGTGTTGCACTAGTTTTCCTTTGTAATTTAGATTTCATTATATTTATATTATCCCACACGTTTGGGAGATTGGATGTAATTATTAATCGAGAGCTTGTAATGTAATATTAAAATGATCATGTAATACTTAGGATCAACTGTAATTTGTTAAAACAGATTTATTGTAATTGTATTATGTGATGTATTAATATTCTCACTCTTGGTTATTAGATGTATCCTTATTCATGGTTTATAATATTAATAGTTATGTTGTTATCTTTTGTTTTCGTTCTTAGTTATTTGTGATGTAATCTCACATGCCCTAGAGAGCTAAGTGTAATAGTGCAATGTAATGTGTTATGTGATTATGGTTAATTTTTCTTGCATGTTTAATTGTATTGTTTCAAAAAAAAATTATTTTCTATGTGTGTGTTCTCTGGGGTTTGCACGACAGGTGTTACAAACAAGAATTCACACGAACATATGTTACGAAGCATAAATTATCTCAAAGTATATACATTAATGAAACAAAATCATACTTCATGAAATGAAAATACCAAATTGAAAGATATTAATCCAAACATAATCAAAATCATGAAAACCATTCTTATCATATTAATCACTAGTAAATCATATGTAATCATGCATTCAACTTGTAAGTTTCTAAGCAACTAAATAGATATTAAAAGACCCAAAGATATCATCCCTTGTTCATCAACATCATAGGCCAGGTAAGAGAGGTCCACATACAAGGATGTCCCTAGCACCTCCCTTATCAACCCGAGAGCACCAAACAAACACCCGTTGTAATGACCCCCTCGGCCCCCAATGGCAGACCATAGTCATCCAAGGAGGGTGGCCTACCTCGAAGGGATCCTAGTCTATGCTCTCCTCCATGCACGTCCAAGTTCCCTCCCAAATGATTTGATTGAAAAAGAATGATAATTTGGTAATGGGTAAACACACAATCCATTAAATAGTTTGGAGGAAGGATTCCCATAGGATTCCCTTAGAGCAGTCCCTTCTCAGCCCAAGAGCAGCCAACCAACACCTATGGAAATGATCCCCTAAACCCTCATTGGTAGACCTGCAGTCATCCAATGAAGGTGGTCTACCTTGAAGGAACTCTAGTATCTACTCAACCTATCAATTCCATCCCTCTAAACCAACTACATGATTGTTTGATGATACAAACAATTGCATCTAATGCTTATCTTATTAAAAGTCACAATTACACACATGCTATGAGGATTCGTTAATTTATCAAGATATTAAGAGTTCATTGTGAATAATCTGACTGTCTATGCAGTAGTCCTTTATGCTATTCAATGTTTATATTGATCAATTATCAAATATTAATAACTCCATTAACATCTTTATCAATATAAAATCTAATTTATCAATCATTAATATTTACATTCATAACATGTTTAAAAAATAGTATTTTCTAATTTTATGAGGGTATTTATGATTGATGATTTAGGGCTATGAAAGTATGCACCTAATACTTACCACTTCAATCTGCAAGAAACTCTTGTTTTTCCAACCAATGAAAATTATTTGATGGTTTCTTCTCTTTCCCATGTAGCATCTTCTTCAGGAAATCCCTTCCACTTGATTAGAGATTCAGTAATGATCTTGTTCCTCAATGTCCTTTCTCTAGTGTATAGGATAAATTTTAACTCTAAGATAGGTTGTCCTTCATTGTCTAGAGGAGGTAACTCAGGTAGCTCAAGCACACAAGAAATCAAGTCAAGCATGCAGGTAATTAGCTCAAGGAAGTAGAAAAATAGCAAGTAGCTCAAGAAAACAAGAAACCAACGCAAGCAAGTAGGCAAGTAGCTCAAGCAAGCAAGCAACTAGCTCAAGAAAGTAGACAACTAGCTCAAGAAAGTAGGAAACCAACTCAAGAAAGTAGGAAAGTAGCACAAGCAAGTAGGCAAGTAGCTCAAGCAAGAAAGAAAGTAGCTCAAGCAAGTAGACAACTAGCTCAACCAAGTAGGCAAGTAGCTCAATCAAGCAACCAACTAGCTCAAGCAAGTAGGAAAGTAGCTCAAGCAAGAAAGAAACTAGCTCAAACACACACAAGATGGTAGGAAAGATGCTCTAATACCACTTGTAATGACCCCTTTCTAGTGGAAGAACTTAATCCCAAAATCTCGCATTCATAGTGTTTCTCAAAGAGACATTAGAGACATTCTAAATCAATAGATTTCAATAATAACATCCATTAAGATCAAAGATGATATAAATACTTCATTCTTGACAAAGGATTATGCATTTCCTTTATTCCTTTCTTATTCTCCTAATCCATAATTCATATTTAGCATTAATTGATAATTTAGAAATATGCAGATATACACACTACTTATTACCAACCTAATAAATATTAGACTTTCTATACACATACTATATATACAATAATTTAAGGCCTAAACTATTCACATACAAATTCTAGTACATTTACCAAATATTAAACACAGAAATACCTAAATATATAGATAAAAGTTGTTCATTTTTATACTAAGAAAGGTAATAATTATTTATATAGCTCAATAAAGACTATAAGCATCATTATTCTGTATTTGTATATGATTCTCATATACACATATACCTACACACACACACACACAAACACACACACACACACACACACACACACTCACACACACTCACACACACATATATAATTATTCCCTCTTATTAATATTCACATATAATTATTCTTTACTTATATATATATATTCCTTATTTATATGGGTATGTGTAGAATCATGATGGGCCAAAAAGTGGTGATATGAAGGGTATGTGGCTGACAACTTTTTTTTACCGAAAATTGATGAAATGAAAAGGGTTTTTAAAGGATATTCTCAACTTTCTACCATTATAGATTATCTTTTACTTTGAGTCAAATAAATAATTATTATTCATTTTCTATTTGAATTATGACTAAAGTCCTGATTGATAGAAGGATTGAAAAACATCTATAGTTTTTAAACGGTATCACATTTTTTTGAATCCGAAACATGTGTCACATTATATGCTTTGCATACTATAGGATTAAAAAAAGAAAATATGAATTTCATGAAGTTTTGACCAAGTTAAGGTGGTCAGACATACAAGTTTTTATATTTTGTAAAACTTGTAATAAAAAATTCATAATTAATTATTTACATGGAAAATAATTCCAAAGAAAATATACATCACATCCAGACATGAGTCCTCTACTTTTATCTAAAATATTATAATTAAAGATTATCATTTTATTTGGGTTAGGGTGGTCAAACAGACACCTACTCATTTTTTCCTTGAAATTTAAGTACTACTACATTAAAATTTCAAATTTTCACCAAATAGATTTTAAAAAATAAAAAATAATTCTAGTAGTTTAGAATCTACATTCAATTTTCTATAGATTATATTCTTAATTTTTTTTTAAATAATATAGATAACTTCTTCAAAATTTTTATGTCAATTAGCCTAACTCTTATTTTTCTAAATTTTTTGCCACTTAAGGGCCTATTTTTTCCATGATGATCCTGCACATACCCATATTTCCTAGCATTCATATTCATACCTTTACATGACTAATTAATGTCATGTACCTACTGTTGTTCTGATACGCAGATCTTGTTAGTTTCTTTTTTTTTCTCACCACCCTCATTATCTCATACTTCTCTCTTTTTATATCTCCATATTTATTGAAGGGACATACCCTTTGAGATTAGATATCTCTAAATGAGACATGTCTTTTTATAAACATAACTCTTTATCAAAACAAACCACCTTTTATTTAAGTTCACCCTTTACCGAATTATGTTTATTGCTGCTCTTTGAATTAATCTTTAATTATTGGTTGCACTCTCCAATATCTTAATTGCATCTTTTAAATAGAATCCCTTGTATTATGCTATTGTTTTCAACTAATATAGGTTCTTTTCAAAGTGCTTCCTTTCTTCCATAAAGTCATTGCCTTTCACTAAAATAAAATTTTCCTTATAATGAATCATTGCACTTTGTATTATATTTATTTTTGTCTTAATATTATTATTTAAATAACATGCTCATAACCATAATAATGGCTATAATTATAATTTTAACATTGTTACTGATAATTATCATTGTAATTACATCGAGAGGTGTAACCCTACAGTGGTAGTAACCTATATAGGAGGCCAACAAAAGTAACGGTGTAAGAAAAAAGAAACCATTCATATTCTACCAGCTGTTAATAGAAGAATGCATGAACAAAGAAGGTGGAAGTTCAAAAGGCAAGAGAATGTAACCGATCATTTCTGGCAATAAACTCTACACTTTGTTGCTCTATTGAGTTGATCAATAACGTATGAAGCGATGGCTGCACTCTCCTCAATGATTTTAAGCATAAAAATTTTGGTTTCATTGTGTTTTGATAGTGGTCATTTCAATTGGATTATTTTCTGCCATTATTTCTCTGTGAAAAATGGTAAGTGATCTGCACTTTTATCCTGATATCTAGATCAAAGCTAATGAGTCCTATTTTTTTCCCCTCTTTTTGCTATGAAATTTTGTTTTGGCTAATTTATTTTTCTTTTAAATTCTCTAGAAGGAGCTAAAGGAAATTAGTATTCTGTATCAGGAGGTTCTAAGAAGAAATGGATCCAGTGTTGAGCACACCGCAACAACTATTAAGGTTTCCCCGATGAATTAGAGAATCATCTCAATGACACCACCAGTAAAAATGTTTACGACACAAAAGACATGGCCTCCACTACCATTAACTCTTATTTCTTTATTCTCGGCATGTCTAGCATTAATTATACTTTCTAAGAAAAACCAATGGACAATACATGGGATTTATAAGAAAAACTTAGATTTTCTTTTGAATTTAGCAAAATTGCATGAAGAAGAAAAATACAAGCTTGGAATTAATTCGGTCCAACAACATTAAATCTCTATTTATTCCGCTTTACATTGGCCGCTATAATGAATTATACCTAGTTTAGATTTAACTGTGAAGTAACAAGTCGGTTAGATTGATTTCATTCTCAATGCCCAAATTGCTTCAGCTTTCAAAATTACATCCATTCCATTGGTTGCAGGATTCACATCTTGGTTTCAAAAATTTGAACTACATTTTTTTAAGTTTAGTGCAATCAAAAGCATCCACTGGATGTTTTAATTCAAAAATTTAGATTAGATTACATATGGGTTGTAGATGTTACCATAAATTATTAAAATTTCATAGAAAGTTTCAATCTACAATCTATAAATTATTGAAATTTTATAGAAAGTTTCAATTTTAGTTGAACAATTAATGGTGAATCATTTTATTTATTTTCTATCTTTTATTATAATTCTAAAGTGTTGCAACATGACAAAAAGACAAAAATATTTGTAATTTGAAAATTAAAATTGAGGTTAACTATAACAAAAACATGACCAAAAAGCAGAAATATTTCTAATTGAAAATCAAAGTTGAAGTTAACAATAACAACTATTTAAACTTGTGATAGAAAAACTTTGACACAATGTAGAGGTACCCACATTTTCGAGATTATTTAATATGTGAATTATATTGTTAAAAAGTTATATATATATAACTATTAATATATATAATATTTTATAATATTATATAATTAAATTTATTTATATATTATATTGATTTATATTTTATTATATATATAAATAATTTATGTGTAGATTATAGATTTTTTTTATATTTTTAATATATGGACATTGCCATCTTATGACAATTTTGAATTGATCCAAAAATAAATAATTTTTGTTTTATTACTATTATTTAGAAAATCAAGATTGTATAAAAAAAATATTCTAAATTTACTATTTTATATAAAAGAAAGTTTCCAAATTAAATATTCAATATAAAAGATCTTTTTTAAATGTACTATTTCATACAAAAGCCAGTTTTTAAATTAACATAATTAAAATTAAAAATATTGAAAAAACTTTAAAACAAAAAATAATTATTCAATGTCATTGTAAAATATTTTTTAAAACAAAATTTGTTTCCTATTGAATATTCCATAAGAAGTTTGTAAAATTTTGATGAATAAAAATTTCTAAAAATCATTAAAATTTATGAAAGAAGATCTAAAATGTTATATTCAAATAAGATAGAAGCATGCACAAATATTTACATATATTATTGTTAACTTGCCTCAATAATCAAGCAATAATTCATTATAATTTCCTCTCCATAGACATTTATAGTCCATGTATTAATAAGAGAATGAAAGGAATCTTCTAGCTACACATAAAAGCAATTTTGTCATTGTTTATTTGTATTGGTTGATCAATGTCTAATTTTATTCCCAAAGATAACTTACATCATAACATGGGTGATGGAAAATTTATTAATGAGATTTATATTTAGCATTAGCACTCTCATATTTGTTTCTATCACATTGTTGTTTAATGTAGTGGTAAATAAATTTATTTTAGCTAACCATTATATTTGATGTAGATTTGCTAGGTTATGTCCAAAAAATGATACCTTTCACATGGGATGGTTTACATGAACTTCAAACTCTTTTAGGATGCACTCCAAAATCCCTCGAATGAAAATGCATCTTACATGTTTTAGAGTTTGAGCTATTTTAGTGTATGCTATTGATTATCTCATTCAAAATGACACAACAAACATCAAATTTGGTTCACAATAAATTAACTTCCACTTCAATTAAAGTGAAGGATATAATAAGGTTATAAAATAACAATGAGAAAGAAAATAAGAAAGTTTGAATAGAAAAGAAATGGATAGAAAGCAATCTTCTCTCACCTAGGGTGAGGCAAGCAATGTTGTTCAAAGTTAGGGCTAGAGTTCAATTAGAGTCAGGGTTATGACACAATTAGGGTTAAAGTTAGGGTTGGGGTTATGATGGAGCCAACATTAGATTAATTAGAGTTAGGGTTAGGATTTCGGTTAGGGTTATGGCTAGCAATATAATAAGGATTACAATTGTGTTAGCATTAGGATTAGTGTTAGGATTATGGTTAGAGATAGGGTCAAGATTAGGGTTTGGGTTAGGGATATAATTAGGATAGGATTGGGGTTTGAGTAAGGGTCAGGGTTAGGGTTCGAGATAGGATTAGGAATAGGGTTAGGGTTAGAGATAGAATTAGGATTAGGGTTAGTATTATGGTTAGGGTTAGGGTTAGAAATAGGGTTAGGATTGGGGTTCAAGTTTGAGTTAGCGATAGAAATAGAATTAGGATTAGGGTTGTAGTTTGTGTTCAAATTAGGGTTAGGGCTAGGGTTAGCGCTACGATTAGAGATAGTGTAAGGATTAGGGTTAGGGTTAGGGTTAAAGATAGAATTTGAATTAGGGTTACAATTAGGGTTAGAAATAGAATTAGGATTAGTGTTGCAATTAGTGTTAGGGTTAGGGTTAGGGTTAGGGTTAGAGATAGAATTAGGATTAGGATTAGGATTGGGGTTTGGATTTATGTTAGGATTATGATTATGATTAGGCTTAGGGTTAGAGTTAGAGATAGGGTTAGAATTGGGGTTAGTGTTAGGGTTAGAAATAGAATTAGGATCAAGTTTAGAAATAGAATTAGAATTAGGGTTCAAGTTAGTGATAATATTAGGGTTAGGGTTAGGCATAAAGATAAAATTAGGATTAGGGTTGGGGTTAGCATTACAAATAGGGTTACTAATAGGGTGATGGTTAGAGGTAGCATAAAGATTAGGGTAAAGGTTAGGGTTAGAGATAGAATTAGGTTTAGGGATGATGTTTTTGTTATGATTAGGTTTATAGTTAGGGTTTTGGCTAAAGATAGAGAGAACATTAGGGTTAGGTTACAATTAGAGATAGAATTAGGGTTATGATTAGGATTAGTTAGGGTTAGGTTAGAGATATGACCAACATTAGGGTTAGGGATAGAATTAGGATTAGGATTGAGCTTTTTGTGAAGGGAGAAATGTCTTCCAAAGTTAGGGCTAGAGTTCAATTAGAGTTAGGATTATGGCACAATTAGGGTTGGGGTTCAAATAGAATTAAGGTGGTTTAATTAGGGTTAAGGTTAGAGTTAGGGCTATGATGGAGTCAACATTAAATTAATTAGGGTTAGGTTTAGGATTGGGATTAGGGTTAGGGTTAGAGATATAATTAGGATTAGAGTTAGTATTAAGATTAGGGTTAGGGTTATAAATATGGTTAGGTTAGAGATATGACCAACATTAGGGTTAGGTTTAGGGTTAGAGATAGAATTAGGATTAGGATTAAGGTTTCCATGAGGGGAGCAATGTCTATGAAAGTTAGGGCTAGAGTTCAATTATAGTTAGGGTTATGGAACAATTAGGGTTAGGGTTCAAATAGACTTAAGATGGTTTAATTATGGTTAAGGTTAGAGTTAGGGATATGATGGAGTCAACATTAAATTAATTAGGGTTAGGTTACAATTAGAGTTCAATTAGAGATAGAATTAGGGTTAGGATTAGGATTAGTTGGGGTTAGGTTAGAGATACAACCAACATTAGGGTTAGGGTTAGGGTTAGAGATGGAATTAGGATTAGGATTGAGGTTTTTGTGAGGGGAGTGCAATGTCTTTGAAAGTTAGGGCTAGAGTTCAATTATAGTTAGGGTTATGGCACAATTAGGGTTAGGGTTCAAATAGACTTAATATGGTTTGATTAGGGTTAAGGTTAGAATTAGGGTTATGATAGAGTCAACATTAAATTAATTAGGGTTAGGTTACAATTAGAGTTCAATTAGAATTAGGGTTATGACACAATTAGGGTTAGGGTTCAAATAGACTTAAGATGGTTTAATTAGGGTTAAGGTTAGAGTTAGGGCTATGATGGAGTCAACATTAAATTAATTAGGGTTAGGTTTAGGATTGGGATTAGGGTTAGAGTTAGGGTAAAAGATAAAATTAGAAGTAGGGTTATAATTAGGGTTAGAAATAGAATTAGGATTAGAGTTGCAATTAGTCTTAGGGTTAGGGTTAGGGTTAGGGTTAGAGATAGAATTAGGATTAGGATTGGGGTTGGTGTTTATGTTAGGATTATAATTATGATTAGGCTTAGGGTTAGGGTTATAGATAGGGTTAGGATTAGGGTTAGTGTTAGGGTTAGAGATAGAATTAGGATTATGGCTAGAAATATAATTAGGATTAGCATTCAGGTTGGTGCTAATATTAGGGTTAGGGTTAGGCATAACACTAAACTTTAACACTAAAACCTAATGCTAACTATAACCCTAAACATAAGTCTAAGCCCTAACCCTCACCATAATCATAATCATAAACCAAATCCTAACCCTAATGCTAATCTTAACCTTAATCATAACCTTGACCCTAACCCTAACCCAAACCATAGCCCTGACCAAATATAAATCCTTACCCTACCCCTAATTATAATTCCAATCCAAACCTTAATAGTAATTTCAACCCTACCCTTATCACTAACCAAAGCCTTATTCCTAACCTGAAACCTATTATAATTATAATCCAAACCCTAGCCCTAACCATAATTCTACCCCTAACCCTAACATAATTCTCACACTAACTATTCAACCATAAACCCAACTGTAACACTAAACCCTAACCCTAATCATAATAATAAATCTAAACCAAACCCTAACCCTAATGCTAACCCTAACCATGATATAAACCATAATCCTAAATGCTAACTCTAATCATAACCCCAAATATATGAATTTATTCAATGTGTTACGCACATCACGACTGCTACTAGCAAATATATAGCCTATATATAAGATACGCCGAGATGTATCTCAAGGCGTTTAATTTTTTCATTATTCAACTTTAATAAAAAATTGAAGTTGAAAAAATTCAACGCCTCGAGATACATATCGGTGTATTTTATATATAGGTTATATATTTTCTAGTTATAATTATAATATTATTTTATATTTTTATTTTTTATTAGGGTATGTGTAGGATCATGATGGGCCAAAAAGTGGTGATATGATGGGTATGTGGCTGACGACTTCTGTTTTTACCCAAAATTGATGAAACAAAAAGGGTTTTTAAAGGAGATTCTCATCTTTCCATCAATATAAATTATTCTTTACTTTGAATTTAATAAATAATTATTATTCATTTTCTATTTGAATTACGAATAAAGTCTTGATTGATAGGTTGATTGAAAAAAATCTATATCTTTCATACAGTGTCACATTTTTTGGATCTCAAACATGTGCCACATTCTATGTTTCACATACCATTGGATTACAAAAATAATAATTTCATGAGACTTTGACCAAGTTATGGTGGTTAGACATATGATTTTTTATATTTTTAAAAATTTGTAATAAAAAAATCATAATTAATTATTTACTAAGAAAAAAAAATACAAAAAAGAATGCATCACATTGTGACATGAGCTCTCTACTTGTACCTAAAATATTATAAAAAATATTATCATTTTATTGTGGTTAGGGTGGTGAGATAGACACCTACTTATTTTTTCCTTGAAATTTAAGTTCTACTGCATTAAAATTTCAAATTTTCACCAAATAGATTCTTTTTGTTTTTAAATAAACCTAGTAGTTTAGAAACTACATTCAATTTTTTATAGATTCTATTCTTACATATTTTTTAAATAATATAGATAACTTATTCAAATTTTTATGTCAAGTTTCCTAACTGTGATTTTTTCTAAATTTTTTTCCACTTAACGTCCTAATTTTTCCATGATGATCCTACACATACCCATTAATTTTACATATTTTAATATCTATTATATCATAATAATATTTATGACACTATTTATAATATTCATTTATATTGTCTTGTACAATTATGTAATATCAAATGATTAACTATTTTAATTAGGCTTCTTTATTATCTAAGTGTTAGGACTTCGGGTTTGACATGACACTTAACCTAGATTTCTTATTAAACTAATAATTTCTTGTAAAATTTGTCCCAAGCTTAGCCTAATAGGACTCATATAGGACAACTGGCATATAAGTCCCACTTAGCCTAGACCTAAATTAAATTTAATTTTTTTGTAATATTTTATTCTACTAAATTGTATGTTTGCTTGTAGTGTTGTAATTTTGGGAAACTTGGAATAAACAAGTATAATTACAAGGTTATTTCACTTAGTTTTCACCTAGAAACTTTAATGTGCACATGTGATCTAATCATTTCAACATTCTAGCAATTCAAGAGTTTACAAGAGCATTCAAGAGCATTCAAGATTGATTATCAAGAATTTGGAGTATTAATCAAGTATCAAGTATCATGTCAAAGTCATCATGCATCATGTTTTTTTTAAGCTAACATTTGTTATGTAGGTTCTTATGATTCAAGTGACCATTCAAGTCAAAATCCATAACATATAATCAAGATTCAAGATCCACATTCATAAGCCATTACTTACATGTTTGCAACATCTTATTTAGGGGTTTGGTGAGTTGCAATATTTTATATTTCTTCATTCATCATTTCTCCTTCCTAATTCATTTCATTTCAAGGTTTGATTACCAAAATGGTGTTTAGCAAAGGAAACCCCTATCCACTAAAAAAATAACATGTTTCACTCTCTTTGGTGTGTGATTGTGGTTCTAGGTGGTTTAGGATGAAGATCCGTCAAGAAATATTGGAGAAAAGTTATCAAGTTGTAAAATTTGTCACCTCATTTATAAGATCACCAAACGTCATCTACAAAGCAAAATTCATCATTTCAAATCTAGAAATTAGGTTGAGAAGGAGCAACACAGATAGAAGAGTGGATTTTGATCTTTACCTTCTAATAAAATTTAGTAGAATTGGTATGCTAGTTCTAGCATATGAGTCCCAGTAGAGGATTTTTTCCAAATTTTAGGAGTTCGAAACTTGTCATTCCTAGATTTTTGTTTTTGCCCAGAAAACCTAATCTGGGACTAAATGTCTCAGCCTGGTGTATGACTCCTAGTAAGTATTAAAGCGAGCATTTTCAGCATTTCAAACCTTGTTATGAGCTTCTACAGGTTTCCATGTTCACCTCTATGTTTTCTTAGTTTTCTATTCTAATTTTCATTCATTTATAAGAAATTCACCTAAGTCTTTCTCATCATTAGGATTTATCATTTGTTTTTGCATGTTACTAGTCTTTCCAAGCCCTTGCTTGGTGGTAAACCCTCTTATTGTCTTTAATCGTACTATAGGAAAACCTTTAGCAGATCTCTTTCCCGTATTCCATCCTTGGATTGAGATCTCTAGCATTTCCTTGACTGAAACTAAGTGAAATAGCAAGAGGCCTTTATCCCTTTTTTTCCATCTCCTAAAAGGTGGAGAACTCTCCCTATTTTCTTTGTTTCAATCATCAACATATTCTTCCATGAGTGTATGCATGTAATCATAAGAAATGGTTGTTGTAGCTCTTTGGGATGTCACTTTGGTGGCATTCTTGAGACTAAATGACATAACATTCCAAAAAATGGTACCCCGTGCATAGGCGGAATCTATTTTGTGTTGATCTCTTTAGGAGAGATTTTAATTTGATTGTATCTCAAGAAATTGTCCATAAGCGATAGCATCCATATCCCACTGTAAGGTCTAATATGATGTCAATGTTGGGTAATGAGAAATCATCCTTAGGAGAAGCTTTGGTAAGATATCTAAAACTATGCACACTCTAATTGCACCTATTGGTTTAGTAATAGGAACAATGTCCAATATCCATTCAAAATATTCTATGGGGTGAATGAAGCCAACACCGAGAAGTTTATTCAACTAAACCTTGAATAGGAGCATGATCTGTGAATACATTTTCCTCATTTTTTTCTTTACTGGTTTAGCATTTGGAAGTAGTGGTAAATGGGTATATGCAGGATCATCATGGAAAAAATAGGCCCTTAAGTGGCAAAAAATTGAGAAAAATTAGAGTTATGAAACTTGACGTAAAAATTTGAATAAGTTATCTATATTATTTCAAAAATATGTAATAATAGAATTTTTATAAAATTGAATGTAGTTTCTAAACTACTAGGTTTATTTAGAAAAGAAAAAAATCTATTTGGTGAAAATTTGAAATTTCAATGCAGTAGTACTTAAATTTCAAGGAAAAAAAAGTAGGTGTCTGTCTGACCACCCTAACCACAATAAAATGATAATATTTTTCTATAATATTTTATATATATAAGTAGATAAATAATGTCCCGATGTGATGCATATTTTTTTGGTAATTTTTTTCCAAGTAAATAATTAATTATGAATTTTTTACTACAACCTTTAAAAAATATAAAACCCCATATGTTTAACCACCTTAACTTGGTAAAAATTCATGAAATTCATTTTTTTTTTAATGCTATAGTATGTGAAGCATAGAATGTGACACATGTTTTGGATTAAAAAAATGTGAGGGTATGTGAAGGATCATGATAGGCCAAAAAGTGGCAATATGATGGGTATGTGGCTGATGACTTTTTTTTAACCCAAAATTGATTAAACGAAAAGGATTTTTAAAGGAAATTCTCAACTTTCCAAATATATAAATTATGCTTTACTTTGAATTTAATAAGTATTTATTATTCCTTTTCTATTCAAATTATGACTGAAGTCCTGATTGATAGACTGATTGAAAAACATCTATAGCTTTCAAACAATATCACATTTTTTGAATCCAAAACATGTGTTACATTCTATGCTTTGCATACTATAGGATTAAAAAAAGAAAAAAATGAATTTCATAAATTTTTGACAAAGTTAAGGTGTTCATACATACAAGATTTTTATATTTTTAAAAAGTTTTAATAAAAAATTCATAATTAATTATCTACTTGGAAAAGAATTACAAAAAAATATGCATCACATCGGGACATGAGCTCTCTACTTATTTCTAAAATATTATAAAAAAATATTATCATTTTATTGTGGTTAGGGTGGTTAGACAAACACCTACTTATTTTTCTCCTGAAATTTAATTACCACTGCATTGAAATTTCAAATTTTCACCAAATAGATTTTTTTTTTAAACAAACCTAGTAGTTTAAAAACTACATTATATTTTCTACAGATTCTATTCTTACATATGTTTTAAATAATATAGATAACTTGTTCTCTTCTTTCTCTCATTTCCCTTTCCAAGGTTTCCCTTAACTCCTCCAGCTCTCTTGCCAATTGATTTTTAGGTGCCATTATTGATTCTTCAATCCATAAAGGACCTACTCACTGCTCTGATACCACTTTGAAGAAAACACAATGATTCTCAAGAATTTCAAAGATGCAAACTCAAACCCTCTTCTAGGCACCCTGATGGAAACAAGCCTCAATAGTGCATTTATAACTTGGATGCTTTCCTTATGGACCAAAAACCTAGGAATGTTCTTAAGAGACACAATTACACTTTTATTGAATCACTACAAAATCCCCAAACCTCTGTCTTATATGCAAACCCACTTTTCCACCTTAATTAGGCTTCTAGCCCAACTAGGTGTCTAGCGATCGATTTTGACTTTGTTCTCAAACTTTCCATAGGACTCCTCAATCTAATGATTGTTTTAGATGTGGTTTGTGATGATACACAACATATCGACTCCCTGATGACACTTGTTTTGGATCAAACATACCAAAATTTGTTTTTTCCTTAAATTTAAGGCCTCATTAGCCCTCTTTTTCAAAGCAACCCCTCTCTAAACTTAACCCCTGACCATGAAAATTTCATCAGTGTCTTAAAATTTTTTCAAACCAAGGATTTTAAATTTCTTAGTCTTCTATGACACCGTTAAGACCCTCAAACACAAAACCCTCACTAAATGGCTCCAAAACTAGGGCTTCTTCAATCTTGGCCTCCCAAACACTTCTAGAACTATTTCATTGACTCCAAACCATTAGGAAAACACATTTAGACAATACAAACTCAAAAATATACACCTTATGAAAGTAGATCTCTTGCTACTACACCTTAGCCTCCATTTTCATGCATTTTGCTTTGTGAAAACATGGTGTACACCCAACTATTCTTCTTTACTTGCATTTAATCTTGTTATATTTATATTATAAATGTTATAATATATTTATTTCATAGGTTACAACATCATTCCTTCATGAAATGGATCAAACACCCATGAAAACCACCAAAATCTTTTGAAAAATATGTGTTTCCTTAGGACAGTCAGCAATATAATACAATGAATTGAATATAAATGGGTATCAAGGCATGAAAAAGCTTAAATACTAGTAGATACAAGTCTCTAAATCATTCAAATAAGAATAACTTCAATAACAATAAAAAAACTCATCGAAAGACTCAAGGAAAATGCAAGAATTTGATGTTTTTCTATTTTTTTCCTGTAGCAGTCCATATAGTCACCTCCAAAATCAACCAACCTCCATAAAAATGAGTTATCCAACATTAAAAACCCTTTCCCCAACTGTTCAAACTATTTGGGATTGATTTTAATGCCTAGTCATTGTTAAAACTTAAAAAACCTACTTACCTGCCCAAAGTTGGAATTCAAAAATTTGAATTTTCCAACTTGAAATTTATTAATACCTATTACCTAAAACCTTCTAAAACTTATTAAATTTCATTATTCAAACTTATTTGACTCAATTAAAACATTATACTCCTATCTAACCTCCTAGAACATTATTGTTCCATTTACAAAGCATTTTGGTCCTAGGGTCCTTATCAGGACCCTTAGGACAGTTGACTCCCTTCATGTTATTATCCATTTAAAAAGCCATTATAGGTTTCAAAATGTTATAACCGATGTTATTAGGTTCTTGATATGTCTTCATGACCCTTGCAATCTCCTATCTCTTGAAGTGTTCCTTGAAGAGCTTGGGTGCTCCTGCACCACTTGAGAACATGATGAGTGATGAAGGATAGTGAGTTATGACTTAAGATGAGTTAGGAGATTTCAAAATGAGGGGAAAAACCCTTATTTATAAAAAATTATAACTAAATTCTCAAAAATACCTCATCATTGGCCAACCTTAGGTCTTAAAGAACAAAAAACCAAAAGAGATTTGAATTAATTTTTATTTGTTTGCAACTCAAGGGCAGACAACTGAGAGGGGGGGTGAAGCACTTTTCACCGAATTTAAAACTTATTCAACTTATTAACCTTATTCTCATATTTGATCATTAATCATGAAAGCATAAATGAACAACACATCAAAAGAACACATAACACAAAGATTTTTTATGTGGAACCCTATTAGGGGAAAAACCATAGTGGAGGTCAATCCACAAGATTATACCCTATTAAAAGTATAAGAAAATGTGAATGGGGAATGCACATGCATTCAAGAACACTACCTAGAGCTCACTGCTCAATTACAATGGAAGACACACTATCTTACATAAAGGTTATGATTAAATCCATCAAAATTTGAACTAAGAAAATAGCATCTGCTAATTCCTAGTTACAGTTTAGGTTAAGCACATGAACACTTCTTCACTCTTCTTCACTCTCTGCTCTACCTTCAAATGATCTAAATAATATTCACACATATTACTCGCACACTTCACATACACACACACTTCCAAATGATAAAAAAATCACTTATATATATTCGCAACAAGAAATTACATCCCTATAAGTCGACTTCAACAAAATAGAAAGAAAGAATATAAACAGTCAACTCAGATCAATAAAGATTATTCAAGAAAATCAAACAAGGCTGGCCACAACATAGTGAAGACAAAAAATAACATCCTCAAACACTAACCACTTCAATTAATTACTCCTCAAAGATCCACAACAAGCTTCAACACCTTGTTAGCCAAGAACTTGAAAAACATGAACATGCAAGAGAAAATCTTAGATTGCGAGCACAACGATCAATGTGAACATGCAAAACAGATAGATCACAAACTAGACTCATTCAAAAAAATCATAAAACACTATAGAGGCATCCACAACAAGTGAACTAACTAAAATCATATGATCTTCATTTAGGAACATAAATTGAAGTAACAAAAAAATTGTCAGAATAAAAATCTTCATAACTTGATCAAATCTTCATGAAGATCTCTAAAACTTGGCATAGATAAACTATATATACTCAACAAGAAACCCTTTATTCCATAACCTTTGAACATGAACGTACTAATCAAACTGACATACATAACTTCACTTCACCACTGAAAACCTCTAGCACTTCTTATTACAATTTTCTTTATATCATACAACTTCTAATGCAACAATGCTAATAATGTTGGCATCAATGAGAAACACATATCAATAACACACCACAACATCCAAAAAAATTTCCCTTTTACATTAATGGAAACACATGATGTGAAATATACAATCAACATAACTACACTTACTCCCCCTTAGGTTCTAACTCTTCTCTCCTCAAATCTTCTCCCACAAATATTTTTCACATTACTCTTCTCCCACTTTGACATCAATGACAAAGATCTCTTCTATGAAAGATCTAAACCACATATCTAAAAAACTAAACATCTGAACATTTGACTACTCCTCCTGAGTAGCATCCATCACAACATCAATTCAAATCAAAATATGATCATGAAATGCACAGATTGATGCAAATCAATGCATCATTTGTTCTGATTAGGAGGGGTAATCACCCCTAACTTCCCTCTGAGATACTCAAAAGTATCCTTAGGCCATGGCTTGGTAAATATGTCTTCAATTTTCTTCTTAGTAGGCACATAGTCCAATTTGACTTCATTTACACTTACTTTCTCTCTCAAAAAGTGAAACTTGGTAGATATATGCTTGGTTTTGGAATGCAACACTAGATTGTTAGAAATTTTAATAGCACTTGAGTTATCATAGAATATAAATATAGGTTCATCATACACAACTTTGATATCCTTCAACATTTGCTTCATCCAGAGTACTTGAGTACAAGTATTAGCAGTAGCAATGTATTCTGCCTCTGCAATAGAGAAAGAAATAACATTCTATTTTTTGTTTAACCATGAAATCAACTTCTTTCCCAAGAAAAATGCTCCACCACTAGTAATTTTCTTGTCATTCCCATCTCCTACCCAATCAGTGTAAGTAAAGGTACTCGAACTAAGAGCGTCATATTTAGGATACCATATACCAAAATCAACTATCCCCTTCAAGTATCTAAAAATCCTCTTCATAGTAGCCACATGAGATTTTTTAAGATCAGCTTGTAATCTTGCAACAATACATACATCATTCATGATATCAGACCTAGTTTGAGTCAAATAATCAATACAACAATCATTGATCTGTATCTACTATTATTTTCATTTGAAGAATCATCATCAGTTGTCAACTTGCATCTGGTTACCATGGGTGTACCAACTGCTTTGAATCTTCCATACTAAATTTATTCAAAAATTCTTCCACATACTTGGACTGAGACATAAAGATTCCTTTATCTAACTAAGTATTATGTAATCCCAAGAATATTTTCATCTCTCCAATAATTGACATATCAAACTCATTTTGTATCTCATCATCAAAGTTTATGCACAAGCTATCATCTCCTCGAAATATGATATCATCAACAAAAACTTCCACAATCAAATCTTTATCATCATTCTTGAAATATAGATTACTATCAGCAGTACCTTTGTTAAATCTAAGCCTCACCAAGTACTTATCCAATCTAGGATACCATTCTCTAGGGGCTTATTTGACTCCATACAATGCTTTCTTCAATCAAAAAACCATATCTCCATGATTAGTCAACTGGAATCCATCTGGTTGTTCAACATACACCTCTTCTTCCAATTCTCCATTTAGAAAAGCTGACTCGACATCCATTTGATAAACCTTGTAGTATTTGTAAGTAGCATAAGCAAGAAACAATCTCACAGCTTCAATTCTACCAATAGGGGCAAATATATCTTCAAAATCAATAAATTCCATCTATTAATATCCCTTGCATATCAGTCTTGCTTTGTTTCTAACCACTTCACCTTGTTCATTCAATTTGTTTCATTTCTAAAGACCCATTTAGTTCCAATTACATTCTTATCCTTAGGTCTAGAAACAAGAATCCATGTATCATTCTTTTCAATTTTTTGTAGTTCCTCTTTCATTGCTTCAAGCTAATGCTCATCTTTGCATGCTTCATTCACATTGTTAGGCTTATTCTTTGAAATCAAACAATATTATTCTACAATTCTTCTCCTAGTCTAGACACCTTTGTTCCTATCAACTATGATCTTATTTTATGAATTATTCAATCTTAAATACCTCAAAGTCTTCTTATTCTTCAATTTCAGTCTCTTCTGATATCTCTTCTATTCTTCCACCAATTTCTCCTTCCTCTTGATTTTCTTGATTCACTGGAATGATTTGGACTTGACTTGAAGTCTGGCCTTTGTTTGTATTGATATTATGATTGCCATAATCATATCCATAGGTTCTAGATGGTCTACCAAAGTCTTCATCAATCTTAACATTTGCACTTTCAACCATTTTCTTCAATCTCTTATTGTAACACCAATAGGCCTTACTTTTAGTAGCATACCCCAAAATGATTCCTTCATCACTCCTAGCATCAAAATTTCCTATATCTTCATCTCTTTTGATATAACACTTGTTTCCAAAGATCTTGAAATATCTCATAGTAGGCTTTTGACAAGTCCATAGCTCAAAAGGATTCTTACCAGTATCACCTTTGATTTGTACCTGGTTAAGTGTGACACAATAGTACTCATAGCTTTTCTCTAGTAGATATGAGGTACATTTCATTCAAACATCATGGTTCTAGAAACATATAAAATTGTTATGTTCTTCCATTCCACACCCATTTTATTGAGGGATTATCAATGCAGATAATTGTCTCTTTATTCCATACTCTTCACAAAAGGATTTAAACTCACCATAAGTGAATTCACCACCTCTATTTGATCTCAGACACTTAATCTTTAGACCTATCTCTATCTCAACCATAGCCTTAAATATCTTGAATTTCTCTAGAGCTTTAGATTTCTCCCTTAAGAAAGTAGCCTACATCGTCCTTGAATAGTCATCAATAAGCAACATGAAATACCTGTATCCTTGTAAACTTCTAGTTCTAGCAAGACCACACAAATCAGTATGCACAAGATCCAACAAACCATTTGAATTTTTTTGTTTACTTCGAAATGAAATTCTTGTTTTCTTTCCTAATTGACATTCCTTGCATATTCCTTTAGTAGCTTTCATCAACTTAGGAAGGGGTATGTGCAAGATCATCATGGAAAAAAATAGGCCCTTAAGTGGCAAAAAATTCAAAAAAATCAAAGTTAGGCAACTTGACGTAAAAATTTGAATAAGTTATCTATATTATTTCAAAAATATGTAAAAAATAGAATCTATATCAAATTTAATGTAGTTTCTAAACTACTAGGTTTGTTTTTATGAAAAAAAAATCTATTTGGTGAAAATTTGAAATTTCAATGCAATTGTACTTAAATTTTAGGGAAAAAATAAGTAGGTGTCTGTCTGACGACCCTAACCACAATAAAATGATAATGTTTTTTATAAGATTTTAGATATAAGTAGAGGACTCATGTCTCGATGTGATGCATATTTTTTTGTAATTTTTTTCCAAGTAAATAATTAATTATGATTTTTTTATTACAAATTTGAAAAAATATAAAAAAACTCATATGCCTGACCACATTAAATTGGTCAAAACTTCATGAAATTCATTTTTTTCCTTTTTTAATCCTATAGTATGTGAAGCATAGAAAGTGACACATGTTTTGGATTTATAAAATGTGATACCATTTGAAAGCTATAGATGTTTTTCAATCAACCTATCAATCAAGACTTTAGGCATAATTCAAATAGAAAATGAATAATAATTACTTATTAAATTCAAAGTAAAGCATAATTTATATTGGTGGAAAGCTAAGAATCGCCTTTAAAAACCCTTGAAATTTCATCAATTTTGGGTAAAAATAAAGTTGTCAACCACATACCCATCATATTGCCACTTTTTGGCCCATCATGATCCTACACATATCCGAAGATCTCTCACAGCCCTAGTGGAACTTATCTTGACAATATTATAAAAGTCAACATGACACATTATCCTATGCCACAACCAACTTTCATCAACTTGAGCAATCAAACAACTTTTACTAGCAACACTTAGGTGGAAAATATTACCTTTTGCTTTTGTACCTGATGAAATCACATTTCCAAAATTTCCCAATATTTTGCACTTACCATCCATGAACTAAAGATTGCATCCCTTATCAACCATTTTTCCAACACTTAAAATATTATGCTTCAAACCTTCAACATATAAGACATCATCAGTATTATGCTTACCATTAAGAGAAATGCATCCTTTTCCACGGATCATACCATCGTTGTCATCACCAAATCTCACAACACCACCATCATACTTTTCCAAACTCACAAACTTACTGTTATCTCCTTTCATATGATGAGAACAACCACTTTCAATTACCCATTCATCTTTCTCTTCAATTCAAGCCACTTGGGCTTTCTACACATTTGTACAACTAGTATATTTAGTAGACACATGATTATTTTCCTTCATAGCAATAACCAAAAATTCATCTTCACTTGCATTTCCTTTGTCAGATTCATCATCTATCACACCTTCATCAACAACATAGTAACACTTCTTTTTGAAAGAGAAACATTTAATAGGAAACTTCCCCTTATACTTACCTTGTCCTTTGCCTTCTCTTTTCACAACCAATGCTTCAAGTTCTTCAAGCTCTCTTTCTTCTTCATCGATTTGTTTCATTTAATCCTCATACTTGAATGTCTTTCTTAATGAACTTTTACCTAGATCATATCTTTGTTTATCTCTTCCAGAAGTAGTGGCCTTGAATGTAGATTCTACCTTGGGAAGGGCATCACCAAATTCACTCAGCTAAAAAGTAGTAACCTTTTCAATCAACATATCTCTGGTAACATTTGTCATCATTCGAAGCTCTTCAATAGCTCTAGCTTTCACTTTTTAAGAATCATGCAAGGATTTAAACACTTTAGCAACAATCTCTGATTCGTCTATCTTTCCACCAGCACATCTGATACCACACACAAGTTCATTCACTCTTTTCATGAAATTAGTAACATTTTCATCATCACCCATTTTCAATTTTTCATATTTCCCTTTCACACTTTTTAGCTTAGCAATCTTCACATTAGCATCACCTTCATACAAGGTCTCCAACTTTTTCTAGATCTCATAAACAATCTTCACATCCACCACATTTGTCATCTCAGTATCAGTCAAAGCACTCAACAATGCTTCCTTACCCATAATATTATACTCAAAATCCTTGATCTCATCAGAAGTAGTAGGACCATTATGTGGAATAACCTATATATATATATATATATATATATATATATATATATATATATATATATTGTAATGCTCCAATAGGGTTCACCAATGCATCTCATATGGCACTCCATTAAAGTCTTCCGTAAAGAATATTTTTTTCCATCAAATCTAGGACTATCCTTCTTATAAGTCGCCATCCTGAATCACCTCAAGCTGTAAAACTTCTTCAAAGCAACCTACTATGATACCAATTGTTGGAAACTCAAGGGTAGACAACTAAGAGGGAGGGTGAATTAGTTGTCACCGAATTTCAAACTTATTCAACTTATTAAACTTATTGTCAGATTTGATCATTAATCATGAAAGAATAAGTGAAGAACACATCATAAGTACACATAACACCAAGATTTTATACATGGAAACCCTGTTAGGGGAAAAAACACAGTGGAGGTTAGTCCACAAGATTATACCCTTTTAAAAGTATAAGAAAATATGAATGGGGAATGCACATGCTTTCAAGCTCACTACTCAATTACAAAGGAAGACACATTGTCTTACAAAAAGGTTCTGATTAAATCCACAAGACTTTGAATTGAGAAAATAACATCTACTAATGCCTGGTTATAGTTCTGGTTAACACATGAACACTTCTACACTCTTCTTCACTCTTTGCTCTACCTTTGAATGATCTAAACAATAATCACACATAGGACTTGTACACTTCACATACTCACACTTCCAAATGCTAAAAAAATTGCTTATATATATCCACAACAAGAAATTACATTGTTATAAGTCAGCTTCAACAAAATAGCAAGAAAGAATATACACAGTCAGCTCAAATCAATAAATATTATTCATGTGAATCAACCATGGTCAGCCACAACATAGTGAAGACCGAAAATAATATCCTCAAATACATAACACTTCAATTAATTACTCCTCGAAGATCCACAACACACTTCAACACCTTGTCACCCAAGAACATGAAAAACATGAACACACAAGAGAAAATCTAGGATCATGAGCAAAACAATCAATGCAGACATGTGAGGTAGATAGAGTGCAAACTAGAAACATCTACAAACATCACATGTGAAACACTAGAGAGGCATCTTCAACAACTGAACTAACTAAAATCTCATGATCTTCATTTAGGAACACAAACTGAAGTAACAAAAAAACTGTCAAAATACAAATCTGCATAACTTGATCGAATTTTCACACGGATCTCTGAAACTTAACATGGATAAACAAGATATACTCAACAAGAAACCCTTTAGTCCACAACCTCTGAACAACAATGTACCGATCACACAGATAGACATCACTTCACTTCACCACAGACAATTTGTAGCAGTTCTTATTACAATTTTCTCAATATACTCAACATATACAACTTCTAAATCAACAATTCTAATAGTGTTGATGTCAATGACAACCACATATCAGCAACACGGGTATGTGTAGGATCTTGATGGACCAAAAAGTGGTGATATGATGGGTATGTGTAGGGTATGTGGATGACAACTTTTTTATTACCCAAAATTGATGAAATGAAAAGGTTTTTTAAAGGAGATTCTCATATTTCTGCCAATATAAACTATGCTTTTCTTTGAATTTAATAAATAATTATTATTAATTTTCTATTTGAATTAAGACTAAAGTCTCGATTGATAGGTTGATTGAAAAGCATCTATAGAATTCAAATCGTATCACATTTTTTGAATTTGAAACATGCGTCGCATTCTATGCTTTGCATACTATAGGATTAAAAAAAACAAAAAATAGGATTTTATGAAGTTTTGACCAAGTTAAGGTGGTCAGACATACGAGTTTTATATTTTTTAAAAGTTGTAATAAAAAATCCATAATTAATTATTTACCTGGAAAAAAATTACAAAATATATGCATCACATCGAGACATGAGTCCTCTACTTATATCTAAAATCTTATAAAAAAATTATTATCATTTTATTATGGTTAGGGTAGTTAGACAGACACCTACTTCCTATTTTTTGTCAGAAATTTAAATACCACTGCATTGAAATTTCAAATTTTTAGCAAATAGATTTCTTTTTCTTTTTTTAAATAAACATAGTATAGTTTAGAAACTACATTCAATTTTCTACAGATTCTATTCTTACATACTTTTGAAATAATATAGATAACTTATTCAAATTTTTACGTCAAGTTGCGTAACTCTGATTTTTCTAAAAAAATTTGCAACTTAAAGGCCTATATTTTACATGATGATCCTGAACATAGCCACACACCACAACGTGCAATATGATATTTGTGCTACATGGGACTAAGTCACCCAAGGTGGTGACTTAGTCCACCTCGAAAATTTTTAGTGGATGTTGAAGATTAAGAGGTATTAAATGTTCTTTATCAAGTTCTTCTTCAACAAAACACTTAATTAAGGCCTGTAATGCATAAAGGGGTCATTTAAAGCATAAGAAAGGTGTAAATATTGATGACAAGCCTAGGATAGTGTGAAATTTTGTTACAATACTTTACAACACTTTGAAATACGTCTTGGTAAGGTTATTTAGGTGAATTATAACATTATGGTCCTAGAAAAGCATGAATATGTTACAACACCTTTACAAGACATCAATAAATGTATTTTATTTAATTTGCAAGGGTCCAAGACCTAGTGTGGATATGTAAAACACCTCCCAACACCAAATAAATGCCTCATTAAGTCCAATTTATCATTCATTATTCCCAAATAAAGTAAAGTATACACTTTTTGTCAACACATCAAGACACATGTTTTGTTGCAAATGTGCTAAGTCCTCATGAATGTTAATGATCTTTTCTTGATGAATGTGAGTGTTTTGTGTGTCAAATTTCATGTGATGGGAAGGAAAAGGAGATCTAAAGGTGGGATCTATGCCTAATGCACTATTTTCAATACTCGGAGTAGTAGCTCGAGACAACCCAAGGTCCACAACGAGTGTGTTATCATGTGATGCCATGAGTCGAGAACTTCTTCTCACTAAAATATTATCAATAGGGGACCAAACACTCATACAAGGGCTACTAAAGGTGGGTTGAAATGTAAACTAGGAGCAATAAAATTCTAATAATAGAAATTATGGAAACTATAACAAAGATGCTAGAACAAAAAATAGAAATGTAGAAAGTGCTAAAAAATGCTAAAAATTACAATGCAAAATAAGCAACTCGACTGAATTTCCCAAGGTGGCGAATGATTCTAGGGATGATTTAAAAAAAAAATCAAAAAATTGAAACGCAATTTGATGTATTTTAGGTGCATAGATGCAGGTACAGTATGAAAATATATTTTTTTTTTCCTTTAAAATGATTGGAAATGAAAAAATTAAAACTATATGATCTTTTCACTAATGCAATTTTTAAAACCCTGGGATGCAAAACAATGCAAAACCTAATGTAATGTTGATGCAAGCTAACCCTAGGATGTGAATGCACTTGAAATAAAAAGTTAAAAAAATATTCTAAAGACGTTTCCACCAAAATGTAAACAAACATTTTGGCACCCTAGGGTCTTTCTAGCCCTTCTAGGGTTTTCCACCTAAAATGGGAGAGAATGGTCCAAAATGCAATGTAAAAATTCAATAATTAATGTGATGGGGGCTGTAATGTCCCTAGATGAGATGATCTAAATGCAAATAACTGATAAAATCCATTGATTATGTATGCAAAACTAAGAAATGCAAAGTATCTGAAAACACAGTGTTGTATGCAAACATGAACTAGAAAGATTACCAAACAAGAACAAAATTTAATGAAACTAAATTATGTGCACCTGGAACTTTAAATATTTTTTTGGAAGGTTGTGGAATGCTGTAGAGATCAATGTTGAAGCCCAATGGGCTTCATTTTCCACAGATGATGAATGAGTCTTGTTTCTGGTAAAATCTACCAAAACAGGTTTCAAGATGTCGAGAACATAGAACTTCAAAAAACTCATTTTCTAGCCTGGAAGTGGGACACATTCACCACAAATGGTGAACTATTCCACCTATATATTTCTAAAAATTCAAAGGTCAACTCAGTGGGTCCTATTCTACACTTTCTAAATAACTTTTTGGATCTAAATCTGGAAAATCTAATGGGAAAGTGGTCTCCAAGCTTCAAATAGGGCTATGTTGACTTTGATGACTTTTATGAATTTGCAACACCTTTTTGACACCTTTCTCCTTGAAAAATATTCCTACAAGTCCTACAAACACACATGCAAAGATGGGGAAAAGGGTTAAGGGTTAGAGTACAATGGTTTTCCTTGTTAAAACCCCAATTTTGTAACCAAACCCTTGATATTGAAATGAAATAAAGAAGGAATGTTGAAAAATTAACATGAAATGTCATAAGCTCACCAAATCCTTGTTGTTGAAATCTATAGATATGTTGCTCCAAGATGCTTGAATACTTGATTGAGTGCTAGAATGCTTTAATGTTATGATGAATGCATGAATACTTGAATGGATGAGTGAATAGATGAATGAGGGTTAAAATGAAAGTAAAATCACATATTTAAACACAATTATGCCCTAATTTCCCAAAAATACATCACAAGTTGACCTTTGGTCTTTAGGAATAAAAACTTGCGAGTAATTTAAGTTTATTTTGATTTTTTTGCCAAGAGGGGCTCATTCTCCCCTAGTGGAAATGAGTCCCACTCAAGGAATGTGAATGGTTGTTAGAAATTATATTTTATTAAATGATGTTTGTTAGGTTTACATTCAAAAATACACTTAATCAAGGCCTGTAATTGCATAAACGGGCCAAATAAAGCATAAGAAAGGTGTATTTTTTATGAAAAGCCTAGAAAAGCATGAAAGTTGGTTACAAGACTTTACAAAAATTTGAAATAAGAATTGGTAAGTGATAAAAAGGGGGTATGTGGGTGAATTATAATAAGAAGAGTCTACAAAAAGTGTGAAAATATGTCACAACACTTCACAACAACTTTACAAGGCATTATAAGGGCTTAAAGATTCATAAAGATTCAAGAACCAATGTTAATGTGTTGGATACAATACAATGCTAAGTCAAGGAAAAATCAAGCCAAATAAGGAGGGACAAAACAAGAAAAAAATGAAGGGTTACTTTTTCCATGTCCACACAATTGAGTTTACTATATGTGATCCCAAAGAAGATAGGTTAGGACCCAAATCTATCATAACACATCTTCCAATACTAGGGTGGACCCCCAAGCACATGACACAAGCAATGGAACAAGCCCTATTAGTTAGATATCCACAAATGACCTAGAAAGCCAAAGAAAGGCCCAATAAGGCACCAAAGTGGTCAATTAGAAACATGAAGATCACCTGGGGATGTTCCTTGAACATCCAACATCACTTCAATACACTTATTTTATACTTTCATTTCATAAATAGCCACTATAGATCCATAAAATACATAATACTTTATCCAAGAAGAACAAAATGCTTAATCATGAGATATAAATTAACATATCAGCTTATGGATCACTTCAGCATATAAGATCAAGATTGAGACATTGTAGAAACATTGATAGTACATCCACCAAGATGTGATAACAAAGACATCAATTTAGAGAAATGCAAAGCATTTCTTGGACTAGTCTAGACAACCAACAACACTGCCAACCTTTTGCAATTCACAAAACTCTCCTTGGTAACGTAGGTGACCTGAAAAGATAGGAGTGAAACATACAAAAAGCACTAACATTTAATACCAATCTACATGAGTAAAACTACATCAATAGAGGAATGTGGAGCATTATCCTAGGTAGGCTTCAACGCAACTTCCTAAACCAAAAACACTTAGGAAACTTGTGGAGACCAGAACATTAATTCAAAAACACATATTATTAAAAAAATTATGAGAGAGCATAAAGAATATTGTATATCTTTATAAATATCTCTCTAAAAATGGTCATGATTCAAACCCTCATCTTAATGCTTCTAATCCTAATCTTAATATATCCTTATAAAATCAACTTCGTTTATAGTAATAATGCATTATATGAACATCAATAATTCTTTTTTCTTCATGAATAATACATGACATCCAACCATCAGATTTCACAATTCCTTTTTAGAGAAATTGTGACATCCAAGCTAATGTTGGCCTAGCTTGAATATAACAATGATAACCAATGCCAAGGACTAAAAAATTACTACAATTTAAGTGCTAACATTATTTAGAAATAATTAATCTTGACAACAAGTGCAAACAATTACCATAGTGTTAACATCAATGACAACCATCAGTGTTGACACCACTCACAACAACACAACCATAATTTTTGACATCAATGACAACAATTTCCAATAGTATGAGTCCTTTTTTCTAGAAGGTGACCCTAGACAAAGCCTAATATTAGTGGAAAGAAAAGGAGTGAATCTTACTAAAGCAAGAAAGGATGAAACTAAGAATCTAATGGAAAAATAATTACAAAATCAAGAAGATGATAATTTAGTAGGTAGACTTTAGAATGCCTTCTTCTTGATGATGTGGTTGATAGCATTATTGACTGTCAAAATAAATCTATTATTTTCTTTTTCCTATGAGGCATGCCATCTAAAAGTGGCTTCTATAAATGGGATAATATTAATTAGGAAAGTAGGGGTTGGAAAATTAAGGCATTCAGAGGGTTGGGCAAAGGGTATGTGCTATTGGGAAAATGTCTCTCAACCTTTTAAATACATAAGTTACTATTGATACATAAGTTATTGTTCATACGAAGATGATGAGGGCATGGGTTCCCCCCCTCATGAGGGATCTAGAGGGATCATTCCCCCAACTAGAGGTCTGGGGATAGTATACCCCAGTAGGGGCTCGAGGGAAACACCCATGAAACCTAAATTTTATTTATATTTTATTATTCTAAATTTGGACCATTCATCATTATGTCTTAGATCTGATGGCCGATATTTTATTAGCTTGAGTTTCCCTATAAGAAAAATTGATTTTATGAGGGTGGTGTATTACGATTGTGTATTTTGTGTTGTATTTTGATTTTGATAGCAGTCGTGTTACCTCTAGATCTCAATTTGGTGACACTCTTGTGGGAAGCTTGCTCTACAAGTATATTGTAATCTTTGTGGTTTCTAAATAATATATCAAGTAGCTTTTAGAGTGTCCAAGGTTTTTCTCTCGAAAGGGTTTTCCCCACATAAATCACTATGTTTTGGTATGCATGATATTTATGTTTATTTTTGTTTAAATTTCTATAACTATTAAAGATCTATAGAATTTTTTCATTATCCTCCTCTCAATATTAGTGTAGGAAGTTATTTTGCTACCTTAGTTTCCTTACATGTGTCATGTAAGTCCAATTTTTTTTATCATGCTTAGGAAGTTTTCTAATATGGGATATGGGTTATTTGTGGCTAGATATACTATTTACAAGCTTGGTCTCTTTATTTTCACCCTAAGGGTCCTTCTATATCAAGACATCTCATATGGATAGAGTTTCCATTCTTAAACCTAGCATTCAAACCTTTCCTAAAGGAGATTGTATGATAACTTGGGAGAGTCCTTTGGTGTAAAGAAATAAATTCTAGAGTTTAAGGGTACACCCAAGGGCTTGCATAGAAATGGACTTACACAACCAATTACCTAAGAATATCAAACTGGTTGCACTAGGGTTCAACTTTTTCCAACCAATAGTTTATCTAAACAAGTCAAATACCTACTTTTTTTATCAATAAGAGGGACATCTAATTAGGGACTATCCTTTGAGGAAAAATAGATACATTCAAGCTAATACATCAAATTTACCTATTACATAGCCATTGCAATAGCACTCTTAGTGTAAATTTCCTATAATAGTCCCTCAATCAAAACAGTAAGATAATACTATTTTAGAGGAACAAATATGAATGCTAAAAGATACCCTAATTACAAATATGTCACTATGATAGATGGTTGGAGTGTTTAGGAAAATAAATTAACCTTTAAAACCCTCTGATACATCAATTGGTTAATCCTTTACTCAAAACCCAAAGTTCTCTTCAAACTAGCCTAATAATTGTACTATTGAAAAAGACTCTTCAAGACATTTTGGAAGACAGATTGCATTCTCCACTTAAAAGAAATGTTTCTTCATTCCAATCACATTGAAATAGATCTAGGTCTCCTAATTCAACTGTGAAGGAACATAAACATGTTGATCAATATATTGTTCTCGCTAGTCTCTTTGATGTTCTACCACGAGTAGAGGGTCCCTCTACTAACTAATCATGAATTATAAAAAAAAATATTTAAATGTTAGAAGGTTATCTCTCCCTCATCTCAAAATTGAGGTCAAGAAATCTATTGCCAATTTTCCTCTTTCAAGAAGTCAAGATTAATTTCTCTCATCTTGGATATTCTCTTTCCAGCATATGGAGAGCAGAAACTTTTTGTATATGATCCATAAAGAAGGCTTGGGGGCTATTATTGGTTTAGTTCCATAGATTGATAGGATTTTCATTGATAAAGTCATTGACAAAGGAGATGATCCTTCACATACTTGCACATTTGGATCCTTTCCTTTATCAATGCAAAAACCACTACTTTTTGCTTAGTTTATGCATCTAACATTGCCAAAGAAAGATGTGATTTATGGGAATGGATGTCTAATCATCTTCCCCATGCTAATTCAATGATTATAGGGGAATTTAATATAGTGGAAAATTATCTTGATCGTAGTTGGAAGAATCATGTTAAACTAAGTAATGAGGAGTTTGACAAGTGGATTTTTTGTCAAAATTATCTTTGGGGTTATAGACCCTATTAATAAGAAAATTTCAAGCCATAAATTCAACTGGTTCATTTGGAACAATTGTAGGATGGGTGCTAATATGAAACTTAGCTATTTAGATAGGTTTAAAATCTCCCCCAACCTACAATTGATCCAAGATTCTATGGGGAACCTTGTGAAATTTTACTACTCCACTACTCTGTCAGAACATTTCCCTATTCTTTGTGAAGATTCTAGAAAAATTTCTATTAATGTGAAATTTTAGCTGCTCTTTAAACTTAATAATTAACATCTTAAAAAACCCTGTTTTGTTGAAGCTTTGGTTGGCATTTAGAACTCTATACCTAAGCTAGAGGAAGCTGAATCTTATAGGAAATAGTGGCAAGTTGCTATTTCTCAATGTGTAGATTTCTTGTGTACTTTTTCTAAAAGAGTGGCTTGGTAGCAAAGACGTACAAAAAAATATCTACAAGGAAAGTTAGAGATGAATAGGAAGTTACTTAACCTTAATCTAGATAACATTAATATCAAAACTTCCATATCCACTATTAAAATACAACTTCATAAACTTGATATGTACATGAGAAAAGGAGGTAAAATCAAGGACAAACTGCATTGGTTAAAGAGGGGAACAAAAGATCCAAGCACTTTTGTTTACTACTTAAACTATAAGAATAAAAAGGACTTTATTGGATGAACACAAGATGGTAAATATATCCCAAGATTTCTATGAGAAACTCTTTAGAGGGGAATCTAATTGGAAATATCCCCAATTTATATTAGAAGATATCCAAAAAGGAAGTGTTGGAACAAGCAACACTTAGAGGGGGGCTGAATCAGTGTTCTACAAAAATTAACTTTGTTATTATGATCTTTAATCCACTTAGAACATTCAACCAAAAGTAATATGTAGAAAAGAAAAGAAAAGAAAAAACAACGCCATAACAAAAGGTATTTTTATTTGGAAACCCTTTTAGGGGAAAAACCATGGTGGATGGACAATCCACAATAAGTTCTAAGTATACCCAAAAGAAATATTACAAAAAAAGAATGCGCTTTCATTCAGGCACACTACCTAGAGCTCACAGCTCAAAATAAGAAGGCTCACTACCTTACAAATATTTGGATTGCATCCAAGAGAATGAACTAAAAGATTAGCATCTACAAATGCTTTATTATAGATCCAATTAGGCTATGTTGTCGATCTTCTATCCTTCTGACTAATATTGAACTTCTACTCTGCTCTGCTCTAATTCACACCAAAAAATATTTATGTGCAAGTGAAACTATGCATAAAATCACTCTAGCACTCTTCATATATTCACAACATACATCGACACACCTTCTTCATATATCTAAATGATATAATTGATCATCTATATATATCCACGACTAAGGATTTGATCACTACAAGTCAGATCTAATAAAACTTAGAAATATTTGCAACAAGTTTTTCAACTCAAATTATGAATAAAATTCAATGCACACCCACAACGGTTGGCTAGAAGTTAGCACTAACCCAAAACATAATGATCAACCACAAAAATATTTGAATAAATATTACTCGAATATCTGCAATACATTATATCAACTAAGTCAGCCTCCAAATACTGATAAATAGAAAATTATCTACCAGATCTCCAAAACTTACACAAGGCTTGGTACAAGGCACTAAGATTGATAGATAACATAATAAATATATTGATAAACCTCTCATGAGATCCACAACTCAAAATAACAATTAGAAATCTACAGGTGAGACAATGATCACCAAACTACCAGATACTTTGATCTTCCTAATTATCCTCACTCTGACTGACGGTAGGAGAAAATAGTTCATGCAGATCCAATTACTAACTAGGGTTGCCATCAATGACAACACCAAATCATAACTATAGTTTTTCTTGCCAACAATCTCCCCATTTGAAATTGATGACAACACTTAGTGAAAAATGACTATGTTGGATCAAAACAAACATCAATTACATAGTTTCCAATTCAAAACTTCAAAAAGAAACTTCAATCTTTGATTACAAAAACAACTCCTACTATGACTATTCATTTTTCATTGTACACTTCTCCCCCTTTGACATCAATGGTAAAAACCAAAACAAAATTCCAAAACTGTACAGGGAAGAACTTGTAACTTACAAAATTTTGAAAAAATCTACAAAGTATCACTTCAACACTCTTAAATTGTCATCGTAAACCTTTGTGAGACTCTCCAAAACTGTTATGTGACCACATATTAAGTACGATTGAGCTTCTATAGATTATAGATTCACTAGGTCACTAGCTACAATAGCATCTTTTGCTTCCTTCAAAGCACTCACCATTATCTCAATCATCAGACAAATTAGTCCTCTGAGTTCACTTACTCTCCCAATAATCCTATCAAATTCATTCTTCAACCATCTTACTTTTTCAAGTAGAGATGTTACTTGAACTTCTTGCTGAGAAACATCACTAGCTAATGGATCAAAAGCATTAGAAATGATAGCCAGTTGATTTTGAAGATCCTTCACCTTTTTCTCATTACCTTCGGTAAACTTGGACAAAACCAAGCATACCTTATAGGCCTTTCTAGATTTAGCTATGGAATCTTGATTGTTCTTCATACAAGTGGCTATCAGATTCTTATCCTTTGCAATCACTTCTTTCAACCAAATATGTCTCTTATCATTAAACTCTTTTTGCATTTTATCCTCAGCAGATTTCTCAAGAGACTCGAATTGAGTACTTACAACATTTATCAACTTCTTTAGCTCACCAGGAGAGGAACCAAATAGATCCATGACATGAGTGGCCATTAATTTCTATAGGACTCTAGATGCAAGGCTTAGCAATTCACTATCCTTTATGTGAGACTTCAAAATCTTCTCACTAGCCTTAGCTTGGGAAATTGATGCAACCTTTATCATGTGAATTGGGGACAAAGTGGTCACATTGATTGAGCTTTCATCCAATTCAGGATCAAAAATTTCTTGTTGCTCCATCAAAGATCTCTTCACTACCTTGGCAGTGTCTCTTGCCTCCACTCTGACTTCCTTGACTTGAACCTTTACTTCTTCAACCTTGGGTTCTTTAGAGATTGTTTGCCAATTTCCTTTATGTGCTTCAACCTCTTCATTTTTCACCTCCTTCTCCTCAGCTATTACCACCTTAGGAACTTTAGTTTCCATATGTGTCTCTGTATTTTCCACACTAGGAGGAATTTGAAAAATCCTCAGCATCTACATTCACTTCCTCATTCTCTGAAACATTTTCAGTATTCACTTCTTCAACATTTATCTCATTCTTTGACAGAAACTCTTCCAAAATTTTCTTGGTTTCACTAACAACAACATCAATTTCACCAATCATTAGTTTATTCACCCTTGTCTTGCTCTTAAATTCCTTTTTATCTTTTTCAAGGAGTGAATTCATCTCCTCAATTGACATTTTAGGACACAAATCAACAAGAATTCTCTTCCTTAGATTCTCTTCTTCTATTCTAGCACTTAATCTTCTTGATTCCAAAATATTATACACTCTTTGGTAAGCCATACATAATCTCAACAAGAACCTCATTGAAAATGTTCATATGCTTTATTGTGACTTCTTCAAGAACTCTTTGACTGGATTCATCAAAATTTTCATACAATTCAAAGAGGTTCTTAATATTGCCACCCTTGACAAATACATTCTCAACTTCCTCAACTGACACACCGGGTTTGTTGAATTTCACCTTCTTTATTTTTCTTTTTTGCTAGAAGATTTTCTCTTGTCTAGATTTATAGCCCGAGTTCTGGTAGCCTTCACTTCTCTAAAAACTTCTTCAAATTTTGTTTCCTCATCTTTTGAAACAGCTTCATATGTTCATGTTCTTTTATTCTTCTTTCTTTTACAGGAAGGCTTGTCTTAAGCTGGCTTGGCTACAAGGGAACTCCTGGTAGATCTAGTGTAGGAAAAAGATGTTCTTGAACAAGCTTGCTCTTTCTCTTTTGTTTCTTCAGCCTCTTCTCTCTTTGCATAAATGGTTTCTGGTTTTGATTGTGTGATAATCAAAACCAGAAACCATTTATGCAAAGAACATTATGGATTGTGGAAACTTGATATCATTACTCTTCTCTCTTCCTTCTTACTTCATTCAATTTCTCTACTAGTATACCCATATTTTCTACAAGAGTTTCTACCTCTTTCCTTACTTTCCTGGTTATCACCGATTTTTTTTGTTCCACATGAACCTGCATACTTTTCTCTACATAATTTACAAACCTTTCTTCTCCTTGATCCAAAAGTGAACTCAAAAAATGTTATGCATACATCTTCAAGATGTTCTCCTCTACTTTGTATCCCATAGACATGATCCATATGACATTGGTCAATATCCACCATAAAGCAGATAGTATCTTTGTATTGTTCCACAATTCAAGTGGGAATTCTTTCCATGGAATGCATCATATACTAGAAATTTTTGAAGTACCCCCAAAGGGTAGTATTTATGACCTGACAATCACCAAATCCAAATAGCATGTTCCTTATCTGAGCAACTACAGGTTCATTATTTTGGAAATGTACTTTTCCAATACCTAAAACCTCATCCATGAAATGGAAAAATAAACATAACAACAGATTACCATATTTAAAAGTGTTCTTATCTTTATTGATTTTACTCAGATTCTCCATCAACTAACTTTTGAGCAGCTCGCACAAGTCATATTCTCCATTTTTCTTTACCATTTCATAAGCTGCATAGATGGTCATACCAGATACAGAATTATCCTAGCTAGAGTGGTATATCTTATAACCAATAACCATTGATGAAAATTTTACATCCACTTTAGCAATGTCTTCTATTGTCATTTCTCTTCTATCCCATTGAGCACCTGTTGCCTTTGTATCATTCTCATTCTTCATGGATTTCAAGACTGGGAGTTTACCAATGGAATTTAGACTCGTGACAACACATATAACCTCTTTTGTGATTTTGAAGGGGATATTTACCCACATGAACTCGTCATGTACATGGCCCAAAATGTATCTAACCCATTCACTCTCCTCAAATATGGGAAATTTTGCAAATTGTGTGAACTTCTACTCTAGGGTTAGGTCTTCCCGTTTGATAGAGAAGTCTCCTCCAAGTATATGGCTTGAATACAAATTCATTATTTGAGAGGTTTCTAACTCTTCAATGTTAGCATGAACATAATCCCTAATATCCTCAATGTGCAAAACTCCTTACGACACAAATAAAAATGCACTGAGAGGCTTGGTATCGATAGACTTAAATAAGGGTTCCATTTAAACTTAGGACAAGGTCTTTCCTTGACTTCGACTACTAGAGGAGTGGACATTCTTGTAAATTCACAAATTTACTAGTTTTTGATAAATACCTTTTCACCGGATCAAGCTTTGACCACAAATCCTTCTTCACACTTTGAATCTTTCCACAATTCAACAAAGTTCACTCCAAGGCTCTTCAAACTGCTTTCCTCCAAAATGCAAAGTGACAAAAGACGGAAAAAAGTGGGTTTTTATCATTCGCACAACTAAACCTTTTGATGCAATCAATTCCTTTACCCTAGTACATTTGATTACTCTGTTCATTTATAGACACAAATAAGCCTTCTACGAATCTTCTCTACTACATAATACTTTCTCAAATTACTTGAAAAACATCTAAAAATCATTGATCTGCCTATTAGACTTGTCCACACTCTAGTATCAATTTCCTATAGGGGGTTAAATAATTTTTCTGATAGCCCCCCCTAGGCCAAAGGCCTAAAACTAATTCTTCGAGGAATTACTAGAAGTAGGTTGTGCTGTAGGCACATTTTCTTCAACGTAGGGTACCCATCTCTTCTACATTTTCCTCCTGATCACATCTATAATAATTTTACATTTTCCCTTAACTTCCTCTTGTCTATTTTGATTTACAAGACCTCTTATGCTCCAACAGAATCTAGCAGTATGGCTAAATTTGTTGCAGTTGTAACACACAACATTTCTCCATTCAAACCAAATATTCCACTAATTTTTCCTTGATCTGCATTGGTTAGAAATATTCCCAAGTCTATGTCATGCATAACATTTGATATCTCTATGAAATTTATTCACCGTATTCTACATTCATTTGATTTATGACCATATTTATTACAATTAAAGCACTGACCTGAGAATGATGGTCCACTTTGATTCATCTCACTTCTAAACTAAGAAGCAATATGTCTAAACCTATTGTAGGTAAAATAGTAACCATTGAATCATTGAGCATTTGACTGTCTTACCAGATTCCTTCCAACTCCATTCATCTGATTTCCCTGTTAGAATCTTCATTGTCCAGAGTTCCTTTGTCCAGATCTAGAACATACACCTTCCTCATAGCCAAGATCTTGCTTGTCACTATCAATCCTCTTACCTTTAATCATTTCATCAAGCTTGGTTGAGCTTCCTTTGAATTTCTCCTAGTACTCATTTGCAAAAGTAAGTTCATTTTTGAGATCATCAAGTTGTTTCTCAAGCACTTCCTCATGGTTTTTAGATTGTTCCAATTCATTGTCCAATCAGCTGCATTTTTCAAATTTTTCTTTCAAGGATTGAGCAATATTTTCTTCATTCTTCTTTCTATCTTCAATCTCCCTGGTCATTCTCATCATGATGGATTTCATCTCATGTTTTAGGACAGCATTTTCTCTAGAGAAATTTTCACATTCTTCTATTTTCACCTTCAAGGCATGACTTTGTTGTTCATCTTCCATGCTTCTCTTCTTCTACTTAAGTTTATCACATAATTATTTTATTTTCTCCCTTGATTCATTCTTGTCTTTCAATGACTGGATGAAATTTTCTGCATTCTCAATATTTTCTTGCAATTCTCAATTCTCAGATTTTGTCTGGTTAAAATCATCCAAGGCCACCATAAGTTGTTGAAGATTGATTGAATCCATTGTAAACACTTTCCAAGATATTCCCAAGCTATTAGACTTCTTTCTAGGAACTAGCTCTAATTCCATTTGTTGGAAACAAGCAACATTGAGAGGGGGTGGTGAAATCAATGTTCTACAAAAATTAACTTTGTTATTCTAATCTTTAATCCACGTAGAACATTCAACCAAAAGGGTATGTGCAAGATCATCATGGAAAAAATAGGCCCTTAAGTGGCAAAAAATTCAGGAAAATCAGAGTTAGGCAATTCGACACAAAAATTTAAATAAGTTATCTATATTTTTCAAAAATATGTAAAAATAGAATTTATAACAAATTGATTATACATTCTAAACTACTAGGTTTATTTTTTATTTTTTAAATCTATTTGGTGAAAATTTTAAATTTCAATGCAATAGTACTTAAATTTCAAGGAAAAAATAAGTAGGTGTCTGTCTGACCACCTAATCGTGCAATAAAATGATAATATTTTTTTATAAGATTTTAGACATAATTAGAGGACTTATGTTTAGATGTGATGCATATTTTTTCATAATTTTTTTCCAAGTAAATAATTAATTATGAATTTTTTATTATAAATTTTAAAAAATATAATAAAATCGTATGTCTAACCACCTTAACTTGGTCAAAACTTCATGAAATTTGATTTTTCTTCTTTTAATCCTATATTATGTGAAGCATAGAATGTGATGCATGTTTTGGGTTCAAAAAATGTGATATTGTTTGAAAGATATAGATGTTTTTCAATTAGCCTATCAATCAGGGCTTTAATCATAATTCAAATAGAAAATGAATAATAATTATTTATTAAATTCAAAGTAAAGCATAATTTATATTGGTAGAAAGCTAAGAATATCCTTTAAAACCCCTTTTCATTTCATCAATTTTGGCTAAAAAAAAGTCGTCAACCACATACCCTACAAATACCCATCATATCGCAAAGTTTTGGCCCATCATGATCCTACACATACCCAAAAGTAATATGTAGAAAACAGAAAGAAAACAACCACAACACCATAACACAAGGAATTTTTATCTAGAATCCCTATTAGGGGAAAAACCACAGGGGATTTCCAATCCACAATGAGTTCTAAGTATACCCAAAAGAAAGATTACAAAAAGGGAATGCACTTACATTCAAGAACACTGCCTAGAGATCACTGCTCAAAATAGGAAGGCTCATTGCCTTACAAAGATTTGGATTAGATCCAAGAGAATGAACTAAAATATTAGCATCTACAAATTCTTGATTACAGTTCTAGTTAGGCTCTATTGTTGATCTTCTATCCTTCTGACTGATACTAAACTTCTACTCTGCTCTGGTCTTATTCATACCACAAAATCTCTATGTGCAAGAAAAATTGTGCCTAAAATATCTCCAAAACTCTTTAGATATTCAAAACATAAATCGACACACCTTCTTCATATATCTATATGATATAATCGATCATCTATATATATCCACGACTAAGGATTTGATCACTACAAGTTGGCTCCAATGAAAGTTAGAAATATTTGCAACTTGTCAGCTCAAATTATGAATAAAATTCAATACGCACCCACAGCAGCCAGCTAAAAATTATCATGGACACAAAAATAAATGATCAAACACAAAAATATTCAAAAAAAAATTCCTCAAATATCCACAATACATTATATCAACTAAGTCAGCCCCAAAATACTAATAAACAAAAAAATATCTACTAGGTGTCCAAACTTACAAAAAGCTTGGTACAAGGCACTAAAATTCCTGAATACCATAAGAAATATATTGATAAACCTTCCATGATATCCACAACTCAAAATAACAATTAGAAATTTGCAGGCAAGATGATGATCACCAAACTATCAAATACTCTATTATTCATGACTATCCTCACTCTGACTGCCGATCAGAGCAAAAAGAGTCATGTGGATCCAATTACTGTCTAGGGTTGCCATCAATGACAACACCAAAGCATAACTGTAGTGTCTCTTTCCAACAGGAAGCATTCCCAAGAAGGTGGACCAAGAGTAAAGTCACTATCTTGATCAAGACCTATCTATTGAAGAATTGGAACATGTTATTTTTTATATGGCTCCTAAGAAAAGTTGAGGGATTGATTGGTTACCAATTGAATTTTACCAACCTTTTGGTTAAGAAATATTTTTCTCTAATGCATTTAGAAGTTGTGAACCAAGGGTCGTTGGGGCCAGATATTAATAAAGGTCTAATCAAGTTTCTATCAAAAGGAAAAAATTCAGACCTTATCTCTAGATGAAGACCTATTACATTTCTCAATACCTCTTATAAAATTATTGATAAACCCTTAGCCACTAGAATTAAACTAGTTTCCAAAGGTATTGTTAGACTATAGAAAAAAGGTTTCCTTGATGGTAGATTTATACTTGATAACTTAATCATGTCTTGGGAAAATAGTGAGCGGGCTCAAAAAAAGAAGGCAAAATTCTTTCTTGGTAAAGCTTGACTTTGATAAAGCCTATGATAGGATTAAGTGGAGATTTATTCTCAAGATGTTGTAGTGGTTAGGTTTTAGTCTAAAATTATCTAATCATGTTCAAATGGTATTTAATGAGGTGAATACTCAACCTGTGATCAATAATTCCTTATCTGATACTTTCCCTTTACAATGGTCAATTAGAAAAGGAAACCCTATATCACCATTTCTTTATGTTCTAGTTGTTGGTTCTCTTAGTTAATTGCTAGAAAAATACTATAAAATGGATTTTATTATGGAAATATATATTCTAAATAATGTGTTTGTGCTAAATTCACACTTTTCTTATCTAAGTCTACTTTTTAATCAAAATTCTAAACTAGAAATCAAGAATATGCACCATGTTTTAAATGTCTATTGTGAGGTTTCAAGATTGAAACTATCTCACTATAAAACTAAATTCATAATGATCCAATTTGATCTAATTCTTGATTGGATTCCGAACGAACCAAAATAAATAAAACATGGGTATATTATAGGGTACCTTGCTATACCTTTTGGATTAGGGGTCACACTTCATGATATGTAGAATTGGTTTTTTAAAATTTTAAAAAATAAAATATTAGTTGGGGAAATAAATTCCTATCTTTAGCTAGTAAAATATAGGTGATGAATCTGATATTTCTGGCCTCCCATATTTATTACTCATTGTGTTGGATTCCTTCCAAAAAGGGCTATGAAAACTAAAAAATAAAATTATTTCTAGTTCTTATGATCAAACTAGGATGGAAAAATGGGTTTTAGGGCCTCCTCTTGGCTACATTGTATACAACCTAAAGTTAAAGGGGAACTAGGCCTTTTGGATCTCAAGACCCAATGGACTTGCTTATCTTCCAAGTAGATAATAAGAGTTGTGTCAAGAGAAGAGAAATGAAAAATTATGTTTTGGCATCATACTACAATGACTTCTATGAATAATAAGTGATAGAATGTGAGATGGATAAAATTTTATTTACTGATATTTTTCATGTTAAAGATTCTTTCCCATTTCAATCTATATGGATGGCTTGGCAACATATTTCCAAGTTTCTAAATTTGGGAAGGAATTCTTTATAACATAGTTTCAACTTCGCTACTTCATCTATTTGGTGGAACAAAAAATTTCAATATCATGGACAACTACTAGCTATAAAATTTCTTAAATAATATCTCTATTTCTTCAAAAAATGAGTGAAATAGTTTAATGATATTTAGAATTTTAATTTCATGGATTGGGTGGTGTAGGAGCACCTTTGAAAAAAAAATTGTCAAACAAGGTTGATCATATGAAGGCTTTAGGATTTTGGGGTAATATGCACTAAATAAGGTCAAGGAGAACATTTATTAATGTATTGGGTCATTTTTAAGAGTTTATTAGGTTTTTAGGTGATTTAGAATGCAAAAAGTGCAAAAATATTGAAAAGTTGTTAATTATGCAAAAATGCTAAATTGAAAAGTTGTAAAAGGGTAGATTAGGAAGTCCAATGATCATATAGATTTGAATGGACATTTTATGTAGTTGAAATAGTTGTTTTTCATTGGAAAACACTTTAAATATGTGAAGAAGTTTGATGTAATGGTTGTTGAGATAGTTTTGAAGATTCACACAATAATAGTTCTCTATTTTCATATATCTTCTATATTTTCTATAGTTGCAAGGTCACTATATGGCTTGTACAACATCTTATTGATTAAAATTGAATTGTATTGCATAGTAGATTGTCTCAAATTTCATTTGAATCTACTTTTAATGTTTTTCATTAACTTTAGTGCATTTTATAGTAGAATTTTAGACATGTGGTCTGAACTTGCAGGGGTAAGGGTTTTGCAAGTCTTCAAAATGAAAAACTGACCCATTCCACTCTCTTTGGCCATTGTATCTTGTGGAATTGGTATGATAAATTAGTAAATAGGTTTTTACATGTGGTGAGAGCATAGGAGAGGCCTAAAGGAGTGTTGGGCATCAAGCCCTATGTGGGAAAATTATGTTTTTCATGTGAAATAGTGAGGTTTTGGTATGGTAAAGTGTGAATTATGTTGTTGCAACATTGTTTGATGATGGATTGAGTATGTACAGACCTATTAGGACCTGAATAAAGTGGTTTCAGAGTTGTGTGAGGGTTGGAAGTGTGATTTTAAATAAAACCCTAGGTTTTTGGCTAGAAGAGAGGGTTTTGGGTTTAGGAACCTTGGAGGGTGAATTTCTAAAAAATATTGAGTAATACTTGGTTTGGAAACATTTTGAATGCTTCCCAAATGGTTTCATAGGTTTAGGAGAATTATGGTGATAAGTTTCTTTGTTAAACATGCCTAATTTCAGGCCTACTCAGTGTTAGAAACCTGATCGGTGGAAGTTGTTTCAAAATAACCTATTGTGAGTTAATGGTATGTTATTGAGTGACTTGATGGGTCTTTGAAATGGTATTGTTCTTTGTTTGATAAGATCTTCTATAAAAGATATACTCGATTGACTTAGTTTCCAAAACTACAAGGAATTGTGAAAATTTGATGTGATGGAGTGAATTTTGAGGATTGGTGACTTGATAGTTGTTGTGGTTGTTTGAAATTGTGTTATTTGCAGGAAGGAACTCCCTTGATTGGAATCAAGTGGTATCAGAGTGAAGGTAATAGTTCTTTGTGGAAGAAGATTGAAGTTTGTGAAAGAAAGATTGGAAGGTGAAGATGCAAAACTAAGAAGATGCCTCCTAAAGGAAAGAATGTGGAAAAGGAGATGAATTACTTGAAGGGTCAATATATTAGAGAGATCCAAGAATTGGAGGAGAGATTGGAAGCCTTGGAGGCAAGAAAGAGGAGAGAAGAAGTTAAAAGTAGTGATTCTGATGATGAAGATGAAGAAGAGATTTTGAGGAAGAACTTGATCTAGAAGATCAGAGAATAGCCAAATTGTTGAAGGCAGTCAACGGTGACAAACGTAAAGTGAAGATTGATGTCCAAAATTTTGTTAGAAACTTGAATGAAGATGTGTTACTAGATTTAATAGCATCTTTGGACAACTACTTTGAGTGTGAAGACATTCCAGAGGAACATAGATTCAAGACTACAAAGACAAAGCTTAAATTTCATGCACTTTTGTGATGGGATTTTTGACAGTTAGAAAGAAGGAAGCAAGGAAAATACAAGATTGTATAATCTGGCAAGATGGTAGCCAAGATGAAGGGTAAATTTCTCCCTTTTGATTATTCTATTGAGATATTTAAGAGGTTAAGAAGTTTAAGGAAAAAAGAGATGGATGTAAAATCATACACTGAAGATTTTTACAAATTAAGTATGAGATCTAACCATAATGAGAATGAGAATGAGAAAATTGCTAGGTAATTGGGTGGTTTGAGATTGAAAATACAAGATGAATTGGCTTTGACAATTCCAAGGAATGTAGAATAATTTTATCAAATGGCACTAAAGGCTGAAGAAAAAGTAAACAGAAGACAAGAAAAGATAGTTAGAGGAAGAGGAAGCACTACAAGAGGAAGAGGATCTTTCTTTACTCCAAGGAAAGAAAGTGAGAACCAAGAGGATGTGCACAAAAAGGAAGAGCAAGTTGCAGATTTTAGAGGTGGTTTTAGAGGTACAAGGGGTAGATTTGGTGGCAGAAGGAATCCTAACAGTTTTGCTGGTAGGTGTTTCAATTGCCAAGATTTTGGTCATCCATCTTATAAATGCCCTGAAAATTTTGGTTCAACATCAAGTGGAGGAGAAAGGAAGAATGAAAGAAGAGAAAAAATTGTCCAAGAAGATGAAGTTGAGAGTTCAAACTCCAATAGTATTCATGTTGCTCTTGAAGTAGGTGAAAGTTTGATGATGAATAGACAACTCCTGAAGAAATCCAAGGAGAAGGAGCTAATTCAAAGAAGAGACTTATTTAGGATAGCTTGCATATGTAAAAACAAGGTATGTAAGGTGATAGTGGATTCAGGATGCACTGATAACATGGTATTTAGTGAAATGGTCGATAAATTGAATTTGGAAAGAGTACCTAGGGAAAATCCTTACAAAGTGTTTTGGGTAAGTGATAATCAATCCATTGTAGTAAGTGAACAAGCTTCAGTTGAAATTCAAATTGGTGGATATAGGGATAAGGTTTTTTGTGATATTTTGCCTATGAGTTGTTGTCATGTGTTACTTGGAAGGCCCTGGAAGTTTGATAAGTCAAAAATCTATGATGGAAGACAAAATAATTAGATAATTGAAAAGGATGGGAGAACATTCATTTTAACTCCATTAGTTGAAGAAACAAAAGAGAAAGGTGAGATCATCATGATTGGGAGAAAAGAGTTTGTAAGTGTTGATGAAGGTAAGAATAAGGAATTGGCGGCCATTTCAAGGCATGACAAAGTTAGGATAGTAGATAGAAGAAGTGAAGATAATTTTCAATTAGATGTGAAGAAGAGTGCTCTCATGTGGAAGAAGAAAGTAGATGGGAATGTGTCTCGGTCTGATACAGAGTAGAGTAAGTGTGAAGTACTTGTGGAAAGGAAAGAAAAGAGTGAAGGAATACTAGTTGGAATAGTCATGTGCCCTATGGTAATGCAGAAAGTGAAGAGGAAATTGAATGGTGATAAAAAAAAGTTTTGTAAGGTTGATGGGATAGTGGAAAAGATATTTCCAAGCCTGATAGAGACTAATAAGTGTGATGGTATAGAATTCTCCAAGACTAATAGCGAGAAGGGTCTAGTTATGAAAAGCATTGGATAGAGTTCTAAAGAAGAAGAAAAGAGGGAAGTGATGGTAGTTGGTAAAGGTTTATGTATAGATGTGGAAGAGAGTATAACAACAGTATGTCATGGAAAAATTGAAGAACACCCCACAAAATAGAGATGTGACCGAGTGAAGCATGAATCAAGAAGTGACAAGGATAAGTTGTATAAGATTGAATTTGCATCCCCTATGCAAATCCCTTTTTTTCCTTTACCCACCTTAGAAAGCCAAGTTTAAAGGCTTAATTCCACCTAAGCCGATTTCTTGCATCACACTTGGCACCTATTTTGAGTGTTAGTAGAGGCATTTCTATTAGGGACACCCATGTGGTGTGTAGATTTCCATGCAACACACTTACATCACTAGTAGATTCCTACTGAAAAACCTATAACACACCCTTCAACCGGCTGGCCCAAATATGGTTGTTCTCTTCAATTTCTTCTTCATATTCACCTCTTCAACATTCAATCCAACTCTTTAGAACTTATCAAGAACTCTTAACCACTTGAGGTTTCCATTCTTGAACTCTCACATCCACTAACAAGCTCACTTTCACTCACTCCAAGCATCCAGACATTCCATTGTAGTAGAAGCCTCACTTTGTCACTTTGGTAGAGAATGTTTGGGACCACAACATTGCAAAAAAGGCTTCAGTTCCTCTCATTTCTCCCCCAAGTAGCCTTGAGTACTCTTGTTTGAAGTGGTAAGCTTCCCTGCCCTCTCCTCTATCACTTGGTTGAGTAGCATAATACTTCTTTGTAGTATTTTTATTCCCTTTACTATATTGTTTCTTTATCTCATTTCCTTGGTTGTCTGTGGAGGTGGCAACGTCCAAATGGGGGTCTAATTGAGGTAAGCCCCTATATAGACACCCAACATTTTCCTCTTTTTGTGTGTATGCGTGCGTGCTTCTTAGAAGATCAACTAGAAAATGAATTTGTCAGTGAGATCATCCTTGCTTTCTTTCCTCTTGCCTATTTTCTTTATAATATTAGAGAATATTTCATTTATTTACTTGTTTCATTCTAGCCCTTTAGTTAGTTAGCTGGGTTGTTAGTCATTTTGGAAAGTTTGACCTTATCACTATTATTTTTTCACCATATTGATGCCAGCACACTTTAGAGATGTCATTGCGCCACGCTGTCATCCAATGACCATGCTTACATCCTCAAGCATAGAACTCCATGAGGCACAAAGTTGAACCTAAAAATCAACTTACCTAGCACCACTTTGAAACTCAGGATTGTAGAGTAATTGTAGGACTCTATAGTTCTCATCATTATAATCCTCATACCCTAAACATCACATTTAGCTAAGGTAAGTTAGGGCAGCCTCTCGCATCTTGACCCTCCATGACCTGGGGTCTTGCACGCGGTGGTCCCCCTCTCTTACATTTTTGGTGAACCCAAAATGAACCAATGTTTGTTCATATGTTAGTGTTGAAGCTTCCCTTGATATTGTGAAATTTTATGAGTATCACAACCCAATCCACAAATTTTGGGCATATCATGAGGATAAGTGTACAATACCTCCTGATGGATAGGACGAGGGTCTCACTTGGTCTCTCTATAGGCCTTTTCTCTAGTCCTGCTATTAGTTTGGTTGTGTAGGAGCAGTTATTGAGGAATGAAATGGGATTCACTAATGAAACGAATCACATTCCTACTCCTCCTGTGTCTCCCATGCCATCATTGGTGGATGAGCATCAGGCCATTTAGATCCCTGCAAAATATGTGTCTGCCCTTGCTAAAGGACTGGGTGACTTGGAAAACCATTTGGAAAGAAATCTGAAGATAGCTAGAGCCACTTGAGTTGTTAGTGAATTAAGACATATGATGGGTAAAGATAAAATGGGCATCAAACTTCTAAGTAGTCTCCTCGGTCTTGCTGAAGCATTCACTCCTTTGAGCAACCCTAGATTTGCACAAGGAGTCAACTTCAAAGAGTTTCATGGATAGTTAGGGGTATCAATGCCTCCCACTTCTATTTACATGGCTGATGTGGTCCCTTCTATTAGTATCCCTTCCATCCTTGAGCAACCTAAAACTATCAAAGTGAATAAGGTCCCTTTGGGCTTTGCCTTTAACCCTTTTGTTACCTTTGGTGGTGTAGGCTTTGGTAGTGGTGGTGGATTTGGTAGAGGAGGTGGTGTTGGTAGAGGAAACTCTGGTAGAGGTCATGGTGGTGGTTTCGAAGGAGGTCCTACTGGTGGCAATGGCTCTGGTGGTGCCTCCAGCGAAATTGATATTGGTGGTGGTTCTAGAGGAGGTTCCTCTGGCCCTCTATCTTCTAATGACCCTATTCTAAATACCCTATTTCAAAATATGGGTAAGATGCAGAGCTAGTTAGCAAGCCTTTCCCAAGCATCTTCCGAGTCTATATTCCAACCTTTCTTCTGACATAGCCCATTGTTGGTTGCCATCTTGAATACTCCCTTCCCTCAAGGAATGGAGATCCCTAAATTTGAGAAGTTCGGTGGCAAGGGAGATCCACAGACACATGTGTCTTCCTTTAATGCCCTTTACACTGACTTCTTCCATCATGATGCATTGATGGCAAAACTATTTCCCTAATCTCTCAAAGACACAACACTTGAATGGTATTGTTCCTTACCTAACAATTCTATTTTCTCATTCGACCAACTTCAAAACCAATTCCTTAGACAATTCCAAGCGAACATCGGACCGATGATGACCTTTTCAAATGTTGTCCGATGTAAACAAGGAGATAATGAAATAAATTACTAATTTCATAGAACACTATCAAGTGTTCCTTTCAGAAATCTTGTACCAACTTCCCAACTCTAACGTGTAGAAGGTGATTGTAGGCAACTTACAAATGCCTTGGCAAGAGAAGTTCACCTTGATGAAATACCCTTCTTTTGTGCATTTTTGTGCAACTTTACGAGAGTATCAAAAAATGGTTGCTCATTTCAGGGGATCATCTTTACCCTCCCGTTTTGAAGGGAAATCCATCGTATAAATCTCTAGGAGAGGTAAATATGTTATGAATGTAGTAACTACTATTGATGACAACGACCTCAAACACAACTTGAATTTCATGAAGTTGTCTAAATATTATACTTCCATCTTACAAAATTTGTTGAAGGATAAGATTGTAACTTTACCAAACCCTAAGCCTATTAAGGAACCCTACCCTAGTTGGTATGATGGGAGCACCTACTACCAGTACCATCATGTTAATAGAAATGATACCAAATGATGTATGTGGCTGCATCATCAGATACAAGATCGCATTGAGGATGGTACCATTCATCTCGATGGGAATAAACATAACACTAAATCAGTGGCGAAGGTGAATAGTGAATTCTAGATATACTTGGACACATTTCCATCACACTCTGCTAACATGAGTATTGATCTGAATGATTCTATTACCCAACCTGAGGCCTATGTTAATATGGTCATGGTAACCTCTATTTTTCCACCCATACCAGATTCATTGGATGTTACATTTACATCATAGCATATTTCCCTAAAAAAAAAAAAATCACCTCTTTACATTCCTGCTCATGTCAATGGTAACATTGTAATAGGGGTTGACCCCACAAGCTGTGTGAATGTTATCACTGAAGAAACATTGGTAGCAAATTCACTATAAAAGGAAAAATATGAAGAAACAAAATCTACCATCCGCACACACGATGGTATGAGTCTCAAACCTTATGGCTTGATTGCTTTGTCCATCCTAGTTGGACCCAAGGTTGTTGACATGGTCTTCGACATTATCCCAGAGTCAAATATGTTCAAAGTGTAGCTAGGAATTCCTTGGTTAGCTTCCTGGTGCAGGAGCACCTGCCTAAGTGCTTAGTTGCAACCTTATCTAGAATGTTTTTGTTTTAAATCCTTTTTGATGTTTTGGTAAGGTCTCAAACACCATTTAATTTGTGTATGATGACCTTTTGGAGCTTAGTTTTAAATTTGAATAAGTTGGGAATCTTTGTGTGGTTGATTCCTAAGGCTTTGGTTAGGTTTGCAAAACACGGTGTGTTTTCAAACACACATCTTTTCATTACTTTTGAGCTCGAAACAGAAACCCCAACTGTTTTCTTGTGATGTAAAAGAAATCTCTCAACATTTTGAGAGAGTTGAATGTTTTGGGATGGTGGCAATTTTCTAGAGAATAAGAGAAAGTCAGTTTTCAGCGTGCAATTTCGAGTTTTTCCTGTTTCCTTATTGCTTTTTGCAAGATAATGTATTGAATAGTAGTCTTGAAACATTCAGCATGTATTGAGGTTGTTTTTAAAGCATTGTATTAGTGTAGAAACTATCTTATATTGATTTACAGAGTCTTGTATTTGTTGTGTCTTTCCTTAGATATTAGTTTTGACTGGTAAAAGATAGGAATAATGGAGTTTTAGCTACATTGCCATTGTACTCAAGCACGGGTTCATTGGAAATGAAGCTAGACTCCACTGCTATACATAGAATAGAAGTAGGAATCTACAGAAGTTTAGACATAATGCAAAGAGTCTAATTCCTAGGCGAGCAGTCTATGCCCGGTTAGGAAAAGTCACTATTTTTGCACCGTCCCAACGCAGGGGTGATGAGTATTCTTCAATGCAAGGTGTATAAACATTGTAGGGACCTTTCAAGGGTCTGATAGGAGGCTCAAGTCATCATCATTTCATCTGGTGGCTATAGGATGAGGATAGTTCTATGAAATGTTTAATAAAAGGCTTGAAAAGCCCTACAATTCCTTGAAATCAGCATTAGACCTATGTACGGCCTGAGAGGGTCAGAAATCACAAGAATCTTGAAGAGCTCCAAATTTGTTCCAGGGTGTCTTCTTTGAGTTTCTGGTGTCCACTAATCTAAAAGGTGAGATAACCTAAGACCCTAGGTAAGAGACGTAATAGGGCTCATGGCTACAAGCCCTCCTAAAATCCTAGGGTTTTGAGGCAGCGATAGAGGAAAGAGGGGTTGTGCTAGGACAAGAACCCTTCCTAGATTTTTGACAGTGGTTTTTAAGCCAACTAAGCTAACTCTCACCCCTACAACAAGGTTGGGCAGAATGGAAGGTTGGCTAGTCTTTAGAGAAAATAATGGCTAGATGGTGTATGTGAAGAAAGAGCACCAAGTAACGCTTGGTAGTAGCAAATAAGTAATGATAGCAAGGTTGTTAAAGTGAACCAGGGGTGCCTCAATAGTAGAGTACCTATAGGTTATGGGGTGAATGAACTAACACCTTAGGAGTTCTCAAAACAAGGACTCAGAGCATTGAGATTGTGTTTTCTCAATCCAACCCTCGTCCTATCAGATTGGTATAAGAGCCAGGTTAAGATTTGGGAAAGGAATCTTGCATGTCAGACATAGATTCAAGTGATACTTCCACCATGGTGACCTATGCAGAACTGGCAAAGATTGTTGAAGATCAAGAAGATGACAATAAGCAGTTGAGGAAAAGAATAGCTCAACTTGAGGTAGCAGTGAGGAGTACACAATTTGAAGGAAGAATTCCAAAAGAAGAAGAGGTTGCAGAGGAAGATAAGACCCTTGAACTTGACCCTGTCTTGAAGGAGGAGCCTTTCTTGAAGGCATTAAAAGCTTTGAGTGGAAAAGCACTTGAAGGAATACCACTATTTAGTGAAAAGATGGAACCTGACCTAGTCATGGACTAGATAGAAGGAATGGAGAACCACTTTGAATGTGATGGATTTACAGAAGCATAGAAGGTGAAGGTTGTAAAATCAAGGTTGAGAGGATCAGCTTTAACATGGTGGAAATTTGTCTAGATTGAAAGGGAGAAAGAAGGTAAGTAGCCCATATCAACCTGGAAAGGAATGGTTGCTAAATTAAAAGAATCCTATATGCCAGATGACTATGAGATCCAACTCCACAAGAAGAGGCAAAGTTTAAGAAAAAAAGATCAAGATGTAAACACCTACACTGAAGAGTTCTAGAAGCTTTCTTTGAGATCAAATGTGGCAGAAGATGAGAGCCTAAAAGTGGCTAGGTACCTCAATGGTTTGAAGTGGAATATACAGGAAGAGATGGCTTTGCTCAGCCCCAAGACAGTCCACCAATGTTATCAGCTAGCTATTAAGATTGAATAAAGGAATAAAAGGAAGCATGATCAATCCTCTAAGGGCAGAGGAAGAGGCAGAGATCAAAGAGGACAGCGTGGAGGTTACCAAGGAAGATGTGGTGACCAAAGAAGCCAAGGTGAATCAAAGCTTATTGAGCATGGAGGTGAAACCTAATCAAAAGGAGGATTTAATAGAGGAAGAGGACCTCAAGGAGGTTCAAACAGAGGAAGAGGAGCATGCAAAAGTAACTCCTACTTTGCCACTATGAAGTGCTATCACTGTAATTAGCTAGGTCATCCAGCTTATAGGTGCCCAGAGAAAGCTTCATCTAGCAATGAGAAAAGAGTAGCTTATGCACAAGAGGACACCATGAGTGTCAAATCCCCTAAGATCAGTCATATAGAATCAGAAGTAGGTGAAAATCTGATGTTTAATAGAGTGTTGATCAGACAACCGGTCAAGGAAGAACCCAAGCAAAGGAGAGCTTTGTTTAGAGCAAGATGCAAAATACTTGGCAAATTATGCAAAGTCATTGTAGATTCGGGTTCTATAGACAATATAATCTCTGAGGAGGTAGTAACTAAGTTAAAATTTTAGAAGGTACCTCATACCAATCCCTACAAAGTCACATGGTTGAACAAAGGGCAGAGTGTCTTAGTGAATGAGCAGGTTATAGTGGAATTCTCAATAGCAGGCTACAAAGAAAAGCTGATTTGTGATGTATTGCCCATGGATGCATGCCATCTTCTTCTTGGCAGGCCATGGCAATATGATAGAGGTGATGTATATCATGGAAAGGAGAACACCATAGAATTCAAGAAGGATGGAAAAACCTTCAAGCTGCAATCATTGATTGAGGATGATGAAGGGCAGTCCAAGGTTCCTAATATCATGTTGAGCAGTGGTAAAGAGTTCATCAAGGATCTACACCAAGGGAATGAAGGATATGTGATCATGATGCAGCCCAAAAAAGAGGGAAAGGCTGAAAGGATAGTGTTACTAGCAGCAGTCCAAAACTTTCTTGAAAAATACAAGAGCATAGTGAGTGATGGAACACCAGCAACTCTACCACCCAAGAGAGCAATAAGTCATCAAATTGACTTCATACCTGGAGCCTCATTGCCTAACAAGGCAACATACAAGCTTACCCCTGAGCAGAACCAAGATGTGGCAAGACAAGTGGAAGAATTGCTAAATCAAGGTCTAATTCAAAAGAGCATCAACCCATGTGCAGTCCCAGTTGTTTTGGCAACTAAAAAAGGAGGTAAATGGAGACTTTGTACTGATTCTAGAGCAATTAATAGAATCACAATTAGGTATAGATTTCCAATACCTAGGATTGAAGATTTAATGGATTTCCTTGGAGGAGCACAGTATTACACTAAGTTAGATCTTAAGAGCGGGTATCACCAAATCAGAATTAAGGAGGGTGATGAATGGAAGATAGCTTTTAAGACAAATGATGGTTTATATGAGTGGAAAGTGATGCCATTTGGCCACTCAAATGCCCCTAGCACGTTCATGAGACTAATGAATGAGGTGCTTAAGGATTTCATAGGGATTTTTGTGGTAGTCTACTTGGATGACATACTGATTTTTAGTAAGACAACAGAAGAAAATTTGAAGCATGTAGAGATGGTACGCAAAAGGTTGCAAGAAGAACAGTTGGCAATCAACCTTGAGAAATGTGAGTTCTTCAAACAAGAGCTTATGTAACTAGGCTTTGTCGTATCCCAAGGAATGCTGAAGATGGATCCAAGTAAGGTGGAAGCCATCTCAAACTGGCCTACACCAACCACAGCAACTGAGGTAAGAAGTTTTCATGGTTTGGCTCAGTCTTATAGGAAGTTTATAAGGAATTTTAGTGGCATATGTGCACCATTGCTAGATACAATCAAGGGTGGTTAGAAAACAAAGTTTAAGTGGACACTAGAGGCTGATAAAGGGTTTGAAAAGCTGAAACAAGAAGTGGCAACACAACTTATCCTATTATTGCCTAGTTTTGATAAATTGTTTACAGTTGAGTGTGATGTAAGTGGAGTAGTAGTAGGAGGTGTCCTTAGTCAAGAAGGTAGGCCAATAGCCTTCTTTAGTGAAAAACTCAATGAATCCAAGCAAAAATACTCCACCTATGATCTGGAACTTTATGCTTTAGTGTAGTCCCTTAGGTAATGGAGGCATTATTTATTGCCCAAAGAGTTTGTGGTCTTCACAGATAACCAGGCACTCAGTTATATGAACACCCAAGAGAAGTTGAGTAATAGAAACTTGAAATGGATGGAGAACATCCAAGCTTTTACATTTACCATTAAACACAAGAAGGGGCAGCAAAATAAAGTGGAAGATGCATTAAGCAGGAGGATGTTGACAGTCCAAGAGATACAGCTCAAAAGCATTGGATTGGAAAGTTTTAAAGATCTCTATGGAGAGGATGAAGATTTCTCAGAAGCCTATAAGGTATGTTCAGATTTTGCAAATCACTTTCATAGTCAATATGTTGAGTATACATTACAAAATGGATTGTTATTCAAGGGAAATCTGTTATGTGTCCCAAGAGGATCAATGAGGGAAAATCTGATCCAAGAGAAACACAATGGAAGTCTTAGTGGACATTTTGGTATTAAAAAAACTTTAGAGCTGGTACAAAGGTTTTATTACTGGCCTAAGTTAGCAAGAGATGTCAGAAAGTATGTAGAACAGTGTGTTGTTTGCATGAAATCCAAAGGGGGAGCTAGCAATGCTGGGTTGTATTAGCCCCTGCCTATTCCTAATAGACCATGGGAGTGTGTGAACATGGATTTTGTGGTGGGTCTTCCCAAGACTAAAATTGGTTTTGACAGTGTTTTTGTAGTTATGGATAGATTCAGTAAGATGATCCACTTTATTCCTTGCAAGACTACACATGATGCAAGCTATATTGCCCATCTCTTTTTCAGGGAAGTTGTAAGAATCCATGGATTGCCATTGAGTATTGTTTCTGACAGGGATGTGAAGTTCATGAGCCATTTTTGGAAAACACTATGGAGCAGATTGGGAACAAATTTGTCATTTGGATCAGCATACCATCCTCAGACCAATGATCAAAGAGAGGTGGTTAACAGAGTGTTAGGTAACCTATTGAGGTTCTTGACAAAGGAATATGGGCAGACCTGGTATATAGTGATTTCCCAAGCTGAATATGCATTTAATGATAGTGTGAACAGAACTACAGGAAAAAGTCCATTTGAAGTAGTGTATGGGATGCACCCAAGAGGAATGTGTGAGCTCAGAGACCTTGGAACAATGGAGAATAGGAGTGGACATGCAGAATACTTCACTCAAACCATGAAGGAGATTCATGAGTAGGTTAAGAAGACAATCACAATAGCAACACAAAAATTGAAGGATAAGTTGATGAGTCAAGGAGAGATGTGCAGTTTGAAGTGGGTGATCATGTTATGGTTCACCTCAACAAATCTAGCTTGTAGAAGGGTATGTCCACCAAGTTGCAGATGAAGAGAGTGGGTCCATGCAAGGTGTTAGCTAAGTATGGGAAGAATTCTTACAAGGTAGAACTTCCATCAGATTTGGGTATATCTCCAGTCTTCAATGTTGCTGATTTGATCAAGTACAAGGGGACAGTCAATGATGAAGTTTAGAATAGTCAAGAAATATTTAAGGATATCAGTAATATACCCCTTCCAAGTCAAGAGAAAGCTCAAGTAGAGGTGGTCTTGGAGTCCAGGGTGAAGAAAGCAACAAGACACAAGGCATATATGGAACACCTTGTCAAGTGGAAGGGAAAACCTGAATCTGAGGCTACCTGGGTTGAAGAAGTAGATTTCAAGAAGCAAGGAATTGATCTATCACTACTGACACCTCAAGTTCTTTGATCTCTGTGCTGAGAGGGGGAGAATGGTGCAGGAGCACCTGCCTAAGTGCTTAGTAGCAACCTTATCTAGAAGGTTTTTGTTTTAAATCCTTTTTGATGTTTTGGTAAGGTCTCAAACACCATTGAATTTGTGTATGAGGACCTTTTGGAGCTTAGGTTTAAATTTGAATAAGTTGGGAATCTTTGTGTGGTTGATTCCTAAGATTTTGGTTAAATTTTCAAAACATAGTGTGTTTTCAAACACACATCTTTTGATTACTTTTGTGCTCAAAACAGAAAACCTAACTATTTTCTTGTGATTTAAAAGAAATATCTTGACATTTTGAGAGAGTTGAATGTTTTGGGATGGTGGCAATTTTCTGGAGAATAAGAGAAAGTCAGTTTTCAGCGTGCAATTTCTAGTTTTTCTTGTTTCCTTATTGCTTTCTGTAAGATAATGTATTGAATAGTAGTCTTGAAACATTCAGCATGTATTGAGGTTGTTTTTAAAGCATTGTATTAGTGTAGAAACTGTCTTATATTCATTTGTAAAGTCTTGTATTTGTTGTGTCTTTCCTCAGATATTAGTTTTGACTGGTAAAAGATAGGAATAATGGAGTTTTAGCTGCATTGCCACTATACTCAAGCATAGGTTCATTGGAAATGAAGCTAGACTCTACTATTGTACATAGAATAGAAGTAGGAATCTGTAGAAGTTTAGACAGAATGCAAAGAGTCTAATTCCTAGGTGAGCAGTCTATGCTCGGTTAGGAAAAGACATTGTTTTTGCACTATCCCAACGCAGGGGTGATGAGTATTCTTCAATGTGAGGTGTATAAAGATTGTAGGGACCTTTCAAGGGTCTGATAGGAGGATCAAGTCATCATCATTTCATTTGGTTGCTGGAGGATGAGGACAGTTCTATGAAATGTTTAAGAAAAGGCTTGAAAAGCCCTACAATTCCTTGAAATCAGCATTAGACCTATGTACGACCTGAGAGGGTCAGAAATCACAAGAATCTTGAAGAGCTCCAAATTTTTGCCAAGGTGTCTTCTTTGAGTTTCTGGTGTCCACTGAGCTGAAATGTGAGATAACCTAAGACCCCGGGTAAGAGACCTACTAGGGCTCATGGCTACAAGCCCTCCTAAAATCCTAGGGTTTTGAGGCAGTGATAGAGGAAAGAGGGGTTGTGCTAGGACAAGAACCCTTCCTAGACTTTTGATAGTGGTTTTTAAGCCAACTAAGCTAACTCTCACCCTTGCAACAAGGTTGGGCATAATGGAAGTTTGGATAGTCTTTGGAGAAAATAACGGCTAGATGGTGTATGTGAAGAAAGAGCACCAAGTAACGCTTGGTAGCAGCAAATAAGTAATGATAGCAGGGTTGTTAAAGTGAACCAGGGGTGCCTCTATAGCAGAGGACCTATAGGTTGTGGGGTGAATGAACTAACACCTTAGGAGTTCTCAAAACAAGGACTCAGAGCATTGAGATTGTGTTTTCTCAATCCAACCCTCGTCCTATCACTTCCATGAATGGGGTTTCCTCTATTATCCACAAATGTTTAAAGTTTTTTTCATGAGGGTGTCGTGCATGTAATGCATGACACCGGATACCAGCCCTTGGTATCCCATGGTGGATATTCATTGGATCACTTTTGACCTTCCCTAGTCAATCTACTTCCTCTAAGAATGGGTCTACTTTACAAGAACTATGTGAAGTATAAAATTGGGGGAAAAGGGGAGCCAATGTTCACCCTTCCTGTGACTGAACAACTGGCCACCTCCTCTTCCCAAGAAGAGAAGAAGACACCCACAATGACTACTATTCATTTTCTGAAAGAGAAGGAGAAGTCCACGTTAGCTCCCTTTCATTCTTGTAAAGGAAAAGAGAAGATTACCTCCTCTCGGTCTGCCTTTTCCTCTCCCCATTCTTGGGAAGAGTATGAGATGAGTTAGCCTAGTGGCTACCCACTAAGTCCAATTATCCCTCCTTGGAATTGGCCCAAGATCTAGATCACAGACCGCCCTAATGAATACCCCAAACCATGGTACTACTTATATGGCAAAAATAAGGGTTCTCGTAGAGAGTTCGACCCATGACCTCCTACTGTTCTTGCTTCTAAGGTAGTGAACGAAAAGAGGCCAACTGTTGAGGCTCTCGAGTTGACTCCTCCTATCACTCCTCAGTTTGTTCCTGCTGCTTCCATGCAAGAACCTATTCCTCTGCCTAAAATTGCTATAGTGAATGTTCCCATGTTGGAGCAGGAACCTCTTGTCCCTTTACAAACTCTAGCCTCTAACTCCAAGAGTCAAAGAAACCACATTACACATGAATGCAAGAATTAGTGAAATGATCTACTAGCTAAGCAAGCCACCTCACAAAAAAAGGAGGAAGGAATGAACACTCCTTATTCAATCCCTTCTACAACATCCTCTTCCTCCCTTGCTTCTACTTCTGTCTAGTCTAGTCCACTCCTGACTTCCGTTGCGAGTACAAATGACCCTAACCCTAAATGTGTGCAGGTGTTCATCACTCCTTCAGTGGAGCCACCTTTGTTGATCTCCATTATGGATATCCAACCCTTCCCAAAGCCCACGGATATGGTTAATACTTCAATTGTATCCACTATGGTTCTTTATTCCTCTTCCTTTGCACCTTTAGCTTCATCTATGGGGAGTTCATCTCCTCCAATGAAGAAAGAGGTGGAGGGTAGTCCTTCTAGTGACAAAGGATGTAAGAGGAGCCCACCTTCTTCGTAAGGTGGTCTTGTGCTGACTTGTTTTCTACTTGTGACAAAACCAATTCCAACTTCCACAGAGTTCATCACTATTCCTGAGTCATTCGGCAAGCTTAGTGATGAACCTTGGGCAAAACCTATCTTGTCCACTGAAGTAAGACATAGCACTCCTATGGGGTGCATGTTTAACTCTATGGGTGAGGTTCTAGCCCTATCAGCGATCTTCATGAAATCGTTGAATTTGACTCCACAAGAGCTCAGTGGAGAGGACCTCAAGGGGCCCTCTTCCTTGGCCCTTGTTGTGGGAGGGCCAGATGCTCCTCCTCATAACATCCCACCATTGTAGGCTCATCCTCGTTCTCCTTATAGCGATTTAGATTGGGAAGCAGATGACCTCTTGGCTGATTAATGTTAGGAGGAGGCCCCTTTTCTTGATCTTGTGTGTGTGTGTGTTTTGTGATGTGTTCCTCCATGCATGTGGTATATGTTCCTAGATTAACCTCATCACCCCATTCGGTGTGTAAACCTTCTTCTATTTGTATCATCATTCCTCCATGTTTATGCTTGATTTTCATCAAATTGGGGATGATACAAAGCATTGGGGTAATTTTTACTCCCCTTCCATTTTGACTCAATTTTTTATTTTTACTTGTCCTTCCCGTGCATTCCTCACATAGCCAAATATAGTAGGGGGTTGATGACAGTTCATTTATATACTATTATTATACATACATTTATTTATTTATCAGCAGTTCTAGCCCTAAAATATTAGGCTACCCCTATGTCTTGTGTTTGTGTTTTCTTTCTTTTTGCTTCCTATAGATTTTAATCTTATTTTCTTGAGTTGTCCCTTTCATGTGTGACAATGCCTCTCTTTAACACTTAGACTTTTAGAAAACGCATTCATTGTCAATGAATATTTTTTTGAAAGTATTCACGAACTTTTCCTTAGAATCATATTCTCAACTTGGAACCCTAATTGAACAAATTTCCTTCATAACGGGTTCATAAAGAAAGGACTTGAAAACCTTCCCCCAAAATGGGAACAACTTTCTTTTCCCCCCGCATGGGACCATATCCTTCCTTTCAACTTCCTTGTTGAAGTGAACACCTTTCCAAAGTATTCCTTGATGATTAATCGCTCTAAGAAGAATAGCTACTTTTGAATTGTATGTCCCTTGAGTGGACACCCACTTCTTCCTTATGGCAAGTTCCCAAGTGACCCTTCTTTGAAAGCCTCTATTCTGAATGGATTCCTTCACATCTAGCTTGGGGGTGACCCGACTAGATTTCTTCCATTTGTCTTTCCACATGTAGCTTAGGGGAAGCCTAAATAGACCTTACCTTTCTAACAGTAGGTCCCTTGAGTGGATCCCTCTCCTTTTAAAGGGTTCCCAAGGGACCCCTTTGAAATTGTTACCCATTGACGATCTACATGACTATTTATTTATTTTCCTACACGGCTGCTTCTAACATGTTCTATATGTGTGTAGACATGTCATTTCTTTTGACATCTTCTATCTGTAAGTATACTTTTCATCACTTTTGACATGTTCTATCTATAGGTAGGCATGTCACCACTTTTGACATATTCTATCTATGGGTAGACATGTCCCTACTTCTTGTCTCTATGGAGTTTGCTTCCTTTGGGTTTCCTTCATGAGAGAGATCTTGGGGGGTACCTTCCTTACAGGTTTGTGGGTTTGTAAGGCACTTATTTCATGGGGATTCTTTCATGCGAGAGACCTTGGGGGTTGCCTCCTTATAGGTCTACGGGTCTGTGAGATGCTTTGTTTTTCCAACTTCATAGTTTCGAGTAACTATGGAGTCCTTTTCTTTCCTTGCCCCTTCAGGTTCACTAGATCACAGTCTACTTCTTCGACAGTTCAAGTATACATTTCTAACCTTAATCTTTCTTGATTTACTTTACCGAGCACTCATCAATATTTGTGCTCGCTAAAGTGGAGGAAAAATGTATAATAGAAAATTTTCATCCCCTATGAAAATCCCCTTTTTTCCTTTACCCAACTTAGAAAACAAATTTTAGAGGCTTAATTTCACCTAAGCTCGCTACTTGCATCACACTTGGCACTTGTTTTGAGTGTCGCTGGACGCATTTCTATTCAGGACACCCGCACAGTACGTAGACATCCATGGGGCTCACAAATTTCCCTAGAAAATTCCTGTGACTAAACTTGTAGAGGCATTACTCTTCCCATTGGCAATGAAATTGTAACACCCCCTTTGGCTGGCCAACCCGAATATGGCCATTTTCTTCCATTCCCTCTTCATATTCACATCTTCAAAATTCAATCCAACTCTTCAAAACTTTTGGAGAACTCTTCACCACCTGAGGTTTCCATTATTGCACTCTCACATCCACTCACAAGCTCACTTTCACTCACTTCAAGTATCCAAGCATTCCATTGCAGTAGAAGCCTCACTTTGTCACTTCAATAGAGCAAGTTTGGGACCATGCCATCAAAAAAGAGGCTTGAGTTCCTCTCATTTCTCCCCCAATTATCCTTAAGTGCTCTTGGTGGAGATGGTAAGCTTTCCTCTCCTCTCCTCTATCACTTGGTTGAGTATCCTAAAACTACTTTGTAGTGTTTATATTCTCTTTACTATACTATTTATTTATCTCATTTCCTTAGCTAGTCGTGGAGGTGGAAACACCTAAATAGGGGTTTGACTAAGGTGGACCCTTATACAGCCACCCAACCTTTTCCCTCTTTCTATGTGTAGGTGTGTGGGCTTCTCGGAAGATCAAATGGTGAATGAATTCCTTGATGATATCCTCCTTTCTTCCTTTACTCTTTCCTATTTGCTTTATACTATTAGAGAATATTTCATGTATTTACTTGTGTCATTCTGGCCCTTTAGTTAGGTAGCTAGGTCATTAGTTATTTTGGTAGGTTTGATCCTGTCTCTCCTATTGTATGGTTTTATGGATTCCAACACACTTTAGAGATACCATCATGTCAGGTTGTCATCCAATGATCGTGCTTACATCCTTGGGCAAGGAACTCCACGAGGAATAGAGTTCAACCTAAAAATTGGCTCGCCTAGCCCCAATTTGAAACTCAAGATTGTAGAGTGATTTCTGGACTCTATAGTTCTCATCATGCTCATCATCATACCCTAAACATCACACTTAGCTAAGGTAAGTTAGGGAAGCCTCTCACATCTTCACCCTCCATGAACTGGGGTCTTGCACACGGTGGTCCCCCTCTCTTACACAAGCATTTAAAGCACAAAGTGAATCAAAAGAAAGATGAACCTAATAAAGTAAATCAAGGAGGTCAAAGCCAAGTGATGATCAATGGTGTACAATTTAGAAGATTCTTTCCAAGAGACTTTGAAAAATTCCAATTTGACTTGTATGGTGCAAGAGCACCTTTGAACAAAATTTGTCAAACAAGGTTGATCATGTGTAGGCTTTAGGAATTTGAGGTAATATGCACTAAATAAGGTCAAGGAGACCATTTATTAATGTATTGTGTCATTTTTAAGAGGTCACTATGTTTTTAGGTGGTTTAGATTGCAAAATGTGCAAAAATATTGAAAAGTTGTTAATTGTGCAAAAATGCAAAATTGAAAAGTTGTAAAAGGGTAGATGAGGAATTCCAACTGTCATATAGATTTGAAAGGCCATTTGAAATATTTTAAACAGTTTAATTTGGTGGGAAAACACTTTAAAAATGTGAAGAAGTTTAATGTAATGGTTGTTGAGACAATTTTGAAGTTTGGCACAATAATACTACTCTATTTTCATACATCTTCTATATTTTTTGTAGTTGCATGGTCACTGTATAGCCTGTACAACATCTTATTGATTCAAATTGAATTCTATTACAAAGTATATTTTCTTAGCTTTTTTTTGAATCTACTTTTAGGATTTTTCATTAAGTTTGGTGAATTTTATAGTCTAATTTCATAGACCGGGTCTGAACTTCCAAGGATTAGGGTTTTGAAAGTCTTCAAAATGAAAAATTGACCCATTCTGCTCTCTATGGCCAATATATCTTTTGGAATGGGTATGAAACATTCATAAATAGGTTTTTACATGTGGTGATAGTGTATGGGAGGCCTAAAGGAGTGTTAGGCATGAAGCCCTAGGCGCGAAAATTGCATTTTTCAAGTGAAATAGTGAGGTTTAGGTATGGTAAAGTGTGAATTATGTAGGAAGAGAATTTTTTATGATTTATTGAGTATTTACAAGCCTAATGGGACCTTATTGAAGTGGTTATAGAGTTGTGTGAGGGTTGGAAGTGTGATTTTCAATAAAATTCTATATTTTTTACTAGAAGAGAGGGTTTTGGGTTTAGGCACCTTGGAGGGTGAATTTATGAAAAAAATTGAGTAATAATTGGTTTGGAAACCTTTTGAATACTTCCCAAATGTTTTGAAAGGTTTGGGAGAAGTATAGTGACAAGTTTCTTTGTTCAACAGGTCTAATTTGAGGCCTACTCGGTGTTAGAAACCTGATTGGTGGAAGTTTTTTCAAACTAACCTATTGTGAGTTTGTGGTATGTTGTTGAAAGACTTGATGGGTCTTTGAAATGGTATTGTTCCTAGTTTGAGAAGACCTCTAAAAGATATACCCGATTGAGTCAATTTTCAATGCTATAAGGAATTATGAGAATTTGATGTGATGGAGTGAATTTTGAGGATTGGTGACTTGATAGTTGTTGTGATTGTTTCAAATTGTGTTGTTTGTAGGAAGGACCTCCCTTGATTGGAATCATTGGGCCAGTTGGAAAGATACCAAGAATGTATTTAATCTAAACAATAGTTTTAAAGGTTTCATGGTTTTTTGTCAAATAAATGGTTCTTATAGAGATCCTTACCAAAATTTGCACATCCTTACACTGCATAGCTTCTTCAAAGATTGGTTGTGCACTGAAAAACTATCCTTTTCTAAGGTTTTCTTTGAAGAATATTTACTTTTAAAATTCTTCAAAACATAAACATGAACCCAAGAAATAACAAAAAATGGAATTGTATATTTCAAGAAAAGAAATAGAGAAGTCTTTGTACCCAAATTTGTGAGTCCAATTCTGAGGCCAATGCTCAAATTTTGGCTTGGAAAGTCCTACATCATAATTTTCTTGTAGGAGATAGATTAAAGCATTTTAAGCTCCAACTAGCTAAATGTCCTTTATATCAATGAAGTGAAACCAAAAAACATATTTTTGGGGACTCTTTTGAAGAAAAAGAAGAGTGGAGCATAAGTTTTGGACAACTTCCTATGGTTTTTTTATCATGCCTAATGAATCTATGGATTTTGGATCACTATATGTTTAGTACAATGTTGTCATAGAGCTCATAAATGTCATCATTCCTCAAATACTCACAAAACTAGAAGATTGACACATAAAGAGTGAAAACAAAGAAAAATATTTTTGGTCAACATGGAAGAGACCTAAATGTCTCAAAGCCTTGTGTCATCCCCAAAAGGAAAACACAAGACAAATAAATAGATAAATTGTTTACAACATATAGAAGAATATACATGCAAATAGAGGAATCCACATAAAGAGAGAGATACATCAAATGAAATAGCATGGGGAATCACATTACAAACATGTAATCACACAAAAAAACATGGAAAATAAAACAAAGAAAAATAATTAGTAAGGCACATGTGAGTCAACCTATAGCAAGTTGTTCATATTGCAATATCAGTCAATATATACAAAAGGAAAACCACTAGCAAAAGTGACAAAATCAAGTTCTGAATTAGGACACACACCAAGTTCAACACTCTTATTAGTAGAAACATCCTTTAAGCTCATGGAAGAGGAAAACAATGAACTCAACTCATTATGCAATTGTTCATCAATCATTGCAATGTCAATATCATCATCTAAATTAATCACTTGAGGAGGTCCAATGATAATGTCCATTGGAGGTTCCTATTTACATTGTAGTGAAGTTATAGAATCATCATGCATTGCTTTAGGCATGTTTGGATTTTAATTTTCTATGTTGGCATTCTCTTCTTTAGTTTCTAATATATGAGCAATAGCATGACTTCTATGCCTAGGCTCTCTACCATTTAGGTTTCTTTTCATTCTATTTTTAGGGTATGTGCATGATCATGATGGGCCAAAAAGTAGCAATATGATGGCTATGTGGCAAATTACTTTTTTTTTTACCAAAAATTGATGAAACAAAAAGGGTTTTTAAAGGAGATACTCAGCTTTCCACCAATATAAATTATTCTTTACATTGAATTTAATAAGTAATGATTATTCATTTTCAATTTAAATTATGACTAAAGTCTTGATTGATAAGCTGAGTGAAAAACATCTATAGCTTTCAAATAGTATCACATTTTTTGAATCCAAACATTCATTACTCTCTATGCTTCGCATACTATAGGATTAAAAAAATAAAATTTAATTTCATGAAGTTTTGGCCAAGTTAAGGTGGTCAGACATATGAGTTTTTATATTTTTTAAAATTTTTAATAAAAAAACATAATTAATTATTTACTTGAAAAAAATTACAAAAAAATATGCATCACATTGGGACATGAGTCCTCTACTCTGTCTAAAATCTTATAAAAAAGTATTATCATTTTATTGTGGTTTGGGGTAACAGACACCTACTTCTTCTTTTTCCCTAAAATTTAAGTACTACTACATTGAAATTTCAATTTTTCACCAAATAGATTTAAAAAAAAAATCTAGTAGTTTAGAAACTACATTCAATTTTCTACAGATTCTATTCTTACATATTTTTGAAATAATATAGATAACTTATTCAAATTTTTGTACGTCAAGTTTCCTAACTCTAATTTTTCTAAATTTTTTGCCACTTAAGGGCCTATTTTTTCCATGATGATCCTACACATAATCTTTAAATTTGTGATTGTTTAGGAATGGGTTTTTCCACCATAGGTTTCTTTTCTTCCCTTATGGGAGGAATGATAGGAACCATAGGAGGTTGTTTAGCCACTTTCTCTTTAGCTATGTACAAACTTGTTTGATTTTATGAAGCACAATAGGATTGTTTTGAATATATTGTGGTCTCTTAGATGAAATGGTGAAAGATTTGTAATAGGCTATTTTCATTAAGTGAAAGGGATTTTTGTTCAATCATAGTTTTTTCAAGGATAGGTGACTTGAAATCATGGGTTGAGGCATATTTCTAAGAGATAATTCTTCTATATGCTTTTCCTTAAACTTTTGGTATGCTTTGAAAAATAAGTCTTCACAGGGTCTAATAGGTCCAATAGTCTTGGGATAAATGAATCAAATTAAAAATTCCCACGAGAAGACACAAGATTAAATACATTATGCTCCACAGTAAAGATAACATTTCCAAAGGGAAACTTTAAGCATCTATACAAAAACAATGGGATGAAATTCATGGATCGAAGCCATGAATAATCTAACTTCACACAAAACTGGTCCAATGAAGAGATTATGGTGAATGGGACATTTAATGGTTTCAATCCAACTCTTAGAGGGAGATTTATCTAGCCAATCATAGGGGAAAAGTACCATTATGCATTTTGATCCATGCTTTCATTTTTTCATATGTATCTTGATAGAGTTAATCCACAAATAGAAATTCTCCAATTATCATGTTCTCTACACAAATAGGATGAATTAATATCCCATTTGTATGATTTTCATTGATTTTTCCAACTATGTAAAGAGGACCATTGTGTGCATGTTTAATTATGTTATTATGTGAGAAAGAAATATCAAGGGGAATTTTGGTTTGTCCCTTATGAGGTTTAGCTTCAAAAAAGTTGACCAAGGCATGCATATTATCATTCTATTGATAGTTGAAATTCTTATTAAGGAGGAAAGTGATTCCACATAATTTTTTAATTTTGTATTCACTCTTAAGCATCTTTCTTAGGTTGTCTAGCATAGCAACCACATCAAGATTCCCAAAATTTTGAAATTTTTCTAGTCCTTCATCTATTCTTCTTATGTCTTCTTGCAGGATATCAGTAACATCATGCACATTGGTTGTAGGTAAGGAAGTCATTGGAAATGAGGAATGGATGCTATAATCCAAAGAGGGTTTATTATCAACACTATTAGAAAGAGAGTTAGAAAACCCAAGATCGACGTTGAATGGTCTATCACAGGATGACATGAGTCTCAAACTATGTCTCACAATAGTATTTCTAATCTAACACCAAGTTATAAAGCTCATAAAAATTTTACAAACTCAATTTCAACACAAAATGGAAAAGGGGTAAAATGGAATGCAATGACCTAGAATGCAATATATGTAAATACAATTTTCATATTCTAAACAAGGTAATTTTCTAATTACACTATGCAAAAACCTAAAAACTAATGTCTTGTAAATGCAATTTTTAAATCACACAATGTAATAATTGTATCAAATGAAGCTAAATATGATCAAATTAAAGAAACAAAAATTTTGCAAACAAAAACAAAAATGTAGAAATGAATGTTTTAATGTCTAGAAAATCAGAATATGACCCTAATCAGGGACTCATTCGCCCTAGGGAAAATGGGTCCTAGGTTAGGGTTTTGAAACAAGTTCTTATAGATTTTTGAGTGAATTTTAGAAGTTTTCATATTCTAATCTAAAACAGAAAGTTACAGTTTGATTTTTTAATGAATTCAATGTTGAATGCAAGTGCAAAATGTGACAAAATGACAACCTAGAAAACCTTGTTTGATATGCAATTTTATTTCAATTTTTAAATGTAAATGAATATGATGCAATGCTATGTAAATGATATGCAAGATGAATGATTTTTTTCTACATTTCAAATTTAAAGAATGCGAATATGCAATCCTAAAAACACTTAAATGAAGTGCAAGTTTAAATGCAAACTAGATGCCCTAATTGAGATTGAATTCAATGCAAATTAATGAAAATTAATGCAAGATTTAAATATAGGGTGAAAGAGGACTCCCAAATCATAAAATTTAATGATCAAAGTCATGCTCACCAAAATTAAATGTAGAAAAATAGGGTTGAAAGTTTTTGGGATGATAGGGGATTCACGAAACCCAAGAACCTATTTCTCTAATTCATTCAAGGAAATGAGATCCAAATAATGAGAAAAATAACAACCAAAAGTTGAGTCAAATAAAGGTATGAATCAAAAAAATTCAAATCTATGCAAGGATGGGGGTATAAGCTAAATAGAACTTTGGGGAGAAAGATTAAAACCATCAAACAAACTACAAAATGCAAGCTATAAAATCTAAATAGAAGACTATACTCAAAACTAATAGAAACAACAATGAAAAGGAATATCTGGAAAGGGGAGAATAATGTGTAACTTTCACCAAAAGTTACTTTTTAAATCTCATTGAGGACTTATTCACCCTATATTGAATGGGTCTTGGCTAGGGCTCTACAAAAATCCTTTGTGGGTTCTCTTCTACTATGTCTGCACTCCCCAATTCTCAATTGTAATTGTTAGATAGCCAAAAATAAATTTTCTAGAAGAGTTTCCATTAAATGACATTTTTTCTTGCAACTTTGAAAATTTCGTAACTTTCTTCAATTTTTCTCTTCAAAGAATCTTCAACCTAAAATTTGCAATCACATATCAAAGAAATAAAAAATGTTGTTTGTTAGGTGAATGCAGATTTTCCTTGGTCAAACCCCATTTTGGTAATTAAATCTTAAAATGAAATCAAATAACATGAAGGAATGATGAATAAACAAAATTATGTAACAACTCACCAAACCTTTGTTTGAATGTTGGATTCTAGATCTGCAACTTACATGAATTGGCCTCAATAGATGTGGATCTTCATCATGAAACTTGATTAGAAATAGTTTCTTTGAATAGTTGAATAGATCTTGAACTCTACATCATCATATTAGCTCAAACAACATGCATGATGCAAAAAATATTTCACGTGATGAACATGTTGGGTTATGGTGTTGTCAAATGTTGCATAAAATGATTTACTATAATGTTGTAATTAAATAATTATTTAGTTGTGATTCCCCTTATTGGTGTGGTTAATCACACTAGGTAATTATTTGTGGGGAACACTTATGTTGTATTGTAACATTGTATTATTATTTAATCTATGGAAGACATGTGATAATAATTTAATATTAGGGAAAATATTAAATAAAGTGAAGTCTTAGTACCCAATATTAAATAAGGGGTTAGTGGTTTTGTATTTGCATGGTTTTCTGGTACGTAGTTTTATCTTACCAGTAGTTGCATTTTATGCTTCCAAACACATGTTGATGCATTGAGAGGCTTGATGCTTCAAATGTACTCATTGTAACTTTTGCATTGCTTTGTTGTTAATAATATGATAGAGTATAAATGCTTTTGGAGGTTGTGATTTTTCCTCTTGAGAGTTTTCCTAGGGTATATCTTATGTTATCTTGTGGCCTGGCTATTTGATCTATCGCCGATTTCAAAATGCTAAATCCTAATTTAATATCCATTCAGATCCAGAATAAAGGGAAAGGCACAGTTTTCATTTTTTTTTAAATTAAAGAAAATTTAATGCCTCTAAGGAATTTTCTTCTAAGTGGCATCGACACCACTGATGGGCCACCGAAAAACCACTAGGGTGCCACCAGTGTGCCTAATAGTGCATTCTATAGCATTTTTTTCAAATGCATGTAACTTTTTCCCATGATGTCCTTTTTTGATTTCATGTAGTCGTTGGAAAGCTAGTTCCATGATTTTCGCAATGGAGCTGATTTGGTTCCCTGATTTTTCCATTTTGACATGTCTTGGAGGCCTGAAACACAAATTTTCTCATTTTCATTATTTTTTTATTATAAATTTTGCACAAAAAAAGGGATTTTTAAATTTAAAGAGGCATTGGAGATCATTTGCAATGTACTACATAGTGGTTTAGATTGTTCATCAGTTTCAAGAGCAAGATAAGTATGGTACTTGTTTGATTGCTTGTAGGATCCTAGGATTCAGGGTGTTATTGTGTAAGCATCTAGATGATTCAAGAGGTGAAACCTTGATGGAGTACATGTTTTTATATTTTATTTATTATGCTACTGTTGATTATTAGTTTGGTACTTCCTGGTACAAGTTTACATTTTTTTTACAAAGTTGCACTTTGATGATGACAGGTACACAAGTTGTCTTCAATTTGAGTCATGTATGGGTGATAGTTGAGTGCAGGTACAATGATGGCTATGAATATGGTGTCATGGGTATGCAGCTATATTTGATGCATTGACATGACATGATCATGTATGTGGTGTTTGGTGGTAATATGGTTTGATGATTAAGATATTTTTCTTATCTTCTTGATGATGGGTAAACCCACAAAACTAGTTTACAATTCTATCAAGGAAGGAAAAATGCATTTTCAGATGGAAAACACTTTAGGGAGTTTTCTAGAACTAGGCGGGTTTGCTAGAACTAGGAGGTTTGCTAGAAACACCCCCCTTCTAGCCTGCACCTATGGAAAAATAGCATATTCTCAAAATAAAATTCTAAAAAATATGTGTAGGCTAAGTATTGGTGTCCTTGATCCAATAACAAAAAAATTGAATTTTGATACATACAAAAAAAAATTATGTTGTATACAGTCTGCCTATGTCTACATTGTAATTGGTTTGACTTAAAAACTTGAATAAGGAAAAAATATTCAATAAAAAACTATGAAACCAAATGAAATGGTTAGATATCATAGTTACAAATCTAAAATCAAGAAAATTAGAATTTATCCTTCATAGAAAAAAGTTATGTTGTATAGAGTGAGCATCACTCCTTAAAAGTGGTGTTTACTGATGAAAACTAGTTTTCGAAGGAGATGGAAAAATAAGTGAAATATAATTCCAAAAAATTTGAAAAAAAAATAGTTAGAATCTATAGACAAATTTCACAAATCACTAGTTTGCATCATCTTCAAATTCCTCACGGTTTAGACACTATAGGTGCCCAAAAGTGAAGATTTAGTTAGGAAAAATTAGTTTAGTGTCCAGTTTGGCAAAAAATTGTAAACTATTATTGTGGGATCACTTTGACTATTTGGTTCCCTGACTATGTTTACTCATTTGTGGACATGGTTAGTAAATCATATCTATGGTTTATTTGGTGTTTGATTCTTGATTTCTACAAGATTATCTTCTTTCATATCTTGGTTTGTAGGTTACTAATGTGATGATGAGTTTGCATGTTTCAGTGGTTTGGATCTATGAGTTATGTAGCGTTTAGGTGTGTATAGCCTATTTGGTTGACATGCGATGACTTGGATGTGGACTATCTATATCCACCAGGTTTGATTCATTATTCTCACAGATTTCATTAGTTGGCCTTTTCTATGGTCATTTGAGAATTGGTATGTTGTTTTGAGATTGAGAGGATGGATCATTTGAGTACTTGATTATTCATTTTATGGAACTTTTAGCATGTGGTTTGATCATGATATCATGATAGATTGGTAGATTCATTGGTTATACACTTTCAGTGGGAGCTCTTGATAGTGATGACTTGGTGGTGTTGGATTGGTTTTGTTTGTGATGTTTTGATGGTGGTTGTATGTATCTTCTTAGCTTGGAGATCTTGGTTTGCTTCTATGTTACTAACATTGTAGTTGAATGTGTGTAGACTTTTAATATGTTCATGGAGGATATGGTAGTCATGATTTCATTTGTAGCTCATATCATGGTTCAATGGAATTTGTTGGTAGCAACGTGGATGCATCATTGGCGATGGTCATATTTATGTGATTGGAGATATGGTTGTTTGGTTTAGAGTATGTTTGTTATGACGTCATGATATACTCTTGATTCTAGATTAGTGTTTATCATATTACATGTTCTCTTGAGATAAGGATGTATGTTTTTGGTGCATGTGATTTTCCTAGGAGGAGATGGTTAGATCAAGTTGTCATGATAGGTTCCTGATTTTGCGGTTGGAGCTTTGACATTGATCTTGGTAGTTATCTTTGTATTGGGTACATTGATCTTTTTCTTGATTACATCATGATGGTGCTATGCTGCATTTGGAGTTTGGCATGGATTTATTGATTATAGGTACTCATTGATACTTGGAAATGTAGTTGATGGTTTGAGTTCTCTTGTGATTACAAACATTTTCTTGAGATGATTACTCTTTGGAGGTTTCAACAAGAAGACTGAGGATCTCTCACCTTAGTATGCATGTGATTTCATGATGTACTAATAGAGGAGATCATTCTTGGATTGATTCATGATGGTTTGGTTGACCTGGAAGAGCATTCTCATTTCCCACTCTTGGTCTACTCTATATTTTATTATTTGAGAGGTATTTCCCCATTATATCTTTCAGATGTGTTAGGTTTCATGCTTTGATTCTCATGGTTTTGAGTTGATGCATGGTGATTGGTTTTGGATACTCATTTGAGGATTGATTATCATAAGTTTATATTCTTTATCTTTCATAGATATGGATCTTGAACTATGGATAGTTAGTTTTGGAGGGTTCATTTTGAGAGTTTTTTTGCATGGTTATCTCCTTGCGCATTTGAGTTTATGATATCATTATTTGATGAGGATTGCAAGGATATGATGTAGAGTAGGGTGGAGGTTATCTAACCAATCAAAATTCATTCAACCTTGACCAAAATTTCCACTTTGAAAACCCTAACTTGGCGTTTGTTCAAAAATTCTTCAATTTGGCTTGTAGCACATCAAACAGTGAAATTTGAGCATATCATTTAGAGAAGGCCTCAACCCAAAAACCAAACATCATTTTAGATACCATTTTTTCTCTTTGGAAACATATCAAAAATTTATTTATGGTTTTTTTGAAACATCATCCTCAAAATTGGATTGCTACGCTACTCTTTAGGCCTATTTAGGTTTGTTCACATAGGGGTTTACTGATTCTATATACTATAGTCCTCAGTTATCTTCACCCACACCCTAGACACACTTAATAGGGTTTGAATATTCTCCCCAAACTGATTCCCACACTTTTTCTTTGCTTCTTTATCAAACCCTAACCTTTAGCCATCCTTTCATGCCTAAAACATGGTGTTTTCTATCTAGAGCATCAACAAAACTTCATCAAATATTATCCCCTACTCCTAAAACTCTCAAAAACACCAATAAATACATAATTTCACCCATTCCACCAATTTTAAATTACTTCTACTAGTGGAATAGGTCTTTTTTTTCTCAAACCCAGGGTTTCCAGGCAGTTTTAGTAATTAGGCTCTAAAACCTTCCAAACTCAATGGAATTTAGGGAAATCAATTAAAAAATAACTTAGACTCATAGGACCATCAATTCCAATCATTTTCCAATCAATTTCAAACCATATGGAATGGTACAGGTCTATGTAGCAGCAATTTTTTCTTAAAAACGTAGAAAACAAGACTCTTTATTTCAAATTCAAATTTACAACTTTCCACCCTTCAACCAATGTTCAAAAATTCCTTTCTAAGAACACAAAAACCTCCCTGACCAAACACAACTACTTCTAAAATTCTTTTCGCCTTATGATCCTTCATATTTCATTTTGCATTTTTGTAATATAACAACATTTGGAAGATTTGACATTTGCAAAATGTAACAACTTGACCCCACAAACCACCTATCAACCTAATAAGGACTCAATAAACATATGAAATGGTCAAAATTACCTTATTACAAAAAATATGCAAACCAAAATGAAGAAATGACAAAATTTCCTCATGGAGGCATGAAACTGACTGGGTGCTCCTGCACCATACTTCTAGGAAAAAAATTGACTCAAGTCCCTTTGAGGATAGTAGGGAAGCAATTGATTCATGGTTGATCATGTCCTTCTCTCATATCCAAGTGATAGCTACATTAAGGCAACCCCTTCCAATGAACTAGAAACTGGAAACATGCATTGTCTTTTGGCTTGTTGAATTCTTTTACATCAAGAATACACTTTAGCTTAAGAGATGTACTTAATAGATGATCTTGGACCTATTCTTCACTTGAATCTATTGTAGAAACTGCATCATTACTTGCTACTGTACATCCTCCATCCTTTTCATGATTTTTCTTCTTCTTCACTTTAATTATGTGCTTGGACTTATCCACCTGTCTTTGCAATTCACCTTTGATCTCTTCACCTTTACCTTTCATCTCTTCCCTTTGTGGTTGTGAACTTATGTCTGTGACTTGAGCAATAATACTAACCTCTATCGTGGAATGACCAACATCCCCTTGTGCAAACAATGAATGTAACACTTCACCTACCATCATAGCAAGATGCTTTTTAAGCCAATCTTGAATTTCCAAAATCAATTCATCGTTGACCTTCAATGAAATACATCTTGACACCAACTCAATATCATTTCCCTTCAAAATCAAATCATTCTTCACCTCTAATGTCTTGGTACCTTCAATTCTTGAAGTGGCTACAACCTCCATATTCTCCTCTACCCTTATGAACTCTTTCCTTCCAACCATCATTACATTAGGTTTCATGGTCTGCCCTTTATCATCCTCTTTCAAGGGTGTCAAAGTAAAGGAGACTCCATCGTTGTTTATCTCATAGGTGTTTCTTCTCCCATCATACATTTCATGCCTATAGAATTTCCATGGTCTCCCTATCAGAAAATGGCACACATCCATAGGAAATACATCACATAGAATCTTATCCTTCTACCCTCCTATATTGAACTCCACCCAAGCTTGCTCATTAACCAAAAAAAAATTTACCCTCATTCAGCCAAGAAAAATTATAAGGAGTATCATGTGGTATCTTTTCGAGCTTAATTTTGTCAACCATTTCAATGGACACCATATTATATGTTCCCCCTAAATCAATTACAACTTTACATACATTACTCATGCACTTACAAGTGGTTTTGAAGAGTTCCCTTTGTGATGGACCCTTCTCCTTTGATGCTTTGATGAGTGTCCTCCTTACCATTAAAGATTCTCCAACTTACGGAGAAGCATGTTGTGGTGTTGAGTTCACACTTTCACCATATTCTTCTTGCACCAAGGTAAGTGCAAAAATATGGGTCCCAAAAAGGGGTCTTAAGTGGCCACTATTTTCTTCTTTTTTCTTTTTTTTTTCTGAAAATCAGGAAATACTGACCTTGGACGTGAAATTGAGGATAGTTACACTCAAAATTTTGAGATGGAACACAAACAAGGATCAGAGTGCTCTGAGTCTACCTTCTAAACTACTAATTTATTTTGAAAATGGTTGAGATTAAGGGGTTCAAATAGGGATGTATAAAAATTGGTGTTTTTATTGTCTAAAAAACATAACATAACAACTTTTGTACATCCCTAGCACGGTGAACTATTTTTTAGTATTTTTAAAATTGCTAGGATAAAAAATTAGCTAATAGTATGTAGTTGACGCATGATTTTTTTGATAATTTTTAAATGAATATTTGATTTTTAACTAATTTTCTAAATGGAAACTTCTTGAAAAAATGAATTTTGATCATGCTAAACCTAGAAATTTTGGAAACTAATTGAATTTTCTTTTTAAAAAAAAATAAAAATTGTAGAATGGAGTCTAGTTTCTAAAAAATGAATTTATTTGAAATTTTGATGAACGGTTAATTTATAACAAAAAAAAAACCAAACACTACTTTTCTCCAGAAAAGAGACTCAAACAAAAGAAATTATGGATGAAAGGCTTAACATTGTTATAAAGTGAAAAAAATGCATCATTGGATAGCTAAGGGAGAACCTAACATTACCCAGGTGTTCAATTTGTTTCACATTGAACCACATGCAATCCTGACGATGAGCACGAACTCGATTATGTGAAATATTGTAGAATTTGCAAAAAAATGTCTTTGGTTGTTTGGAATTCCCTCCAAGCCTTTGGGTTTTTATTCCAAGGAAAATACCAAGCCCAAGAGTTAGGGATTCACAAAGAAAGATATAACGTGTGCACGTTATAATGCGCTTGCATCATATATTAGTTTTCACATGGTATTTTGCATTTATTGGGGACATGTCTAGCAAGACATAATGGGAGTGTGGTATAATTTTCTTGTGTTATATCTTGATTTATGTTAAACACTACTCTATTGAATGTATGTTTGTATATACATGTGTGCTTGTATGTCATGTATTTATGTATGCATGCTTGTATGTATGTATATATGCCTGTATGTATGCATGTATGCATCAATGCATGTATATTGTATGTATGAGTATATGTATGTAAGATTGTATCTATGCATGTACATGTATGCTTGTATGTATGTAAGATTTTATGTAATTATGTATTATGCTTGTATGTATGTAATTATGTGTTTCTTTATGTATTTCTTTAGATGGAGGGACAATTTTAAGAGAGAGAGAAAGAGAGATTTGCCTAGGTAGGGTGGGAGGGAGAGAGAGAGAGAGGAAGTGGAAGTGGGATTTTAAGAGAGAGGGAGTGGGAGAGAAGGGTTTGGAGTGAGAGGGAGTTAGCTAGGTAGGGTGGGAGGGGGAAGGAGAGAGAGAGAGAGAGAGAGAGAGAGAGAGAGAGAGAAATGAGAGAGAGAGAGGGAGAGGGAGAGGGGGGAGAGAGAGAGATGGAGAGAAACAAAAATTTATGTACGTAGGGTGCCAAAGGGAGAGACTTGAGAGTATGAGGGGGTGAGAGGGAGAGACTTGAGAGATAAGTAGTGAGAGGGAGTGTGAGAGAGGGAATGGGAGAGAGAGGGAGTGTGAGTGAGAGACCTGAGAGAGGGAGAGGGTGTGGGAGGGTATGACCTAAGAGAGGGATAGATAGAGTGGGGTGGGGTGAGGGGGAATTATCTAGGTAGGGTGGGAGGGATAGATAGAGAGAGGGGAGAGAGAGAGAGTTACCTAGGTAGGATTCCAAAGGGAGAGACCTGAGAGAGAAAGGGGGTGGGAGGGAGAGACATGCGATAAAGGGAGAGAGAGGGAGTGAAAGAGAGTGGGTGAGGGAAAGAGTGAGATAGAGAGAGAGTGAGAGAGAGGGTGGTAGGGATTGATTGATCGATAGGTACATAGAAAGAGGGAGAGGGTAGATAGAGAAAATTAGAAAGGGTAGGAGAGAGGGAGGGAGGGAGAGAGAGGTGAGATGTATAGATAGAGAGAAAGCGATAGGGGTTGAGGGTGTAGGGTTGAGGGACTAGGGTAGAGGACCTATAGGGTTGATGGTTTATAGGGTATTGTACCATAGAAAAATGGATCTTGGACATTTTCATGGTCATTTAGGTCTTTTTCCTATGATGCTTGACTTATTTTGCTTAGATTTAATGTTGTAATGTAACTTAAACATTCACCTTAGGTCCTAAATATTCAAATTATGATGTCTTGTGAAGGTGGTGTGAAGTGTTGTAACACATTTCTACACTTTTCTATACTCTTCTTATTATAATTCATCTAAATATTCCCCTTTTATCCCTTACCAAGTCTTATTTCAATGTGTTGTAAAGTCTTGTAAAATGATTTCATGCTTTTCTAGGCTTGTCACCACTAATTACACCTTTCTTGTGCTTTATTTGGCCCCTTTATACACTTATAGGCCTTAATTAAGTGTGTTTTTGAATAAAAACCTAAAAAACAACATTAAAAGAAACTTAATTCCTCACACCCACTTGCAAGCCTTGAGTGGGACCCATTCACCATGGGTGGTGAATGAGTCCCTCTTGGCACAAAATTCAAAATAAATTCAAATTTCTTTCAAGTTTTTATTCATTAAGATCTTATGTCGACCTGTGATGTTGTATTCTTATATTGTTAGGGCATAAGTGTGTATAAATAAGTGTTTTTCCATCCATTTTAAGCCCTATTCATCTCATTCTCTCATTCAACATAAATTATCATTCTTACATTCAAATCATCATTGCATCATTTGATCAAGCAGTTATCAAGCATCTTGGAGCAACCATTGACATATCTTTAGAATTCAACAATAAGGTTTTGGTGATTTTAGGACGCTTGCATGGCATTTATTCATCATTCATTTTTTGTTTCCATTTCATTTCTTTATCAAGGGTTTGATTACCAAAGTGGGATTTGACCAAAGAAAATCCCTATACTATAACCCTTAACCATTTTTCTCATCTTTGCATGTGTGTTTGTAGGTCTTGTAGGTATTTTTTTCAAATAAATAGGTGTTGAAAAGTGTTCATCAAGTCATAAAAGTGATTCAAGTCAACCAAACCCTAATTCAAGCTTCAAGACAACATTCAGTTTGTTTTCCAGGAAGACAACTATATATCTGGACCCATAGAATTGACCCTTGAATTTGCAAAATTTTAGAGGAGGGCTGATTTTCCATCAGTGGTGAATGATTCCCACCTTCAGGCTAGAAAAATTGATTTCATCAGAATTTAGTTCCCAACAGACATAAACTAGTTCTGACAAAGTTTACCAGAAGAAGGACTGATTAGCCATCAGTGGTGAATGAGTCCCACTGGTCATCAATAGTGATTTCTTTCAGATTCCAACATCTTCTAGCATCACCATTCCATCTCCAGGTGCACTCTATTTAGTCTCATTCAATTCTGATTTCTTTTTTTATGTTTCTAGTTCATTTTTGCATATCACACGCTGTTTTCAAACACTTCATATTTCATTAGTTTTGCATAAATAATCAATCAATTTCATTAATTTGATGTATTTAGGGCATTTCATTTAGGCATAATTCCATAATACATACATTATTTTGAGTGAAAACCATATTTTTTGGGCCTATCTCTCTCCTTTTAGGTGAAGAACCCTAAGAGCGCAAGAGAAGTACATAGCCTCCCAAAAATTGATGGTTCATTTTCGTGAACCTACATATTTAACATCATATTACTTTTTTTCATTACATTTACATCCTAGGACTCATAGCATTAGATTTTGCATTAGCTTTTTGCATTGTTTTTCAATCCTAGGATTTACAAATTTGTATTAGTGAATATCTCATATAGATTTCATTTTTTCCCTTCAAAACATTATAAAAGCTAAAATTTTCATTTGCATCCCTGTTTTGCATTTGAAAACCATAAAAATCACTTTAAATTGTCTGAAAAAACATTAAAAAATCCATCCTTGGACTCATTCGCCACCTTAGGTGAATCAGTCTAGTTGCACTTTTTGCATAACAATTTATGTCATTTTCACAATAATTTCTACATTTTTCTTTTCTGGTATTGCATTCCTTTTTTAGTTTCCATAATTTCTATTATTTGCATTTTATTATTCCTAGCTTGCATTGCATTTGCATTCACCCCAACTCTTGTGGTACTTGTATGAGTGTTTGGTTCCCTATTGATAATACTTTAGTGAGAAGAGTTTCTGACTCATGGCATCCTGTGATAACACATTCGTTGTGGACCTTGGGTTGTCTCGAGCTCCTACACTTTCTAAATAACATGGTCCATTAGGCATGAATACTACCACTAGTACACTTTTACCTTCACATTCAATGCATGTTAACACACAAAATGATCCTATTCGACAAGATAAAGTAATTGACATTCATGAGGGTTTAGCACATTTTCAACAAAACTTGTGTCTTGAAAAACTTTCCACCACTGCAATTCCTACTATTGACAGCATTCATGAAATGCTTGAAATTGATGAGGGTTTAGATGTCATGAAACAAATTTTTGAGATATACCAAAAACATGCTTCTTCAACCTCTAACACATCTCAACCAACAAACACAATGGTTAGCCAAGGAGGATCTTACATTCCTCCTCCTTCAAATGTAGCATCCATACCTACATATACCACTCCTCAAGTTACAACAACCATGCAATAAGTTAGTCATGTGATTCCTTCTTTTGCTATTCCAACCAACATTCCTAGCTCTTTTGTGGCACCGAATGTTCCATCCTCCACCACCGTCACCTCCCTTAATGTCTCCTTCACTTCTCCAAACATCACATACACTCGATCACCATTATCTCTTCCACCTCACACCACTTACACTAACCCTCTCATTACACAACTCTTTCAGATTGTTTCCTCTATGCAACAACAAATATCCACAATTAACCTAAATCAAACTATACCACCCACATACTATGTTCATAGTAGCCCATTATATTTTGAGATCTTAAGAACATCGATGCCACAAGGAATTGAGATGCCTAGGTTTGAGAAGTAAGGAGGCAAATTAGACCCTACTAATCATGTCAATGCTTACACAACCTTGTGTAGTGATTTTGTCCTTGATGATAAATTGTTAGCCAAACTACTTCCTAGGACCTTAAAGGACACTTCCTTGGAGTGGTTTTCAAACTTACCCAATCATTTAATTCAATCATTTAATGAAATTTTTGATTCCCTTATAACTCATTTTCAAGTCGATATGACTCTAAAAAAGACAATGGTTTATTTAATGAGATGTAAACAAGATGCAGATAAAAAAGTAACTGATTTGATTTTGAATTATCAGTCATTGTATGCTCAAGTAGGTGTCAAGGTTCCTAATTCACATCTCCAAAAGATATTTATCCAAAACTTGCAAACTCACATTCAAGATAAATTGACCATGATGAAATTTATAAAGAAAAAGAGAAAGTGATTGACCCATCTCCTTTGGCTCCTTTGGTTCCTCCTCTTCAGGAAGAAAAGGAACCTACAATGGATCAACCTACTCTTACATCTACATAAATTCAAAATAGAATAAATAAAAACTATGGTGCTAGAGAGTGTACACATCGATTTCATCTCCTTGCTCGTCAGTTACAAATAGAAGAAACCAAAGAAAATCATCCTCGCCCTTGATAGAAGCAATATATGACCACCCTACTCCTCATGACTGGCCACAAGATAGTATGATACAAGTATCACAAAAAAATGATCAGATACAACAACCATAACTCCTCATGCATCCTTCATTGGAGATTACCATTCATTTTCCCATCATGATTAATCTAGATGATGATGATAATGAGGAGGAGATCTCTAAAATAGATGAACAGGTGCATAATGTTGGTGTAATTAATTATTTAATTACACTTTATTAAGTTTACTTAGGTAATAATTAGTTTACTTAATTAATAAGTAAGCTTTATTCAATTGAGTTGATTTTAGGTCAATATTAGGTTTTACCTTTAGTGTTATGCATACATTGCTTTTATAATACAATTCATCCCTTGTATTTTCTTAATTCGTGAATACAATTCATTTTCACATCTTAATGCAAGTTTTTCTTTTTCTCTTTCTCTTGTGGAAGGTATTTTCTTATTTGCATGTCTGATCTTGGATTCTAACATGGTATTAGAGCTTCAAATCTACAATTGCACGTTCATCTTTTGAAGGATATTTCCTTATAGTGATTTTTATGTGCAATGGTTTCATGCTAGGCATCCTTTTTACAAGATCTAGGGGTAGTCATATTTGCTGGGCATTATTGAGCAAAATGAAGGTCACCATCACAATCAGAGCACCCAAAAACCCTAGGAATGCCTATTTTTGGTCAATTTTGGAGTTGTTAAAAGAAAGGAAAAAAAATTGCTAGAGAGGCCATACAGCCTCCCCAGTACGCTTCACAAGGAAAAAAATTAATGAAAAAAAAATTAAAAATTAAAAAAGTGCAGCTAGTTCAAAGCAGAGTTCCTCCCACTTGCCACTCGATGGCCACTAGGTAGCCACCCGCCAGTCGCTCAGACAAGTGGCGCTAGCCCAGGACCATCGACTACTCCTCTTCAACCCCTGAGGGATAAACCATGGTCATATTAGGGACCAAGGGCCCACCCCTAGCCCCCAGTCGCTGTTCCAACCCCCTATGTGGTCACATCGGTGACTAGTGGCTCTGCCTCAACCACCAACTGCTAGCCCCCTGGTTGCGAACAGGACTAGGGGCTTATTATTTTAAGCCCCCTAGGCTACCTATAGGCTAAATTTTCCTTTATGGATCACTTTTACTAAATCGAGCGTAACTTTTGCATACAGTTTCTATTTTTCACAAACGAGATACTGTTGGAAAGTGAGTTTTGAACCTAATCCAGTGGTGAAGGTATTTTTTTATATTTTTCTCTAGATTTATTTTGTAGGCCTCTAAATTCAGATGAAGCATTTTTTACTTCAGAAGGCATATCTTTTTCCTCAGTTATCCATTTTCATGATTCAAGTGGCACCGAAAAAATGATTCAGTCCTCTACATAGATCTTAGGTCAATTTTTAATCATGGAGGAAGATGTGAACATTGGTTTGTGCATGTACTCTTTCTTGTTTTCATGCACTAGGTTTGCATTTTCTCTTTGTTTTTTTCTTTTTTTTCCTATTCTCCTTTTAAACTCATGTGGTATTGTAATAAATGAACTTATATAAAGTTCCATCAAGGGGGTATCTTGCATAATAATTTAATTACAGTGTAGTTTCATGGCATACACTTTGATCTCATCTTCATATTAATGACAAATCACATGAGTTGTATCTAGATTTTATAGTTTCTTTTTGGCCTCATCTTGCTCATAGCTTGACACATTTTTGTTCACATATCAAATTGAGAGCATATGGTTAATGATCTTGAATCATATTTGATTCACATTAGGTCACATCTTAGTTTGAGGGCCATTCATTTTATGGTTAATGTTCCAGAAGCTTCATGGTAATTGTTCCTATGGATCAATTTTAGTCACAGTTTGGCATCGACATTGGGATACACATAGCTTCCAAATTATTTCATCATATCATTCCCTCTTATGGGGGGCATCATTTATTCATTTACTATTGCTTTATAGATTCCAGGGTTGTTCTAGTTTGTGAGTTTTCTAGTGTTCCTTGGCATCGAGTATGTTGTTGCATTATCATGATTATTCCTGAGTCCTTTAGTGACTCTCATATGGTTTCTTGTAAATAGAGGTATCTTTCCTTGCTTTCTAGATTTAGGATTTCAATGTTACTCCACCAGTGTTCTTCCAGTGCTTCTTTGCACTAGGTCATCTCATTGAGGCGGGGGGGGTTTGCCCCACTAGGTTTTCTCCTATTTCCCATTCATTGTATTTATACATGGGTACCTAACATAGCCTTGTAGTCAATACCCATTCATGCATTCATGCTTTCATGCATTCAACCTAGCATTAGATGCATGCTTTTTAAGTCTCCCTAAGTTGCACTTGAGGGGGGGTGTTCGTGTAATTAATTATTTAATTATGCTTTATTAAGTTTACTTAGGTAACAATTAGTTTACTTAATTAATAAGTAAGCTTTGTTTAGTTGAGCTGATTTTAGGTCAACATTAGATTTTACCTTTAGGGTTATACCTTTAGGGTTATGCATACATTGCTTTTATAAAGCAATTCATCCCTTGTATTTTCTTAATTCCTGAATATAATTCATTTGCACTTCTTAATGCAAAACACATAATGATCTAAATTCTTTATTTTCCTCTTCCATAAGCTTAAATAATAAATCTCTCACACCAAGTGACTAGTGTGACACTTCCCCTAGTTAAATACTTGCAATTCTCCTTTGGATAGTCAACCGCCCTCACAATAAAATGAACATGATTGGGAGGTGGATGACATGTTAGATGGTTGACTTGCATTTTCCTTGCTACCCTTTTCCATTTTTCTTTTCTTTGATTTTTCATTTTGCTTGTATGTATGTATCATGTTTCCCTGTAATGTGTGTTTGATTTTCTCCTTCTCTTTGTGCACTTCCTCTATTTCTCTCTCTATTCTTCTATATGTCATACTTTCTATTTTCTTTTTTTGCTTTTGTTAGTGTTTTCCTTTTGGAGATCATGCAAAGCTTAGGGATGACTAGTCGCTCCCACAAAAGGATATGCAAATCACGGAAAAACCTATCCTATGAATTGGACATTCCAGTAGGTGACTAATATCTTTTCATGGTCATTCATTTACTTGTCAAACCAGGGAACGTATACTTGAAATGGAGTGGCACTGTATGTGCACTAAGAACCAGTTTCAGTCACAACCTATAGAAAATAAATACTTGGAAAGAATTCTACCTATGTTACAGGAAGGTAATGCAAAGTTCTCTTAACCCAACCATAATTTAACCAAAGTAGAAATCATAATAGCTACGACTGAGAAACAAACTATGAACTAGCCTTACACTGCAGGAACAAACACAGGGATGGATTCCTAATGCTGCAGGAACAATATAAGATTGAGTTTGCACAAAAACTTCAAGAATGAAATCTAACTTATGATCAACAGAAAATGAACGACTAACTAACTAACTGCAGATACTTACTAAGTGGGCCCCCCTTAGCAAACATCAACTAATTATGCCAGTATTGAACTTAGGACTTCATCAAATTTTATTCATAAACCCAGAATGGTGTACATTATTGTGTTCATATCAAAACTAACACAAAACTCTATCTCTTATCATACATACTCTACTTTTTATTATCATTCTAACTTTTACATGATATCCTTTCTATCTCATTATGCTTGCTCACTCACACAGGAGGAACACTTATTTAAATCAGGAAAACAACTAACTAACTAACCCTAACAGTGAAAGACGTGGATGTAAATGTATCCTGGAATTGAGGAACAAACTAAATAAATGAACTTATCCGCTCAACATGATTCATAGAGAATTCAGTATTCCACTCTTTCCAAATTAATTGACATTTAAATTCCTTCCCAACAATTTCGGTCAAAGAGTCTTCGCCAGGATAACTTCCTTGAAGTCGTGCAAGAAATGGACTTTACTGCAAGGCCGAGATTAATTGCACTTGACGAGTTAATACTTTCTTCAACAACCTATGAAACACAAGGCAATAGAAGCGAAAGGAAACATGCATGACAACTACATGATATTCATTTATTAATCACATATCAAATTTACTTCATTATTCAAAAACTACATGTGTTATACCAGTCATTTGGGAAGTCAAACAGGGTAATAAATATAGAAATATCAACATGATAGGCTACAGGAATATAAAAGTGTATTGCTATCGGATATCCCCCAATAAAAGGTTTCTAAAGAGTTAAACAACCATGAACAACAAAAGTAAGGGTATTACAAGTACAACATGATACCCAAATTATGAGCATATTTTGGGCTCATCAATGACCTATGTCTCTTCCATGTTCACACAAAAGGCCCTTTTTATTTCACTTTTTTTTTGTGTTTTCCTTTTGGGGATGATGGAAAGCATTGAGATGTCCTATGTCTCTTCCATGTTGACCCAATCGGTCCCTTTTCCTTTTTATTTTCTCTTTTCTTTTGTTTTTTTTCTTTTGGGGATAACAGAAGGCATTGAGACTGAAATTTCTCCTTCATGTTGACCCAAAATATTTTCCTTTTCTTTCACCTTTTCATTGGTGTTTCTCCTTTTGGGGATGATGCAAAGCATTGAGACCACAAATTCTCTTCCATGTTGACCCAAAATAGATTTTATTTTTCTTTTGTTTTTGCTCTCTTTGTGTCATTCTTCTAGTTCTATGCATTTGGGGAATGATGATAGTTCCAAGCTCTTTAATAAAAACATTGCAGCAATGAACATACTGACCCCAAATTCATAGATCTCTTATGTTTTTGGTGTGTTCCTTTTAGGGGCAACCCATCTTTCTTTTGTTCCTTTTCTTTCACATGAAGCAGCCTTACTCAGAGATGTATGACTTGGCATAGGGGCTTTCCAAGTTGGGTCTCATGTCTTGTTTCTTTTTTATTTTGCAATTTTTTGCTACTATAAAGTAATTTCTCATAAAATGGTGTGTAGCAATTCCTTTAAAGTGGGGGCATACATTGGCATGGTCATTTTGTATTTTTATTTTTCTTGGTTCTTAGTGTATCCTTGTTACTTTATATGATGTGTTTGTTTATTTGTGGATGATATTGGGTGTAATTCCCTTCATAAGTGTGATCTATCTTAACATATTACATTCCTCCTAGTGGCTTGATCGAACACACTGTATCCCCTAAGTTGTGAATATTCTACTCTTTTATCAATCCTCTCTTGGATACATTAGACACAATGTTGCCTAAGTTAGAGACCTCACTTGAACTAAGCAAGACTCCATTCAACATTCTTTTGCATGTTACATGTTGCATTTGTTATAATGTCACCTTGCATAACACAGGTTGCATGCCTGTAGTGCCATTGCATTTGTTTATGAATTCTAAACATACAAAGATTTGCTTGTCTCATGAAGTACAAACCAAAATTTTCCTTTGTGGCACCTTATTAAAGTTATCAGGAGGCATAAATTTGATATGGTTGAGTGGGAAGCCCATTCTGAGGCACTACTTTCCCCATAAAAACCTGTGTTTGTGATTAGATACCACCCAAGTGTATGTTTCTCACCTTTTGGTCCTTCTCACGCAAAAAAAATCCATGATTTCCATCACCCCAAAGTGAGTATGCATTTTTTTATTTCGAACAAACAGCCTTGATCTGATCCACAACTAGTTGGACAAATGACTGAAGCTTGATCTGAATTTTCCTTTTCATCTTCCCTTTCTTTTTCTCTTTCACATATGTTTTCCCTTTTTTCTTATGTTTAGTTTTTCATGGGATCTTCATCCTGGGGGCTTGATCATCCCTCTTGATCGTTGTCATTTCATCTTGCTAACATAAGTGTATTTGGATCCCTCTCGATGTGTATGGCTACTTTAGTGTGAGTTTGAAGCAAGTTCATCCTCTAACTGATGTGGGGGATAAATGTACCATAGCAAAATGGATCTTGGAAATTTTCATGGTCATTTAGGTCTTTTTTCTATGATGCTTGACTTATTTTTCTTAGATTTAATGTTGCGGTGTAACTAAAACATTCACATTAGGTCCTAAATATTCAAATTATGATTTCTTGTGAAGATTTTGTGAAGGATTGTAACACATTTCTACACTTTTCAAGGCTTGTCACCAATAATTAAACTTTTCTTATGCTTTATTTGGCCCCTTTATGCACTTATAGGGCTTAATTAAGTGTTTTTTTAAAATAAAAACACAAAAAACAACAATAAAAGAAACTTAATTCTTGACACCCACTTGCAAGCCTTGAGTGGAACCCATTCGCCATGGGTGGCGAGTGAGTCTCTCTTGACACAAAATTTAAAATAAATTCAAATTTCATTGAATTTTTTATTCATTAAGACCTTATGTCAACCTATGATGTTGTATTCTTGGGTTGTTAGGGAATACGTGTGTATAAATAAGTGTTTTTCCATCCATTTTAACCCCCATTCATCTCATTCACTCAATCAACATCAATTAGAATTCTTACATTCAAAGCATCATTGCATCATTTGATCAAGCAAATATCAAGCATCTTGGAACAACCATTAACATATCTTCAAACTTCAATAATAAGGTTTTGGTGAGTTTAGGACACTTGTATTTTTTTTATTCATCATTCCTTTCTTGTTTTCATTTCATTTATTTATCAAGGGTTTGATTACAAAAGTTGGATTTGACCAAGGAAAATCCCTATACTGTAACCCTTAACCATTTTTCCTATCTTTTCATGTGTGTTAGCACGTCTTTTAGGTAGATATTTCAAAGAAATATTGTTGAAAAGTTGTCATAAAAGTGATTCAATTCAACCAAACCCTAATTCAAGCTTGGAGACAACATTCAGTCTACTTTTTGCAGATTTGAATCTGTCAACCTGACAAGAAGACAAGTGCAGATATAAACCCACATAATTGAACCTTGAATTTGTAGAATTTTGGAGGAGGAATTATTTTCCATCAGTGAAGAATGAATCCCACCTTTAGGATGGAAAATTTTATTTCATCATAATTCAATTCCCGATAGTAAGAAACTAGTTTCAATAAAGTTTACCAGAAGAACGATTGATTCGCCAATTGTGATGAATGAGTTCCATTGGTTATCAAAAATATTTTTTGTTAGATTCTAGAATCTTCAAGCATCATCATTCCATCTCCAAGTTCACTTTATTCTATCTCATTCAATTTTGATTTCATTTGTTTACGTTTCTAGTTCATTTTTTCATATCACACTATGTTTACAAACACTTCATATTTCACTAGTTTTGCATAAATAATCAATCAATTTCATTAGTTTGATACATTTAGGACATTAAATTTAGGCATAATTCCATCATACATGCATTATATTGAGTGAACCACCACATTCTTTGGGCCTATCTCTCTCCTTTTAGGTGAAAAACCCTAAGAGTGCAAGAGAAGTGCATAGCCCCCCCCAAAAAAAATTGATGGCTTAGGTATTAGGCTTTAAGGGTTAAGGATTGAGGGATAAGGGTTGATGGTTGATGGTATTTTTTTGAGGGTATAAGGTATAATTTTTAAGGGTTTATGGCTAAATGGTTTAGGGTTGAGGGTAGAGGGTTTAGAGTATAGGTTTGAGGGTATATGGTTGAAGTATTATTTTTAGGGTCCAATGTAAAGGGTAGAGGGTATAGGGTTTGAGGGTTTAGGGTTTAAGGATTGATGGTTTAGGGATTAAGGGTTGAGGATTCAGATTGAAGGGTTAAGGGTTTAATGTATAGGGCAGAGGGTAGAGGGTTTAAGGGTTTAGGGCCTAAGTTTGAGGGTTACGGGTTGAGGGTTGAGGGTTTAAGGTTGAGAGTAGAGGATTGAGGTTATAGGGTTGAGGGATTAGGGTTGAGGATCCAATGTATAGGGTAAAGGGTATAGATGTTGAGGGATTAGGGTTTAAATATTGATGGTTGAGGGTTTAAGGTTTGAGAGATTAAGGGTTGAGAGTTTAGGGATTATGGTAGAGAGTTTTCTTGGATTTAATGGTTTAAGGGTTAAGAGATCAGGGATGAGGGATTAGGGTTTAGGGTAGAGGGTATTGGGTAGAGGATGGGTAGTAGAGGGTAGAGGGTAGAGGATAGAGGGTAGAGTGTTTAAGGTTTTAAGGTTTAAGGGTTGAGGGTTGAGGGTTTAGTGTTTAAGGGATTAAGGGTTGAGGGATTAGGGAGAGAGGGAGGGGGGGTGGATAGAGAGATGGAGGGATAAGTGAGATAGAGAGAAGGAGAGAAGAGGAGGGAGGGACATAGATATATGATGGTTGAGGATCCAATGTATAAGGTAGAGGGTTCATAATAGAGGGTATAGGGTTGATGATCTGTAGGGTCGAGGGATTAGGGTATTTATTTGAGGGTATAGGGTTGAGGGATTGGGTTTGAAGGTAAATATAGTTGAATTATTTGGGTTGAGAGTCCAATGTATAGATTGGAGGGTATCAGGGTTGAGGGTTTAGGGTTTCAGGGTGTAGGATTGAGGGATTAAGGGATGAGGGTTGAGAATTGAGGGTTCAGGGTTTAATGTATAGGGTAGAGGGTAGAGGGAGAGAGTAGATGGTTTAAGGGTCAAGGGTTGATGGTTTAAGGTTGAGGGTAGAGGATTGATGGTATTGGGCTGGGGGATTAGGGTTGAGGGCCTAATGTATAAGATAGAGGGTATAGGGGTTTAGGGATTAATTTTAAGGGTTGAGGGTTGAGGGTTGAGGGTTGAGGGTTGATGGATTAAGGGTCAAGAGGGTTGAGGGATTAGGGTAGAGATTTTAGTTAGTGGGTTTAAGGGTTTAAGGGTTGAGGGATTATGGTTGAGGGTAGAGGGTAGAGGATTAAGGATAGAGGGTAGATGGTTTAAGAGTTTAGGGTTTAAGGGTTGAGGTTTTAGGGTTGAGGGTTTAAGGTTTAGGGTTGAGTGTTTAAGATTTTATAGGGTAGAGGGTAGAGGGTAGAGGGTAGAGGGTTTAAGGGTTGAGGTTTGAGGGTTTAAGGATGATGGTAGAGGATTGAGGGTATAGGGATGGGGGATTAGGGTTGAGGGTTGAATGTATAGGGTAGAAGGTATATGAGCTGAGGGTTGATAGATTAGGGTAGAGAGTTTACTAAGTTTTGTTTAAGGGTTTGAGGGTTGAAGGATTAGGGTTGATGGATTAGGGTTGAGGGTAGAGGGTAGATGGTTTAAGTGTTTAGGGTTTAATGGTTTACGTTTTAGGGTCTAGTGTTGAGTTTTTAAGGGTTTAAGGGTTGAGGGTTTAGGGTTGAGGTATTAGGGAAGAGAGGGAGGGATGGATTGATATAGAGGAGAGAAGAGGAGGGAGAGACAAAGATATATGAGGGTTGATGATCCAATGTATAGGGTAGAGGGGTTAGAATTTAGGGTATAGGGTTGAGGACCTATAGGGTTGATGGTTTATAGTATTGGGTTGAGATTATAGGGTTGAGGGATTAGGGTTTAGGGTACATATGGTTGAATGATTAGAGTTGAGGGTCCAATGTATAGGGAAGAGGTTATGAGGGTTGAGGGTGTAGGTTTTGAGAGTTGAGGGTTGAGGGTTGAGGGATTAGGGTAGAGATTTTAGTTAGTGGGTTTAAGGGTTTAAGGGTTGAGGGATTATGGTTGAGGGTAGAGGGTAGAGGATTAAGCCTAGAGGGTAGAGGGTTTGAGGGTAGAGGGTTTAAGAGTTTAGGATTTAAGGGTTGAGGGTTTAGGGTTGAGGGTTTAAGGTTTAGGGTTGAGTGTTTAAGATTTTATAGGGTAGACGGTAAAGGGTAGAGGGTAGAGGGTAGAGGGTTTAATGGTTGAGGTTTAAGGGTTTAAGGATGAGGGTAGAGGATTGAGGGTACAGGGCTGGGGGATTAGGGTCGAGGGCTCAATGTATAGGGTAGATGGTATATTAGTTGAGGGTTGATAGATTAGGGTAGATATTTTACTAAGTTACTTTAAGGGTTTTAGGGTTGAAGGATTAGGGTTGTGGGATTAGGGTTGAGGGTAGAGGGTAGATGGTTTAAGGGTTTAGGGTTTAATGGTTTAGGTGTTAGGGTTTAGGGTTGAGTTTTTAAGGGTTTAAGTGTTGAGGGTTTAGGGTTGAGGTATTAGGGAAGAGAGGGAGGGATGGATTGATAGAGAGGAGAGAAGAGGAGGGAGGGACAAAGATATATGAGGGTTGATGATCCAATGTATAGGGTAGAGGGGTTAGAATTGAGGGTATAGGGTTGAGGACTTATAGGCTTGATGGTTTATGGTATTGGGTTGAGAGTATAAGGTTGAGGGATTAGGGTTGAGGGTACATATGGTTGAATGATTAGAGTTGAGGGTCCAATGTATAGGGTAGAGGTTATCAGGGTTGAGGGTTTAGGGTTTGAGAGTTGAGGATTGAGGGATTTTGGGTTGAGGGTTAAGAATTGAGGGTTGAGGGTTTAATGTATAGGGTATAGGGTAGAGGGCTTAAGGGTTGAGTGTTGAGGGTTGAGGGTTTAAGTTTGAGGGTATAGGATTGAGGGTATAGGTTTGAGGGTCCAATGTATAGGGTAGAGGGTATAGAGTTTGAGGGATTAGGATTTAAGGGTTGAGGGTTGAGGGTAGAGGGTTGAGGGATTAAGTGTTGATGGTTTAGGGATTAGTGTAGAGATTTTTCTTAGATTTGAGGGTTTAAGGATTGGGGGATTATGGTTAATGGATTAGGGTTTAGGGTAGAGGGTATTGGGTTGAGGTTATTGGGTAGAGGGTAGAGAGTTTAAGGGTTTAGGGTTTAAGGGTTGAGGTTTTAGGGTTTAGGGTTTAGGGTTGAGTATTTATGGGTTTGTATGGTAGAGGGTTTAAGGGTTGAGGGTTGTGGGTTTAAGGTTGAGTGTAGAGGACTGAGGGTATAGGGTTGGGGATTATAGTTCAGGGTCCAGTGTGTAGGTTAGAGGGTATAGGGGTTTATGGATTAGGGTTTAATGGTTGAGGGTTGAGGGTTGAGGGATTAAGGGTCAAGAGGGTTTAGGAATTAGGGTAGAGAGTTTACTAAATTGTTTTATGGGGTTAAGGGTTGAGGGATTAGGGTTGAGAGTAGAGGGATTAGGGTTTAGAGCAGAGGGCAGAAGATTGAGGGTAGAGGGTTGAGGGTTTAAGGGTTGAGAGTTTAAGGTTGAGGGTAGAGGATTGAGGGTATAGGGTTGGGGGATAAGTGTTGAGGGTATAATGTATAGGGTAGAGGGTATATGGGTTTAGGGATTAGGGTTTAAGGGTTGAGGGTTGAGGGATTAGGTTAGAGAGTTTTCTAAGTGGGTTTAAGGGTTTTAGGGTTGAGAGATTAGGGTTGAGGGTAGAGGGTATTGGGTTGAGGGTAGAGGGTAGATGATTTAAGAGTTTAGGGCTTAAGGATTGAGGGTTTAGGGTTTAGAGTTTAGGGTTTAGGGTTGAGTGTTTAAGGGTTTAAGGGTTGGGGGTTTAGGGTTGAGGGATTATGGTGGATAGGTAGAGATGGGATAGAGAGATGGAGGGAGAATTAAGAGAAAATGATAGAAGAGGAGGGAGGGATAGAAATATATGAGGATATGTGGATCCAATGTATAGGGGTACGTGGATCCAATGTATAGGGTATAGGGTTGAGTCCCTATAGAGGGTAGGAGAGATATAGGGAGAGAGAGGTGAGATGTATAGGTAGAGATAAAGGGATAGGTGTTGAGGGTATAGGGTTGAGGGATTAGGGAGGATCTATAGGGTTGATCATTTAGGGTATTAGGGTTTAAGGGTTGATGGATTAGGGTTGATGGTAGATAGTATTTGGTTGAGGGTATAGGGTAGAAGGTCTAAAGATTTAGGGTTAAAGGGTTGAGGTTTGAGGGTAATGGGATGATGGTAAGGGTTTAAGGTATAGGTTTGAGGGTCCAATGTAAAGGGTAGAGGGTATAGGGTTTGAGGATTTAGGGTTTAAGTATTGAGGGTTCAAATATTAAGGGTTGAGGGTTGAGAATTGAGGGTTCAGGGTTTAATGTATAGGGTAGAGGGTAAATGGTTTAAGGTTTTATGATTTAAGGGTTGAGGGTTAAGGGCTTAGGGTTTAAGGTTGAGGGTAGATGATTGAGGGTATAAGCTTGAGGGATTAGGGTTGAGGGTCCAACTATAGGGTAGTGGGTATAGGGATTCAGGGATTAGGGTTTAAGGGTTGAGGATTGATGGTAGAGGGTTGAGGGTTTAGGGATTAGGGTAGAAATTTCTCTTGGATTTTAGGGTTTAAGTTTTGAGGATTAGGGTTGAGGGATTACAATTTAGGGAAGATGGTATTGTGTTGAGGGTAGATAGTAGAGGGTATATGGTTTAATGTTTTATTTTTTAAGGATTGAGGTTCTAGGGTTTAGGGTTTAAGGGCTTATAGGGTAGAGGGTTTAAGGGTCAAGGTTTGAGGGTTTAAGGTTGAGGGTAGATGATTGAGGGTACAGGGTTTGGGGATTGGGATTGAGGGTCCAATATATAGGGTAGATTTAGGGATTGATGGATTAGGAAGAGAGTTTACTAAGTAGGTTTAAGGGTTTCATGGTTGAGGGTAGAGGGTAGAGGATTGAGGGTATAGGGTAGAGGGTTGTGGGTTGTGGGTTGAGGGTAGAAGATTGAGGATATAGGGTTGGGGGATTAGGATTGAGGGTCCAATGTATATGGTAGAGGATATAGGGGTTGAGGGATTAGGGTTGAGGGTAGAGGGTATTGGGTTGTAGGTAGAGGGTAGATGGTTTAAGGGTTTAGGGTTGAAGGGTTGACGGTGTAGGGTTTAGGGTTTAGGGTTGACTGTTTAAGGGTTTAAGGGTTGGGATTTTAGGGTTGAGGGATTAGGGTAGAGAGGGAGAGATGGAGGGAGAACTGAGATAGAGATAATGAGAGAAGAGGAGGGAGGGACAGAGATATATGAGGGTACGTCGACCCAATGTATAGGGTAAAGGTTTGAGAAATGAGGGTATGGGGTTGAGGCCCTCTAGAGGTTAGGAGAGAGTTAGGGGAGAGAGGTGAGATGTATAGATAAGGGTATGTCCAGGAACATCATGGAAAAAATAGGCCCTTAAGTTGCAAAAAATTCAAAAAAATCAAAGTTAGGAAACTTGATGTAAAAATTGAGTAAGTTATCTATATTATTTCAAATATATGTAACAATAGAATCTATAGCAAATTTTAGGAAAAAAATAAGTAGGTGTCTATCTGACCAACTTAACTTTCTCAAAACTTCATGAATTTTATTTTTTTTAATCCTATAGTATGTGAAGCATAGAATGTGACGCCTCTTTCAAACTCAAAAAATGTATAGGGTAGACGGATTAAGGGATGAGGGTTGAGAATTGAGGGATTAAGGGTTGAGGGTTGAGAATTGAGGGTTGAGGGTTTAATGTATAGGGTAGAGGGTAGAGGTTTTAAGGGTTTAGGGCTTAAGGGTTGAGGGTTGAGGGTTGAGGGTTTAAGTTTGAGGGTAGAGGATTGAGGGTATATGGTTGAGGGTCCAATGTATAGGGTAGAGGGTATTGTGTTTGACAAATTAGGGTTTAAGGGTTGAGGGTTGAGGGTAGATGGTAGATGTATACATAAGGGTATGTGTAGGATCGTCATGGAAAAAATAGGCCCTTAATTGGCAAAAAAATTAGAAAAATCAGAGTTAGGCAACTTGACGTAAAAATTTGAGTAAGTTATCTATATTATTTAAAAAATATGTAACAATAGAATCTATAGAAAATTTCTTAGGGTTTAGGGTTGAGAGTTGAGTGTTTAAGGGTTTATAGGGTAGAGCGTTTAAGGGTCGAGGGTTGAGGCTATAGGGTTGGGGGATTAGGGTTGAGGGTCTAATATATAGGGTAGATGGTATAGGGGTTAAGGTATTAAGGTTTAGGGGTTGAGGGTTGAGGGTTGAGGGATTAAGGGTCAAGAGGGTTGAGTGAGTAGGTAAAGAGTTTACTAAGTGGGTTTAACGGTTTAAGGGTTGAGGGATTAGGGTTGAGGGTAGAGGGAAAAGGATTGAGGGTAGAGGGTAGAGGGTTTGAGGGTTTAGGGTTTAAGGGTTGAGGGTAGAGGGTAGAGGGTAGAGGATTCAAGGTATAGGGTTGGGGATTAGGGTTGAGGATCCAATATATAGGGTAGAGGGTAGAAGGGTTGAGGGATTAGGGTTTAAGGTTTGAGGTTTGATGGTTGAGGGATTAAGGGTCAAGTGGGTTAAGGAATTAGGGTAGAGAATTTACTAAGTGGGTTTAAGGGTTTAAGGGTTGAGGGGTTAGGGTTGAGGGTAGAGGTTAGAGGATTGAGGGTAGACGGTAGAGGGTTTAAGGGTTAGGGTTTAAGTGTTGATGGTTTACAGTTTACAATTTAGGGTTGAGTGTTTTGTTGTGCCCTTAGCACACACGTCCCATTTGGAATAGGGACCCTCTTTTCTTTTGCCTTGTCAGGTCATTTTTTTCACCACCTCGTTTTGCGTGCCTCCTTTTTTGATGTCTCAGATAGTCAATGTTGCTTCAAAGTCCCACTATAAATTGAACATGCCTCACATTTTTTGCTTTTGATGTGTTCTAACACCTCAAGGAGTCCCTCTGGCAGTTTGGCACTGCCAACGGCCCCGGGGCCTGCCGGGCCCGGCCGTTTAGGATTCTACTTCTGGGTTTCCCCGCTGGAACTGCCGATCCCGGTGGCATCCGCATCCTTCCAGACCTCGGGGTCTGAACCGCCTCTCACCATCTGCAAAAAAATTGTTGAAATTTTCTGACAGCGTTCCGCCATCTAGACCCCGAACCCCAAAGTTCCACTTCCGGGGTTCTGTCCGTGTTTCGCCTTCCACGACGGCGGACTTCCTACAGCATCCCGCCCCCCGGGTCCCGCCAACCTTTTTTATGACCGACATCAGCTAAGGTCCTTTTCTGCCATGGGATACTCCAGGATCGACCGTCTAGAATTCTGAGTCTAGAACTCTGTGATGGTTCTATAAGGAAACTATGCAGCCATGAAATGACAATTTCCACATAACCCAAATCTGAAAACATGCAAGTAAACTACTCAACATCAACATGCAAGAGAATAGACAACATACCCATCAAAGATGACACAAGATATACCTTGGGAAAACCCTCAAGAGAGAAAAACCCAGCCTCCAAAAGCATCCACATGACATGTATTATTCAGCAATGAAAAACCCATCACAATACATCTGCAGAGACTCCATGAACACTTCTGAAGCACAAGCTATCCATGCATTCCATGTGACCAAGAATTAATCCACACATCCCATGACATGCTTCAAACCCTCACACATGCACAAGCTCAACCTGCTAACCTACATCAAACTGTCCAACCTTAAACAACTACCCTTGTGGTTGCTTTTATAGAAACAAGCTCCAAAAAAACCACCAAGTGGTATTACATCATGTGACCCCACATTTAATATTGGGTGCTTTATTATTTTATTATTCCCCTAGTATTAAATAATTACATTTTATAATTAAGTCCCAATGTTACATACAACAAAGTGGCCCCAACATTATAACTCCTTGTGATGCACGTTCACCTAGAAACCCCTAGGTGCACCACACACATAATAAATAAATAAAACAATATAAACATTATGCAAGGTGTACAACACCTAATTCTAACAATCTCCCACTTGTTGTATACATTGCATAATGGGTAACAAATAAACTCCATAGGCAACATGTACCATCCTGGAACCCAAGTGCTCCATGTGCTCCATCAAGATACCTGTAACAAGAACCAAGGTGACCACCATCTCATCCATGAATGCTCCCATCCTCCACCATGCCAACTGCACTAAGATATGAACACATCCAAAGATATGTCACACTAACTGTCACAAAGAAGCATAAACCTTCCTCAACCTGATATCTCACAAACACAAACACTGAATCCAATATGCAATAGCAGCTATCAAGAATAAATCATCATAGCTAAAATGACACTCACAGCAAGTGCCAACACATCCAACTATCCATACCTCCAAGGTATACATAACATAGTAAACTTATGCCAACAACATATCCACCCATAAACCACAATAACAAACTCCATGTGCAAACCTGTCAAAAGTGACATACACATCCAGGAGCTCCCACTGCATGGGCAATGTCAAGATGAATGCAAACCTGGAATGAGCGCATTTAATGCGTCACTTAATTAACATCCAAAAAGGGCACCATCACAAAGGCATACCAAGTCTACTACTAGCATCTCATAGAAGTAAACATGTAGTACCAAGGAACATCCACATTGATAAGCAAAACCTGCAAACCAAACCCTGTAGTATGTCCTCCTACACACACACCTCTAAATGCCAATTGTGTCAAGTATGATCTCCTCCATAACACCCCATAACAAAATACATAACAACATCCATCCATCCAATCACCAAGATCAAACATAGCATATGTAACTAACATGGATGTAAGCATCTCAAAACAAGAAGATCAAACTCAAAGTAGTCATTCCCAAACCAAGGAAATCAACCCAATAAACCATCTCCTAAACCCAACATGTACAAGGAGATAAACATGCCAACACTCCTCAAATGAACCCTCCAGAAACCAAATACCCATGGCTCAAGATCCATATCCATGAGAAGAAAAAGCATAAATATAATGCACCTAAAAGAAAAATGGGCAATACCTCTCAAGTGAACCACCGAGTAGACCAAGAGTGGGGAATGAGAATGCTCCTCCAGGATATCCAAGTCATCATGACTAAACCAAGAACACTCTCCTCATTGGTCCATGTTGAACTCATGTCCAACCAAGGTGTAGGCTCCCTTGGACTTCTTGTTGAAACCTCATCAAGAGTAACCATCTCAAAAACATGTCTCTAATCACAAGAGAAAACCAAGCCTCAACTATGTCTCCAAGTATACATGAGCACCTGTAACCGATCAATCCATGCTAAACACCAAGCAAATGATCAATGTACTCAATACAAAGAGAACCAACCAAGATCAAAATCATAGCTCCAACTGTAGAATCAGGAACATAAACATGACACCATGATCTCACATCCTCTCAAAAGAAGATCACATGCTCAAATCATCATAACATGTACCATGCCACAACTCTAAACTAGTAATCAAGAGTATACCATGACATAATAACAAAACCATCCTACAACCAAGGATCACCTGTCAAAACCAACAAGTCATAAATAATACCTCAACATCTCCAACACCTAATGTCAAAGAACTCTCACTATAACACACATAATCCAAGAGCTCCTCCATGAAACCAAAGATCACCTACTGAAGACAACCATCCATAATAACCAATGGATCCACATCATTGCCAAATGCTCCCATTGAATTGTGATACCGAGCAATCCCATGGTACCATGATGCACAAAACCAACACTATCATAAGCTCACACAAAAAAACCTGTGGATCCAAGCTCTTAATGACAACATGAAAACCATCCTCTAAAGCAAGAAGATACACCGCCAAACCATTACTGTCACAAGCTCCCACTGAACCGTGTAACCAAGCTATCCATGACATCATGATACCAATCTCCTCAAACCAAGAAGACACACCGCCACAACCATAATCAAGAACCAATCTAATACCACCAATCAATGCACCTGTATAAAACCATCATAACATGCCAAAGTCTCTAGTGCACAAGAAACATCCATGACATCATGATCACCACCAAATATACCAACAAATCAACCCAACCGTGTCCACATATCTACATAATCATAGTCAACTACATAGGTCTCATATCATGACTGTACCTGGTAATACCATCTCACCTCCTCAACATGACAACCAAAATAGCAAACCAAGTGACTAAACCAAGCCACCAAAATTGATCATGCATCAACACTGAAATATCAATTGGAAAAGACAACCCATATCCAAGTCATAGGTGCAACAAGTAAGTATAGACTACCTACAACATTGCACTTGTAGATACAACAATGCAACATACATGTTGATAACCATGTCAAAAATAGAACAAACTGAGATGTACAACCGAGCATACAATGAATCCAACATCAAATCACCAAAGTTCGACAATCCATAAGCTCATAATAAGACCATAGTCAAAGAGACTCATAAACAGCTCAGATAAAAAAAACTGCAAATAAGCCATGCCAAAAAATCTCCAAACCTGATCCACTGCGTAGTGATCTGAACAAGCTTTCCATTGACTATTCGAAGTCCAAAATCTGACTCTGTATGCACCCGATATGCCCTCTCAAAGCTCAAAATAAACATCTGATTTCAACCAAGAAAAACACTATCAAAACTACAAAATCATGGAACAAAACCTATACTACTGTGTAGTGCTCGGAACCAGCTTTCCAACAACTATAAGAAGATGAAAAAAGGACACCCTAGGTAAAAGTTACATGCATTTGAAAAAAACTGCTATAAAAAGCCCTCCCGGTTGCTCTGTGGTGGCGCCCGGGCGGCGCTCTGGTGGTGGGAGGGTGGCAGATTTAAAAAACCATTTAAATTTAATTTAATTTCTCATTTAAAAAATCCCACCCCTCCCTGTGTATGGACCCGATGCAATATCAAATCTGGCTTATTTTCTTTTGAAATCTAAGGGGCAAAAATGAAAACATGGCGGAATTTGTTTATTAAAAATTTCAAATTTTATTTTTTTTATTTTATAAGCCCATAAGGGGTGGGTGAAGCCCACCTAGCGGGCCTACCGGAAGTACCCTGCCGGCCCTGCCGGACTCTGCCGATGGTACCGACTATACTGTCGGCCGCTGCAGAGCTGGCGGTACCGACAATACCGTCGGTACTCTGTGTACAGAGTACGGTGGTCGGCCGGGGAATCCGCCCCCACATTTTAATAATTTTTTTTGTTTTTGATTTTTGATTTTTTAATTTTTCTATTTTTTTTTTGTTTTTCCGTTTTGTAGGTACAAAAAATATTTCAATGGGATTTCTTTTATTTTTTAATTTTATTTTTCAAATTTTTCTGAGACTGTACCTCGACGTCCATACGGTCAAGCAGGGGTTTCATTTTTTTCCTGTAACTAAAATAGGGCATGTTATATGTCAAAAATTTCTCTCTCAACCAACCTGAATCCAACCATGAGGTCCATTTTTTCCCAGGAGGTCATCTATGAAAGCTCACCCCCAAAACCCTCATATAAATGCATGACCAATAAACCCTATTTTGTCAAAAGTTTTCACACCCCAAATCTACAAACAACCCATCATAACAGCAAACCCAAAACCCTCAGATCTACAATAAAACACCTGTAAAACCCTATATCTTGCCATTTCCTTTCATTCTCTCATGCAACCTAGGGTTATCCAATCCAATAACCAAAGCTCTGATACCACTTGTAAGGAAACTATGCAGCCATGAAATGACAATTTCCACATAACCCAAATCTGAAAACATGCAAGTAAAATACTCAACATCAATATGCAAGATAATAGACAACATACCCATCAAAGATGACACAAGATATACCCTGGGAAAACCCTCAAAAGAGAAAAACCTAGCCTCCAAAATCATCCACACTCCATGTATTATTCAGCAATGAAAAACCCATCACAATACATCTGCAGAGACTCCATGAACACTTCTGAAGCACAAGCTATCCATGCATTCCATGTGACCAAGCATGAATCCACACATCCCATGCCATGCTTTAAACCCTCACACATGCACAAGCTCAACCTGCTAACCTGCAGCAAACTGTCCAACCTTAAACAACTACCCTTGTGGTTGCTTTTATAGAAACAAGCTCCCACAAAACCACCAAGTGGTATTACATAAACCATGTGCCCAAAAATACTACATCATGTGACCCCACATTTAATATTGGGTACTTTATTATTTTATTATTCCCCCAATATTAAATAATTACATTTTATAATTAAGTCCCAATGTTACATACAACAAAGTGGCCCCAACATTATAACTCCTTGTGATGCACGTTCACCTAGAAACCCCTAGGTGCACCACACACATAATAAATAAATAAAACAATATAAACATTATGCAAGGTGTACAACACCTAATTCTAATAGGTTCCACCGTCCATGATGGTGAATCCCTGGTGGCATCCCACCCTCTGGGCCTCGACCCGCTTCCCACCACCGTCATTCAACCGAATGAAAACTTGAAATAGCCACCGTGTTGTGCCTCCCCGGCCTCCGGGCCCCGATGTTCCCACCGCCGTCGCCGACCTTTTCAAATCCACCAAATTTTTTGCCACCGTACCTACATTAAATGTGAACATTCATGGCAGTTAGGGGTATAAAATACCAACTCCAGCCGATCATTTTCATCTCACAGGATTGCAACAAATTGGACATACTACCATTTGGAGCTCACCGTCTTCGGCATCGTCACGATCGTCTCCCTCAGCATCATTTTGTTGACCGTAGGTGGATCCCACGTCTCCCCACATAGCGTGTTTGAGGTAAGCCATCTGTTTTTCCTTCCTGAGCTTTGTTTCATGATTTCGAGGGATTTAATTGAATGAAAATCATTAAAAGGGCGTAAAATAGTAAAACATCAAATTGTGCACAAAACCCACATGTTAGAAAATCGAACAAACCTCCTAGAAATCCCTCCTCACCGATTTGGAGTTTCTCCTTGCAGCGGTTGTTCTTCGCACAGGGAGAATGTTCTCCTTGGGCCTGAGACCTGCCTTTGCCGTCTGATTATAAACCTTCAAACAATCCTGCCAGCAGCGATTTTTTTTCCTCTGGGCTTGGCCTGTCGGGCTTCCTGTCTTAGAATTATGCTTCCATTTTGCCACCATTTGAAACTGCAAACACTCGCATGCCTCCCAGCTACCGGATCCTGACCGTCCCCTCACCATAAAAACTTTGAAGCTGAACGTGCATCTTGTTGGCCTCTCGGGCCCGGGACCCCAGGGTTCCGCCTCTGGGGTTCCGAAGGGGTTTTGCCTTCTTCCGCACGGTGAATCTCACCGGACATCCCTATCCATGGGCTTTGCCTTCCTGTCCGCTGTTAACCTCTGGAAATTTAACTCAAAACATCCTTTGGCCCTTCGGGCTCTAGGCAACAGGACTCTGCACCTCTTTATCCGCCGTCCTCATGGTGATTTCTCTCCATCCCTCTAGCCTCCGGGTTCCGCCCTTCCATTCGCTGTCGAGGATTAAATAAAGTTCAACGGTGGACCCCTCTCCCAGGCCCGGTCTTGCTCCTTGTTGTTCGGACGTCTGTCTGACCTCCCGACCTGGACCACCGTTCACCATGGGATCTCGCTGAAAACTCTTAACGACCTTCTACTCACCAAGCTTCGTGTCCCGAGATTCCCATCCTCGCCCGTCGTTCCAAATGAGAAAATCCCACCCGGCGTCCTGATCTTCAAGCTCCGCCCTGTTGATTGCCACTAGATTCAAAGCAAAACTCATAGCGTCAGGTCGTTATCACCGGACTTCCCTTCCTAGACTTTCATCCGATGTTTGTTGTCCCAAATGGTGAAGCTCGGATGCCATCCCGGTGTCACCGGCCTGAGCCCTCGAAAATGAAATGAAAATTGTCTGCCGCCCTTTGGCCCTCCAAGCCTTGGACCCCGAAGTTCTGTCCATGGATTTCCATCTACTGTCTGCTGCTCCAAACTACTATCTCCCGATAGCTTTTTGGCCTGTGACTTCTAAGCCCCCTTAAATCGACCCAAAAGAACCCAAATCAGGAATTTAATTTCAACCCACGTGCTGGACTTTGGTCCTCTTCATCGTGAACCTCTTGAAATATTAAAATGTGACCAAAGAAAGTCTTCAGGGACCTTCTGCTATGTTTTCCCTTCCAAACAGCGTGCCTGTGAGGGAAGTCCACCCCTCTGGGCCTGGATTGTCCAAATGCCCTAAAAATAAATAAATAACATATTGAGATGAAAGTTCATGATATGCTTTATTGATTATTTGAAATAGATGTTATTTTCAAGATGTTGACTAATATGAATGCTTTTGATAATCTACTATGCTAACTTTGCCCTTGCTTACAGAATATATGGAATTGGGTGTAGGAACTTCAAGGGCATCCACCAAAGGGGACAAGGGGAAGAAGTTAGGAAGGACCCATCGAGGGAAAGAGGACAAGCACCAGATGAAGTACCAATTCCAGGGCGAGCCGCTCCACTCAAAGGTCACTATAGACTGGAAGGAAATCACAAACACCAACATTGGCCAGGTGGATATTGATGAATTCACGCAGAGAGTTAGGGTCAACCTAACAACAAATAATGCCAGATTGATAAGGCATAGTGGAATAGCTAAGGCTGCTGGATTCCCTCCATCCCTCGTGGTGCCTAAATTAGTCATAGCTTACTGAGAGGCATACCAAACGTATACCAGAACAATTGTTGATAAGGAGGAAAACATCTTTGCTGACATGTCGCCTGAAGGGATCACCAAGACCTTCCACATTCCCACATTCCAACAGATGGAGGTCCCTACCTTAGAAGAATGTTAGGCGGCGTGGGATGATAATCCGACAGGATGCAAGAAGTCAATAAACCTACATTGGCTTAAGGAAAGATGAGGCAGTGTTGCGAAAGTTCCTCAGGAGCTTTTCTGTAGTGATTTCCATGAGGATTACCACGACCTAGTAACCATGTTGAGCAGGATTATGGGTCTTCTTACGGCCGCCTACTTTTAGGAATGGATGTCATATTTCATTGAGCAGATCCTACGTGGAAATGAGGATGTCACAAAAAATGTTTTATTCTATTGGGGAGGAATCATAAGCAACTGCTTCCATGAGCAGTTTTTTAACGTGAAAAAGAGTTCCAAATTCTATATGACCTCCTACATTGTCTACTCTTTGGCTAATCAAAGATAGTATAACGGGTTGTTTATGGCACCTGATCAGGGGCAGAAGCGAGGACTCAAGCCCTTTGATAAATATTCACAGCTTCAGTACTACAATTTTAAAAGAGACTATTGCAGAGTAAACAATGCCTTCATTGGCCACATCATCAAGTTGATTGTCGGAGACTTCGAGAGGAGGGTCTCCCACAGTGCTAGAGCGCTTTTGAAGCAATACGCCTTCCTCTATATCCAATATCCGAAGTTCACATATATCTGGGCCCAGGGCTTCACTGAAAGGCCGAATAGATTGCCTCAATATCCCAATGATCGAATCATCCTCCTAGATATTTCCTGGCAACTCCAACACCTGTAGGCAATCTTTAGCAACAAAGATATAGCGGGGATCTCCTATCCAATGACCCTTGGCCAGGGAATGTACCAACTGCAGATGTCACAATGTGCTGGTAACTCCGAGAAGGAGCTAAAGGAGTACCATTTCGACCTACACACTGCTCACCCACGGATGGACCCACATGGCCATGTTAGGAAAGCACTGTTGTCAGCATATGCCCATCTCCATCACATTGAGAATTTTTGGGCCGACTGCCAAGATGAAAAAGAAGTGTGCACAAGGCACTACATGCGAATGACTGTGCAGTTCTTAAGAAGGGTGCAACCATTTCCAGTACCAGACCAAGTTGAGGAGGATGAATCCATTATCATGCATCTGAGGTACCCTACAGTTGCTAACCTGCCAATACCATCGATTGACTAGGATGAACAGGAAGTCGATGACCTAGACACCATAACCCAGCCAATCTTGACCCGTACCAAGGAGTGGATCGACGGGCAGGTGGCTCATTTAAACTGGCAACGGGTGGTCTTAACTTATGAAGGGCTCAAAAGTGAGTTGAATGCCACAAAGGATGTTGCTGCCACCATGTCAACTGGTAGGACCTCCAAGTCTCCTCCGATCATCACGCTCAGGAAAAGAAAAGGAACAAAGACCGAGCAGTGCCCAGACCCCAAGGCCCATGCAAAGAAAGAAACGGGAGACTCATCCCCCAAAAGGCTCAAACAGGTAGAAGGTGCAGAAGAATTACAGCCTCCCTTGGCTCTCCCTGCCCCTCCTGTTGCACCACCCACCTCCTTGGCTACGATCGCCGCTTCCCCACCAGTAGTGGACATTTCTGTCCATCTTGCCCATTCACCTTGGGCCAAGTCAGTAATAATCATTGACTCCTCTTCTGGCATGACCACTCCCCCTTCTTCTACTGCCATGTTTCCAATCATATTGCTCCCTCTGGCAACCATAACAGTGCCTCTTCCCATTGCCACTATGCCCGAAGCTCTTACAAGACACATGCAAAACCTTCCCCCTGCGCTCTCCCAGATCTTGATGGATCCAACTCTCCAAGCAGCACTCGCCCAAGTCCTTGCAACTACTCAACCTTCGCAACCACCGACTGGGCCACCAGCTATGGAGGCCACAATGCTAATCTCAAAGGAGTTGGAGGAGCAAGAACAGGAAGCCTCAAAGTCTGTCGAGGAGGAGGCTGATGAGTACCATGAGCACCCAGAGTACAAATATTGAACCATCGATAGGGTGGTTTATAAGGAGGAGAAGAGCTCTTCCGAGAGTGGGGATGAGGAGGACGACTATGACGCTAAGGTAATCATTCAGACCTTTGATGATGACCTTGAAGAAGAAATGGCACAACAACTGAAGGACATTGGGGTAGAAACAAAAGGGTCACCACATGATGAAGAAGGGTAGCCACCAGAAGAACAATAGATAAATGATTTGACTGAAGCTAAAACCCATGTTGTCAAAAGCCCCGAAGCTGAGGGTACTAAGGAGAAGAGAGAAGAAGAAACAACAAAAGAAGAAAGTCCCTTTCGACAACCATCCACCAGGCTGCCTCTCAAACACCTAGTGTTCGTTCATGACTCTGATGAGGAGGAGGAAGATGCTACCAAAATGAAAGTAGAATCCCTTAAAGAAAAGGAGGCAAAAATCCTGGCATTGACTGAGAAGGGCGAAGGCAGTCATGATTCGCCCAAGGGGAAATCTGCTGTGCCCGAATGGTTAGAAAAGCAACTTGAAAGAAAGACCCTTGTGCTGAAGGACCTAAGGGTGAGGTTAGAGGCCATCTTGGATTGAGCCCAAATTACAACAAAAAAGGAGAAGAAGCCCAAGGTCTGATCCAGAGTAACAATGGATGCTTCCGGCTCCCAAGCAGCACAAATTGGAATGCCCATGATTGGCCAAGCTGGGGTAAGCTATAACATCTCCACCGTCGACTTGGGAACTGCAACCAGAGAGCAGAAGGTCAAGCACCTTGAGGAGTTAGTGGCTATAGTGGTGCACCTGATAAAGCAGGATAAAATCTCAAAGGACGAGCTCAAGGCACAGGTCGCAGCATTAACATATTATATACAGTAATGGTCTTCAGTAGATGACCTACCTACTACATCCACAGCTACGCCTCAGTTGCTTTCCAAAGAGAAAATTGATAAAATGGAAAGAAGAAAGAACTTGGAGAAGACCATGGAGGACTGGTTCTGCGAAGTCTCATACATCAGACACATGGGAATTAGCCGAGCTGTGCAGACAGCCAACAAGTTCTTGGACCTGATGTAGTCTCTGGAGAGTACAAAGAGACTCTGCACCAATTTCCCCGCAACTTACGACTCCACCTTTCTAAGGATTGAAGCTATCCTTCAGATGCCTGAAGCCATGTGGGAGGAGAAGCTTACATTTAAGAAAGAAGATCATTGGCTGATGGATGTGTGGCGCAAAGACTTTGACAACCGGAAGGAGAGGTTAAACCAAATCATGAACAAGGTAGATCCGGACATTGAGTGGATCAAAGAAATCCGGGCAGAATGTGCTCGATACCTTAACATGATGATGAGCTATGATATGCCCACTATGCAAATGGATCTGGAAAAGATTAAACCTTACTTCTAGGAAAAGATGAAGGATGCGATGGCCAGAGAAATCACAACGGAGTTCCTAAGTTTTGTTGCCTGTGCATTCGATCAATCAGAGTTGTTTAGAGACCAAGGCTCAAAATATGATGAGGATTGGAAAATGCTAGAGGATAATTCTAAGGAGTGGAGCTACCAAGCGTTTCGATGTGAAATCCTCAAAATAGACAAGCTCCAGGCAGTCATCCTCAAATAAATAGAACACACAGCTTCCGAGGAACAAGAGGATAGCCCAGTCAAAGATAAACTTCCTGAAGAGTAGCTACATCAAAACAACAATTTGCTAAATGACAAAAGAGCTACAGTACCATCAGCAAGAAGATGAAATAGGGAAAAGACAAAATATAATTTTTAAATTGTTGGATATTGGGGGGTAGGTGAAACCCTATTTTGTAATGAATTGTGGCCACACAATAAGAATTAATCTTGGCCATTCATCTGACTTTTGAAAAACTATAAATAGGGCTCCCCTCTCATTTGCAAAGAGAGAGTTGAGTTGTTGTAAAGACATGCTACAAAAATTTATAAGGAAAAGACATTGACTTGGTGTATTTTCTTGGTTTTTCTCATGTTACTTGATTCAGTATCCAATGTTAGATGTTTGACTTAGATTTAACTGTTGTTTTAGTTAGTTGTCTTCTTTCTTTGGATAAATTTTAGAAATGTTGTTGGGTGATTATGAAAATTCCTACCATGTTGATGATTTCTTTGTCCATACTTTTTGTTGTTTGCTGATGGTAGACAGCTGTGCAAAGTTAGCCTGAACTTGAATTTGAAGCTGCTCTAAACATTTATCTTTGATTCATACATGTATGTGGTGGATGAAGGATAAAATATCTACAGACCTTAGAAGATAGCACAATTTCCATGATACTGTGAAATCCCTAGTTAAGTGGGATATTGTTTTGAAAAATTGTCAATTGCAGGAACTCCATTGTCATTGTTCATAGCTAGTTGCAGACTTAGGAACTTTCCCTCTTCCTCGCCTTCTTTTCTTTTCTTTTTTTTAATAACTGACCTATGTTAAGGTTCATTACACATTGTAAAGCCAAATCTAACCACAAAATGGAGTCCAAGACTACTGTTTGAACCTACAGCCAATGCATAATCACTTTACATCCTAAGAACTCCATTTCAAGATCCCACTTCCATGCTTTGTATCCTTGCTTTGCATTTCCTACGTAAGATCGCCTTGTGATTCCAGCAAATCACATCAAACTACTAAGGTATCTATGCATTGTCATGACCTGACATCCGAGAGACCTTGGGATAGTGTTCTACAATCTGATTGTGGAAGATTGTCTTTCAAGAGAGGTAGCAAACCTACGCGCTGCCTGTGTTGAGAAGTGCATAAAAACACCATCAACAGAACTGGGGCTAGAAGGAGGGCTAACAGTGGAAATATCAAGGTAAGGGATAAAGTGAAGCTAGATCAAATTTGATCATTCTCCCCAAAGAGATTTCAAAGAGTTCTACGTTCAACACCAAATAAGGGAGAATTTGAAGAATTGCGGCCTCCTACGAGGGCAAAGTGAGCACAAGGAAGTAGCGTTGCCTCTTCCTCTTCCTCCATTCCAACCACCTCCATTCCACCCTCACCTTCATTTGACTAGCCTTCATCTTCCACCCAACCATCTAAAACTACATTTGCACCTCCTATCTCTGGTAGCTAGGGGATTGCTCTTATCCCGGCCCTTCCAGCCCAGGGTACAGTCCGGTAGGCCGCAGCTCAAGTGCAGTCCTGGATTGCTATTGTATTGTAAATACAACCCCAAATTGTTGTCTTCCAATAGCGGATACCACCTCTGCCACCCTTCATGGCTTGATTAGCACATAACCCTTCGCCGATACATTTCGATGCCTACAATGATATGCCCAAGAATCTGGAGGGCTTTTGATCAAAGTTTCATATGCATGACCTACAAAGAACAACTGAGGAGCATATCAAAATATTCAAGACAATGATCACCAAAATGCAAGTTGACCATGAGGATGTTGCATGTCATCTTTTTTTGCATTCATTGGGGGAATAGGCCTTCTATTAGTACATCAATCTGCTGAGGGGATCCATTACCTCATGGAACCTGATGAAGAATGTCTTCTTGCAGAATACAAGATCTGCATCAGCCCTTCAGAGCTTTACTAATAGTTCATGTCTGTCATGAGGGAAGTCAATGAACCTATTGGCTCCTTCAATGACTGCTTCCATCGGGCCTACACAAGGCTTCAGGACCCGTACCTCCATAATGATGCAGCAGCTCTTCTGGTCTATTATGTGGCACTAGACAACCTCACATCAGCCCTGGTGAAAAGGATGCGCCAACCGCTCACTACCCTGGTGACCGCCTATGCGGAGGCCGTTGTCGCCAGTGCAGACTTGGGACAAAATATCTCCAGCCTGCTACCTTCTTTAGGGCTGGTAGCCCACCCAATGTAGATTCACGGGCTTAATCAGGCATTTACTCATCAAACCCCCCTTATGAACCAAGTACCTCAATTGCCTATGGTACCACATCCAGGGCAGCCATTGAATTATGCACCTCCTGTGGCTTCCTATTTGCAACTTCAGTAGCAGTATAACTATTCTCAGGCTGCTCCACAATAGCAGGCATATCCCCAGTAGCCTCAGGCACCATTGTACCTATCAGGACCAGAATTTCCTCTAGCCTATCAGAATCAGCTGGCAGCCCCGCCCGCTTTTCTCCAAAATTCGAAGCCATCACCTGGAAGTGCGACTAAGAAAGACAAGTTAGAGGAACTGACGGAGATGATAAAGAAAATATCTACAAAAATGACGCACCTAAAGAATCAGAATAACCAGTTGCAGGCCTCCCAGCGTAATTTTCAGGCCAATCTTAACTAGGACAACCAAGAAAATAGGGACAGCAGGGCTAATCGAGAAGTAGGCACTTCCTCCGGGCAGAATTATGATAGGGGGAAAAACACCAATCAAAATGCAGAAAGGAGACCCTCTCAGAGGCAGAATCACACGTGGAACACTAGGCCCAACAATGGTGGTGTCCCTATGCCTTTCGATCAACTGATAAGCAACGAAAAAACATCCAGTGGTGTATACCTGGCAGAGGAAGCCTTGTCCGGATGGTGTTGAATCCACAAAACTAGCAAACATTCTGAGTTGGATTGTCCCAAGTTCCATACAGCTGCTAAAATCTTTCAGATGAAGGTTTAAAACGTAGTTGACAATGCTGGCTATAGGGACATCGTTCCATCCAAGCCATATGATTCCTCCTATCTTGTGGTTAATCAAGCACCATTTCCGCAAGGTGACCGCAACGAGCCTGAAGTCAAGCCTACTCCTATTGAGGATGAAGAAGCGCAAGAGGTACGTAATGAAGAAACCTTGGCTCAGCTCTTTGATTTAATAGATAATGGTCTGGTAGATGAAGAAGAACCATTTGTAGATGAGGTCCACATGTTCCATCAAAGGTCGACTCCCTAATTTCTTAGGAATAGATAGGCGGGTGGACCGTTTACAACTTCTACCCCACTAAACAATTTCGCCACTCCGCCTGATCCTAATCCTAGCAATAACCCTGGACTTCCTCATATACCTGCCCAATACCTCAACAAGAATAGATCTCACAACCAGTCACAAAATTAGCCCCAAGGCCAATCCCAAAATCCGTCTGGACAGGCGAAGGTCCAACCTCCTATTTCTACCATAGGTCAGGCTTTTAGCTCAGAAATTGAGCAAATGGGTGAATATGTAGCAAAAGAGTTCAAGAAGGTAAAAATCAATTTATCAACCTTCAAATTACTCAAATTCCCTACTGTAAGGCATGCCTTCTTTAGGGTTCTTAATGGGACTCCATCTTCTAGTACAACACAAGAACACCAGCTAAGAGGGTTACCTTTGAAGAGCCTAGGAAAGAACTGGAGATATAGGATAATACCGGGAAAAGGAAGGATGTTCCCATGAATCAGGTCGCAAGTAAACAAATTGAAAAGGAGCTGGAAAGGGCTAATAGGCATCTTTCCAAGGATCAGCTATTTAAATAAACCAAGGATATGGGCAATGATAAGAACAAAGGTCAGATAGCTCACATGGACACGCCTACGGGCATCTTCGAGGGGAGACCGGAAACTCCCCCTTTCCTGACCACCATTAGGATCTTTACGAAGAACCTACATAACTGCTTGCTCGATTCAGGAGCGTCTGTTAATGTCATGCCCTTGGTAGTATGTAAGGCTCTTGGCATCACCCCCATGCCTTCAAAGAGGAAGGTGACTCAGTTGGACAAAAAAAAGATCAACATTGTGGGTGAAAGAAACTGTATCCCGATGCAGATTGCCATAGACACAAGGATACAACAGATCATTGATATTCAAGTGGCTAACATTCCCAATGCATATGGAATCATCTTGGGAAGGGAATTCACCAAGGCACTAAATGGATACACCGCCACAGACCTTTCTCACATGTGGCTACCATGGAAGGGGCTGCCAAATCAAATATGTATTGACCGTGAACCCCGTATGAAGTACATGATCATAGAATACAATAATATCAATGAGGTGTTGTTCACTGATACTGACTTGGGGAATTACCACCCTTTCAACCACCAAAATAAGGTCGAGCCCCAAGAAGAGGATGTGGACAAATTTTTACTGGTGTTGTTTAGTCCCTCGACCGATTCTGCATAAATGCCCCCAAACACAGAAGTGTTGATAGAAGTTGATGATGAGCCTGATAAGGACAATGACTGGGGACTACTCAGTGGTTTCCAGGACTTCATTGAAAAGTGCACAAGGGATTAGCTCAGCCTAGAGGCCCGAATGAATTTATAGGATCTTTTGTTGCCAAACTGGTGCAGGGTTCACAATGTTGCACATTCTAAATTTGATTGTTGCTTATGTCAAGCAGCAGTTGCACACGTTAAAAAATCAGTGGCTCCTCAGATAGAAACACCAAAGGAGGCACCAATAGAACCACCTATTGACCAATGCATCAAACCAGAAAATTCCCCTAAGGTCACAGGGCTAGCCGTCCAGCTGAAAGGGAACCAAATCTTAGTCAGTCCCAAAGACAAAGAACTCTCTGCATGTTGGACGCTCCAATTTGATGGATCCAAGTCTAGGCAGGGTGTTGGAGCTAGGTTCAAACTCATCAACCCAATGGGTAAGACATTTCTAGTTGCCCACTGATTGCAGTTTTATTGCACCAACAATGTAGCAGAATACGAGGCCTTAGTCCTTGGCCTTCTCATGGCCTTGAAGAAAAATGTAAAAATACTGCAAGTTTTTAGGGATTCTGAGCTCGTGGTTAAACACGTCAGGAAATTGTATTCCTGTCATGATCAGAAACTTACAAACTATAGGCAAAGGGTCTGGGATCTCTTGGAGGGCTTAGATGCCTTCAATATACAATTGATCCCTCTTGCTCAGAATCGTACAACTGATGCCTTGGCTCAAGTAGCCAGCACTCTGCAACCCCTCTCTTTGTCTGGGCTTAAGAAATTCACTGTTGATCTAACATCCACGCCATCAGTCACAGATAATGTTACTGAATTACAAGTCTTCAATGATGACAAGCATATCCTTCAATTCATCACAACTTTCGATGTCTTTGCAACTCAAATAATTGATGAAGCTGATCCACATGAAGCCGAATTGGACATAAAGGGGGTTATTAACCTCAAAACTAATACGATCCCTAGGGGTATGGTTCAATTGGAATGCATATTTTACTTAGACCAGATCAGAGATCAGAATCAGCAAACGAAAAGGGAGGCCATAAGCAACTAGTGTGATGCCCACAACCTTGGAACAGCCGAGAAGATCAGGAATATTTTTATCAGCAAGGTGTGCACACTAGGGGAAAAGAAGGGAATCATGAATGTGTTGCGGAGGTACCATGATGTAGTGGCGTAGAGCTATGAAGATTTAAAAACTTATGACACTTTTGTCATCACTCACACCATCCCCCTTAAGATGGAAATTAGGCCATTCTGCCAGTGGCAGCGCCCTATTAATGCCCTTCTGGAACTTGTCGTTTACAAAGACATACAAAAGCTGCTCTCAGCAAGAATCATTTTTCCGGTTAGGCATTCCACATGGGTGGCCAATTTGGTCCTGATAAAAAAAGAAAGAAAGGAGAGATTAGATTGTGTGTAGATTTTCGCAATATAAACCGCGCTTCAGAGAAAGACAACTATCTAGTACCTTCTTGGATGAGGTGCTGCAGATCATCAACGGTTCCCAAATGATGTTTTTCCTCGATGGATACTCCGGATATAACAAGGTAATTGTGCAGTACAAGGATCGTCACAAAATGGCGTTCACCACTAAGTAGGGGATGTTTGCGTATAGGAGAATGCCTTTTGGGCTCATCAACGCCGGTGCCACTTCCCAACGCGCCATGGATATCACCTTCAAGGACCTAATTGGAAAATGTATAATCATCTACATGGATGATTTGACCATATTTTCTAAAAGGTAGGGCGATCACGTCTCTGACTTATGCAAGGTATTTCAGAGATGCAGGGAGTTTGGGGGTTCCCTTAACCCCAAGAAGTGCATTTTTGGAGTGACTGAAGGCAGATTACTTGGACATATCATTTCAGAATAGGGAATCTCCATATATCCTGAACATATCGATTCCTTACTCAAAATCTTGCCCACAGGAAGTAAGAAAGAATTAAAATCTTTATTTGGAAAGGTCAACTTCATCTGGAAATTCATCACAAGTTTTGCGGAGATTGTTAAACCTCTTAATGCTATGCTCAAACAAGACCCCAAAGTTGAATGGACAGCAAACGCCAAACAATCCTTCAAAGAAATCAAACAGGTCATCGCTGAGGCACCTGTGTTAGTTAGCCCGGACTATCTAAAGCATTTCTACATCTACTCATTTGCTTTAGAGCATTCTTGTGCCAACATGTTGACCCAGAAGGATGATGAAGGAAATGAGCATCCGATCACTTTTATTAGTGCTCCCCTCAAAGATGTTGAATTGCAATATCACAACATTGAAAAGCAGGCATATGCTCTTGTCAGAGGGGTAAAAAAGTTTAGACACTATATCCTATGCAATAAGGTGTTTACCATTGTCTCTGACCCAGTAGTAAAAACGCTGCTCATGCAAAATCAATTTGCCAAAAGAAGGGCAAAATGGGTCACCCTGCTCTAAGAATACGACATGGAAATCCAACCGATGAAACTGGTAAGAGGATAGGCACTCACCCACACAATTGCTGAAACCATAGCGGAAGCTGGACCCAAACTCACTATGCAGCAATACGAGCTTGAAAATGTCTCCCCTGGAGAGTGGTACCAGAATGTCATATACTATTTGTTGAACTATAAGTGTCTGCCACACCTACAAGGAGTCCAAAAGTGGGCCCTGAGATTGAAAAGTAATGGTTACATGTTGCAGGGCCTCATTCTCTACAAGAATCCTGAAGGCATTTATTTAAGATGCCTCAGCAAGGAAGAAGTAGATCGAGTCTTGAAAGAGTTTCACAACAAATTTGGCACGGGCCACGGCTCTGGTTCTTCCATAGCACATCAGATATTGAGAGCAAGGTATTATTGGCCAACTGTCTTCAAGGATGCCCATTGCCATGTTCATTCATGTCACACATGCCAGACCACTGCCACTAGGGAAAAGAATGTTGTTGTCCCACTGCAGCCTGTGCTAGAGGTAAGGCCATTTGCACAATGGAGACTCGACTTCATTAGTTTGGTAAGCCCTCCATCATCTATGGGACATAGGTACATTCTTACCGCTATTCATTACTGTACTAAATGGATGGAAGCAATAGTATGTAAGCAATGCACAACTGAAGTAGTTACTAATTTCTTAGAAAGTTTCATTTTAAATCGCTTTGGTTGTCCTTATGCTTTGGTGTGTGATAATGGACCTGTGTTTGCTTCATTAAAATTTGCTAGTTAGGCGTTTGACTATGGAATTGCCCTTAAATTCTCATCTAATTACTACCCTCAGGGCAATGGCCTCGCTGAATCTACAAATAAAAACCTGATTACTGTGATCAAGAAGTTGCTAGATAGGAATCCCAAGGACTGGCATACCTAGCTCCATTTCACCCTTTGGGCTGATCGCACTTACCACAAGGCTACCCTTAGTGATTCCTCGTTCCACCTTGTTTATGGCCTAGAACCTATATTCCCCATCATTTAAAGATTCCTACTCTTCAGTTCATCAACGATTTTTATGAGGGAGGAGATCGTAGGGAAGCTTGATTAGCGGAGCTCTTGCATTTAGAGGAAGTCTGAAACCGCGTGATCAAAAATTTTGCCAAACATCAGGGCGTAGTTACGAGATGGTTCGACCGCCTAGCCAAGATCAAGGCCTTTAGAATTGTAGATTTGGTCCTGTATTGGGACAAGTCCCATGAAAAGAAAGGGGGACACAACAAATTTTACAAGCTCTAGTTTGGCCCCTTTCAAATAGCTGAGATTTTGAGAGATAATGCCTTCCGCTTAAAGACCTTAATTGGTGAGAGCGTCCCATTGCTAGTCAATGGGTAGCACCTAAAGCATTACTTCCAGGCTTGAGCTCGTTTGAGTTCATCGTTGTAAATACTTGTACATAGGTTAGGGTAGTTTGCTTTCTGGCTTGCTTGCGCTTTGTTTGTGTTGCTCGTTTATTTTCTCCCTCCTGGCAGTTTTGTTTTGAAAGTTGTTTCCCGCCCCTTTGCAGTGGTCATGCTTGCTCGATAAGCAATTTACTTCACTGTCTGTTCTTTGTGTTCCTCAGCTAAGCATTCACTCTCAATTATCAGTCTTTGAAAGCTGCCCGTGAATGATTTCCTTGTTTGAACTCTGCTTAGAACTTGACCCTTGGCTGGATCTTCTTACACACATCTCGAATCTCACACAAAACACTTAATAATTATTTCTAAAGGACTGTGTTGTGGTTGTTATGACATCCTAGTGAGTAAAAAATCTCAAGTCTGCTCCAATGACCACTGCAGTCTCAAACCCATGGTAGGCTTCAATGCTTACCCAGTCGAACTAAATGATAAAAGAGAAGTGAAATATCAAAGCAAAGAGCAAAAAGAATTCTGAAAAAAGGAAATAAATGACTGTATGGGTGTTCGGATAACTCTATCAGGGCTATGGACGTCCGGCTGGCAGTAGAGCAATATCCATGAGGTTGTAGCGACAACCCCGTCGGGGCTATGGATGCCTGACTGGCAGCGAGGCAATGTCCAAGTTACCTTTGGTGTTAGACGATTTATGTAGCTCGCTCAGTTGACTTGGTAACCCTGGTCACTATCCTGAGGAGAGGAATGAACTCACTACACACACTTCTGAGATATCCTGTAAGCTGACCCAATTAAGGATCTCGTTCTCCCAGATTCATCTTTGGAAGCCACTCCTAGTCTACGAAACCAGAGATTCTAGGTCATAAATGAATATTTATCCCTAGAACGTTTAGGAGTGTTCTCCAGTAGAGTCGTCATTTGTTGTGCCCTTAGCACACATGCCCCGTTCAGAATGGGGACCCTCTTTTCTTTCACCTTCTCGGGTCATTTTTGTCACTGCCTCGTTTTGTGTGCCTCCCTTTTTGATGTCTCGAATGGTCAATGTTGCTTCAAAGTCCCACCATAAATTGACCATGCCTCCCCTTTTTTGGTTTTGATGCGTTCTAGCACCTCACGGAGTTCCTCTGGCAATTTGACCTTGCCAACGGCCCCAGGACTTGTCGAGCCCGGGCGTTCAAGATTCTCCTTCTGGGTTTCCCCACTGGAATTGCCGATCCCAACGACATCCACTCCACGTCCTTTCAGACCTCAGGGTCCGAACCCCCTCTCGCCATTTGCAAAAAACTTGTTGAAATTTTCTTACGGCGTTATGCTATCCGGACCCCGAACCTCAGAGTTTTGCTTCTGATGTTCCGTCTGTGTTTTGCCGTCCGTGATGGTGGACGTTCTGCGGAATCCCGCCCTCTGGGTCCCGCCAACCTTTTCGACGACCAACATCTGCGAAGGTCCTTGTCTACCATGGGATACTCCGGGCCTAACCATCTGGAATTTCAAGTCTAGAACTCCGTGATGGTTCTGCTGTCAATGACGGCGAATCCCTAGTGGCATCCCACCCTCCGGACCCCGACCTACTTCCTGCCGCCATCGTTCAACCAAATGAAAACTTGAAATGGTCACCGTGTTGTGCCTCCCTGGCCTCCGGGCACCAGTGTTCCCACCACCGTCGCTGACCTTTTCAAATCCACCAACTTTTTTTTTGCCGTACCTGCATTAAATGCAAACATTCATGGCAGTTAGGGGTATAAAATACCCACTCTGGCCGGTCATTTTCATCTCACAGGATTGCAGTGAATTTGACAAACTGCCATTTGGAGCTCACCGTCTTCGACATCATCATGATCATCTCCCTCAGCGTAATTATGTCGATTGTAGGTGGATCCTACGACTACCCACATAGCATGTTTGAGGTAGGCCATCCATTTGCCCTTCCTGAGCTTTGTTTCATGATTTTGAGGGATTTAATTGAATGAACAATCATTAGAAGGGAGTAAAATAGTAAAACATCAAATTGAGCACAAAACCCACATGTTAGAAAATCGAACGAACCTCCTAGAAAGCCCTCCTCACCAATCCAAAGTTTCTCCTTGCCGCAGCTATTCTTCATGCAGGGAGAATGTCATCCTCAGGCCTGAGACCTGCCTACGCCATCTAATTATAAACCTTTGAACAATCCTGCTGGTGGCAATTTTTTTTCATCTAGGCCCGGGCTGTCGGGCTTCCTGTCTCAGAATTTTGCTTCCATTTTGCCGCTGTTTGAAATTGCAAACCCCCGCCTGCCTCCCGGCTGCTGGATCCTGACCATCTCCTCACCGTAAAAACTTCCAAGCTGAACGTGTGTCCTGTTGGCCTCTTGGGCCCGGGACCCTGGGATTCTGCCTCTAGGGTTCCACATGTGTTTTGCCTTCTTCCGTATGGCGAATCTCGCCCGACGTCCTAATTCGTGGGCTCCAATTTTGTTTCTGCTGTTAACCTCTAGAAATTTAACTCAACACATCCTTCGACCCTTCGAGCTCCAGGCGCCAGGTCTCCACACCTCTTTATCTACCGTCCTCACGACGATGTCTCTCCATCCCTCCAGCCTCCGGGTTCCTCGCTTCAATATGCTGCCGAGGCATAAATAAAGTTCAAAGGCAGACCCCTCTCCCGGGCCCAGTCTTGCTCCTCATTGTCTGGACATCCATTTGACCTCTAGACCCCAGACTGCCGTTTACCATGGGATCTCACTGAAAACTCTTAACGGCCTTCTACTCACCGGGCTCCGTGTCCCGGGATTCCCATCCTCACCCGCCGTTCCAAACGAGAAAATCCTGCCCAGCGTCCCAACCTCCAGCCTCCGCCCTGCTGATTGCCACCAGATTCAAACCAAAACTAATAGTGTCGGGCCTTTATCACTAGACTTCCCTTCCCAGACTTTTGTCTGATGTTTACCGTCCCAAATGGCAAAGATCAAACGCCATCCCGATGTCGCCAGCCCGAGCACTTGGAAATGAAATGAAAATTGCTGGCCGCCCTTTGGCCCTCTAGGCCCCAGACCCTGGAGTGCCTTCCTCAGATTTCCATCTGATGTCTACCGCTCCAAACTGCTATCTGCCGATAGCTTTCCAGCCTATGACTTACAAGCCCCCTTAAATCGACCCAAACGATCCCAAATCTGGAATCTAACTTTGACCCATGTGTTGGACATTAGTCCTCTTCATCGTGAACCTCTTGAAATATTAAAATGTGACCAAAGAAAGTCTCTAAGGGCCTTTTGTTGTGTTTTCCCTTCCAAACGACATTCCTGCTAGAGAAGTCTGGCCCTCCGGACCCCGATTGTCTAAATGCCCTAAAATAAAAATCAATAACATCTTGAGATGAAAGTTCATGATATGCTGGATTGATTATTTGAAATAGATGTTATTTTCAAGATGTTGACTAATATGAATGCTTTTGATGACCTACTGTGATAAATTTTCCCTTGCTTGCAGAATATATGGAATCGAGTGCAAGAACTTTAGGGGCATCTGCCAAAGGGGACAAGGGGAAGAAGTTAGGAAGGACCCCTCGAGGGAAAGAGGACAAGCACTAGATGAAGTACCAATTCCAGGGCAAGCTGCTCCCCTCAAAGGTCACTACAGACTGGAAGGAAATCACAGACACCAACATTGGCCAGGTGGATATTGATGAATTCACGCAGAGAGTCAGGGTCAACCCGACAACAAAGAATGTCAGATTGATAAGGCAGAGTGGAATAGCTAAGGCTGTCAGATTCCCTCCATCCCTCGTCATGCCCGAATTAGTCATGGCTTGCCAAGAGGCATACCAAACGTATACCAAAACAATTTTTGATAAGGAGGGAAACATCCTTCCTGACATGTCGCCTGAAGGGATCACCAAGACCTTCCACATTCCCACATTCCAAAAGATGGAAGTCCCTACCTTAGAAGAATGTCAAGCAGCATGGGATGATAATCTAACAGGATGCAAGAAGTCAATAAACCTACATTGGCTTAAGGAAAGATGAGGCAGTGCTGCGAAAGTTCCTCAGGAGCTTTTTTGTAGCAATTTCCATGAGGATTACCATGACCTGGTAACCATGTTGAGCAGGATTATGGGTCTTCCTATGGCCGCCTACTTTCAGGAATGGATGGCATATTTCATTGGGTAGATTCTACGTGGAAACGAGGACATCACAACAAAGGTTTCATTCTATTGGGGAGGAATCATAAGCAACTGCTTCCATGAGCAGTTTGTCAATGTGAAAAAGAGTTCCAAATTATATATGACCTCCTAGCTTGTCTACTCTTTGGCTGATCAAAGACAGTATAACGGGTTGTTTATGGCACCTGATCAGGGGCAGAAGTGAGGAATCAAGCCCTTTGATAAATATCCGTAGCTCTAGTACCATAATTTCAAAAGAGACTACGTCAGAGTGAACAATGCCTTCATTGGCCACATCATCAAGTTGATTGCCAAAGACTTCAAGAGGAGGGTCTCCCACAGTGCTAGAGCATTTTTGAAGCAATACACCTTCTTTTATATCTAATATCTGAAGTTCATGTATATCTGGGCCCAGGGCTTCACTGAAAGGCCGAATAGATTGTCTCGATATCCCAATGATCAAATCATCCTCTTGGAGCTTTCCCAGCAACTCCAACACCTACAGGAAATCTTTAGCAACAAACATATAGCAGGGATCTCCTATCCCATGACCCTTGGCCAGGGCATGTACTGACTGCAAACGTCACAATGTGCTGGTAACTCTGAGAAGGAGCTAAAGGAGTACCATTTCGACCTACACACTGCTCGCCCACAGATGGACCTGCATGGCCATGTCACGAAAGCGTTGGGGTCGACATATGCCAATCTCCATCACATTGAGGATTTCTGGGCTGACTGCCAAGATGACAAAGAAGTGTGTGCAAGGCACTACATGTGAATGACTGTGCTGTTCTTAAGAAGGGTGCAACTATTTCTGGTACTGGACCAAGTCGAGGAGGATGAATCCATTATCATGCATCTGAGGTACCCTGCAGTTGCTACCCTACCAATACCATTGATTGACTGGGATGAATAGGAGGTCGATGACCTGAACACCATAACCCAGCCAATCTTGACCCATACCAAGGAGTGGATCGATGGGCAGGTGGCTCATTTAAAGCGACAAGGGGTGGTCTTAACTTATGAAGGACTCAAAAGTGAGCCGAGTACCACAGAGGATGTTACTGCCACCACTTCAACTAGCGATACCTCCAAGTCTCCTCTGGTCACCAAGCTCAGGAAAAGAAAAGGAACAGAGATCGAGTAATCCCTAGACCCCAAGGCCCATGCAAAGAAAGAAATGGGAGACTCATCCCCTAAAAGGCTCAAACAGGTAGAAGGTACGGAAGAATTGCAGCCTCCCTTGGCTCTCTCTGCCCCTCCTATTGCACTAGCCACCTCCCTGGCTATGGTTGTCGCTTCCCCACCAGCAGTGGACATTTCTTTCCATCTTGCGCCTTCGCCTCCAGCTGAATTGGTAATAATCATTGACTCCTCTTCTAGCATGACCACTCCCCCTTTTTCTACTGCCATGTCGCCAATCACATCACTCCCTCTGGCAACCATAACAGTGCCTCTTCCCACTACCACTCTGCCCAAGACTCTTACAAGACACATGCAAAACCTTCCCCCTGAGCTCTCCTAGATCTTGATGGATCTAACTCTCCAAGCAACCCTTGCCCAAGTCCTTGCAACTGCTCAACCTTCGCGACCACCAACAGGGCCACTAGCTATGGAGGCCACAATGCTAATCTCAAAGGAGTTGGAGAAGCAAGAACAAGAAGCCTTGAAGTTTGTTGAGGAGGAGGCTAATGAGTACCACGAGCACCCAGAGTATGAACACCGAACCATCGACAGGGTGGTTTATGAGGAGGAGCAGATGGGCTCTTCTGAGAGTGGGGTTGAGGAGGATGGCTCTGATGCTAATGTAATCATTCAGACCTTGAAGAAGAAATGGCACAATAGTTGAAGGACATTGAGGCAGAAACAAAAGAGTCACCACATGATGAAGAAGGGCAGCCACCAAAAGAACAACAGATAAAGGATTTGACTGAAGCTGAAACCCATGTTGTCAAAAGCCCCGAAGTTGAGGGTACTAAGGAGAAGAAAGAAGAAGAAACAACAAAAGAAGAAAGTCCCTTTCGACAACCATCCACCAGGCTGCCTCTCAAACACCTCGTGTTCATTCATGACTCCGATGAGGAGGAGGAAGATGCTACCAAAAGGAAAGTAGAATCCCCAAAAGAAAAGGAGGCAGAAATCTTGGCATTGACTGAGAAGGGCGAAGGCAGCCATGATTCACCCAAGGGGAAATCTACTGTGCCCGAATGGTTAGAGAAGCAGCTTGAAAGAAATACCCCTGTGCTGAAGGACCCAAGGGTGAGGTTCGAGGCCATCTTGGCTCGATCCCAAATCACAACGAATAAGGAGAAGAAGCCCAAGGTCTGATCCAGAGTAACAATGGATGCTTTTGTCTCCCGAGCAACACAAATTGCAATTCCCACGATTGGCCAAGCTGGGGTAAGCTATAACATCTCCACCATCAACTTGGGAACTGCAACCAGAGAGTAGAAGGTCGAGCACCTTGAGGAGTTAGTGGCTACAGTGGTGCACCTGATAAAGTAGGATAAAATCTCAAAGGACGAGGTCAAGGCACAGGTCAGAGCATTAACAAATTATATACAACAATGGTCTTCAGTAGATGACCTACCTACTACATCCATGACTGCGCCTCAGTTGCTTTCCAAAGAGCAAATCGATAAAATGGAAAGAAGAAAGAACTTCAAGAAGACCACGGAGGACTGGTTCTGACAAGTCTCATACGTCAGAAACATGGGAATTAGTCAGGCTATGCAGACAGCCAACAAGTTCTTGGACCTGATGCAGTCTCTGGAGAGAACAAAGATGCTCTACACCAATTTCCCTGCAACTTACGACCTCACCTTTCCAAGGATTGAAGCTATCCTTCGGATGCCTGAAGCCATGTGGGAGTAGAAGCTTGCATTTAAGAAATAATATCACTGGCTGATGGATGTGTGGCGTAGAGACTTTGACAACCAGAAGGAGAGGTTAGATCAAATCATGAACAAGGTAGATCTAGACATTGAGTGGATCAAAGAAATCCGGGCAGAATGCACCTGATACCTTAAGATGATGACGAGCTATGATATGCCCACTATGCAAATGGATCTGGAAAAGATTAAACCCTACTTCCTGGAGAAGATGAAGGACGGGATGGCCAAAAAAATCACAACGGAGTTCCTGAGTTTTGCTGGATGTGCCTTCAATCAATTGGAGTTGTTTAGAGACCAAGGCTCGAAATATGATGAGGATTGGAAAATGCTAGAGGATAATGCTAAGGAGTGGAGCTACCAAGAGCTGCGATGTGAAATCCTTGAAATAGACAAGCTCCAGGCAGTCATCCTCAAATACATAGAACACACAGCTTCCGAGGAATAGGAGGATAGCCCAGTCAAAGATGAACTTCCTGAAGAGTAGATATAGCAAAATAGCAATTTGCTAAATGACAAAAGAGCTACAGTGCCATCAACAAGAAGATGAAATAGGGAAGAGACAAAATGTAATTTTTAAATTTTTAGATATTGGGGGTAGGTGAAACCCTATTTTGTAATGAATCTTGGCCACACAATAAGAATTAATCTTGGCCATTCATCTAACTTTTGAAAAACTATAAATAGGGCTCCCCTCTCATTTGCAAAGAGAGAGTTAAGTTGTTGTAAAGACATGCTGCAGAAATTTATAAGGAAAAGACATTGACTTGGTGTATTTTCTTGGTTTCTCTCATGTTACTTGATTCAGTCTCCAATGTTAGATGTTTCACTTAGATTTTACTGCTGTTTTAGTTAGTTGTCTTCTTTCTTTGGATAGATTTTAGAAATGTTGTTCGGTGATTATGAAAATTCCTGCCATGTTGATGATTTCTTTGTCCATACTTTTTGTTGTTTTACTTGAATTTGAAGCTGCTCCAAACATTTATCTTTGATTTATGCATGTATGTGGTGGATAAAGGATAAAATACCTGCAGACCTTAGAAGATAGCACAATTTCCATGATACTGTGAAATTCCTGGTTAAGTGGGATATTGTTTTGAGAAATTGTCCATTGCAGGAACTCCATTGTCACTGTTCATGGCTAGTTGTAGACTTAGGAACTTTCCCTCTTCCTCACCTTCTTTTCTTTTCTTTTTTTTAATAACTGACCTATGTTAAGGTTCATTGCGCATTGTAAAGCCAAATCCAACCACAAAATGGGGTCCAAGATTGCTGTTTGAACCTATAGCCAATGCATAATCACTTTTCATCCTAAGAACTCCATTTCAAGATCCCACTTCCATGCTTTGTATCCTTGCTTTGCATTTCCTGCGTAAGACCACCTTGTGATTCCAACAACTCACATCAAACTACTAAGGTATCCATGCATTGTCATGACCTGAAATCTGAGAGACCTTGGGATAGTGTTCTGTAATCTGATTATGGAAGATTGTCTTTCAAGAGAGGTAGTGCACCTATGCGTTGCCTGTGTTGATAAGTGCATAAAAACACCATCAACATGTTTAAGGTTTTATAAGGTATGTGGTAGAGAGTTTAAGGTTTTAGGGTTTAAGGGTTGAGGGTTGAGGGTCCAATGTATAGGGTAGAGGGTATAGGGGTTGAGGGATTAGGGTTTAAGGGCTGAGGGTTGAGGTTTGAAGGATTTAGGGTCAAGAGGTTTGAGGGATTAGGGCAGAGAGTTTACTAAGTTGGTTTTAAGGGTTTAAGGATTGAGGGATTAGGGTTGAGGATAGAGGGTAGAGGATTTAGGCTATAGGGTAGAGGGTTTAATGGTTTATAGGGTATAGGGTAGAGGGTTTAAGGTTGAGGATAGAGGATTGAGGGTGTAGGGTTGGTGGATTAGGGTTTAGGGTCGAATGTATAGGGTAGATGGTATAGGGGTTGAGGAATTAGGGTTTAAGGATTGAGGGTTGATGGTTTATGGATTAAGGATTGAGAGGGTTGAGGGATTAGGGTAGTGAGTTTATTAAGTGGGTTTAAGGTTTTAAGGGTTTAAGGGTTGATAGTTTAGGGTTGATGGATTAGGGTAGAGAGGGAGGGATGGATGTATAGAAATATTGATTGAGAACTAAGATAGAGAGAAGGAGAGAAGATGAGGGAGGGATAGAGATATATGAGGTTTGAGGATCCAATTTATAGGGTAGAGGGTTGAGAATTGAGGGTATAGGGTTGACGACCTGTAGGGTTGAGGGTACATATGGTTGAAGGATTGGGGTTTAGAGTCCAATGTATAGGGTGAGTAACTGAGAGAAAGAGAATTGTGGCTATAGGGTTGAGGACCTGTTGGGTTGATGGTTTAGGGTATTAAGTTAAGGGTAGAGGGTAGATGGTTTAAGGGTTTAGGGTGTAAGGTTTAGGGTTGATGGTTTAGGGTTGATGGTATAGGGTTGAGGGTAGAGGGTTTAGGGTTTAGGGTAATGGTTTCAAGGTACATGGTTGAAGGATTAGGGTTGAGGGTCCAATTTATAGGGTAGAGGGTACAAGGGTTGAGGGTTTAATGTATAGGGTAGAGGGTAAGGGGTAGAGTGTTTAAGGGTTTAGGTTTTAAGAGTGGAGGGTTGAGGGTTTAAGGGTTGAGGGTTGACGGTGAAATTGGAAACCTAACTTGGCTTGTTTGAGAAAATGGGTCCAATAAATGGGGTCTCCCTATGATTTGCATCACTAGGGGACCCCATTTTTTAGCCTGTTTGAGAAAATGGGTCCAATAAATGGGGTCTCCTGGTGATTTACATCACTGGGAGACCCCATTTCTTGGACCCATTTTCTTAAATAGGCCAAGTTAGGTTGCCAATTCAGGGAAATTTGAAATGTTGTGGCCTATTTGAGAAAATGGCTCCAAGAAATGGGGTCTCTCAGTGATGTAAATCACTAGGAGACCCCATTTCTTGGACCCATTTTCTCAAAGAGGCCAAGTTAGGTTGCCAATTTCACCTATTAGCTTGCCAATTCGGTTAAATTGGCAATGCAATGGCTTATTTGAAAAAATGGGTCCAAGAAATGAAGTAGGAGACTCTGTTTCTTGGACCCATTTTTTCAAACAAGAAAAGTTAGGTTGCCAATTTTTCCCACTAGCTTGCCAATTCGGTGAAATTAGCAATGTAGTGGCTTGTTTGAAAAAATGCGTCCAAGAAATGGGGTCTCCCAGTGAAAAATGGGGTCTCCCGGTGATGTAAGAACCATTTTTTCAAATAGGCCACTACACTACCAATTTCACCAAATTGCAAGCTAATGGGTGAAATTGGCAAGCTAGTGAGCCCACTAGCTTTCCAATTCAATGAAATTGGAAACCTAACTTGAGAGGGATAGAAGGAGTGCATGAGTGAGAGAGAGAGACTTGAGAGAGGGAGAGGGGGTAGGAGGGAGAGACTTGGGAGAGAGAGAGGGGAGGAGTGGGAGAGAGATAGAGGGTAGAGGATAGAGGGTATAAGGGTTAAGGGTAGAGGGTAGAGGGGAGAGAGATAGAAGTGAGTGAGAGAGAGAGAGAGAGTTGAGAGAAGGAGAGGGCGTAGGAGGGAGAGACTTGAGAGAGAGAAATAGAGAGGTTGTAGGAGAGAGATAGAGGGTAGAGGTTAGAGAGTATAAGGGTTAAGGGTAGAGGGTAAAGGGGAGAGAGATAGAATTAGGGTATAAGGGTTAAGAGTATAGGGTTGAGGACCTATAGGGTTGATGGTTTAGGGTTTAGGGTTTAGGACTTACATATGGTTGAAGAATTAGGGTTGAGGTTACATATACTCAAAGGGTTAGGGTTAAGGGTCCAATGCATACGGTAGAGGGTATCATGGTTAAGGGTTTAGGGTTTGAGGATAGAGGGTTTAGGGTTTGAGGGTATACGTTTTAGGGTTAGGTTTGAGGGTAGAGGGTTGAGGGTTTAAGGGTGGAGGTATTAAGGGTTTTGGGTTGAGGGTAGAGGGTAGAGACAAAGAGAGAAAATAAATCTATTAAAAAAAAATTCTTATAATGTGAGCTTATTTTCAAGTAGTAGAGATATGGGCATTTTCTAGCAAGAAATAGCAAGCTCATGTTATAACACGAGCACATTTTTAGTTGCTCCAAAAATGATAAAAAAACTCAATATACTAATGATCTCAAGGCCCACATTCTACATATTCTCCTGGTTATGCACGTGCTCTGACAAAAAATAGCTTTTTGATGATGTTGTGAAGTGTGCATGCATGTTTTTCACATTCCACCAATTTTTTAATGATCTTTCCACCACCTTTGCATCAAATAGCATAGTTTTCATGTTGAAAGGCATATAATATCAATTCAAGTCTAAATTCCATTCAAAAGTTATATACAATTAATGTTTGGAGGCGAACAAGCTTTTGAAAAAGTCAAGTTGTTGAGGATTTTGAAGAAAGAAGAAGCAAAGGCTACATAATTATGTAGAACTCCTCCATTTGAACCTCTGGTATTTTAGGTATGTGAAGTCTTTACACATTTTATTTCATTCTATTATGGCTTGCTTTCATTTTTTTTAATTTTCATATTCGATGTTGATCATTGTTTATTTTTCATTATAACCTTATCTTGTCAATGAACATTTTAAATTACACAATTCTATACACTTGTCAATTACATTTTTAAACCACATCTCTTTGAGGCATTTTTTTATTTAACAATTAACTTACCTTGTGTATGCTTCCACATTTTGTATACACATATATATGACATAAGTTGTAAGGAAGTAAAATGAAACATCATTTCTCAATCCTTTATTATGGATGTGCATACCACTCTTCAAAGCTTTCATTTTGGTATTGGCACATGGGGGATGTTGGAAAATATAGTTAAATTTGGTTTTACACCTACAATTTCCATATGCTTGAAATTTTCTGAAGCGTTTTCAATAAATCTATTTTTTCATATCCTACAATCATTATAGTCCATGAGGACATGTCTCATTGAGTTAGTTTTTCAAACAATTATACCAAGTAGTTGATTTCCTTATCTATGCTACCAAATTTTCCATACATGTCTCTAAAAAATTGGAATATACTCCTCCCACATTGATAGATCTTTGAAACTATTTTTGTTTTCATCTATATTTCTAAATTTACCTCATCACTAAACCTACCTCACCACTTATAATGTGATATATTTTAAATGTTTCCTTGATTAGTTTACCTATAAGGGATTTTAACCCTTCTCTCCACTATTTCAAGACTCTTTATTCAAGGCTAAGTTAGCAACATGGGGAAAGGTGAAGCCTATCTTGCAATCATGGCTCAAAATGAAAGCATGGACAAGGCATTTGAATTTTTTTACAATAATGTTTTTTGTATAAATGTATGCAAAATGTGGTAGCATTGACAATCTAGTAAGCTTGGCAAGATAGTCAGCTCACTCACTTTCTTTCCAATGCAATAGGGATGAGAAGGTAGGGGTAGTGTATACCTCAAATAAATGGGGTCTCAGGGTGATATACATCACCATGAGTCCCCAATTCTATGAGACATATGCTGCATATAATGTGTCAACCCTACCACATTGGCAAGCTAGTGAGTGAGCTAGCTTGCCAATGCGGTAGGGTTGAAAAGGTAGGGGCAGTGTATGACTCATAGAAATAAGGTCTCATAGTGATATGTAGGTCTCATGGTGATGTATACCATCGTGAAACCCCATTTATATGAGGCATATGCTGCCCCTACCTTCTCAACCCTACCGCATTGGCAAGCTAGTGAGTGAGCTAGCTTGCTAATGTGGTAGGGTTGAGAAGGTAGGGGCAGCGTATGCCTCATAGAAATGGGGTCTCATGGTGATATACTATGTCTCATAGAAATGGGGTCTTATAGTGATCTATGTCACCATGAGACCCCATTTCTATGAGGCATATGTTGCCTCTACCTTCTCAACCCTATCGCATTGGCAAGATAGTGAGTGAGCTAGCTTGCCAATGCAGTAGGGTTGAGAAGGTAGGGGAAAAATATGCCTAATAGAAATGGGGTCTCATGGTGACCATGAGACCCCATTTCTATGAGGCATACACTACCCTTACCTTCTCAATCCTACCGCATTGGTAGGCTAGTGAGCATATGTTTCCCCTACCTTGTCAACCCTACCGCATTGACAAGCTAGTGAGTGAGATAGCTTGCCAATGCTCCACTAGCTTGCCAAGGAATTCAAATTCACATGCCTTTTCCATGATTCCATTTTGATCCTATCTTCCAATCATGGCATGCCACATTACCACATTTCATGAAGGAATTCCATTGGAAAAATTCATGTGGATTTTGTCTATGCTAGAAATACTCTTCTACAAGATGATTGTAAGTATTTTTTATCAAGCCTTGAACATGACATATTTCATTTATTTGAATGGATACATTTTTTAGGAACTAATATTTGTCTCATTACCATGCTATAGGTAAAACTATCTGCCATGCTAAGGAAACAAACAAGGAATAAACTAATGAAACAAAATTATGAAAAAACAAGCAAAGGAGAGAGAATGGGTGGCAGCATATCGTGAAAAGAAGAAATTGGATACAATTGATGAAAACAAGCCAATTGAAGAGGAACCTCAACCATCAATAAGAGAATAGGGATTGGCAACAGAAAGGGCACAAATTTGAAACCATCCTGGTAAGACAGATTCAGATACCGTAGTTGGAGACACACCCTCTACCGCAAATGAATATGAAGGGACACCATTAAGCACAAGAAAATATGGAGGGAAACCATCTACTGTTAGTGAATATGGATGAACACCATCTACCACAAGTGAATATGGTTGGACACCATTCACCACATCTCAAGTTGAGATTACATCATCACTCGGATTTGACAAAGAAGGTACGCCATCATCCCCATGTGAACCTCAAGGTATGTCTTCTACTCCACCCTTGATCGAAGGTACACAATCTAGCCCACCTCAATTAAATATTAATGACATTCCTAATGTTGGGATGTTTGTACCTAGGAGAACACCACCTAGAATTTTGCATAGAAGTCCAAAGTATTTGATTAATATGGATGAGGATATTTTGCAGCACATGAAAGGTAATATTCCAACACGTACTTGTAGAAGATATGTTGATAACATTTAGAAATTCTTCTTTGAAAGGTTAAATGAGACTACAAGATTTCAACTATTTATTGAAATGATGTGGGTTATAAAGAATAGAAACATCATGAAGACTCTTGGGTTGAGAACATCCAAGGCTTCAAGTGAAAAAACTATTGTGAAGAATCTAATGGATGCTTATGAGAGTGTGGGTAAGACCTCAAACTCAAAGGATAATAATGTCACCTGACATGTCATTGCATTGAATTTGGTATGTAGTCAAACAAACAGATCTCATCTCATTAGAAAGATGGGTGAACAAATGAGAATTAGTAGAAAAACTTTATCAAGAGTTGTTCAAAGGCGGCAAAAAATTAAGGGCGTCGATTCAAATAAATTATGGGAATTCTTGGGGAGATTGCCAAAAAAAGATAAAAAAGTTGTTGAAGCATTCAAAAACACTAATTGAAGAGTATTGGAAGAATAACACAAGTTCATCTCTAAATCAAAGGGATGTGGTAAGAAGGAGAATCAGTAGTTGAAACCGTGAGCCATATCCAAAGCATTTTTTGGATACAACTTAAACCCAATTTTTTTAATAAATTTCAATAGGATTATCCTCAAATTAGTATTTTTCAAAGATATTTTTAAATGCTTAAACCTTTTTATGTCAAGAAAAATCCTACACGCAATTCTTGTTGTTGTAGACTACATATTGAATTCTCTAACCATTATGATGTTTATCGTTCTATATGTTTAGATTTGTATACTAACAATGTTTTGCAGGATTGTGGCATAGAAGCCCCGCCAACATCTTCAAGAGATTTCTTATCAAAAAAAATTATGTGAAATAGAGGATGGCCAAATATTCTATAGGACAACATTCTTGGATGGTTCATTTGAGCATTGTGGTGGCTTGCAACGTATGCCAGTATGCCAACATATGGAAAGAACAGATAAGGTGGGACAAAAACTAGTAGAGATCAGGAAGTATAAAATAGTGGCATATGTTACAAAAGATGGAAATCAAGAAAAAAGGTGTGATTTGGTTAGTTAGAAGATTCTAGTGTATCAGTTTATCTTCATGTTTCATGACAATATAGTGTATGAGTATGCAAGGCATACCCATAGAGCTCGATGGTTGGACACACAATTCAAGATATTCAAGGACACCTTTCTAGTTGGTAGCATAGTATCAATGGTTGAATTTGTAGAGAACTACACTCTACAGCCACAACATGAGGTGGAGTCACAATATTACAAATCCACACAGGTTTCGATGTTTGTGCACATAGCATTTATTCATGTAGCTGATAGTATAGAGGACAAAATGAAGGTATTGAGGGAGCATGACTTTTATATTAGTGATGATCGTACACATTCTCTAGATTTTATGCAAGGTTGCTTCCAGATGTTCTATAGTGATTTTGCTCAGAGGGGAATAAAATACAGTTGGCATATAATATGGTTAGATAACTATGCAGCATAGTTCAAGAACTCATGCATGTTTGGATGGTTGAGCATGATGCATGTCATTACAACTCTTCAACATATGTGAAAATTTTGTGTGGTCAGGAATGGAAAGAGGGAGCATGATGGTGTAAGAGAATGTGTGAAAAGAGAATTATCATGAGAAGAGTTAAAGTATAAAGACAATGCAAAGTTGATAGATGCAAAATCAATCATTGAGTGGTATAAATCTTTGATGGGTCTAGCTAATGAAGGTACGTCTTTAGTTAATAATTTTTTTGGTTCATGGATGATACTAACATTGCACCATATGAATATTTTTGTACACTAAAAGGATCAAGTGAGCTACACTCTTTCCTTAGCTCAGATGTAGGTTCATGGAGTATTAATACATAGAAGATGGCATGCTTTTGTTCTTCATGTACAATGCAAGCTTGGAATGATTGTGAGTCAGAGGAGTGGGTTGAGAAATGGTTGACAAGTTATCTTAGCCCACTTCACACATATCTCCCTCCAACAATATTGAAACTAACACAGATGGAATCATTGGTCAACTTTGACCACGTATCAAATCTAGTTCAACCAGGTAATATATCTACTTGCTTAGTTTTTGAAATTCTTATTTTTATCTTCCTTCATAGTGTATTCATAATTTTGACTAATTTCAAGAGATTTATTGCGCATATCAATGAATGGAATGCTTATACAGTTATTGTAGATGAAGACAATGAAGAGGGAATGAACTATTACTTGTGTCATTGTGTTGAGCCCAAAAAGAAATTGGGGGACTCAGTTATAGATGGAGAAAGCATTGAATACCCTACAAGCTAAAATGTTGTTACTAGAACATGGCTTAGAAAGTACCCACATAAGAGTGTTAAATATTGGTTGTTTTAGGACTTTGACATGCATCATAAGATTCTTCATTACTTGAACCTTGTCATGGCATCCAATGTTCATTTGGCCAAATATCAAGGTAGACCTTTGAACAAGTGTACCATAGAAAAATGGCTCTTGGACATTTTCATGGTCTTTTAGGTCTTTCTCTCATGATGCTTGGTCTATTTTGCTTTGATTTAATATTGCAATGTAACTTAAACATTCACATTGGGTCATAAATATTCAAATAATGATGTCTTGTGAAGGTGTTGTGAAGTATTGTAAGACATTTCTACCCTTTCCTAGACTCTTCTAATTATAATTCACCTAAAATCTCATTTTCATCACTCATCAAGTCCTATTTTGAAGTGTTGTAAAGTCTTGTAACACAATTTCACTCTTTTCTAGGCTTAATTTCACTATTTACACCTTTCTTATGCTTTATTTGACCCCTTCATGTGCTCATAAGGCTTAATTAAGTGTGATTTTTAATGTAAACCTAGCAAACAACATTAAATGCAACTTAATTCTTGACACCCACTTACAAGTCCAAGGTGGGACCCATTCGCCATGGGTGACGAATGAGTCCCTCTTGGCTCCAAATTCAAAATATTTCAATTTTTCTTTTGGTTTTTTATTCAAAATTAAATTATGTTGGCCTGTGATGAGGTATCATTGGGTTACTAAGGCACAAGTGTGTATAAATAAGTGTTTTTCCATCCATTTTACATCTAATTCACTCACTAATTCATCCAAGCATTCATTCACATTTGACCACTTTGCATCATTCAATCAAGCACCAATCAAGTATCTTGGAGCAACCATTGACATAACTTCAGATTTATTCAACAAGGTTGTCGTGAATTTAGGACATTTGCATGTTGTTTATTCATCTTTACTTGTTCATTTCATTCCATTTCTTCATTAAGAATTTGATTACCAAAGTGGGATTTGACCAAGGAAAATCCTTATAACCTAACCATTAACCATTTTACCCCTTTTACATGTGTGTTTGCAGACTTGTGTATGTAGATTTTTCAATAAATTAGGTGTTCAAAGGTGGTCAAGAAGTGAACAAAGTGTTTCAAGTAAAATCAACCCTATTTCAAGCTTGGAGACAACCTACAGTCTATTTTTTGTAGATTTGACACTATCAACCTGACAAGAAGACAAGTGTAGATCTAAAGCTACAAAATTGACCTTTCATTTCATAGAATTTTGGGAGAGGAGTGGTTTTCCATCAGTGGTGAATGAGTCCCACCTTAAGGCTAGAAAATTAGATTCTATCAGATTCCAGTTCCTGACATCTGGAAACAATTTTTCAAAATTTTTTGCCAGAAGCGGGAATGATTTGCCATCAGTGGTGAATGAGTCCCACTAGTGATTTGCACTTATTTCTGTCAACATTCAAATCACTCCAGATTCATCATTCACTTCCCAAGTGCACTCTATTAAGCCTTATTTAATCTTGTTTGCATTAGTTTACTTCTTTATTGCTTTTTTTGCATGGAATATTGTGTTTTCAAAAATTTCACATTTCTTAGGTTTTGCATTCATAATTAGTCAATTACATTACTTATTTCCATTTAGATCATGTCATTTAGCCATAATCACATCACACATACATTAGATTGAGTGAACCACATTAATTTTGAGGGTTTATCTCTCCTTTTAGGTGAAAAGCCCTAAGAGTGCAAGGGTAGCCTATAGACCTCATCAAAATCTATGGTTCATTTTGGTGAAACTAAATATTGATCACTTTATCTTTCTAATTTCATTTGCATCTTGCATCCTAGGTTTCATTTTCATCAACATTCATTTAGGTTTTATTTATTTTTTTATCCTAGGGTTTCTAAAATTGCATTAGTGAAAGACTCATTTAGACTTCATTTTGCATATCAAAACATGAAAAATTTGAAAATTGGCATTTGCATCCTTAGTTTGCATCTGAAAAGAATTAAAATCACTTTAAATTTTCTAAAAAACACAAAAAAATATCATACTTGGACTCATTCGCCACCCTAGGAAAATCAATCCACCTACACATTTCAAACAACACTTTTAGGCACTTTCTAGGCATTTATTGCATTTATGTTCTCTATTGTTATTTATCTCTTTTAGTTTGTAGAATTTTTGTTATTTGCATTTTGGACTCCTAGATTTTATTGCATTCACCCCATATTTTGTGGTACTTGTATGAGTGTTTGGTGCCCCATTGATAATACTTTAGTGAGATGAAGTTCTAGAGTTATGGCTTCCCACGATTGCACTTTCCTTTTGGACCTTGGGATCTCAAGAGCTCCTACTCCTAGTATAAATAATGGTGCATTATGCATGGATACTATGCCTCCACCTTCCCTTCCATTTCAAATTGACACACAAACTAGTTCCATTCCGCAAGAAAAAGTGATTAGTATTCAGAAGATTTTGCAGATTTACAACAATATTTATCTCTTGAAAAAATTTCCATCACTGCCATACCTACAATAGAAAACCTTTATCATTTGATTGAAAGTGATGATGGCTTACAAGTTATAAAAATAATTTCTGAGATATATAATAAACATGTTCCTTCCACCTCCTAATATGCAAACACTATTGTGATCCAAGGAGGATCTCACATTCCACCCCCTTCAACCATAGCATCCATACCAACCTATACCACTCCTCAAGTTACAACCATGCAACAAGTTAGTCATGTAACTCCTTTTTCTATTCCAACTAGCATTCCTAGTTCTTTTGTGGCATTTCATATTCCTTCTTCCACCTTCACCCCTCTTAGTGTCCCTTTAACTTCTCCTAATATTACATACACTCCATCACCATTTCCCTTCCACCTCATACCACTTACACCAATCCTATCATTACACAAATCTTTAACATAGTTTCATCCATGCAACAACAAATCTCCACCATTAGCCAAATTCAAAATGCTCCACCCACATATCATGCTCATATTATCCCATTAGCCTTAGAGATATTATGCACACGGATGCCACAAGGAATTGAAATTCCTAGGTTTGAGAAATACTGAGGTAAAGGAGACCCTACTAATTGTGTCAATGCTTACACAGCCTTGTGTAGTGATTTTGTCCTTGATGATAAACTATTACATAAAAAATTTCCTAAGACCTTGACGGAAACTGCATTTGAGTGGTTTTCAAACCTACCTAATCATTCAATCTGATCATTTAATTAACTTTTGGATGCCTTCATAAGTCATTTCCAATTCCATATGACTCCCAAAAAGATAATGGTTGATTTAGTATAATGTAAAAAAAATGCAAATGAAAAAGTAATTGATTTCATTTAACGTTATCAGTCATTGTATGCTCAAATTGATGTCAAGATTCTTGATTCACATCTACAAAAGATGTTTATCGACAACTTGCACACTCACCTTTAGGATAAGTTAACTATGATGAAATTTCCTTCATTCATGCATTTATGCATGACACTTTATGACTATGAAAACTTGGTTTCTATTTGTGATTCAAAATCCACTTCTAACCAAACTATGAAGTATGAGCAAAACAACCAAAACAACACGCAAAACTTTAGAAAACCAAATAGAGGCTTCTTACAGTTCAATTTGCCTTCTCCGCAACAAACCTAACCTATTTCAAATCAATTGATAGTTGTTAAAGTAGCAATTCCCTTTACCTATGGGGACTCAGAGAGACAATTTACCCCCTTAACTAATACTCTCCATAATACAATGAACCAATTTCTCCAACAAAAAATGATCACTTTTCCTACCGTTAAACCACTTGATACCACCAAGCCTTTACTACCCACCTTTAAACCAAATGCTCATTGTCATTTTCATCGCCAAAATGTAAGCATCTCAAAAACTTAGTTCAAGACATTATTTATTCTAGTCATTTGTCCTTTGCGAGTGTCAATGATCAAGGCAATAAGTTTGTTGCACCCTCTAACCAAAATTTACAAATCTTTACCAACCCCATGCCTAAACACAATGTTTCATTTTTCAAGGCTAGTTAACCTTCAAACATTCATGTGATGAATATTAATACAAATAATGGACAACATGATATAATTCCAAATGTTACCCAAGTCAATCCTATCGATGAACTTTTGCGCACGATAGATGTTATCCCTCATAAAGACCCAACCACCAAATCTCTTGATATCAATTTTTCTTCTAATGATATACTTGATATACTTAAAAAGCTTCTTGATGGTCCTCTTTACATGGCTAGCTAAATCTATTATAAGCCCACTAATGGGATATTAATAGATCCCACTTGTGGTGAGAATTTCATCACAGAAGATTTTTTAGTATTACACAATCTCTATCAAGATGATTATAATAAACCAACTACATGTATTAAAACACATACTAGTTTTACATGCCCTACAATCAGATTGATCATAATCCCATTACAAATAGGACCCAAAAATTTGGATGTAACACTTTCTATCATTCCAAAATCAGATCAATTTCATCTATGGCTAGGTCATCCTTCGCTTCGCTTAATGAAAACAGTCCCATTAGTTGTTAACAAATGTTTGAAGTTTTTGCATGGCAATGAAATATTTACCATACACCATAGTGGTTTTCATCCATTTTCTTCTAAAGGTAATTTTCCTTAGAAGCCTTTTGGCCTAAACCTATGGAGCCCATCACCCCCTATAAAGATTTCTTTTTCATAGCCTATCAAAAGTTCAAATCCAAATGAATACCCGAGTTGTCTCTTTTCTTGATGTCCCCATCCACTTCAACTCCTCCCATCATAGATGAGATAATGCTTCAGCCTAAGTCCAAAATTGAACAAAAAATACCACCCCATGAGCAACTAACCTTAGACACTCCCCCTTTCTCCTTTAAATGCCCACAAGATAATGAAACCAATCTCGTTATGCCTCCCCACATTAAACAAATGTATAAAGCTAAAGAGAAAGTGATAGACCCATCTTCTTTGGTTTCTTCCATTATTCCCCCTCTGGAAAAAAAGGAACCTATGGTGGATCAACCCATTCTTACACCTTAGCAACTTCAAAAAAAATTTATAAGAAACCGTGGTGCTAGGGAGCATAGATGTCATTGTCTCCTTGCTTGTCAGTCATGAATGGAAGAAAAAAAAGAAAACCAACCTCTTCCTTTGATAGAAGCAATACCTGATCATGCTCCTCCTCTTGACCTACTGCAAAATAGTACAATCCAACCCTCAAAACAAAATGATCTGATCCAATAGCCCAAACTTTTAATACATCCTTCCTTGGAAATAACCCTTCATCCTCCCATTGTCATCAATCTTGATGATGATGATCAGGAGACCACAAAAATAGATGAAGAAGTGCATAATTATCTAAACTCTTTATTTTCATCTACCATGATCTTGCATGATAAACCTTCTACACCAAGTGAAGAAACTAGTACATCTCCTAGTTCGGCACTTGCAATTCTTCCTTTGGACATTCAACCACCCTCACAATACACTGAACATGATTGGGAGGAAGATGACTAGTTAGATGGTTGAATTGCATTCACCTTGCTATCATTTTGCATTCTTCTTTTATTTTCTCTTCCTTTTGCAATTTTATGTGTGTATTGTGTTCCCCGTAATGTGTGTTTGATATTCTCTCTCTTTGTTCACTTCCTCTATTTTTACCTCTATTCTTCTATGTCATCCATTGACTTTTTTTATTTTTCTTTTGTTTTTTCCTTTTGGGTATGACACAAAGTGTTGAGATTCCCTATGTCTTTTCCATGTTGACCCAAAAGGTCCTTTTTCTTTTTTCTTTTTTGTTTTCCTTTTCAGGATGACGCAAAGCATTGAGATGACCTATGTCTCTTCCATGCTGATCCAATTGGTTCCTTTTCCTTTTTACTTTATATTTTTCTTGTGTTTTTCCTTTAGGGGATGACACAAGGAATTAAGATCAAAAATTTTCCTTCATGTTGAGAAAAATTTCTCCTTCATGTTGATCAAATCTTGGGTTTGATGTCCTTCATAAGTGTGATCTATCTTAGCATATTACATTCCTCTTGGTGGCCTAATGCAATGCACTGCATCCCCTATGTTGTGAATATTTTATTCTTTGATTGGTCCTATCTTGGAGACATTAAACACAATGTTCCCTAAGTGACAGATCTTGCATGAAATTAACAAGACTCCTTTGAACATCTTTTTCATTTTACAAATTTACCACTTTGCATAACATAGCTTGCATGCTTATGGTACCTTCCTCCTTGTTCATGAGTTCCAAGCATACGAAGCTTTACTCGTCTCATGAAGCACGAACCGATATTTTCCTTTGTGGTTCCTTGTCAAACTTATCAGGAGGTATAACTTTGATATGGTTGAGGAAGAATCCCATCTAGTGACATGACTTTCCCCATAGCCACCTATCTATTTGTGAGTGCATACCAACTAGCATAAGTACCTCACCTTTTTGGGTCTTCTCACCCGACGAACCACAATGAGTTTTGTCACCCCAGAGTGAGTATCTATTCTCTTTTTTTTCACAAACATCCTAGATCTAATCCACAACTATCTGGAAAAATGATCAAAGCTTGATCCGACCTTTTATCTTTTCATCTCGCTTCTCTCTTTTCTTCTCTTTCTTTCTCGCTTGCATTCCTTTGTCCTTATGTTTAGTTTGTCATGGTATCTTCATCCTAGGGGCTTGACCATCCCTCTTCATTGTTGTCATTCCATCTTGCTAGCATAAGTGCATTTGGATCCATCTAGATGTACATGGCTACTTTAGTGTGACTTTGAAGCAAGTTCGTCCTCTCACTAAAGTGGGGGGTAAATGTACCATAGAAAAATGGCTCTTGGAAATTTTCATGGTCTTTTAGGTCTTTCTCCCATTATGCTTGGTTTATTTTTCTTTGATTTAATGTTGCAATGTAACTTAAACATGTTGGATGTTTTTTTTTTGTTGATGATATGTGGTTTTTATTGATGTTAAAACTATTAGCATTAATGCATTAGATGTTGTATATGTTGAGGATATTGAGAAAATTGTAATAAAAAGAGTTGGAGGTTGTTAGTGGTGAAGTGAAGTTTATTCTATCGGTGAGTTCAGTATGTTGTTGTTCAAAGGTTGTGGACTAAAGGGTTTCCCTTCAATTTTATCTAGTTTATCCACATTGAGTTTTAGAGATCCGCATAAATATTTGATCAAGTTATAAAAATTTGTATTATGACATTTTTTTGTTACTTCAGTTGGCGTTCCTGAATGGAGATGATGTGATTTCAGTTAGTTTTTTTTGTTGTGGATGCTTCTATGGTGATTCATTATTTTTTTCAATGTTTCTATATTATGCTCTATCTATTTTGCATGTTCGTATTGATCTGTGTGCTCATGATCTGAGATTTTCTCTTGCATTTTCATGTTTTTCATGTTCTTGGCCGACTAGGTGTTGTAGTGCGTTGTGAATCTTTGAGGAGTAATTAATTTAAGTGGTTCATGTTTGAGGATGTTATTTTGTTCTTCACTATGTTATGGCTGACCTTGGATGATTTGCATGAATACTCTTTATTGTTTTGGTCTAACAATTTATATTCCTTTTATTATTTTGTTGAAGTCAACTTGTAGCAATGTAATTTTTGGTTGCGGATATATATAAGTGATTTTTTTTATCATTTGAAGGTATGAGAGTTGATGAGTGTGTGAAGTATGTTATTCCTATGTGTGAATATTGTTCAAATCATGCAAAGGAAGAGCAGAGTGTGAAGAAGAGTGAAGAAGTGTTCACGAGCTTAACCAGAATTGTAATTAGGAATTAGCAACAACTATTTTTCTCAGTTCAAATTTGATGGATGTAAGAAAAATATTTTTTGTAAGAAAGTGTGTCTTCCTTTTGTAATTGAGTAGTGAGCTCTAGGCAGTGTTCTTGAATGCATGTGCATTCCCCATTCATATTTCCTTATACTTTTAACAAGGTATAATCTTGTGGAATGATGTCCACCATGGTTTTTCCCCTAATAGGGTTTCCATGTAAGATTTTTGGTGCTATGTGTGTTTCTGATGAGTTGCTCATTTATTCTTTCATGGTTGTTGATCAAATCTAAGAATAAGGATGATAAGTTGAATAAATTTGAAATTATGTGACAACTGATTCACCTCCCCTCTTAGTTGTCTTCCCTTATGTTGCCAACAATTGGTATTAGAGCAAGTTCCTTGGAAGAATTTTAAAAACCTCAAGTGATCCAAGATGGCAACTTATAAGAAGGGTAGTCCTAGATTTGATGGAACAAATTATTCTTTGTGGAAGACTCAAATGGAGTGCCATCATAGATGCATTAGTGAAGCTTACTGGAACATTACAAGTAATAGGTATGTTCTTCCACAGAACATTCCTACTAGTACTATTGAAATTAGGGATGTTGAGTGTAAATAGGGAAAAATTCAGATTTAAAGTATTGAAAATAAAAAATTAACTAAACCCTATCAATCACCATGAAGCACAAACTAGAATGAAAATGCAAATAAACAAAGGAAATGCAAACCAATTTTCAAACTAAACTTGATTGACCTCCATGGCTCTTCTCCACCTGCATGAGAATGCAAGATTTTGAAGGTTAATTGTTGGATGAATGTTGGTTGCTCAATTCAATAGCATAACATTGACATGGGGATGATAGATGAATGACAATAGATAGGAATGGATGAAAGACTTAAGAATGATTTTGACAGCATAAGGATAATTGAAGAATCAACCCCCCCTCCCCAAATGGCTTATGAGAGAGTTTATTTATAGGAAATGTCTGATTTGGATTGACGGTTGAGATTGAATGTCAATAAGATGTCTAAATCAATGGCCAAAATTGAAAGTTGTAGTATGGACTAGGTTTAGGTCAAAATTAGGGCAATGACAAGAAATGAATGGCTAAGATTGAATTATAAGATAATTCAATCAAGGGTTGAAATTAAATGAGATGTCAAGAGATAAGATTTGATGTGGAAGATAAGATTGGCACGGACAAAGAGGTGATAGGAGAAATTAAATAATAAAAATTATTTAATCTAGGTGGTAAATGAATAATTAAATAATAAAGATATTATTTATTTATAGAGGAATGTGACAAAAGGAATCATTTTGAATTAAATAATGATTTAATTCAAAATTCAAGAGAGTGGACCAAATTAAATAAATACAATTTATTTAATTTATGAGAGAAGAGGCTAATAAACAATTAAATAATTAAAATAATTATTTAATTATAGTGGAAAGTGGACAAAAATTAAATAAATAAGAATTTATTTAATTTTAGAAAGAAAAGGGCTTAAGAAGTGACGTAATTAAATAAATAAAATTTATTTAATTAATCAAAGAGGAGAATAAAGATAAAAATGAATTAATTAAATAATTAAAATTATTTAATTAATAGAAGTATTATGACTTTAGAAAATAATTAAATAATTAAAAATTATTTAATTATTAAGAATGAAAGGGGCAATGTTGAATAATCCAAGAGTTGCAAGCCTAGGACAATTTTATGTGTCTACATTTTGCCCCTCTTTGAGATGATGTTTGGGACGATGAGCTTTGTGTCGAGTAACATCATTTCAAAGAAGCTAAGGTATGGATAGAGGAAAATGGATGATGATAGAAAAATAGGATGATGACGAAATAAGAATGGGATGATGATGCCCCCTCGAGAGGATAGGCGAGTTGGAAAAACAAGGGTATGCTCTCGAAATGAAATGATAAGGAGGGACAAGATGAATGACACGTTATGCTGCAAGAAAGTGAACAACCATGATGTTTGATGTAACACTAGACAAGATTCACCAAGGTATAAGGACCAAGGTGATGATGTGTCTTGTGCCCCAGCGTAATACAACCTTGTTTAGATACAAGATATGAATATTAGCTGGAATAAGTCAGACTTGACACAAATGCAAGATAAAAATGATAACACACAAGCAAGCAAGCAAGCATGCACAAATGACACAAAAAAAAACAAGGTATTGCCCCTGTCAAGCTGTAAACCGATGAGTAATTAATTGATTGATGATGATGACTGAAAGTGTTGTCATTGCGGCGAAAGACATATCCCTAGATCAACACAAGGATGGCTGACTATTTGACTAGTTGACTTTGATTGATTGGTTTACGACAAGATTAGGATCAAGACCAAAGGATGTGATTGGATAATTTGACAAGATTGATTGACTTGTTTGGTATGGACTAAGGATTGACTTGCATTTGGATTATTGCTTGACATTTTATAAATTTTTTTGATTTTTGACATTTTATGTTTGTTTTGGATTTTTGACATTTTATGATTTTTTTTGGCTTTTTGACATTTTATGTTTGTTTTGGATTTTTGACATTTTATGATTTTTTTTGGCTTTTGACATTTTATGATTTTTTGGCTTTTTGACATTTTATGATTTTTTTGGATTTTTTACATTTTATGATTTTTTTTTTGGCTTTTTGACATTTTATGATTTTTTTGGCTTTTTTTTTTTAATATTTTGAGGTGTCAATGGATGAAAATTTGGGTAGCCTTTGTGCTAGATACCAATGACAAGGGGAAAACCAAGTCTAGGTACAAGGAGATAAATGGGATTAATGGATGAAATGGATGTATGCATAAGAGAGCAAGGATGTGATCTCCAAAGACTATGTCGCATAGGAATAACATGCCCCATTCTAGGTACAAGACTTAGGATTTTTCATGACAAAGCTTATGACAATAAGATACTGATATGATTGGTTTAGATAGGATGAGGTATGTCAAGAGATACCCAAAAAACATGTTTCAACACTTTGCCCCTATGTCTTCATCAAGACCAAAAGGAGAAGGGTGGATAAGTGGACATAATATGATAGGGAGGTATGATGGCTAAGATGGTAGGTAGGATGGAAATGATATGCCATGAAAATGATAGGTTGGATAGATAAGACATTGTGCCCCCAAGTGTAAGTGACATAGAAGATCAACCTACACATAAAGCCTATTTTTTAGGTTTTCATCATGGTACTTATCCAGGGTGCCTGTTTACCAGGTTTTCACTGTTGGACAAAAGGATTTCTCTTTACTTTTTTCTTTTTCCTTTTTTTTTTTGACTTTTTGGATAGGAGAAGGGGTATATGGATAAGAGGGACTGAAGTGTCTAGTTCCATGAAAGGTGATAGTCCCACTAGAGATGGATGTCATTGCATGGACTATGTCAAATGCAATTATGCTCATAGATATTGGTAAGGGATGACATGAAAGGGAGATGGAGTAGGTAGATGATGGATTATGATGTGTATTATGGAGGAAAATAATGGATTATATGGGAATTATGCAAAAGATGAATGGGGAGGCTTAGCCAAAAGCATGGACCATAGGAATGTGGGGGAGATATGTAGGATAATGGGTGAAGGGTGAGGAGATGGAGGTATGTGGAATTGTTGTGAAATGGAAGGGAACCATGACCAATGGTTGCACACATTGTGATAAACATTGAATCTTTTGATGTGGACAAGGTGTAGGAAGCAATGGAGATGTTTGCTTAGGAGTTGGTGGATGAAGTGCTTTAGGCACCCACATAGACTTAGTATTTTTATGACTTTTATTTTTCTTGTGGGCTTTTTGTAATTTTTGAATGGAATGTGCATTTTGGATGGAAGTGGATGGTTGGGATTTTTGTGACATGGATGTCTCATTTGACTTGATTTCCTTTTTCTTAGGTACCCAAACCATTTTGTTTTTAGACTTTTCTTTTGGAGGTATGGGATTATATAACTTTTTGGATGTACTTGGCTTTGACTTTTTGAAATTGTATTCTAAGGCATTAAGACCTTTAGAATTTTTAAATTTATAAATAAAGGCATCCAAATTTTTATTTTGGAATCCCTTGGGTTTCGTGGAATGAGTGGAAGCTTTATGTTTAGACAATGTGTGCATTGATTGGTCATGATTAGGATATTTAGAGGATTTATGGATAAATGGATAAGAGGATTGAATGGTAGGGATATTAGGTGTTGGAAGTAATGGTGGTAAAGTGGATGGAGGGATATTAGGAGTTGGAAGTAACGGTGGAAACATGGATGGTGGAAGGTGTATGGTCACATGATTTTGACATTTGTAGGATGACAGTGGTGGGATGGCAACATATGTCTTAGGTGTATGGTAGGATTTATGATGGAAAGTGGACTTAGAATGCATGGAGGAAATACCAACATCTTGAGACTGGTTTCATTGGGGTATGCAATGGACAATGGGACTAGGTGTAGGTGGAACACTAGACACGAATTCCTTACTGGAAAGACCAAGTGGATATGATGGAGGACTTGCAATGGGGTCGATAGTGGATGATGGAGGATTTAAAGGATCTTGAGTATGTTCATTTAGATCCACATTATTGGTTTGATATTCTATACTAGCTTGGGAGGCAAGTGTCTCATCAAGGGAAGTGGAAGTTGATGGATCATGGATAGGACTACATGGAGATGAATTTGGAATATCTTGCTCATGGATAGGCTCTTCATCATTATGGATATCATCTTGATCATAAAAAAGATATATATTATGGATAGGTTGGATGAAAATGATTTGATCTTGATTAGGACTAGGGCTTGATGTTTCCACATGCTTAGGATTAGGCTCTTGACATACATCTTGAGTTGCTTTAATGGAATTGCAAGGGGATGACTCTTGAATGGGCTTGACATGTTCTAGATGGTCAACAACATAGGAGCATGAAAGAGGGTGACTTGGACTTATGAGGGGGGAATCTTGACTTGGCTCAAGGGGTTGTAGATGGCATGGTTGACTTGAAGGACTTGGCATGATGTTTGAGGACTCTTTTGTATGTTCAATTAGACGAGTTGAATGACATGGAAACAATTGATTCCTTTCTTGTAGCCCTTGGATCACATCCTTTGTAGGTGGATTGGTGGATTTATGTAATGCCATCAATTTATGTTTTAAATATCTAAATGTAAGGCATTGATTTGATGGAGGATTAGATGATGGTGGGTGTAATGAAGAGTTTGATTGGTTAGAAGGTGGAGAGGCCAATGGATTAGGACTTGGACATGGTGGATTAGGGATAGGCATTTGATTGGATGGTGGTAAGGGTGCGTGGACTAGATTGGTGTTCCGCTTGTCAAAGGTGGAATTAAGACTTAAAGGATCTTGATGTTGTTTCCAAGGTGGACTTGGGATCCTATATTGTTGTTGTGATATGGGTGGACATGTTGATGTGGCATTGTCATAATAGATAGATGTGTTAGGTTGGCATGATGATGAAGGTGACACATAGGATTGCGGTGCAATGTCTTGAGGTTGGAATGGTGTTTGGACTTGTGATATGATTTGTTCTTGTGATGATGATGGAGGGGTTGAATAGGATAATGACTGTTGAAAGGTTGATTGATGTGGATAAGGGTTGACATTAGAAGAGTTGTGATAGGTTGATGAAGGGGAAACTTGATATGTGGATGGATGAGGTTGATATGATGATATAGGTGACACATAGGATTGATGTGAAAGTTGTTGATGTAGTGATTGGACTTGATAATGTGCTTGTTGGACTTGACCATTGGCTATGAGGTATCGGATTTGTGCCATGAATTGTTGCATTTGAGGTGATTGGTTTTTTTGAAATTGTTGGATCATGTCATGGACTCTTTGAATGATTTGTTGTTTTAAAGGTGATTGGATTGTTTGAGCTTCATGAAGCATGTGAATAAGCTCTAGTGCTATGTCTTTAAATGTTGTCATGGTGTAAAATGACGTTGATTGGATTGAAGAGATGATGATGATTAGGATATGATGTGGAATGACAAGATTGGATGACTTGGATGATGTGGCAAGTGTTTATTGGAAGTTTGACTTGGGAAATATCAAACACAAGATCTCACATGTAAATGCATAAACACCCACACCAAACATAATGATAAATTTTTCTTTCAAGATCAAATGCTATGATTAATCAAAAACTTGAATACACAACAACAAGCCCTATAACTAGTCAAGTGGGGTATGGCCAATTAGGTCTCAAGCTAGATTGCACAAGGTTGACTATGGAAGAATTTTGAAAGAAAAATCTTGCCAATAAGCTGGGAGAAAGGGGTAACCCACCCTTCACCTTCACTTCCCAAAGGTATAAAGTTCTTTGGGGCTTAGCTTAGAGTGACAAGATTTCAACTCCCAAATGAGTGTGTCTTTAGATTCACACTCGATTGAGGTCATCCCTTGGAGGGGTGTGTGCTCCAAGCAGGCCTCCTAAAAAAAGGTATGACAAAAGCAAACCAAGTGAGGTGTTTTGGAGGACACACACACTTGATTCACACTCGCAGTGATTAATTTCCATTAGAAATGAAGTGTTTGTATGCAAAAAATAGAAGCACTTGTTCTTTTTAACCCCAATTCAAATGTGTAGGAAGACAATGGTTAATTTTAGACCCAATTTTGATGTGATTGAAGACAAAATTCATTTTTAAGAGCCCAAATCCAAATGTGTGACAAACAGGATTAAGAAATGGAAGATGGAATATGTGCACCTGATTATTTGCTTTCCAATTTGTTGTGTATGAAGGATATTTCTGCCACTAAAACTCCTTATGATCACCTACAAAATCAAAAGAAATAATATCATAATGCAGCCATGAAAAAAATAAACTCATTAGAAAATTGCAATTTCAGATACATATTATTAACATAGCCGAATTAGATTCGATTATTTGAAGACATTATTGATCTAAAAAATACAAAATCAAAGAAGAGACTGATATTATTTTTCAGAGAGCTTTCCAAAAATGTAAAGAAGTCAGAAAAATTCCCTATTTTATGCCCAATATTAATTTTTTATGAAAAATCATAAAAAAATTATAAAAAATACAAAACAGCTCCAAAATTTCTAAATTTTTGACTGAAGTCATATTCTGTCATTCCAAATCAGCCCAGAAAAATCTAATTTTTGGAATGGAAGCTCTAGACGTTGTCTCCAATCTGCAAAAAAAAAAATTGTGAAAAAATACGGAGCCGTTTGAAAGTTATGGTCGAATCTTTGGAAACTAGGGCTTTATCCACAATGATGTCAAACCTACAACAAAAATCAAACAAAACCTGCAACAAAAGAATCCAACTCCAAGATTTCTCAAAATGTGTTAAAATATGTCGGGTTCACCAATGTAAATAGGGAAAAATTCAGATTTAAAGTATTGAAAATAACAAATTAACTAAACCCTATCAAGCACCATGAAGCACAAATAGAATGAAAATGCAAATAAACAAAGGAAATGCAAACCAATTTTAAAACTAAACTTGATTGACCTCCATGGCTCTTCTCCACCTGCATGAGAATGCAAGATTTTGAAGGTTAATTGTTGGATGAATGTTGGTTGCTCAATTCAATAGCATAACATTGACATGGGGATGATAGATGAATGACAATAGATAGGAATGGATGAAAGACTTAAGAATGATTTTGACAGCATAAGGATACTTGAAGAATCAACCCCCCCTCCCCAAATGGCTTATGAGAGAGTTTATTTATAGGAAATGTCTGATTTGGATTGACGGTTGAGATTGAATGTCAATAAGATGTCTAAATCAATGGCCAAAATTGAAAGTTGTAGTATGGACTAGGTTTAGGTCAAAATTAGGGCAATGACAAGAAATGAATGGCTAAGATTGAATTATAAGATAATTCAATCAAGGGTTGAAATTAAATGAGATGTCAAGAGATAAGATTTGATGTGGAAGATAAGATTGGCACAGACAAAGAGGTGATAGGAGAAATTAAATAATAAAAATTATTTAATTTAGGTGACCAATGAATAATTAAATAATTAAAATAATTATTTAATTATAGAAGAATATGCCAAAAGTAATTATTTTAAATTAAATAATGATTTAATTCAAAATTCAAGAGAGTGGACCAAATTAAATAAATAAAATTTATTTAATTTATGAGAGAAGAGGCTAATGAATAATGTAATTATAGTGGAACGTGGACAAAATTAAATAAATAAGAATTTATTTAATTTTAGAAAGAAAAGGACTTAATTAGTGACGTAATTAAATAAATAAAATTTATTTAATTAATCAAAGAGGAGAATAAAGATAAAAATGAATTAATTAAATAATTAAAATTATTTAATTAATAGAAGAATTATGACTTTGGAAAATAATTAAATAATTAAAAATTATTTAATTATTAAGAATGAAAGGGGCAAAATGTAGACATATAAAATTGTCCTAGGCTTGCAACTCTTAGATTATTAAATTCAAAATTTAAGAGAGTGGACCAAATTAAATAAATTCAATTTATTTAATTTATGAGAGAAGAGGCTAATGAATAATTAAATAATTAAAATAATTATTTAATTATAGTGGAAAGCAGACAAAAATTAAATAAATAAGAATTTATTTAATTTTAGAAAGAAAAGGACTTAAGTAGTGATGTAATTAAATAAATAAAATTTATTTAATTAATCAAAGAGGAGAATAAAGATAAAAATGAATTAATTAAATAATTAAAATTATTTAATTAATAGAAGTATTATGACTTTAGAAAATAATTAAATAATTAAAAATTATTTAATTATTAAGAATGAAAGGGGCAATGTTGAATAATCTAAGAGTTGCAAGCCTAGGACAATTTAGTCTACATTGAGTATAATATCAGGGCTAAGGAGGAATTATTGAGTGCTTTGAATGATACTGAGATGACAAATGTGATGGATCTGAAAACACCTTATGAGATCTGGAAAAATTTGGAAACTTTGTATGAAGGTGATGCTAATGTGAAGATTGCTAAGCCACAAACTCTAAAAGGGAAATATGAAATGTTGAGAATGGGTGATGATGAGAACATTACTACTTTCATGCAAAGAGTGAATGAATTTGTGTGTGATATCAAATGTGCTAGTGGATACTTGGATGAAACAAAGATTGTTGCTAAATTGCTTGGATCCTTGCCTACTTCCTACAAAGTTAAAGCTAGTGCTATTGAAGAGCTCCGGACTATAACAAATGTTACATAGATATTTTGATTGGTAAGCTTAATGCTTTTGGGTTGAGTGAATTTGGTGATGCCCTTCCTAAGGTAGAATCTGCATTCAAGGCCACTACTTCTAGAACAGATAAACAAAGATATGACCCAGGTGAAAGTTCATCAAGAAAGACATTCAAGTATGAGGATGAAATGAAATATATTGAATAAGAAGAAAGAGTGCTAGAAGAGCTAGAAGCATTGATTGTGGAGAGAGAAGCAAGAGGATTGGGTAAGTATAAAGGGAAGTTGTCACTTAAATGTTTCTCTTGCAATAAGATAGGTCATTTTGCAACAAGGTGTATGAAAAGAGCTTCTAAGCCAAGACATAACAAGCCTAAATTTCAAAAGAAGTGTTATTATGTTGTTGATGAAGGTGTGACAAATGATGAATTTGATAAAGGAAATGGAAGTAAGGATAAATGGGTATTTGTCACTATCAAGGAAAATAATCTTGTGTCTACTAAATCTGTTAGTTGTACAAATGGGGAGAAAACCCTAGTTGCTTGAGTTGAAGAGAAAGATGAATGGGTTGTCGACAATGGATGTTCACATATATGATAGGAGCTAAAAGTAAGTTTGTGAGCTTGGAAAAGTATGATGGTGGTGTTGTCAGATTTGGTGATGGGGTGCTGCCACAATAGTGGTTTACACTTTTTGAGAGATTTTGATTTTTGTTGAAATCACATATTTTTAGAAAATATAATGATTTAAGCCTTGAAGACTTTGATTTAAAGGATTCCAATTGAAGATGGTTTGATCAAACCACCTTAGACCAAGCCCCCTTGGATAGAACCCCACTAGTTTTAAACCATACCTATAATAGAGTCTCTTTTACACCTATCAAAATGTTGATAAAAAACCACATTTAATTTACCTTTTGGGGGATCGAATGAAATAATTAAATTTTTTTTTTTTATAAATATGTATTCCTCATTATAAGCTTCCAAAAAAGTATAATTTTAATTAAATTAAATTTGATTTTTTTTTTTTATTAATTCTTGTGAATGTAGGTTTTTCACTTAAAAATCAAGCTCTTTGTTCTACACATGTGGAAAAATAGTAGATTATCAAAAAAAATAAAATTAAAAATATGATTGCACTAGATATTGAAGTCCTTGATCCAACAAAAAAATAAAAATTGAATTTCGATACATACAAAAAAAGTTACATGTTATATGGTTTGGCTATGTCTGAATTGTAATTGGTTTGACTTTGAAACTTGATTTAGGAAAAAAAAATCAATAAAAAACTAGGAAACCAATTGTAAACACTATATATCATAGTTAAAAATCTAATTTTGAAATAATTATAGTTTTATCCTTTATGGAAAAAAAAATTATGCGTTATACGGTGAGTGTCACTCCTTAAAAATGTTGTTTACTGAAAAAAACTAGTTTTTGAAGGAGATGGAAAAATAAGTGCAATCTAATTCCAAAAATTTTGAAAAAAATGTATTTAGAATATACAAACAAAATTTCAAAAATCACTAGTTTGTATCATCTTCAAATTCCTCACAGTTTAGCCACTATATGTGCCCAAAAGTGAAGATTTAGTTAGAAAAATTATTTCAATGTCCAGTTTGGCCAAAAATTGTAAACCAGTATTGTGGGATCACCTGATGACAAAGCTGGTGTGATCCATTGAAGAGAATGCATTTCTCTTGATGCTAGGCATAATATTGATGATGTCCTGTATCTGGAAAGTTTGAAGCATAATCTTTTAAGTGTTGGATAGATGGTTGATAATGGATACAATCTTTAGTTCACAAATGGAAAGTGTAAAATATTGGGAAATTATGGAATTGTGATTGCATCAAGTACAAAAAAAAGGTAATATATTTTACTTGAGTGTTGCTTGTAAAAGTTTTTTGATTGCTTAGCTTGATGAAGAAACAACTATACCATCCAGAACCTGTGGATATGATTCTGATGATCAAAATGATAGTACAAACAAAGGAAAGCAAGTTCAGAATTCAAATCAAGTTCAAATCATTCTAGTGAATCAAGAAGATAAAGAGGAAGCCTGAGAAACTAGTGAAAGTGCAAAAAAGAGATCAAAAGAGCCTAAAATTCAAGAACACTGTAAGACTCTGAGGTATGTAAGATTGAATCATTCAGAAGATTGGATCATACGTGATAAGAAAAAAGGTGTTAAGACTAGGAGAATAATTCTAGAAGAATAATGTTTACTTTCAAAGATTGAGCCTAACAATGTAAATGAAGCATACAAATATGAACATTGGGTTGAAGCAATGAAAGAGGAACTACAACAGATTGAAAAGAATGATACATGGATTCTTGTTCCTAGAACTAAGGATAAAAATGTAATTGGAACTAAATGGGTCTTTAAAAATAAACTGAATGACCAAGGTGAAGTGGTTAGAAACAAAGCGAGATTGGTAGGTAAGGGATATTCACAGATGGAAGGTATTGATTTTGAAGAGACCTTTTCCCCTGTTGCTAGATGGTCACGCCCACAAAAGGATATAAAAATCATAGAAAATCCTAACCTAGGAATTGGACATTCCAACAGGTGACTAATATCTTCTTATGGTCATTCATTTACATTCTCAAACCAGGGAACGTATACTTGAAATGGAGTGACACTGTATGTGCACTAAGAACTAGTTTCAGTCATGATTTACCAGAAATTAATGCATGAAATTAATTCTACTTATGCTATAGGAATATAATGCAAAGCCTTCCTAACTTAAGCATAACTTAATCAAAGTAGAAATCATTTCAACTATTACTAAGGAACAAACTATGAACTGGCCTTATGCTGCAGGAACAAACACATGGATGGATTCCTGATGCTGTAGGAACAATATAAGATTGAGTTTGTGCAAAAACTTTCAAGAATGAAATCTAACTTATAATCAATAGGAAATAAACAACTAACCAACTACAAATACTCACTAAGTGGGACCCCTTAGCAAGCATCAACTATCTTATGCAAGAATTGAACTCAGAACTTCATCAACTTTTATTCATAAAACTTGGAATGATATACATTGTTCTGCTTATATGGAAACTAATACAAAACTTTGATTCTCATTATAATACTAACTAATACATACTATGCTTTATCACTCGCACAGGAGGAACACTTATTTATATCAGAAAAATAACTAATTAACTATCTAACAGAGAAAGACGTGGACATCAATGCATCCTGAAACTGAGGAACAGACTTCATAAATGAAAGTATATCTGTTCAACATGATTCAAAGAGAATTTATCATTCCACTCTTACTAGATTAATTAACATTTATATTTCTTCCCAATGACCCAGATAGAGAGTCTTCGTTGGAACAACTTCCTTGACCCCGTGTAGGAAATGGACATTACTGCAAGGCTGAGATCTATTATGCTTGACTTGATCATTCTCCCTTTAACAACCTGTGATGCACAAGGTGACAAAAGTGAAAGAAAGAATGCATGGAAAACACACGATATACATTCGTTAATCACACATTAAATCTATTTCATCATTCAAAAACCATATGCATTATATCAGTCATTTGGGAAGTCAAACAGGGTAATTAATGAGACACATAGAGATATAAAGTTGTAGGAATATAGAAATGCATAGCTACAGGACACTACCCAATTTCAGATAACAATTCTTTAATTAAAGAGTTAAATAGCCAATTAGCAACAAGAGTAAGGGTATTAAAATACATCATAATATTTAAATTATGAGCATATTTCAGGCTCATCATCTTCCCCCTACTTAACCTAGTGATGGTCCACTAGCATTAAGTTTCTTTGTTGTCTCTCTAAAATCAATAGATGTGGTATGTCCCTGCCATGGAGTTCCAAACTTGTAATAGAAACCTCTAAAATTCTTCCATCTTTCATATCTGTGGGTTTTTGTATCCTTACTAGCTTCTTGATATTGAATATTTTTATTCTTTGTGTTTGATCATTGAACCCATATGCAATAGTGAGCCAAGTTTTCAACATTTTGTAGGGATCTAAGCTCTTAGGTCACAATGGGATGGGCTCATCCCTTTCAACTTCTTCATAGGCCTCCAATTGTCTGCCATAATTAGTTTCATTTGCTTCCTAGGACATGAGTGACCTTAAATGAATATCACCAATATAAAGAAGTGGATTCCACTCTATTTCAGAGGGAATTATGAACCCGTGCAAATAAAATTCACACAAAGAATTCTTTAGCCAACTAGGGGCTACTTGTTATGCATCATAAAATTCTTTGGTTTTATGAATAATAGGATCTAAATTCCTTGAAATTATCATTAATTGAAACCAAAGGAATTGTTCCTTAAGGCACAGGGCATAAACCCTGGGTGGTGGTCTACATTCCACAATTTTACTAGTTATTTTCATCATTTTGTCCATTTTCTCTTTCAGATCCTGGATTTCCTATTTCTTCCTTTCAATTTATCTTTTCAATTGCTTCTTGTCTTCTTCCCAAATATTTTGTTTCATTTCAGCCTTGGCTAAGTGGCAGAAACTCAAGGTTTGAAATGTGACTGGCCTCCATGTGGTCCTAAGGTATTCCAAAAATTCAATCAAAAATGTCTTTTTATAAAAAACCATTGCCTGACAAGTTACAGGAGGTAATGGGGTGTCATTAGACACGTCCAATTATTTAGCCTATTCTTCCTCTTGCTGCAAGATGAATTCTTGTTGTTGGGTAGAAGGATATTGTGCTTCTTTTGAAATTTTCCTAGCTGCTTCAGCCAAGTCATCAAGACTTGGCATTCCCCTTTCATTCTGTTGTGCCTCGTCAACTTCCATTGTCTCAATTTACACTTCCTCAGGAATAATAAATGGACTTTGTACAACATTCTTAGATACATTCTGAGAAACATCATGACTGACTTCCTCAGATTCCTCAGAAATTATTTTAATTTTAGGTTGAGCATAGGTAGGGGTGACTTTACATTGTTTTCTTGCTAAAATATTTTCTGAAAATGTTGCAGCCACAGGAGGTACTCTCATGGATTTACTCTTTCTGACTTGCCTAAAAGATTCAGACTCAACAGAAGAAGATGATGGTGAACTTGTAGTGGCAATAGGTATTGCTGCAGGAGGAACTGCTACAGGAGAAGATGTTGCAGGAGAGGAACTCTATTGGTTTTTAACATGAGGGTCAGACTCTAGGGTTTTTTCTTCCCTAGATGACTCTCCTACCTTCGTTTCTCCTTTCTCTCTTCTACTAGCAGACCTGGTTTGTACTAGAGTAGAGGGCTCTGGTATGGAGGCTACAAGACTATGTGTTATAGGAGCAGATGATTCTTCCTCTGCTTCCCTACTTGTAGATTCTACTCTCTGTTTATTTTTCTTACGTTGTGCAAGGAGTGCTCTAGGAGGCTCTGGAAGTTGCAGACCCTTTTGGGCAACAAATTCTTGCCAAGAAAGGGGTGATACATTCCTTAGGGCATGCTCAATCAAAATTTTAATGAGGGCATGATGGGAAATAGAGTTGTCCCTTCCCCTCTAGGTTTCATGGGCACTTTGTTTCAAAAGATTTAGCAAAAGCTTTGGGACATTAACAGCTAAACCATGCCTCATATGAATCAATAATTTAAAATGGTAGGAATGTAAATAGGATTTCTAAGCATCCCTCGCAAGTCAAGTACCCGATTATGAATGTAGCATATTCTGAATATGGAAAGAGTAGTGACACTCATTTGCATCCTTGTTTAGAGACCTCCAAGGTTCCATCAATTGGTACTATAAATTCTACCCTAGTAGAGACAACATCTGCAAAGAAATTTTCTCCTATTGCTGGAAGCCTAATTACTTCTGTAATTCATTCTTCTATTACAGCCATTGTCAGACCCCACACTGAAGCTTGCCCTTCTGAAAGAGTTCTTAAAAACTTGCTAGTAGCTTCTTCATTAAAGGAATCTAACCTCAAAAAATAGTTTAGCCAACCACAATTGCTAAATGCCTGAACTGTTTGAGGAGTTTGTGTCAAGAGTTCATGAGCTACAGGCTCATGTCTTACCAATTGGCCGCCCATATTTTGGAACTCAAACTCTTTCTGAAAATTCAAAAAAACTTTTTCTGCTCTGCTTCTTTCTGACCTTCCGTCACTTTTCTCTATTTTTTCAAGAATGACTCAAAAGATAATTGCATTAAATGATTGTTACAAACTACCCAAATCAAGTAGTTAATTGTTCTTTAGGATAAAGACATGCAGTCATATTTGGTAAGTACAAGAAAATAAAAATATCTTGACAATTGTGACAGCGACATAAGAAAAAGTTTGAAATAGATTATCCCCGCCCCCTACTAAAAATTTGGCATGTGTCCACACATGTGTGAAAGGATAGTTGAAGAATCAAGGAATAATGACTGATATCTACATAGCAATTAATGAATAAATGGAATAAATAAATGATGTGAAAAAAAAAGATATCACGTACCTTATAATAAATGCATGTACATGTTGGGAAAGATCACAGCATAGCATGAAATGATGGTTGGAGTTGAAATCATAAATGAGGGTGGTACGACAGAATGGATGACATGGATGGGTGATGTGGAAGAAAAGGAAATGAATGGTAGCAATGGATGAAAAGTGGAGAAAGTGGCTTCCTTAAAAAGGAAACCTTTATTATGAGCATGCAACATGGAATTTTAAAGAGATGTTGTAGGAGAAAGGTGGAAGCCTTTTGCTGCAGGAATATCAGTGGCTACATCTAAATCAAACTACTTCATAAATTCTTCTTTGGACGTTGGCTTATGATACAACTGAAGATGGTGTCCATTAACCAGTAGCTTGAATCAGACTAGATCTATTGCATCTAACTAAACTAAACCATTATCAAACACATTGTCTATTTCATAAGGACCAAGCCATCTTGTGGTGAGTTTACCTTTATTTTCCTTATACCCAGAGTCAGAGCAATGCCCAATCATTGGTAGAGAATTGCTTAGTTCTGATATGGCGGTCATGCCATTTTTTTCTTTGTTGTTGGATAGCTTCTGTATGCTGCAGGGAAACTTTCCTCATCTCATCCAATGCATTCAGCTGTAGGAGGCATTCCTTTTGGGCTTTTGAAATATCAATGTTAAGCTGGAGAGCAATCCTTAAGGTTTTATGCTCAAACTCTATTGGCAACATGGCAGTTTTGCCATAAAGTAACTCAAAAGGAATGAAACCAATAGTTGTTTTCCATGTTGTCCTATAAGCCCAGACTACTTCAGGAAGTCGACTGCTCCATCCTTCTTGTGTAATTGTACTGTCATAGTAAGGATTGCCTCTATTTCTCTATTGGTAACCTCTGCCTAACCATTGGCTTGAGGGTGATAGGGGCTAGACTTCCTGTGCCTAATCTTATAATCATTCATCAGTGCAGTGATTAAATTTTATGTAAATTGAGCTCCTTGATCAATAACAAGTTCCCTTGGGACTCCAAACCAAGTAAAAATCTGCTCATACAGGAACTTAGCAACTTTATTGTCATGGGCATGTGTCATTTCTTTCACTTCCACCCACTTGGTTACATAATCAGTGCAAACTAGAATGTATAATTTTCCATTGGATGGAGGATCAATAGGCCCAACAAAATCCATGCCCCACTTGTCAAAGGGACTGACTACCACTTGAGGATACATGAGAATTTCATCAAACCTTGGTGGTCTCCCCATGCATTGACATCTGTCACATTTTCTGGTGTAGGCTGCAGCATCTTTGTGGAGTGTAGGCCAATAGTATCCAGTAGCAAGCACTTTTATAGATGTTCTTTTGGCTGCAAAGTGCCCACCACAAGGCTCATCATGACAAGCATGTATAATTTCATAGGTCTCATCTTCCCTAACACATCTTCTCATGACTTGGTCAGGCCCTGTGTAAAATAAACAATCTGCAATCCACGAAAAGTTAAAACTTTTCTTTACTAACAATTCTCTTTCCTTTGGTGAGAAGTGGTATGAGATCTTGTTAGCTTCTAAATAATTTGCAATATCTGCATACCATGGTGTTTGAGCAGCAATAGAAAATAGATGTTCATTAGGAAAACTATCATCAATTACCTCAGGGGTGGCAGGTGTAGTTATTTGAAGTCTTGACAAGAAATCAACCACCACATTAGCTTGGCCTAGCTTATCAATAACTATGATATCAAATTCCTACAACAATAGGAGCCATCTTCCCAATCTGCCAGATATAGCAAGCTTATTCATGAGGTACCTTATTGCTGCATGATCTGTATGGACAAATATTTGGTAACCAGTGACATAATGTCAAAACTATTTCAAGACAACTACTAGCAATTCTTTCTTTGTAATAGTATAGTTTAATTCAAGGCCTTGAAGGTTTTTGCTAATGAAATATATGGCATGCTCAAAGGAATTCTCTTTCTATCCTAAGACTGTCCCTATGGCATAATCAGAAGCATCTATGTGTATATGAAAAGGAAAACTCCACTTTGGTCCTTGAAGAATAGGTGCCTGAGTAAGTAAGTTCTTAAGTTGTAGGAAAGATTTGTCACAGGCCTTAGTCCAGTTAAATTCAGAATCTTTAGTCAATAAGGAACATAATGGATTAGTTATTTTGTTGAAATATTTGATAAATCTTCTATAATATCTAGCATGTCCTAGGAAGCTTCTAACATCCCTTTTTTTCATAGGTGTTTGCAAAGTTAGAATAACTTCTATTTTTGTAGAATCAACTTGAATTTTTTCTTGAGAGATATGATGGCCTAAAACAATTCCTTCTTGCATCATCATAAATAATTTCTCACTATTCAAAGAAAAATTTTGTTCCTGACATCTTTTCAACACTTTTTCCAAGTTGGCTAATGCTTCTTCATAAGTAACTCTATAAGGGGTGAAACCACATAAGTGGTTTACACTTTTAGAGAGGAAGGAAATTTTGAATTTTTCCCCCTCTCCATATCAACCAGGTTCGGCTGAACCACATGGTTCGGTCGAGCCATATGGTTCGGTCGAACCCATGGTTCAGCCGAACCATTGAAACACCATTAAAAAAAACAATATTTAATGGGGTTAGGCCGAACCCAGGTTCGGCCGAACCCCCTAATATGACAAAATCAGAAAAAAGGCTTTCACTTTCATTTTTACTGTGAATTTCCAGTGAAGTCACTGTCTCCCTGTGCGCGGCGAACCTCATCCGAACGGCGACCCAACAAAGTTTCTTTCACCGACAAAAGCGTTTTTCGGGTCCTCTCTTCAAACTTCATCATTCCAATTCGACTATTGAGCACGAGGTATTTAAAATTCCATTTTTTTTAGTTCAAAATGCATGTATTTGTTTAATTTTGAAACCCTATATGCAAATTTTTTTAAATTTGTTGAATTCAAATTGCACTTGTTTGAACGTTTTTAAAGCATTTTTAATATAGTATTTTGCTTCCCCGTTTTGTATAATCCAAGGGTTTGAGTAAGGAAAAACAAGTTTCCTCCGAAAATTAGTGCAAAAAAACATTATAATAGCTCTCAACATAGTCTAAAAAATGGAGATAAATACATTCCTAAAGACTAGAAATGTAGGGTTAAGCTCACAAAATAATTTTAAAACTACAAATTTAGGGTCAAACTTGTAGATGAAAATGCAAATTTCATACATGTAGGAGTAAACCGTGAAAGTCATAGCTTGATTTGTTAAGGTGTTATAATATTAAATCTTATAAAAAATCAAGAATCATATCATTGATTATGTACATTACAATAAAATATCTCCATATAACAAATGAAGCTAAAAACCCTAATCTTCTTTGTGAATTACATAAATAGAGCATGCATATTTTTTACATAAGATAGACTAATTTACAACTAAAACTATACATTCTATTAACTTTAGTTTCTTTTTTTTAGTGGCAAAGTTGTTTGCCTTATCATTGTCTTTGTGGATTGTGTAAAAATGGAACCATTACTAACTAAAAATATATGTTACACTTATTGAACATTGTCTTCATGTAGTGTGTACAAATTGAAATATAATTGACTAAAACTATAAGTTACTCTTATTGAACAATTTCCTCATGTAGTGTGTATAAATGGAACCATTGATTGAAAATATAAATCAAACCATCAAGAACAAAGACTTGATTGTGTCTTCATGCCCTCAATTAATATCATTTACAAAGTTTGGTCTTGGAAACCATAAAATTAACAATTACATTCTCTACCCTATTATTTGATGTATTATAATGCAATTTTCTATACTCCCAAGCAAATTCAATGGTCACAAGTTTGTAGAGACACTCTAGAAAAAGGTCTATCATGTGTTTAAAATACTATTCATATTGTAACACTAGAGATTCTAAGTAATATGAGAATGCCTGCATAATTTTATATAATGTATTTTCATCATCACTAACTATAGTAGACTAGTTTCTATCACTATTCAATTCATCTTCTTTCATTAGTCCATCATGACTTGATTATTCATCCTCCTTTATATTTAGAGAATAAGAACAATATATAGAACCACTACAAAATCTTCACACATATCACTAAAAGTTGATGTTTGGTATAAATGTATCCACATGCAAACAAGAGCCACCTTTGGACATTACTATTATCAAAAGGACAAACCTTATTAGAGCGAGTGCAAAAAGATGTGGGGCCAAAAAGTGGCCACCCCACCTTTTGGCCCCATCATATTAAGTATCAAGCATTAATGTTGAAGTACGCTATTCGAGGAAACTTGAATGATGAGTAAGTGAAGAGAGAGTGGGACTTTATTGTTCACAAAGTGGGAAGAAATAAAGGCAAAGGAAGTGGAAATGGGAAACATATAGAGAATATGGCAAAAATGGTGGAAATCAAGGAAGGATTAAAAGGAAAAGAAAGAGGGAAAAGAGGAGGATAGAGGCAAAAGGAGGAAAAAGGTAGTGCAAATTATACATTTTTGAAGCTTGTGAAATTCGAGTATGTAAAATTTATTGTTTTTACTTGGTGGTAATGAGGTATGATTTTTTATGAAGGTTCTTTTTAGTATTATTATATGTAATGTAAGAGAAAAAGCTATTCTTGTATGAAATTCTAGAAATCATGTTAAAAAGCATTAGCTTGTAACTTCTATATATGTGAATGGAAATATATTGCTCTACCTAGGACATTTAGAAGCTTGTGTTGCATTCATGAAGCCAAACATAGTAGATATTTTTTTTACTTTATGTGTGTTATTGGAGATAGGGTTTTAGTATATAGAACCATACAATAAAATGGTGTAATTCCTTGTTTGAACTAAAAACCCTACTATTTTATAGTGAAGGGATAGCTAGCTATAACATTTTGACTTTCACTTGTGAGTCTAAACACCCATATGGGTTATTGTTGCTTTGTCTTATGGATTATGGTAGTAAATTCTTAAGATGTATGTAAATTTAGAAGACCAATGTTGAATCTTTATTTGTTGATAGGTTAAATAGAGTTAAAACTAGTATGGGTTCATTACATGTATGCCATTCAACATTCATGCACATCATATATATGTGAGAGAGATAGAGATAAAGGGTAATATAGATAGATAGAATAAGCACAAACCATTTGCTATGAATATGCACAAAATATTTATATATTGATCTTGATAAGGTCATGAAGACATACATTTAATACATCATAAAAATATCATATATAGTAACATGAGGCCAACATTGTCTCTTAGACTACAAAATATCACCAATATATATTCATGAAAATAGTTATGAATGTGTCATAAAGATATAAAAGTGTTTATGTATTTGTAGCAAATGCTATTAATGAAACATTCTGCCTCTCTTTGCTTGACTAGAAATTGAACTTTGATCCCTTGAATTAGCTATTATCTTGCATTGTGTTGATTGTGTGTTCCCCTAACAATTATGCAACTCAACCTACACACACAAACATATTATAAAATTAGAGATTATACCAAAATTTATAAATAAATAAAATATTGTTTTAAAATGATATTAAAATAATAAACACACTTACAACAAACTAATACTCAACATCATCAACAAAGGGTTGTCCTCAAAAGAGGATGCTTACAAAACAAAACCAAAATGTGTGTGTATCCATATATACATATATATACATGTATGCATACACATATACATATACATACATGTATATACGTATACATAAATATACATACACACATACATACATACATATGTGTGTATTTATGTATACGTATATATGTATGTATATATATACATATAGAAAATAAATGTATGTATATACATATAAATGTATACATGAATGTGTCTACATATCTACATATACATATATACATATTTAGATACGTGCATGTGTATGTATACATATGTAGATATATTCACATATACATGAATATGTACATGTATAGTACATGAGTAATTTTTTTAATGAAAACCATTTTTAGGAATGAAAATATCCAATCCCTTATGCTTCTAAACTAAAGTTTGCAATGCTTATGGTTCTTTTGGCCTTATAGATTCTTGAATCATTTTATAATATAAAACCAAAATATAACCTACTTTGGCTCTAATAATTGTAAACCCTTTAGGAATTCTAAATTGTTGCATCTTGTCATGATTTTCCCACCATTGTTATTCCTTTTGAAAATTTTACAAATTAGGCAAAGAATCCTTGCACTTATATAGAGGATCCTTATGTATGTTCTTAAAATTATTTAAGGTTAAATGACTTAATCTAAAATAAAGGCATATACGGATCTCTTGCAATTGTAACCTCTTTACTAGTGTTCAAACATATTTGATACCTTAATGGCATGACATAGATGATGTTGCTTGATATTGCTTTATCCATGGATACCCAAATAAAATATGAGATACATCTAAAGAAGAAAGAATATGACATAGAATAAGAACTTCCCTCATCTTTTAGACCAAAAAATTAAGGTAAAATAATGTATCCTATAGTTTCAATCAACATATCATTAGTCGATTTTAAATAAACCCTCAAATATGCATATGCTTGTTGATAAAATGATGATAAAACAAAAATTATTCAATGCATACATTTTATTGGTGAGTAAGATCAATAAACACACCCTTACATGGTTCATGATCCACACAAAACCAAATGACCATTATAATTATTTGGTAACATCTCACAATGTGAAGAAGGTGTCAAAAAAATTAGCATACCTAAATCGTAAATTGACTTGTCATAAAGTGGGTGGGTAGCTTAGTGGTGGAGATTTGCATCCTAACTAGTTCATGGAAATTTCAACATGAGGAGAACTAATAGTAAAATAATAATATCTTTTGACAACATAGGCATCCAAGTACTCATTCCAAGATTGTTGAAGATACAACATTAATACATTAGGATTTCAATTAAATATCACACTTTCCTATAAAAAAAATCCCAATTGATCTATCTTTTGGTAGTGCATTTAGTTTGATATATTTTTCTTCCCCATATAATTCTAGTGTTCATGAGGTTTGAATATTTATTTATTTTCTCCACTATTTCATTAATATTATTTGGTATATTGTATGTTTGATTAGACTTAAAGTGCCTCACCATTAGTTGATACTCCTACTATATATTTACCTTGTTTGCAATAGTTTAGTCCATGTCAATAGTTGATTTGCACCCTTAATAACTTGGTGGGAATATCAAGTATTTTTTATTAAATATAATCAATAATCATTGTAAAAGAAATTTTAAATCAACTATTAGTCTAGAATGATTATTTGAGTGTTAGATAAACCATTTAAATTTACCTTCATAATATTACTCTAAATATGTAGTTTTACCAACAAAATGAATGATATTTATGTCTATTACATGACAATTACAAAATCATGACTATAATTCTTTAAATTATACTCATAATCTAATTTAATACTCATAAGATATTAAATCATTGTTTTTCTCAAGAGACGTGTAATTAAATATCAAGAATATTCTTTAGTTTATTAGTCCACAAAATAATTTTAATATAGTCCATAACATTCAATTTTAAAATTCATAGAGTTGTTGGGATATTATCATATCACTAGCTATGGAAAAATTTAGGAAAGGGTGGGATATTACACTGCCCCCTATATTTGTGTGTTTTAGAGAAAATTAGCATGGAAGGTTTGCATTTCTCACAAATAAGAAAAAATCCTGAGAATAATGTACAATATTCTACTATATGTTTTCATATTGTTGAGTTATGCCTTGCAAATTAAATGTGTATCTTTTCCTCTACAACATTCCATTTATACATAGAACTATGGATTAATGGTTTTATTATATTATGATTGAATTATGCCTCATGTTGGAAATTCCTCTATCTCTTCTTTGCTAAAATACTTTGGAACTAATAGGATTCAATTGTGTTTTATGACATAGGTCTATATTACCACAATGATGTATGTATAGGTGTACATTTTAACTTGGTTAGCTTTCCTAGCAAGTTCTTCATTACAACAATCACTCCACCTTGTCACTCAATCAAGCCCACTAGAGAAAATGCTTCCTCTTAAAAAACATAACATTAAGTACCAAAACATGATTCAAGTACCAACACATTCAAGTACCAAAACATTAAGTATGATGATTGGGATGAGAGGATCAACTTGGGGAGGATTATTATAACATCATTAGTTGGAACTTTTTAATTTCATCTCTTTGTATTCCGTGTTGTTTTTAATATTTTTAATTAGAGTGCAGATGATGTTAATATACATTTAATGATGCATTTTTGATGTGCTATAATTTTTTGATGTTCTCAAGGCTATATAATTGAAGTTCATTTATGTTAACAACTATTAGATTAAATATTTTTATCCCCAATTATTTTCAAATGATTTTATACTTTAATCTTTGTATTCTTATTCTTTCTTTCATCGTTTCATTTAAAATTTGAACCATTAAGGATGTTATGTTATAGATTATAGTTGTCTTCCAATTCTTTTTAAATCAAGTTAATAGTACGAAAATATTATTGATGAGGAGATGAATTAAATTACAAGTTCTATTTTAGATTTGTATTCTTTTTATCTAGATATATTATTTACCAAAGTCTTATTGTTTTTTTAGGTGTACTGTATATTTATAACATGGAAAATGTAGATCATGTTTCACCTGTGCTAGAATCTTTGTTTGCAAATACTAGTAATGAAATAAAAAAATTAAGAGATTCATTAGCACAAGGTGCAAACCCAGGGATATATAGTGAACCATGCATGTTAATATTGCATAGTCTAGAAAAACTAAAAGATGAACTTGAGAGGACTAGTGCATATTCCACAGACAGAGTGACTGCTATTCTTTCCCGCATGTGGGAAGAAGTACATGGTGACATTCCTCTTAAACAAATACAAGATAGTGTCACCAAAGAAATGATAAAAGCCACTTGTTTTCCATTTTATCAAAATGTGCGTAAGGTTAGGGGATACCAGGTCACCAGATGTGTTGATCATGCTATGGCCTCATTGATCTACCCACGATTTCTAGCAGCACATGGTATATACCCAAATAATGACCAGATTCCATTGTATTTTGTTCAGCAGTTGTATGCTGAGGTCCATTTGGGCCTCAAAGTTAACTACCTAGACATTCCACCATATGTTGGTTAGGGGCGTGGTAGGATTGCCGATAGGACCCACCTATCGTCGAGCAGATAGACCACCCCCAATGTTTAGGGTATTAGTTGGTGATAGGTCTCCTGCTCTCACCCCAGCTCTAGCCCCCATAGCAGATGAGGTTGTTGTTGCTTCCCAAAAGGAAGCAATTGACACTGTAGGTGACATTGCGGCTGCCACCACTAGGATATCTGATGATCGTGTAGGTCAGTATTTGATATCTAGACATTCTTGATCCACACCATTTTCAGCACAGTGGACCACCATGGATCCTTTTACAATGACCGGACATCCCTACTCCTACACAGCTTGATGCACTTACAAGAGATATGGCACGCATGACTCTACATTGTTTGGCTAAGGACCTGTTGGAGGCATATGCCTACATTGCATTAGACAATGGGATCGGTATAGAGCATGTTAGAGATCATTTGAGAGGTAGAGGTTGTTCAGTTCCAGGATCCCATCACTCTCAGCCAACCACTAGTTCGCATCAGAATCCACCTACAGTTCATACAGTAGATGCACAGACTATGGTTTTTACTGATATGTTGATTGGTTCTGGTTCATCATCACCGGTGCCATCTCACTTTCATAGTCCTCTACATTCATCATTTCCGGCATGACATGGGATAGATCAGATGGATGCAGATATTGATTCGTCGCTTGATCGTTTGGTCCATATGGTGGAGGCGAATGTTGCAGAGGACTTAGGCCATCCGATATCAGATGATGTGCATGTGTGTGTGCATGTGCATGTTTCAATTCTTTTTTAATTATGTTTTAAATTTCTTTTTAACTAGATATTCATTTAAGTTGATATATATGTGTGTATATATATTTTTATAGGTGGACATACCTCATATCACTCCTAGCCTTGGTCCAGATCGTGTGCATGATCGATGTGACTCTGTGGATGAATCTGCTATCAGTGGACATGTGAGTTTTCATAAAATATATATTTGTGTATGCATAGATAAATACAAGTTGTAGATTGATATTTAAAAATACAAGTTCATTTAAAAATAACTTTCATAAAATTTATTTAATAAAAATTATATGTATTTAACACATCTTGTACACAATTTTATTTGCAGGCTCGGCACATCCATCAGAGCAGGACCGTTCTCATTCAGATGGCCATTCGTCTAGGAGTAGACATTCTTATTAGGCCATGCATTCTAGATTTATGATCTTTATCACATGTGTATTTGATTATATATGATGATCTTTAAAATAGTATTTGATATTTGATGATCTCTTACACTTGCTTATATGATCTAGACATACATTTGCTTGTTTTTTGATCTTTAGTATTCGACATTAGATGATCTTTAATTTACATTTTCTTTTATGATATATGTACATATATTTTCTTATATGATATATACATACATTTTCCGCTTTGCTTAAATAATATGTGTTATGTTTATATGTATTGAATTCTTTTACATATATGTACATGTATTTGCTTATGGTATAAACATGTTTACACATAATATATGTATGCGATTGCTTTAAATATTCAATATACATACATGTTTTCTTTTTTTATGACCTCTTACAACTTATATTTCCTTATATTCAATATACATTTGATCTCTAGTAGAATTTTAGGGAAATCAATGCCATTTTATAATTAAGTTCATTCATGTTGATTACAATAAATATTTTTTAAAAATGACTTAAGCAACATGAACCATTGAGTTGAGAACAAGATATAATCTTTTTGACAAGTAACTTGAAATTCAATTCAAATTATATCGAGCTATTATACGTTTCTTACAAGTAACTTGAAATTCAATTCAAATGTTTAATTAAGAAAATTTAATTCAAATTATATGGTCTCTATTATACATTTTGACAACTAACTTGAAATTCAATTCAAATTATACCTCTAATATTTATACATTTTTTGACACTTTACCAAAATTCTAAAATTACTAGATATGTTGTGCATACCTATGAATTAAATAACAACAAACTCCACAATGAAATAACTTGTTTGTTTACTACTTGATTCATTTAAACTAGAGGATCTAGTTATTCCATGTACACTTGAATAATTTTGATTCACTTGGATCACAGATTTTGGAGAAGTTTTTGCACATTTATCAAGGAGGCAAATATTGGAGCTGGACAACTTTTCATTTTTATCAATCAAGGCAAAATTTGGAGGATAATTTAACTAAGTTGGTAGAGGACTTGTTTAGGTCATATTTAAGTTGAAGAAGAAAATGGGACAACAAAGGAAAAGAAAAAATGCATCTCAACGAAAATTGTCAAAAGAAGAAGAACAAAAGAGGCGTGATCAAAACTTGGAAAATTATCATAGAAAGAAACAAGGTGCATGCTTGTTTCTTCTCTCTCTCACTCTCAAGTGTGTGTTTAGTACTCTTACTTTGAAGGTTTCTAACCATCATTGCACTTAAATGACTATAAATACTTTAAATATCCTCAAGTCATCTTGGTCATTCAAGTTGCAATGTTTATATGATCCTTGACTCCAATTCCTTAAGCCAATTCTTTTTGTTTCAATATTTACAGTGTTTTGTGTCTTTCATTTTTTATTTTCATCACTTCAATGTTCTCAAATTATTTTTATGTTTTATGCTCTAGGGATTCCTCAAGCAGCAGTCAGCCAAATCTAGATATTGGATCAAACAAATCCGTTGACGAACAGATGGACCTTGAAGTTAGGGAGGAGACCCAAGTTCAAACAATGCTTGTTGGAGAGGGGTCAAGATCACTTCCTTCTACTGGTATGGATGAGCATATAAAATAGCACAAACTTCTCACTTATAGCTCATCATGTTTATCAATTTGTTTGCTTGCATACATAAACTACTCTATATATTTAACATCATCTCATTTTGCTTTCTACAAAATATTTTAGACACATGTAGAAGGGCTCAACAAGCAGGAAGTTTTCATGCTCAAGTCTAGCCAAATGTAGACATTGGATCAAATGAATCCGCTCAAGAATGCATGGTCCTTGAAGATAGGGAGGAGGCACAAGTTGAAACAATGCATGTTGGAGAGGAGTCAGGATCACTTCCTCGTACTCCGTGCATGGATGAGCATATAAACTAGTTGAGAAGGTGGGTAAACAAATTTCTCATAGAAATTTAGATCATTTACTTGAAATGGATATGGAGAACCTCAAATATTATGCCAACCAACCTTATAATAAGAGAAAGAGGTCAATGACTAAATCTGTAAATGGAATGATCAATCATCATTTCAATCATCTTGATACACTTGAAAAAACCCAATTGTTATCATGTTTACTTCTTCGTGATGAGCTCAAAGAGTCATTACAATTGTTGGGTGTGCATTCATCATCAAATAAGAAGAAACACATGGGATTACAAAAGGATATTGTTCAAAATGTTAAAAAGGGTTTAGATTCCATTGGGAAAGGATCTCGAACTGTGGATAAGGCCACTACAAGAAGGGCGATGTTGACATCTATTGTACATCAAGATATAGCAATAAAAAGAAAAATATAGCAGAAAAGAAAAATGTCAAGCACACTTTCAACTAAAATTGGTTATAGTAGAGCCACATTGATAAAAAATATAAGAAAAAGAAAGTTTTTGGATGAGATTTTAGGAAATTAGGCAGTGTAATGTAGGAAGCTCCCCATTACGGCGGGATTGAAGAAGATGTTGTTAGGAACTTGGTCTCAAGTTGCAGCATGATCGGTCGTCATCATCAAATACTAGAGATGTTATGAGATCACGAGTTGGACCTAGTATTTATAGAAAATCATATCAAAGCGTTGGCTAGACATAGCACAATTTGAGATGTATATGAACTTTTTATAATGCATATCCTCTCATATAAAGATTGGGCAAAACTGTTTCCAAGGTTAAAAGCGATATTATGTGAAAATAGAAACAAGTTTTTGAAACTTTATTTATTTATCGTTAATATCTTGAATTTGATCTCTACTATCAAGAGTGTTTGAAGATGA